>JAUYWH010000027.1:10288723-10385088 GCA_034779795.1 Ctenopoma multispine | reverse complement strand
ACTACTCCAGTAAAGTACTAGTAGCTCTAAACTTTACACAAGTACAGTACATGAATAAATGTACTTAGTTACTTACCACCTCTGATAAAAACACAATCAGAGGATAAAAAGGCCAACATTGATCTCACCAATGTTTCGGTGACATTGGGTGGCCATTTTAACATCAGTTTTACAATGTTTAAACAAAATAGTAATGATCTTTTAACTAGAACTTTTCTTCGCACATACCCTATCACCCCCCACCCCTGAGGCACCTAAATCGCTTCAATCTTCCTTTATTCCAAATTAAAGCTTCACCACCAAGGTCTTCATGACCTCGGGAGAGCTGGCAGGATCAAACAGCTCCTGCTTTGCTTGCATTTTAGCTGCAGCAGCTCGGGTATCTTATCTGTTTCATTTTTATTGAATGGGTTCAGGTTTCTTCATCCCCTCGAGCTCTTGAGGGCACACCCACTTGCTGGTGTTAGTGAGGTTTTATGCTGACTGAATGAAACAAGTAAGATGCCTTACAGTGGCGACAATGACATGCAGACCTCTCTTCACACTCGCTGGTGTGCATTTAAAAACACACAACATCAAGGAGCATGCATACACATTTTGCCACAGGCCTTCTGGTCCTCTCTGACAGAAGAGGACGATGAGAAGGGGCAGTGGTGAGATACAGAACTGCTGCAGGCAATAGTTTAGATCATAACATTACAACAACTTCACAGATCCCTTGGCAGACTCCCTCAGGTCCCACACAATCTCCCTGGTGCAATTACCCCCCTATTTGCAAGGATATCGCATGCAAATAGTTCCAGAACCTCAATTTTAATGCTGTGTGTGAGAAAAATAGATCAGATTTCCAAGTGGCACTTTACCTAAAACTGTGCCTGCATGGGAAAAACTGGCAATATTAATTTATACACTGTATGTGCAGGAAAATATTGTATATGGGCTGCATCTCTAACAACAGCATTTACAAATCTTAACTGACTCACTTGATTGGATCCTTTAAATTTTTCATTGCAGCTAAAACATTTCCTTCTCTCCTTGCTCGTGCCAGCTTCTTGACTAAATCATCACATAATGAGGCAGCATATGATCCAGTGCACAAGGTGAGGTACTTCGCTCTAAAGCTATTTCCTCCTGGCAGATATTGATGTAGACACTTTGCTTCCAATTAACCTCAACCTTCATCCTTATATTACAATGTTAATGGCGGGATAAGGAAAATACATAAATGAGTTATATTAATCCCTAAGCGTGGAACTTCTCTTGCATATACTATTATGTTTGAAGTTGTATACTGTGCTTTATAATAGTCAGTCCTCGCTAAATGTATATAAACAAGTTGTTTTTTACTTTGTATACAAGAATAATACTTCTCACTAATATGGTATGGCTGCATATGGTAGGTTTAGTAAGTATGGAAACTCTCACCCTTAAAATAAAGTTTAGTGTGGTAACTACTGCAGTTAAGTGACCTTTCTAAAGGTATACCGCAGTGAGTGTACAGACATCATTACACACTGTACCATCTCCAATGGTGTAACTAACACAGTTTAAATGTCTTGTTAATGATTAAGCTGTGCAGGGGAAAAGTTTTCTGACCCTCGTGGAACTGCACTTAAAATAATCACCACAGACACAACTAAATGAACCATGGTGCTGTTTCACAAAACACGGGTACAAACAAACCTACAGCACAAAAGCTGCACAGCTGCGGACCTAATCTGGTCTGACAGACAGAAGAAAATGTAAGGAATAATGTTCATCACATGATGTTAATCACATCAGTAATTATAATATGACACCAATACAACACAGGGGAGAACATATACATTATCACAGTACATGACAGAAACATCTAGAATATTAACTATTACTAAAGTCAATTGTTACTACAATTTACACACTTTCAAACAGTGATAACCATGCACCCATACGTAATCGCATTCTTTAATTCTCATGGATTATTGTGATTAAGATTTGTTACTGAAACAGGATCATCTTAAAATGTAGACTACAAAATGTAGTTTACAGGAGAACTATAGAAAAATATGAACATCTGGACTGCTCAGTATCTTCCGCTGACTGGTAACAGAGCCACAGTTTACTGGTGGGCCTCTTTGAGAAGCTCTAGTTTGAAAAGCACTATTCTACTGACCTCTCAGCTAATGATGCACCACTTAATGTTTGGATGTCTGGTACAGTGCATCGTGACAGTGCATAAATGCCCATTTGCCTGTCTCTTAATGATTACTAATTATCCCAAAGGAAGCCATTCAGCCAGGAAAAATAGGTACAAGGGCCTATCTCAACCAGAGAGGGTAATTACCATACTTAATATTTCCCTAATATCAGATACAGTTGGCAGAGCCACCCCAAAGGCAGGCTGAAGCATTACTCTCACAATAAAACATTACAATGTCGACACAGTCTATTTTGTGCTGAGCTATCATTTCTTGGAACAAGCTTGGCCAGACACATTGAAGGCTAAAAGGAAAACAGCTGTTTTTCTCCTTATTACTTCCATTATGAACCTGTACATTGTGCCTTATTTTAGTAATCCAACTCAGCATCGCCCAATTAGAGTGCAGGCAACTATGGAAAGAGCTATGATGAATTCAGAGATGCCATCTTGGGATAACTCGCTCCACACCTCTGAATCTCAGACAGTAATGTGTTTCCCATTTTTATTTCCTGAATTAAATCAATGTACATTTTCATTTAGCCTGTTGAAAGATTTTAAAAGATTCCAGGCTGGTTAGAAACACAACTCGAACAGTTGCCCTTGGCAATGTTCAAAGAAAATGTTATACACAGAGTGGTGCCTATTGGTGCATAAATTGAACTGACGTTAAGTTGAATAGTTTGATATGATTGAAAAAAAAAACACTGCTTTTACTATGTGAAGCTACTGTGTTGTTTTTGATGAAACCTTGAAAAAAAACGCACCCACTACTCTCCCCACCAGGCGTACAGACACAATGAAACCACGCTGCACCTGACACATCAGTCAGGCTGAGAAACAAAGACTGATGACTGATGAAACAAGAGATCACAAGTAATGGATGTCAGATTTTCTGTTGCTGAATTTTCTATTCCAGTCCTATTTGTTTTTTCTACTTATTGCACACGCACAACAGGTTCTTGTCATGAAATGGCTTAAATATCATCTATGCCACATCAACCAAGAGGACATCTACAGGACAATGGAAAGATATCACAGGTATAAATCACTATTTACAATACCATCTACTAACCTCAGATCTGTGCTTTAAAAAAAGATTAAAACAGCCATCAAGAGGACTGTGTACAGTGGCAGTTATCAGTACATCATTAAAAGTACCAGATATGGGGTGAGCATTCATATGGAAGATAAATTCATATGGATGATAAATTATGCTGTAATCTATCACTGGGACCCACTGTAGTATCAGGCCATGAAGCCATACATAGACTCGCCCTCAAGAGTGACCTAACATAACTTGAAGCTGTTTTAGATTCCTACCCTCACCCAAGGATAAATACTCAGTGGCTTGACACAGCAACATATTTACACGGGATTTGCTTTGACTGGTTCAAGTGGCAACTTTTTTACCTTACCACTTTACAATTTGTCTCTTATTTTCCCTTTCACACACACACACACACACAGAAACACGAAAGCAGTGCTACAAAGTGCAGGCCTGACCCACTGGGAGCAAGTTGAGGCTGAGTGTCTTGTACTAGGACACTTCGACATGTAGGCACCTACTCTACCTCCTCCAATGGCAATATCCTCCAATATCACAGTACAACTACTCCAACAGCTGTATTCAGACAAACATTGCAAGCAATATAACACACATTAAGCACATAAGACACATTAAGAACTACACAGTAACTCTGTATATCCACAATGACCAGTTAGCTAATTAGGTCTTCAACTAAAGTGTCCAACTTTCTCCTGTCCACTTGTGACTCAGCTGTCCTTCTCTAAAAGCGTTTAGATCCAGTTTCTGAGTAAATTGGCTTCTTTTGCTCAGCCAACGGCCATCAGCCATCGTTTTAAAGCAGTTCTGTGGTTCCAGAATCCAATCTCCATCACTGCTGGTCGGGGAGCCATTTGATAAACATTAGTAAAGTTTCCAAACTTGCTAACTCGCCTGGTTGTTCCCTTTGAATGAAACTGCTAACTTTTTGGTCTCACAATATGGTTTCACACCACTGAAACAAAATATCACTACCTTCTCTTGAGTAGCTGTTGATGCAAATTACAACCAATGGATGTATAGGTTCAAAATCTAGAAAGGTGCAGTTAGTCTTAACAACTGGGAAACCGGTCAAAGACATTGCCTTAACAAGACCATACAAATACAGAAAATATTATAAAATATGTTACACATAACATACAATAAAAGGTATTATGCATGTCTCACATAATATTTTAAAATTAAATGAATGTCTTTTCTTGCCTCTTGGTGAATCGTATTTTCAGATTAGTTAAGTTTCAAGATTGATTATCGATCAATATTGCAGTTTCATAAACAAATCTAGCAAAAGCAATGTCCAAAAAATCTGACTATGACGGAAATTTGACTCACTTATAATAAATTGTGGTTGAGAGAGGTAGAATATTGCTGTCAGTGTAAATATTGATGTCTTCTATATAGAAATAACAGTATTTATTTGTATTAGCAGTATAAACAGCAGCAGTACCAAAAAGGGTAGTTGATTTGAATTGCTGCCCAACACAGTATCTAAAAATCACACAAGAGCAAAATCTATGAAGAACAAAACATGAAAATGCCACACCAACCCCAGGAGGTGTCACATTTACAAAAAGATGTTCCACTGTCCTATAATCCTGCTGCTGAGGGAGATCACAAAAAGGCACACACACAACTAGAAAGGGTGGCTTCAGCAGCCACAGCGGAGCACAAAAACTAAGAACTAACTTATTCAAAGTAATAGCAATCCCCTGTAGTTTATTCTTCCAGTACCTTAACTAAAGCTTTAAAGTTATAGAGAGGGATCTGGCTCTAGAGATTCCAAATTTTAATGTAGGTCATTTCATGAAAAGGGCTTAAAGATCACAAAGGCTTTCTTGCCCAATCACATGCGCAGCGGAGGTCCATATAGTGCAAACTGCAGTATGTGTACCTCCACATTTGTGTGGTAAATTGAGGGAGATATTAATTGTATGGAGCCAAGCTGTCCTTACGTTTGGGGACCTTCAGTAGAATCCAATATACAAAAGAGACAATAAATGTGAGTTAAAAGTAAAGAAATCACTATTTATTATGCTATTTATTATCACTTTATGCAATGCATAAATTTATACATTTGTAACCTATTGTACCATGTTGTAATTTTTTTCTTTCACTTGAAATAAGGTTAAACATATTGTTTAATAGTAGAAAGTAAAGCAGGGTTCAAGAGGACAGGTATGAAATTGTTTTTGAAAGACTGTTATGAATGACTGCGATGGACTGGCGATCTGTCCGGGCTGTACCCCGCCTCTCGCCCGAAGATAGCTGGGATAGGCTCCAGCACCCCCCGCGACCCGAAATGGATTTAGCGGTAGATAATGGATGGATGGATGGATGGATGTTATGAAAGACTTTTGAGACTCAATTTGGTGGAAATTTCTCTTAAGTATACTAAAAATAAATGTTATATATACTGTTAGTTTACTATTAATCTCACTTTTGAAATGATCGAAGTGTACTTAAAATAGGGTTTGATTTAATATTTAAATTTTACATATACATGACATTGTTTTGCATTTAGAAAGAATGAGATATTACATTTGATATCTTTAAAATATTATATTATGGAATCATTTTAGTTAGAAAACAATAGATGTGTGAAGCATGAGAAAGACAGAGTTTTAGATAAGAGGTAATTTTCCTTAACAGTTTATGTAGTCCTGAAAAGTAATGCATAAAATAGTGTGATATGGAATAATATGAAAAGGGATATGGCAGTTTGATTTAAAAAAAGACCTGGATTGGAGCAACTATGGTTGATTTGTCATTCTGCTGTGTCTGGATAATTGGTCCACTCTCACTACTGACTAGAGGCATCTGGTCAGCTTTTCTCTCACCTCCACTGCCTGCTAGGCGGCACCACCAGGTTACACCTGTCAGGTCTGCCTCCAACCCTGAACATTGAAGGGCTGTCCTCCACTGGCACGTATAAGAGAACACAGAAATTAGCTTCACAACATTTAAATGGTGGTGACCAAGCAAACACAGGTGCACCCACCGACAAAACAATTTCTGAACATTTTGTAAAAAAAAAATCCAGTGGACTAGAAGACCTTGTCAATGGTTAAGATCGCAGTTGTTGTCTGCGGGTCTCCAAAAATGGAGCTGGGTTCCCTTCTTTTGTCCTAAGGCTGATTCACAAAGTGTAACCGAATGTACCAATAACACTGAATCAATCAAGCTGACACAACTGAAAAAATTGAATCTATCTAGAACCATATCATTGATGGCCCTGCAGTCGTGAAAACAGAGATGCACTCCTTGCAGGCACAGAACCATAGAGATGAAAATGACTGTAATAATATATACTGTAAGTAAAAACATCTTCCAATTACTCATATATACTTATCTCTCAATTTTCACGACTATGTCAGTCACCACTGAAGTTCACCTTTGACGGATGCAGTTCCTTCAGTTAGATACGCAATTATCTAAGATGTTGCAAAAAGAAGATAGTCTAATGGGACTTGCCTTGAGGTGTGCGATGCAATTTACATGAAATCTTAAAACGGTTTCAGGACATAATAGATATTTTCTGCTCCTCCGGAAAAGGAGTATGCCATTAAGAGATTAGCACATGAAATATTCTTTAATTCCTTTGTGCTGCAGCTGGCTCTTAGGAAATCATGTAATCAGCCCCATGATATCGACATCCACAATCAGCTGCACAGCTGGAGCTCTCCGTGACCTTCTATCACAATTTGTCCAGACAAAATTGCACTAACACTCAATTTTTTTTTTTACAGTTAAGGCTGATTGTGACTACCGGTGCATCCCAGTTTTGATTGGGTTTGATTGCATTCACTATGTTTTTTTCATTTACATTTAAGCCATTCCAGTGACCTACAATTAGTGCAACTATTAAACTAAATGCTGAATTGTTTAACTTTTCACGAAGAACCACAGCATTTGTCTGGAAAACCAAAAGTGTCATTTCCATCAACAACTGCCCATGTAGCATCGTTTTCATGTAGTTTTACTTTTTACATCTTTTTAGTAAATATATGTATCACAAGATTATAAACGCTAAGCTGGGGGTAATGTTGTATATTTGCAGCTGCTAGTCTTACTATTTTCTTTGAATCAGAACATGACTGTGTCCTATTTTCCAGCATCAGTGCTCTTGATTATCCAAAACAACACAACAGCATTTTTTTTTTCCCACACTGATTCCCTCTTCTGGGACTACTGCACTTCAACTTCCTCTTTTAAGAGGTTTCTTCAGTGGTCTTGTATGCTACAGTGGAAGAGGAGAAACCCAGAACAACAAAAGCAACTGTTTATGCAAAAATGCAGAGAAGCTGAAAGGGCCGCAATCTCGTTTGGTCTTATTCGTCATAGAAACACACAAACATTCTGCCGTGAAAAAACAAACAAACAAAAACAACAACAACAAAGTGTTTTATCTAACTTATGAAGCACACTGTGAAAATATTAAATTAAGCATGATTGGTTATTGAATTTAATACAGACCCCAATTATTGTGTGCATCACATGAAGACAGCGTTTGGAAAAGTTCACTATATATTTACCATTACATTCTGACCGATCCTGACTCTGTGGCGAGGAAGATTAATAATTATGAATAATTAATGAGGTTACTGCTGTTGGGACACCTGCAGATATGCGCACAGACGTTCTCACTTGGAGTCACTCTAATAACGATTTATTTTATTCTCCCTGGTTTATAGATCGATATTGTTGCTCAAGTGTGAAGAGTGCCTAAAGTTCTGATGTTGTCCTGTGTGCAGATAAAGCTTTGTTGTATTTGTATTTTTTTTATTAAGGAATCCACTCCTTCCTCTTCCTCTTAAGAAGCTTCCTTTTATTTTGTGCTAGTTGACTTACAAAAAAAAACATTTTCAAGTATGTTAGTATAAATCTTTTTAACTAAAAATAACCAAATATATTGTTTGTTTTTTATGTCTTATCAGAGATAGATAGAAAATTGAATTAAGTATGCTTGGAGTATACTGATAAGTATACAGAAAAGTCTAAGTACATTTAGTCTATACTTGTACTTGGAGGAAAGGAACCTTGTGCAAAGGACAACAAGAGGTTTTGCTGATGAGCAAAACATGAACAGTGATGTGAAGTTGTTCAGATAATGCTTTGAGCACACTCTTGTTGTCAGACCTCGCAAGTCTGTGAGACCTGTGACATCAGGTCATTAGCCTAATTAAGCTACCCAAGTAAGCAGCTGCATCACCAGTGGCTGGTGAATATACTCCATGGCTTAACTTAAGCAAACTGGGTACATGTAGAGTATGTACAGACGTGTAGAAGCGTAGAGTGCATGTTAATGAATTCTACTGTACACTCCATCAGATCAGAGCTGTTCTGAACTGAAAGGTTCAACCATTTTGTTTACCTATTAAATCATTGCCTGTTATATATCAGTCTGGTACTTTTTACGCCAGATTACCAAAGAGCAGACAGTGAAACAACATTGTTCTTCCATACACTGTATAGATTCACATGCATGGATGTCAACCTGACAAGACAAACCTTTGCCTGAAAGGGGAAAAGAAACAAGGTCACAAACACATTCAGGGTCAAAATGAAACCTGGGACTAACTTTCTCATTAAGTTCTTCAAATTCATATTGCATAAATCATTTTTTTCGTTTGGCTACATTCTGCTATACCTTCATCCTTTGATCAGAATAAAAGTAAAAAAAGTGCACTTCCATTCTCAAAACTATACTTACCACTACTACTATACTTACCAAGATTTGTCTAATAACTTCCTTCCTGTCTTTAGTAGAAGCATACAAAGGCCTTCACAAGCACATAGGATAAAAGTCTTACAGAACAATACTAACATGCAATCATATTTTAGATACAGAACAGTCTGTTAGGGGCTCTACATTTCTAATAGTCCAATGTCAGGGTTTAAAACTTGGCAAAGCCCATTTTCTCCTCTAACTTTTTTAGTGTTTTGTTGACCTGCTGAGAACATGACTGAGTGTTAATGAGCAAATAGATGAGGCAGAGAATGTGAGAACTGTTTCGGAGAGAAGTATCTGGAATTTGAACATGAACCACAACCAAAAATATCGCATGACAAAACAACACTTGTTTAAAAACAGTATGTTGGTTTAATTTTCCTCATTATATGTATTCTCACAAAGAGCTTGAACTTCTTTTTTGCATTCCGTAGTATTGTAGAATGAATGATACATATATTAAAAGTGAGGAGAAAAACAGTTAGTTTGTGAACCCTACATTATTAGAGATGAATTTCTCCTTCTACTGTTTCACCCTCTATGTAAAAATCAATGGTTGAGTCAATGTCCAACCTCATTCCTGAGACACATGCCTGTTTCCCTCATCCTGCAAACTACCAGCTCTAGGTAAGTTGGGTAGAAAGGAGATCAAATCTCCAGAAGTCAAACTGACACATTGACTTGCTCACTTCCTTCCCCCTAATAGCCCTAGCTGCTTTTGTAATTGCCTAGGTGTGATTGACAGGTCACAGCTATACCACCGGCCTCAAACTTTTCCTCACTGATTGCATGGTTTCATTCACATTTCACATTAAAAAAGAACCCAGAATAGGTTTGGTGCTCCAGCTGTTTGAGGTTAGACATGTTATATTATTAAATGTATTTTTTTTCTGTCTGAAACAAAGTAGATATTAAACATATTTGATAAGTTTTAAGATTAAAAAGTTTAGAATTAACATAGAAGTGAAACTTTGTCTTGGTTGCTGTATAACAAAGGATGCAGTGCTTCTATAATTAATTATTCTTCAGTGTCAGATGCCAGTGTTTATTGTTGGTCTAGGTGGATTCCTCTGGTCTGCTGCTTTCAGAGTGACGACATGTGAATTGTGAAATTATAAAAGCACAATTCTAAGCAATTAGATTTTAGTTGTTCTGGTGAATGTTAACTTTCTGCTTCAGTTATCACTTCGCATATTTCTGCCTCTGTTGACTTTCAATTTCAACTGTGAAGATGAAATATGAGATGCAGTTAATTTCCAGTGCATCGTGTAACACAAATGTCTAATCTTCCCAAACATAGGCATTTACCTTCATGGATCACTCTGTGTTATGCTATACTGCACCAGAGCATAAGATAAAACTTCAAAATCTACATAGATTTCCCTGAAATTCACACTACTAATGGTGCTGCATCAGAATATGGTAATTCAGGAGTGGGAGACGATGGAGAACACTTTTCTCTTCTTTTTTCATTAGGAGTGTAATTAATGCCAATGCAAATTGATCTGCTGATTAAAAAGTTCTTACAGAGCTGGATTTCAGGAGCAGAATGTAGAACCTGTTTGATAGGAGAAGCTGACATGAATATTTCTTCTTAAGATTAATGAGTACATGCAGTTAAATGTGATATTCATTTGAACATTTATTATGTTAATGTTTGGGTATGAAATCCCTTTTTCTTTTACAAAAGCAAGTGAGTTACCAGTGGTTGCTAGTGACCCAATGAATGAAGTAGGAAATAAATAGATAAATAGATCTAGGTGTTACTGAAGCATGTTGATTATCATTCAGAAAATGTTTACGTTGAAAACTGCAAGAAAAATACTGCAATGTACCAGCTACACCGTTTTCAGTGGTAAAGACAAGCTTTTTTAGCTGTAGCGGAGACACACTACCTTGGGTATAATCCATCATACTTATTCTGGTTTCTTATTATTTCATTTCATTAACTTTTTGTATAAATTCTTTTATTTATTTTATCTGGAATTAAAATGAAAATTATAGATTGACTCATTCTGAACTTACTTACTAGACAAGACTAGGCAACCTAAACTTGACTGTACTGCATCATCGACTGCTGATCAGTTTTTTTTTGTTTGTTTTTTTGCATTTAATATTGTTTCCATAGTAACAGGCATTTAATATTTCTGAACCCAAAGGACTCCGAGTTACTTTGCTTGAGCTAATTGGCTTCAAAAATCAACATGTCTAAAAAGCAGTCATGCTGTGAGCAGCATGGTGTGTGACGTGAGACTCATGGAGCAGATGACATTTTCTTTCGTTGTCTCTCATTTGTACCACTGCCCTTACTGTCCATGCAGTATAAATACATTTATATACATCTTACGTGTCATTGGCACAATGCCACTAAAGATGGAAACGTGAAGGTGGGAGGAGAAGAGAGGGAAAAAATAAGACTATAGGAGCGAAACGAAAAACAAGACAGATGACAAATCTTTGATATTATTTGTTGGTGATGAAAACAAAGAAAATACAGAGATAAAGACAGAAACACATACTGCTTGTGGATAATGCATAATGTGTAATTACCAAACTCTAGGGAGCTTTAATTAATGTCTCTGTGTCTGTGTGCATGGTTCCTGTTTCCAAATAACCCGAAAAATCCTGAAACTTCATGAACTCATGACATTTCTTCTCCCTGTCACCGACTTTAATTCACTTGTGGCACTGCCAGCATTTATTAAAGACATACTGGGCAAAACAAAATTTGTCTTACAATTGACTAAGACATGATGATTGTTGTTATGGTTGCATGCCTGTGTTTTTTCAGGTGGTAGCACTGGAGAATTACCTTACATCACATTATACACACAGCCCGGGTAATAGCATCTGGAATTTACCACCACAGTTCCAGATGTGCTCTGAGGTGATCTGGTAGCATTTCTGTCAAATTGGTCTGACATTGCAACCATTTATTTTATGAAGTGAGGAGTGAACCAAATTAAATCAAGGGCAGTTCCTATTTTGTGAGCCAATGCCCAGTGTTTAATTAGATTGTTACTGCACTACAAGAATCCCATTAATAATAATTGTCATCTGCTGGTTCATAGTGAGGATGGCACACGTGCTGCTCAGCTGAGTTTTGTTGGACCTCTACATGTGGCCTGCCTGCTTGACATGTTATTATTAGAAATCCTGTGCTGTTTAAAAAAAAAAAAGGGATTGCATGTCACACTGGGAGTCGCCTCCACCAGTGTTTCAACTGTTCTGCCTGACAGAACATACAGAACATCACTGGCTTGGTGTAAAAACAGAAAAGGAAAAGCTAATGCAAGTGAAAACGGTAAGTTTCCATGCCCAGCGAGGAGTCTGACCGTCACATAACCAAAGCCTCTGATAGGTACTTACTCTAGACCAAATAGTAGATTTGCTTGGAATTTTAATAATTGTAAAAATAGTTTGAGTGGCTGAATATCACACAGATGATAAGAATAATTTTAGATAATTGCTGCCTGATCATACTACAATAATTGCCTCAATTTTTCACAAGGTTTCTGGCAGGATGTTACTTTTTTTTTTCACCACCCATCTTTCAAGTAACAATCCTCTTTATTCACACTTTTAGTGTTAAAACAGCTTGTTGAGACATCTGGCTCGCTGATTCAAAACCTAACATCGCCTGTACTCGTCCTCAGTAAGTCAGATTCAGTGACTCACAACCCTGACACTCAACATGTCAGTGAAACAGAACTAATGATCCACATCCCACAGCAAAGCATGTGGATGTGCACCTAGATGTGTGAACGTGTGTGTGTGTGTGTGTGTGTGTGTGTGTGTGTGTGTGTGTGTGTGTGTGTGTGAAGCTTCCTGGATGTTATTCCTTCTTTGTTTCTGTCATTTTTCTATGACTGTTACATTGGCAGAGGTGTCACATCACCAGCAAACTTTATTTACATATACGACATCTTTCTGCATGTGTAGAGATATGTGTGACTACAGAAAGTGTGTCGGCCTCCTTGGTACAAATTCATTAGAACTAGTGACATGAAAAAATAACAATCAACATATTGTCTCTTGTCTGTCTATGTCTAAAGTAAAATATTTTGTAGGTTTTAAATATGTAACAGAGCCCTTACTCAGATTCATAATTGTTCTTTAAAACTGTAATTTTTCACTTTTAACACTATATATTTTACAAAGTAAAAGAGTATGGTTTCCTAATGAGGTCTTCCATATCTAAAATAGTATGTAGTTACAGGTATATGAGCTTCAAGCAGACTTTAAAAGCAGCTGGGTATCTTTGGTTTGAGTTATTCTCACAGCATACTCTGGATAATAGCTTTAAATCCTTCAGAGACCAAGGTAAATCAGTCTTGAAATGTGAAAACAAAGTACAGACATCCACAATAGAATGGGTTGGGGCAAAGTCATTTTGACCTTCAGTCTCCTGGGGTACTTGCTGCATCTTTTCTGTCATCACATCTGCAGGCCAAACCAGTGTATCCAGCCATGGTGATTACAGTTAGAGACACGCAGAGGTTGCAAAAAAAAGTAATCTGATGAATCGTTGATGGAAAGACAATACTAATTTAAAAAAGATTAACTTCACTAACAGAGATGTATGGAAGACTTTATTGCTGAAGTGGTATGACACAGTGTTGATGAAAACACTTCACTAGTTTTCAATGTGTTTTGCTTGACAAAGATAAAACAAAATGCAGAGAGACTCCTGCTAGGTTGGTCTCATTGGGCTCAAAACATAAAGAGATCTATCACATTTAGCTTATCGCAAGGCTCATCTTGATCTTCTGTCTTATTTTGCTAACCAGTAGGGGATGACGCGATCTTTACATTTTGACAATTGAAATCAAATGGAAAATTGAAAATGAACATCACATTATGCATCTGCCTATCACATTCAAACTGAAAAGAGAAGGTATTTTTTTCAATAGCGTACAGAGCTGTGAAAATAATATCTTACGCCCATTGTGATTTGGTCTCTTTTTGTGTGCATCTCATACCAAACTGTTTCAGATCTTCATACAAAATTACACACGTAAAATAAACACAACCTGAGTAAACACAAACGACAAGTTTAGATGACACACACAAAGAAAAGCAATCGGGTGGTTAAATATTTTTTTTCAGAGAGCTTTACTGTACACAATGTCACTCCCCATGAAAAAAAAAATAAAAAATTATATTTGTTCAGTTCTTTCCAAACTATCTAGCTGTTTGTACAAATTGCAACATCTCCACAAAATCTATGTCAGATAAGCATGAAAACATCTCCAATTCAGCTAGCTGCATATTTTTCTCTACAGTAATATAATATTTTATCCACCTTTATGGGGCCTGGAGAGAGTATTGGCTCTGGCATGATGACTGAAAGAGTGAAAAACCATTCAGACAATGGAGGCACCCAAGAGGACAAACAGGTCACTTCAGCAGGAGGTTTGTGTGCCTATTACAAGCATCACTGTATCCCCACAGCAGGTAACATATATCTGCTATTTAACTGAAATAATAGAGGACACGGGGTGTTTAAAGTCCAACCCTCTCTGCCCTCCATGCTTAATAGCTGTTTGAAAATAGAAACACATAGATGGTGGCTATGATTTTCAGTCTTTTAAAAATGCCATTTTCATGTTCTCCCACTTGGCTGGTCTGCCTGGGTGACTCATCCCCGCCTGAAGACCCATTTCCTATCATTAATCTTTGGGAGAAGGTGATTACAAGGAGACACAGCATTTGAATATGATGTCCTACTGTGTTCTAAATGCCACAGAGTAATAAGAACTGGTGATGACCATTCACTCCTCTTTCAAAAACCAGAAGTGCCTAGAATCTATTTTTCAGTCAGTCTAGATTTACCTATGTAGATGTTCTGGTGGTCCAGAGATGTTAAATTTATCCATAGAGTGTCAAATTGAATTACACTTGCTGAATGATGACTTGTGTTAGAAAATGCCACAGTGATAAGAGAACACATTACTCTTTTTCATTTTTGTCTGCATCTTATCTAACAGCAGATAAAACAAATCAATGCGATTAGAGCTTCATTTTAATGTAGAAAAAGCTAATTATTAATTTTTAATCATGTTAGAATGGTTTAATGATGCTGCTTGTGAAGTTACTTTCATTTTTTTATATAGATTTTTTCTAGAACAAACAATATGTACTAAAACATGATTGGCTCACGTCACAGAGACTTAGATGAACAGCGGTCTAGGCTCAGTTCACAGCATCTAGGTTGGATTACTAAGGAAATACGATTTAGAATCATCCAGCTCCTATATAGTGGTTATAATTATATTGCGATATGCAGCATCTTGTGTATTTTATACAAAACTATATCTACATTTTACTGCCCTTTAGATGTTTAGAGTCTTATTCATCATGGAACACCATCAGGAAGATGTCTGATCAGTCCCACATTAATTCAGCATCATGATAAGAACCGCAGCCAGAGTCACAGTGTGTGACAGAGTCTTCTGTGAAGAGAAAGACAAGGACTACTGCAATAGATGATAAGGACCCCAGTGAGCTCTGATCAGTATTTTTGAGAGAGTTTAGATCTACAAAACTGTGGCAAATTCTCCATGATGTTTGTAACAATAATATGCATTTTGCAAAGTGGTCAGCAAAAGTGTGGTTTTCATCATGGCATTATTTATAGTGTCCAAAACATTTGTGAATTACAGACAAACAAGCTAAGTCATAACATATATTACCCATATTGATGAAAGTCATTTATGTGGAATGTGGTTATGTGGTGTCTATGCTCTACTTACACTGCATATACACTGGTTCAAGTGTTGCATTCAGACAAATCTAAGAGTTTATGATATTTCATCTTTAATCTGCTCACAACAACGAATGTATTTACCCTGAATGCAGACCAATACATTATACTCAGATCCATCAGTCTACACATCCCACTGCAGAGGAATGAGAGCCTCTCTACTGCTAGAACAGCAGGCGAAAATGTCATCACTCAACTAACCGCATTAACTACGGAGGAGCTGGCAATATTTTCCACATCAACAGTCCAAATACTTGATATATGAATCGAGGTTTAACTTTTGTAAAAGACATTCATGACATTACAAAAGTGAAACCTTGTCAATATGTTGTCATCAAAATAAATCAATCTTTATTCTGTGCTCTCACTAAAAACAAATAGTTGACTGTTAGATGATGAAGAATGATGGACATGGGGTGATAATGGAAATCTCCAGTTTATCTCTCTTCTAAGGGAGTTACTGTATTAATGTTGAATGATTGTTTGTGATATAAAGGAACCTGGCAAACGACTGACTACAGACAACACTATAAATATTCTGACTGTAAATACTGAATAAGTTGCAATGGGTTTTAAGGAACAATATCGTTATTAAACAATACATATCTGGGGTTTTTTACCAGCAGGCTATCTTGAAACACATTTAACAGCATAACATGAACATTTCAAAATAGTTTGTAATTCAAATACCTCTTCGCTTACTCAGTGATGAAGTACATTTGCCATTTACAAAGTCTTACATCTGAGATCTTATTAAAAAATTTTTTAAAATTAAATGAATCAATTATGCCATGAAATTAACTAATCTGTCACTTAAAACCTCAAATTGTGACTATTGAACACAAAAGTTACCAAATTTAAATTGTAGGTTTAAAGGGCTGAAGACCCATGTGCAGAGTACCCAACAAAGTGAAGGAATTATCATTGTTATTTTCTACCTTCAAAATCAATCTGCTTCCAAGCAATTGGATTGCACAGTTAAGCTATAGTGTGTCGCCTAACTGCCAACTGTAAATTAGGGGGGGTGAAGAAAAACTGCTCTATTTTCTAATAGGGATTTTTTCACAGTGTCTGAAATAAGGGGGTTGTATTTCTCAAAGGACTCATTTTTCACTTTGAATTACTCCTCTGGTCCATTCATCTCCTGGCCAATAAAGTCTAAGATCCTGCCGAAGCCTTGTCATTTTGGAGATTTGGTGTCAGCCCTGATGAATTACATTTCATCTCTGTGTTAACATGTTTCTAATACCTGCAGCAGAGTGCAGCTAAAGGCCCAATGAGAATTAAAAGGAAATAAGAAGGGAGAGACTGAAGTACATTCAAACTAGCAGAAACAGAGAGGTAACACTGACTAATACATCTGTTTGATTGTTTTAACTCTAGGGCAGAACTTGTTGGGTTATTCCTCTTTGCAGGGTAAATCAGTCTTGGGTGTTTTGGATCAAATGGAAGTCATTTGCTGATGTAAGCTAATGCAAACTACACTGAATGTGTAGGGGAAAAAAATCAGTAACAATGAAAGTATGCTGTAAAAACCAACATAAACCATAAGACATTTTCGAAATAACTACCTAGGTTATTACCTACAGACTACAGTAGCTGGAGCACAGGCTCGTATGGAAAAGTATATCCATAAATATTAACAAAAAATCATACAGCGCTATAGTAAAGAAAATCCATTTGTTGTGCAAGGCGCAGGATACTTTTGTGTAAATGTTTACCACCTACCCCCATGGTCATTTTCTATATACTCTGCTACATCTCACATCCAATGGAGCAGCAGCAGCCCCTGAAGGTATCAGACTTCTCTTATACTTTAGTTTGCTTTTGTTTCTCAAACATGTTGGTTTTGGAAGGTAAAGTCAATTAAATAGACCTGGAGGTGAAAAAAAAACTTTACTGTAACATCATATCATAACAACATAACATCACATTTTATTCTCATTCTCACTCTCGAATGGTCTCTACATATATGTTCATCATCTGATCTGACTAAATGAAGCCCTGACTGTAGACTGTAACTTTCTTTAATAATCTGTACTCCTGTGTATTTTTTGCTTCTGCTTCAGTTTCCCTCATACTCAACTTTAAAACATCTACAGTTTTGATGTCCAAGTTGTCAATAAAAAGTCAGAGTCAACAGTTTTGTACAGTAAAAGCTTGTATCACTTTATGTGCCTACTATTGTGCTAGTTTTGTTTATTTGTCTCTCTCGACTTCTCTTGTACGGTCCCTGGAGATATCAACATTAAATTGCTTTTTGGTTTAGAAGCTACTCAAATGCATTAGAACTTGTAATGGACTTTGCCTTGGTGAATGCGTCAGACAGCGTATTGATTGTGCCTACTAGGTAAAGATGAAACTGCTTTGCACCTTTGAATAATTCATGTCTCTATTACAATTATTGTCCTAATTGTAACAATGTTTGGATGGCAAACTGCAAGGAAGGAAAAATAACTTATTTTGTCTGTGCCTGCCCTATATTATTTGAAAATGTGAATAGTAATGTGATCATTTTTCATACAACATTATAATCGTATCCATTATAAAGATGATAACTTGTATTGCCTGAAAGGCAAACAAAGTTTTAGACGGATCACGCCTCTTAGTTTTAATTAAAAATCACAGACAGCTTAATTGCACTGCAGTTGTGCTCTGCTGGCCCGTGATTGCTTCAGAAACTGAAAACGAGATTGTTAGAGGGACTGCTACAGATATTGTTCTACAGTTCTTGTCCTACACCCACCCTCCCCATCAAGTCTGGACTTTCTTTTATGAGTTTTTTATCATGGCGTAAAAAAAAGTGTCCCCAGAGAAGGATTCTTTAAATTGTACTTTGATTTTTACAGGTTAAAACTCCTGGGACAAAGTGTCACTTGAACTCATTTTGTATGCACCTGAAAGTCAAGTGAAGCACTTAAGGTTCTTCTGCCTTTTGAGACTATTTTGTCGTATTTGCAGCTCATGAAGTGAGCTGCTTTTAAAATGTACCTCAGCAGGATTATGTATTTCTGAATTGATAATGCAGATCTGCAATTCAGTGCAGGCGCCTAACAATATGTGAGATGCCATACATATTTATGAAAATCACAGCCTATGGCTTACGTTCAGCTGATTGTGCACTTCCACATGCAGTGTGGTTTGGTCATAATCCATCATTATGTCTTGAAGTAGTGGCTACCACAACCCTTCGTCCTCTCCTCACGTCCTTATTTTGGGTGTATTGAATTATCAGTGAACGATAAAAGGAGCATCAATGGAGTCAGTGATGACATGAGCTTATTAGTAAAATTTTAAATCCCTGTGTTGTGTTATACATTTTGCTACTGCCACTGTTTTCACTTAATAACTATCTGTGCATTATCATCACTTAAGGAGCATTTTGACCATTGCAGTTATTACATTTATATCTTCTTGGTTCATTCTCTGTGATAAAAATGTTTGTTCTTTTTGGATTATTCTCTTAACTCCATCCCATCTCTGCCCATACACCATCATGTTTGTTGCTATTTCTTCTCCTGTTTTAAAACTTTTTTATCTGTCTGCTGTAGTGCCCCCGTCAATCAGCATGGAGTCGTATTTTTGTCCCAAAAAGATTTGATCCTTAACAGTAATGCTTGGTTGAAAGCCTCTGACAATCACAATCACAATTTATTTTGCTTTTTGGATAAAAAAGAAACAAAAGAAAAAGGTGGATGAGTGCTGGTATCTGCATGAAGAAAAGTAAGAGTCGATTTACACATCAGAAACTGTCAATAACTTCACAGTCAAGTATTAAAATGGATTGTTATTTGATATGGCTGGATATTTTGAAGCAAACAGTAAACAAACCATTATCAGATTACCTGATGCAGATACATTTCAAAGAATGATTTTTTTTATTTTGAGAGTCTCCAGCTCCTTCAAATTAAGTCACGATTACAAAGCAGTATTGATTTCCCGATAATAAAAACATGTCTGTTTTTGTTCCCTCAGCACAATTTAAAACCAATTGTTGCCTCAGTTTTCATTTCTTTAAATTGTTATGTCATCTACACTTGACTCACTAGTGCTCAGAATATTCTAACTCATATGCATTTGTACAGTGTATTTGTTTTTAAAGTGTGAACAATTGTCAGATTGTTCATCATAACTTGATTATGTCGTGACAGTATGATTAAATTAACGCAATTTCATCTCTCACACAGTTTGCTTCATCTGCCTTGTTTGGCTTACTGTAGAACTGTGACACATCTCTTCTCCCTTTGTATTAGTCAATTCAATTTAAATTCACGATAAAGACATAGCATGTATATAACTGTATGTGGTTTACAATAATGTCACCAAATTTCATATTTAGATTTTGCTGATGTTTTTAAACTTAACTGACTGTGTATAAAATTGATCAGGTATTTTGATGTGTGGTCCCTACAAATGCATTAATGCCACAAGTATGAGAAAAGGGGTGAATGTGAAAAGGCCCTCAGATTTAATAAACTTCTGACATTGTGTTTCCACGTGAATTTTCAAATACAACATCACGCGAGCCAATGATGTTGTACTGTTGTTTATTTCTGAATATGGCCTTATGTCTAATTAAATGCGTGTCAGACAACTCAGTCGATTTTGCCCCCTAGCAGATTAGTGCTGTGATATCTGACATGTCTGGCTATCGCTCCTTAGGGTTAGCACAGATGCTGAACTGTAAAACTGAGCCCCAGGCAGCTGCAAAATGCTAAGTGACTAAATAAGCATAAGGTCAGCTGTTTATGTTTTGGTAAAATGCTGATAAAAATGGTTAGAAACCTCAGCCTTGCACCGTCTGCTGTTAATGAAATCCATGCTGATGAATTTGTATAAACACGAGGCAAACATTTGGAGTGCCGCCGTAACAAGGTCAAGTCACTCTGCTGAGCGCAGATTCTGCTGCAACAGTATATGGAGTTGGTTATCAAACATTAACTACTTACTTCATCTCTTTACATACAGTAATTCTTATTTGTCCCTTCTGACAAAACAAAAAGCTCAAATAGTGCAAAAATGTACATACAGCCAAAGGATGTTTAAAAAATAATGACAGTAACCTGATTTCTTAAAGTAGAAAGTGCAAGCACACACTGTAAAGTTGACGTGTTGGAAGCTTTGAATTGTCATTGTGAGGATTAATAAAGAATGAGCTTCTTTAATGTTTCGCCTGAGTGAGCTCATAAAAGCCGACATGTAGTGAAGGAGGAGATGGAATACAAATAATCCCACGTCCAATAAATGTCACTACTTTTTCTTTGTGTTTGCAAGGCATGCAAGAAATGGGAGACTCGGGAGTCCACGATAGGGGGGACAGGAAAAAAAAGGCAGGAAAACTAATTTTGCAGAAGCTTGGCAAAGGGCATTGCAAAGTGCTCTCAATTTGTCATACACAATTGACTGCATGCTTTCAGAGAACGGAAGAAAAAGGTTGTGTTTTCATGTAAGGTCTATGCTTATCTGATTCCACTGAAGACTCAGAGAGAATCTGATTGCAGAATTGTTAGAATGAGCTTTTGTTAATGTGCAGACCTCTTCCTCTAACCACAGTACATTTTGTCTGTGAATGCCTTTTCTTTTCACCTTCGGCACCAACTTATTCACATATTCTAATTCACTGTACTGTGTGCTTTGCTGATTCAATTCAATCTTGAATTCTCCAACTCTTGAAATCTGCAACTGTCTTGTGTCTGTGCTGAATGGGAATCTACAAGAAGAACATATTTACTCTTTTTTTACAAGGACATTTGATAATTGGCAGGGCTTTTTCTCTTTCAGAAGAAGAGCCTGTGTGAAAGAGTTGTCAGACTGGCAGCCGTTCCAGAAAAGGCTAGTCAGTATGATGAATGCAACCTCCGCCGTTGCTATGTAAAATTGGCTTGCAGAGCAGTTTTGTGGGCAGTGAGATGGGCAGTGCTCAGATGAAGTTTATTGTTTGATGGGTAAACGTTGCTCACACTGCACCCCACAGTCCTGCTATGCTAAAAATGTAATGTGAAAAGGGCTTTTCCCTGTATGAACTAATCTCTGTTTTAAAAAAGTGAAGTTTCTATGCACCTCATTTAGACATAGCCTAAATAAGTAGCTAGCCACTATCAAGCTAGCATATTGTTCATCACCTTATAGATACAGCATTGGATAGGTCTAAAACTAACTTTAAAAAACAATCAGAACAATCTACAGTCAGGTGCAGCTGAGTCTACTGTACTAAAATCAACTCAACCGAATAATGTAGCTACAACAGCTGCAAAATGTTTTTAAGGGTGCTTAATAATGTGGATAATTAAATAAGTTTGTGCACAAAAAGGATGCCATACACCCTGCTTGAATTTATATTATGCAATATACACATTATTGCACAATCTGCATATAATTTTTTAGTTTGCATATAATATACTTAACACAATTTTTAGATAGACGACAATAGACATTGTAGGTTAAATGCACAGGTTATTCTTCACTAAAGAAGATGTAATAAAGTGCTTCATCACATTTTCTTCGACCGGAAAATTTCTATATACACCCTTAAGAACACATCATGGTGGTTTAACAACACCTTTTTTTAAAGACAAAAACTATTTCTAAATAAAGCTTCATCTGCATCACGCATAGGCTGCCTTGTTCAGCCAACAGTCAGTTCTCCTTAGCTGTGTCCTATTCCTCCACATATCTGCTCACTCCACCACTAAGCCAACGTGCCTATCTGCATTTACACACAGAGTTTGTACTAAACTCGTGGAGTCAAAGTCAGCAGCACCGAAAAGAAATAGTTTGCAAACTCCTGTTGTTAACACTGCTCATTCTATCGAGTCTGTTCCCCAAAGCCAGGGACCGTCAGAGAAACAGAAGACACAAGCAGAGCCCTTGAGCTGCAAAGGCCCTGGGCCAAATAGCAACTTAAATCAATTCCATTTGATTAGGTGCCACGGCATACACTACATCATTATAATTCCATTAACGCAGGGATGGATTTTCAATGAATGTAACTGCAGGCAAATGGTTGGGCATAATTGTGTGAAATGAAATACAGCACAGGTTCAGAATATGGGTGTGAATTTCTTTCTTTTATCCTTTTTCTCCTCCTTGTTTGCAGATAAGGACTTTGCCTCATCCTAATGCTGCTGTCGTGATCTTTTCCTTTTTACAAAGCTGCCTCTCCCCCCACACAGCATCTTAAAATGCTTTTAGAGTGTTTAGTCTAAATTATTTCACACTATATTATATCTGCTTTGGCTCAGTAAGACAGGGTGAGATCACTATGGAACTGCCTGATTTAGCCTTAACTACTGATGAATAAATAAATACTAGTTACAACTCATACTTACTATTGTTCTTTTTCTAATTTCCTTTTTTACTCATGCAGAAAGTTTATCAAGAGCTAACCTTTTAGAAAGGGGCATCTAATTTAGCTGGAGCCATGTGTTGTATTAATTCATGTTAATTAATGATTAATATTACATTTGAAATATAATCCAGTTTGTTGTACTTATCAACACATCCCCTTAATCAAGATCAAACAGTTTGTTACATTTCCACTGAAATTCAAATGCATTACATGTTATTAGCTACATTATAACTATGTATTCATTAGTGTTTGGGATGCTCATTACATAGCTGCAGACCAGATATCTTGATTTTTTTTAAAGAGGGTTGGACAAACTTTTAATATGATTTCATAGGCAAGTATTTCCTCATTAGTTCTTCAGAGAACACCAGAGTGGAACTGGAGCCTTGTTGTGACTTATAAGTTACAGGAAGCCAGTACGGATAGTTAGATTTTATCCATGACTGTTTTTATTTTATGCATCATTAATCAACTTTTACTGCACATACTGGGCTAATCTAGGGACAGGGATGTTAGAACTTATATTACATTGCATTGGCAGCCTTATAGCTGTAGACCTGTTTCTAACCCTTTCTCACCAGCTGAACAACAACTTAGAAACTGCTTGTTTTCAAGTCAGTCAAAAGTATACCTTAATTTGTAGGTGTAGACCACTGAGCCAGAACATTATACACAATCACAGATTGTTAAGTAACAACAACATATGTCAAAGTCTGACGTATGTTAAACCATAAGTGAACAGTCATAACTAGTCTACGTGTTGGATGCAGGAGAAAGATGCAGGTGCACAGAAGTAAGAAACTTTTGACAGGAACCTCGTCCTTTTATCCAGACAGTAATCCACAGAAAGATATTGGTCTATATGTGCAGTGTGCATAAAGTTTTGTGTTTAAAGTTTTCAAGTCTTTAGAATGTTTTTAATTCTAAACCAGAAGATGAAACCACACTTCTCTGACTTTTGAGTTGCGTATGAATTGTTTGCACAATTTTTTTTGCTTTGTTCTTGTTTTCTTGTATTCTGTTTCTCAAAATCAGTGATCACAGCCAACCCTCAGTCAGATGGTCCTTTAAGCTGCTGCAGAGTTTGTGTCAGGCACGGTGCTGCATCTTTAATGTAGTGCTAGCTAAGGGACTCATCAAATATTTGTGTCTTTCCCAGTCAAGCAACACATTGCTTACACTGGCTGAATGACTGTGTGCCCCCGCGTCCCCTCTCAGAAGGTTGTCCCACGTTGAATGAAAGCTGCAGACATCTGCAGTGACAGTAAGTCACTGATGAAGGTCAACAATCCATCAGACCCTGAGGATGGAGAATAGCCCGGGCCACTGAATAAACATTTAAAATGATGAATGTATGTAACAAATGAATATAAATCTCAGAATAATGCTGACCAAACATTTTCTTTGTAACATCAATACTGTCTTGCGTATAGAGGGAATTAGCTGTAGAGTTCTGGTATAAGTGCTTGGACTAAGACAGCATTAAACTGTATTTGACTAACTTTGCAAAAGAAGTAAACAATACGTACTTGCCTGTGGCTGAGAATAAATTATGTAAGTGTTATTGCTGCAATTCTTTTTGAACACAGTTTGCCAAGGCACATTTGTCAAACATTTCATGCTGAGATTAGCAGGCAACTTACCAACCTCTAGCATGAAGTTCTTACAAGGGCAACAGGATGAAAACTGTATAAATATCCATATTATTTTAGTCATTATACAACTACAGATAAGCGAAACCACACTGTAGTTCTGGTTTGATATCTAACTATGAGTCAGTAGTGAGGGAATGAAGTAACGACTGTGCCTGTTTATGTTGAGCAAGGGGAAATCAAGTGGAGATTTATGAGCATAATAATGAATCCTATGCCTGCTTTAATTACAACAATCCTGGACTCTTTGAAGTATGCTGTTGCAGCTGGAAATCATTTGCCTTGTGTCTTAGTCTTTTACACCGAACAGATAAACACGGATCAAGTATTAAATTTGCATGTTGGTGGAGAGATTTTTAAAAATAATTTTCTCATATTTGTCGGCATTGCAGTTAACAAATTGCAGCAAAAGGATCTTAATTGCCAGTTCTGCTTACTTGTTTATAACAGAGAACATTTAGAATTCACTTTAACTTTCATTTAGTGAAATCGAAACTGAATTAAGGGCTTAACTAGGTTTGTGAGATGCATTGCTCCATTAGCAGTGCATCTCCTAATGTATTTCATGAGTGGATTTTGAATGTCAACTAAGCATCATTAAAGTGGTAAAGTGCAGATGCTTTTTAACTACGCTGTCTCCGATGCACCTGTCCCCACCGTATGTCAAGTGCTATGACCGTTCCAAACCGAGCTAAACAAGGCAAACGAATCAAAATCAGTGCCAGAGCAGGTGTGTGACAGTTCCACCTGTGTTTCACCAGGCATTTGCTTCTCTTTCACATGCCCAGATATACAGTCTGATCTCTGGCAGAATAAAAAGGATCTGTCAGCTGCTGGCAGGCTGGAGCTCTCCAAAGAATCAAGCTCCCAGAACACCCACCTGCTCTCCTGAGGTGATGCTGACAGGGGGGTGGCTGGGAGGTTTTAAGAAATAGCAGACTTTTAGTTACCAGTCAGTCTGTTGACGGCATATATTTTTGATCATAAATTTGCACAGGCTTTCCATATTTGTGCTTTTGGTTTTCCTTGTAGATTCGAAAGCATTAGAGATTAACTGAAATCAAAAACTCACATTTGTTTTGTTTTGTCAAATGCAAACACTGTATTTCCTGTTTTATTAATTTGTCCTTGGAGCATGAATTCATTTTTATTTATGCATTTGTTGTATTTTTTCACTACAATGACCAACATGATCTTTTACATGTATTTAGCCATCCTCAAAGACATACTGTGAATAATGTCCTAGGGATTTTAAAGTGCTAACAATGAAGATGAAACGCAAATAAAGTTCACCATCAGTCTTTACAACCAAGATTTGGAACTACAGTACGCATGAATTAGAAATATGCAACTTGACTACATTATATACTTTGCAGAAGAAAAATCTCACATAAAAGTGGAGCAAAAGCAGTGTGAAGAGTAGCAACTTTTTAATAAGGCCTTCATTGAAAAAGAGTGAACACATCATTTACACTCATCACTTCAAACAGTTTAATTTATATTATGAATATGGGAAATATGCTTTATGAACTACATGCTCTTCAAAACCACTGCAGGATCTGTCTGTGATGTTTAATTAATTAATTAATAAAATATGTATATTCACCATTTGTTATAACATACATAACATTCATAAAAACATACTAAAGATTTATATAAAGACAAATGTTGAAATTATTGTTGCAATTTAAAGGGTTTTAAAAACATAATCCCATTTAGGACTGTATACTCATACAGTACATATCATGTTGTACACGTTAAAAACCTGTATGCAGAGCCAACTGAGAGCTGTGAGTAAACAGCATAAAAAATCACAGCATTTTATAACATGAGCAGCATTTGGTAGAAATTAAATACATCAATTATGCTGTTCTACATCACACGCACATCACATCTGCATATACATGATAAATAAGATTCCTTATCGCTGCCTGACATATGGCAACATTTATCCTGATGAATATGTGACTCACATTATAGAATCTTCGCATATACAGTAATATCCTCATTGCCATATGTGACTGGAAGTCTCTGTATACTCCTTTTTTTAGACCAACACTAAAGCAGTATAAAGGGAAATACAATCCAGGATGGATTGAAAAGTGACAGAGCACTTTATTTTTGCCAGTGTTTGATAATTCTGTCTTGAATTATATTCAGAAACAAGTCTGGAAAAGCTTTTGTATCATCAAGTTTGCCGTTTTCCCAATGGCAAAGCATGAGAGTCTTTACTTCAAATAAATATGGACCAATACCTCAAATTTACTCAAGGGACTTTGCAATCTGCACATCACTTTGGAATTAAAGTTAAAAAAAAAAAATAAAAAAAAAAACTATGTATACAAATTGACTGGGAACGCTAGGTGTTAAAACAATTAGTAAGCTTGTGTTTTTTAATCTAATCATACTTCTGTATTTGTTTCAAAATAAAAAAGCACTAGTATAGGTCCAGTTCCAGTGTTTCTTTGTATAGGCATTGATTATTCCTTTTCTATTGATTGATTGGTTGATTTCATGATCATGAAAGAATGATAAGAAATAATCAATCAACCAATCAATCAATTTTGTTATCACTGAGAAAGTAGATCCTTGTTCTTTCTTTTTTTGTGTTTTGTATTTATTTACATTTTTTTGTCTAAGAAGATTTGGATGCTGTGGAACAAGGTCAGAGTCCAGTATACTGCAGGAGGATGCATGCTAAGTGAGCTGATAGGAAGCAGAGTGTGTTTGATGGATGGTTGGCAGGTTTAGAGTGGAGAGCCTAAGACCTCTCTCACACGCACACTGTCTGCCACTGATTGACATGTACTGCTCTTTTCATGAGGTGGTGGAGGGTTGCAGAGCTTGGTGTACAGCGTCAATCAAGAGTGCTCCTGTGAAATTAGTGATATGTTAGGGGATGATTTAATTTTTACTCTGGGATAAATGTGTTGGCAGATCTTTCCAGGCTTATTTCATACTTTTGAAGTGGAGAGAAACTTCTCCCACAGTGACTGAGCAACACTGGCCTCTATAGGCATTTAGAAAGTTAACATGTGTCCACTCCATTATTAAAAATAAGTGTCTCTCTGGCTCCCTCTTTTCTCCCTGTTTATGTGTTTTTTTTAAGGTTGTTGTTTTTTTGTTTGTTTGTTTGTTTGTGAACATGTTAGTGCAATGTTTTGCTGGCACCCGTCTGTTCTCTTCATGGCTGTGTGTTAATGTCACTCAAGAGAGCTAAATTGAAGGTGCCATTGTTAGTGCCGGAGGGCAACGGGAGTAAATTCGACAGCTTGACAGCTCTCATTAGCGTATTAGACACAAACAGTGGCACAGATGCTCCCGGTCAGTCCTTGGTCAGCCTGGAGCTTCGCTTAACAGCATACTGACAGGTGGCTTTGTGGCACTCTGTCTCATGGTTGACAGGGTGGCAAAGCAGGACCTCATCTTCAGTAGACTGCTGGGATTGCCAAGGACAGCAGATATTTCACAGACATGCATGCAAGAATATAATTAGTGAATGGTAAATGTTTTACAAAAATGTAACCATAGAACGTGTACAGTCTGCAGTAGAAAATACAGAAATATATAAATGAGAGAAAAGAGACTCATGAACTAGCGGATGGTTCAATGACTATGTGCATGCAGTGACGGGTAGAATTAGACTGGAAACTGTCTGTGAACAATAACAAGACTAATCATGCACATTTGTGTTCCACGAAACATGTGTGCAACATATTTACTCAAATATAGACTCAGAGTCTTAAAAACTCTCTCGCAAAACACACAAAGCACATAGACTCGGTCTGAGGCGTTCTGGTCCTATAGTTCACTTTGGAGTCAAATTTTGCTTTTCACTGTAGCTATTGTCATTTGTAAAGGCACAAAGCTCAAAAGTTTGGTTCTCACTTTCACTCTTCTCTAGCTAAAAAAGAATCATTGCCAGAGGCACAAAAGTTCTGTTAAACTGAATGAAAGTTAAATGATTTCTCCAACACACCTTTTGAAGTTTTTGCATTGCCTCAGGCATAAAATAGAGCAGGACTTACAAGAAAAATAGCCATTGAGAATCTTGTGCAGGCAAAAAAGTGGAACTGGACCAAATGAAAAATGAATGTAGCCAAAGAGAGAGAATGACTGAACTTGTAAGGCTTCTTTTTTTCTTTTCTGTTTAGCAAAATCGTCTTTTGCATGAATATGCACATATGAATTTATTTCAGCATAAAGAATAAAAAAATATATAGGTTTTTATGGTGTTATTATCCGCATGGGGGGGTCTTTATAAAACCTTTTTTGTCCTCGTTTTCTCAAATACATAATATTTGAAATTCATTAGATGGCGTATTTAGGTAATTGTTTTGAAAAATAAATAAAAAAATTTGGTTATACTGAAACTGCACCTCACATCTCACATTACCTCAGAATAAAGAGCTTGCTATGACTGGACTGATGTTGGTGGTAGGAAAAAAGACATTAAATTTGTCATGTTTACCTCTAGTCTCTTTAGAGCCCGGCAGGTTCAATGTGGAATTCGTTCATTAGGATTCATTTCAGTTCAGGAACAGTGATGGTAAAGAAAGTGGGGGAGGGAGTAAAAACCTATTTGTAACACCGGAGTGCATTAAAATACCAGTGTGATTTGTGGGAATGGCAATGTTGCATTAACAGAAAACTAGGTAAGGATGCTTATTATGTAAGAGGCCCAACCCTAAATGGGTTGAGGTCACGGGTTGGTCACTGCAAAAGAGCCAGTTTTCCCTTAAACTAATTTGAAGATTAATGTCAAACCATGCCACCGCGTGCATGCACAGTGACTTAGCTGAAGGCTCTTTCTGTGTTTATGGGTGTGTGCTTTGCAGTCTGCATGCAAATAGGAATCCAACTTACACAATGAAATCCTGGGAAGCTAAAACAGACTGACAGAAGCAAAGATTTAGAGAAGTGAGAAGCAGGGGGGAAAATGCAGGGAAGTTGCAGTTAGTCCTTCCTTTCAGTGCTGCGAAGAACAGATGCAGTTCTCCAGAGTAAACTGAAAAAGACTAAAAGATCTGATAAAATGCTCTCCTCTTTTGTCACTGCCCATGGAAACAGAAAAAAGAAAATAATGTTTCAGCCCAAATGAGAATGCACTATTCCCCCTCACATCGCACAAACACTGTAATTTGCAAATCAGCTCTTGTCAGAGACAATGATGCAAGACTCCTTAAACTCGAGAGTGCTGCTGCCAAAATTAACTGTCCTCATTGATTAACATTAGCCATTACCTTTCCACTCCTTTGTGGAACATTATTGAAAATCTAAATCTTGTTTACCTTGGCATTCTAGCCTGCTGTTCATCATATATTGTAGCAGATTGGCTAATAACCGCAAATAGCGTTTACTCATACAATTTTTAGAAACCCCGGTGTCGTCCAACATTCACATACTGTAGTTATTACATATAACCTCACTTTGTAATGATATGTGAATCGAGCTAAGCGAGAAGTAAGAATCAATCAAAGTGTGCTACATTGCTATGCAACATCACATACATGGTTGACTAGATCTACTGTATGAAAGACAGATATGATGAATTTAGGTTTTACTGAATGCTATTTGGCAGACTTAAATGAGAATGTAAGTTATTATTTAAGATGACAGCCTTGTGTATTTGCGCACACACTGTTTTTGTGCTCCTTTTTCCACACAATGGATCTCATATCTCTATTGACAGAGCACTCTTGTAAAAACAGCTTTGCTCATAAGCCAGGGAAAGTCAATAGGAAGAAATTAAGACAGTCAACAAAAATAACAAACACTATACACAGTCATTATGGGTGTGAACCAGGGAACATGACGCAGGATGGATTTCGGGACTGTGCCACCAACCCTATGGCAAGTAATAACATCAATATTTATAGTAGCCGCTGATGACATTGTTTGTCGTGTGCACCAGGTGCCAGGATGATTCCCAATCCTTCATCCCTTTTTAACAGATTGTGTTGGCAATGAGAGCAGAGACACGTGGCAGAAGGCCAGGTGATGACCCTGCTGATGGATGTGGCAGCCATGACAAAGGGCATCCAGCTAACAATAGCTGTCCATTTCATAGCAGACAATGTCAGCGCTCCCTCTCTGATTTGTCAGGCGAACAGCATTTTACTAGCTGACAACAATGAAAAAAAACTCACTTTGTACTAGGACATGATCTACTGTGAGCACTGAGTGTGGAGCTCACACATAATACATATAACAAAATGATATGATTAGACATGAGGTCAAGGTTACCACAAACACTGCCTCCACTAGAGCTGCACTACATACTGTATGCTACATAAGTGCCACATAAATAATACAAAAATGTTTTTATTCCTACAAAGATGTTTCATACATTGTGTAAAAAGTGATGCAACACAGATCTAGTTTGCTCTTTTCTTAATGTACTTAAAATAGAACTTTTGAAAAATTCCCAATGTGGATGAAAAAAAAGATGTCATTTAGTTAACAAGAAGTCTAAGTTGCAGATGAATCATGTATTTTCCTTGTTCATAACTCGTTCTGCAATAAATTTCTGTCTGCCTTTGGATAATGTTTTCAGGCCATTAGATGTGAAAGATATTAAAATGATTCATACACAAAACCCATATAAATTGCCTGTATCTCATTATTATAAATTAATGGAAAGAAACTGTTCATGTTTCATCACATCCTTGTTAATCCCAGTTGCTTTAAAACACCTGAAGTACTTTGAGTCTTGTTTATTTGTAAATTCAAACACTGCATGATGTCTTTTGCTATAAGTAAACAATCTGGAGCATGGATGATAGGTGGTCTTGTCAAGGTGATTTATACCTGATGATATTAAAACATCAATGTTCTGTTTATGAATTTGAAATGCCTGTGTTCCTGGTAAAGATTATTCAACACTGGTCTTTTTAAGAAATGTAGAGATATTTGATAAAACATTATGTGCTAATTGATAAATCAACAGAATATGAAAAAAATATGAAATGTGTATAATGCAAGTCTAAATTTAAAGATTTAAATTAGCATTTTTGCCTTTTTTTTACCAATTGTACATTCAGTAAATATAAAACTATAGCAACATGCTACATTATTCTGTATATATTTATATAACGTGTAAGGTCTTAAACCTTACACTTTTAAGTGCCTCAAGATGACTTCTGTTGTGAATTGGCGCTATATAAATAAAGTTGAATTGAATTGAATTGAATTGAATTTAATTGAAAATTAGCAAGCAGCCCTGACGCTTTTTGCATGTGATTCTCTTTAAGACCAATCCAGTGCAACATCAGGTAGACATAACCTGCATATATTGTCACAGTCAGTATGCTTTTCTTTTCAAACCTTTTGTGGTACACTCTGCAAGTCATTTATGAAAACATTAGACAAAGGGCACAAAATGTCAAACCAATCTTCGTGCTTTTAAGTAACAGAAATTAAATTCAATTAATTAACTGAACTCTTTGATTCAGAGCAATGCAAAGAGACGTGTTCTCCATTCTTTACATTTCAAGGCAAGAACAGCTGTGAATGCAAACAGACACAGCCAGGATGACAAACACAATCTCTCTGGAATGGAATACACTGCAATTAGATGATGAGATGATGTGGGCAAATATGGGGACATGACAAATGAGAAACAAGTCAGGTGATGGGTAGCAGATGTAGACTAACAAATAAATCAATGCACAGAGACACAAACACCCACACACATGCCTAATGGGAAAGCTGCAACAGGTGGAATGTTAACCTCTTAAGTCAAACAATACTCAGTATCATATACCCTATATAAATTAGGAATAAACAGCAGTTTCCGTTATAAATTAGTATATTAAATATCCTCTAAACTGACATGATATTAAACCTAGTTTGCATGTATTAGTTGAAGACCACTCCATAAGTCATTATCTGTTCCAAAGCTATGAGGACACACCGACACATGCATTTGCCCCTTTCCTGTTTTGTTTTTTTTGACATGTTTCTCATACTTTAAGAATTTAGATCATAAAACTAAGTAATTGTATTATTCCAAAAATGTAACTTGAGTAAATGCAAAGTGCAGTTTTTTAAATAATGATTTCATTCATTCAAAGAAAAAAACTGTCCTAACCTGCCTGGCTCTTTGTGAAAAGAACCCAGGGCAACATCTAAAGAACTGCAGACCTCACTTGTCTCAGTTAAAGTTTATGATACAACAATAAGAAGAAGACTGGGCAAAAATGGCATCCATGGGAGAGTTCCAAGGCAAAAGCCAGTGCTTCCAAAAAGGCTTGTCTCACAATTGCCAAAAAACATATTGATTTTCCCCAAGATGTTTGGGCAAATATTCTGTGGGCTGTGAACTTTTTGGAAGGAGTGGGTCCTATTACATTTGGCGTAAAACTAACACAGCATTTCATAAACTGGACGACCTGCCATAATTAATGAAACCATAAATTCAACTTTCTACCAGAAAATCCAAAAGGAGATCGTGATCTTGGGTTATGCAGCAGGACAATGATCTGAAACACAACAGCTAGTCCGCCTCTGAATGGCTTCCAAAAACTGGTTTTGGAGTGGCCTAGTAAAAGTCCAGACTTAAATCTAATTGTGATGCTGCGACATGACCTTAAACAGGTGGTTCATGCTCAAAATCCCCTTAATTGTGGCTGAATTAAAACAATTCTACTAAGAAAGTAAGACAAAATTACTCCACTCTGATGTGAAAGATTCAGTGCCAGTTATTGCAAACACTTGCAGCCAGGGGTGGCACAACCAGTTATCAGGTGTAGGGAGCAATTACCTTTTCAGGGCCAGGCAGGTTTGCACCGCTTCTACCCTTAATAAATCACCATTTAAAAATTATATATATATATCATTGTGTAATATTAAATTTTGTTTAATGATGTGAATCATTTAAGTGCAACAAATATGCATAAAAAACAGGAAGGGGGCAATTACTTTTTCATAGCAATGTAATTCCAGATCTCTGGACAACCGGCAACCCACCTCAGTTTGAGCCCTGAATCCAGGGCAGATGCCTGTGCACAAGAATTTCACCAAGGGGAATAATAAAGTATCAGTTATTATTATTAATATCTCCAGTCTTTTCAGCGTGATTTGTCAACTAAATACTGATTCCTTAGACAAAATGTTTAGGCACAACAGGGGTCTTCAGTTAGTCACAGTTGAGCTGTAGAGAACAGATAGCTTATATTCTTCTTTCCTTAACAATTTAATGTAAGAGGTTTAATAATTACGGAAGATTTTCCTTTTGTAGTCTGCATTCTCTGACATATTTAAACTACATCTCCCACACGCTATAGCGCCACTTTCATTTCCCGCCATCCTTTGCGCCCTCCTGCAGCTCATAGGAAAGAGAAGGTCGCACGTACCGGTGTTTGATTGAGGTAAAGGAGAAATCGGATCATAATCATGCTGGGACAAGCTGTAAGGCGATTCGCAACGTCCGCTGTTCGTTCTTCACACTATGCTGAAGGACCAGGCAAGGTAAGAACATGTTTTTAATGTAGCATTATGAATTTAAATGTGATATTTGCTGGCGCGGCCTTGTCTGTGCTTGCAGCCTAGCCTTAGTTACTTGGAGGTCATGTCCGTCATTTGACAGGACTTTAGTTATTATGCTAGAAAGGCTGACGTTCACAGACGCGGACGTGTTTTCACCCTTAAGAAATCACTAAATATTTAAAGACGAGGGCACACGGTATTGACGGTATACGAGGCTGTTCATTGACAGCCGTATCGCGACCTGGTGGTTAGCATTAGCTCTGTGGCTAAGCATTATTAGCTAATCCTGGAAAGTTGTAATGCTACCTGGTTAGCAAGCAACTTATAAACAAACGCCAGCTAAACGTATTTATTTCCATGCTCCAAGACATTTAATGTGCTTATACTAAGACAACGGTGAGTCCACGAACACATACAGCAATTACAAGTCTGCTCCTCATCAGACTTTTTTTATGCTTCCGGTTGCTTTAACAGTTGTTGTAAGGTCACAGATCAAACCTGGAGAAAGGTGATTTTAGTATTTTTTGGGATTATTATGAGTAGACTACCTGCGTCCGTTTTAACAGCCTGAGATAAGTTCTGATCATGAAACTCAGTCATGATATGTCAATTTTTTTTATGTTGTTTCAGATTTAATTTTGCAATGCACCTTTCTTTCACTAGCGTTAGTGCATGTCATTAAATACGGCGTCAACATAAGACTATCAGTGTTATGTTATTTTCTTTTCCCTGTGAATATATAGAAATATATAAATCAGTTTAGTTCATTAATGCACGCATAAAATACACACCCAGACACACTACAAGTCACCCATATTGGCCCGTTTAAAACTTCCATCCCACTAACTTACATAATATAGTAAAATAATAGCATTATCATCATTTAGACACTTTCTGATGTCCAAGACAGCAGATTGTGTGTACTGTTTCTGGGAACGGATTATATTTTCTACAGTGTGCAGTAAAAAAAATAGTTTGTTGATAATTATGGAGTAATCGAAGGATTGTATTGCTTTGAGGCTCACTGGATGTCAATACTCTTGTCTCATTACAGAACCTGCCATTTTCTGTGGAGAACAAGTGGCGTCTGCTGGGCATGATGGTGCTTTTCTTTGGCAGTGGCTTTGCATTCCCCTTCATTGTCGTCAGACATCAGATCCTGAAGAAGTAAAATGGTTCAGTGCTATTACTCAGCCTTCAAGGTAATTATGATTGCCATGTTTATCGTGCATATCTTCCTTCATTAAAATGTCAGTATGATGTGACATTTACTTCAGTGTTGATTACAACAGCGACCTCAGACAATGACAGCCTTAGCTTTTTTCCTCAGTGGCATATCTTTAATAAATTACCTGTACGTCTAAGAGAGATGGTGCCAAATGTGATGCAGGTTCATATTGCTGCTAATGTTGTTTAGATAAGCCTGCGCTTTAGGATGTTAATATGACAGTTTATTGCAGACATTGATGTGTATCAGATGGGACAAGATCAGAGTTGTTGTCATATTTATCTTCACTGGTGTTTACTCAGAAATTGCTTTTCTTGTCATCAAATCTGAGCAAATCAACTAACTTTTGCTTTGTTGTTATCCCTGCAGGCTGTCAGCTGAAACATTTACCTATCAGCATTCTGTCCAGGCAGAAGAATGGGAATCTATTACTTGTTTGTAAATAAAGTTTGCTCAAATATGCACATGTCTATTGTTAATCCTTTATCTACCTTAAGCTTAGTTTATATTATATGCGGAATACACTTTATGCACATTATTGAAGGTTAAGATAATTTAAACCTGACTTTTTGGGTCACAGTGTTAATTTATTCTCATTTTAATTGTCCACTTTATAAACTAATGGATATAGAATATGGTTAATAAACCCCTCTCAATACATTATGTTTGCAGGTAATAACATAGGCGTATTTATGTGCAGGTCATAATAAGTGAGAGCATATTTTCTTAGTAATCAATCATTCAGCATTGGCATTCATTAACTATTGACTAAATAAATTCCACAGTGTTGAGTGTGACTTGACATTTTAATGACAATGGCCACAAAAAGTAGTGGTGCTGCAGATTCATGAATGGTATTTCTAAAATAATAACTGCTACCTTAACTTCCTACTATAACGATCCCACTATGCAAATGCAAATATATGGTTTCCCTGTTGTGCTAAAGACACCGTGTTGTAAAAGTAAACTTTGTAATTTTAAATCCTTTGTTGCAACCATCTGGAGCAAATTAATTGAGTAGTAATTGAAAATCTGTGAGAAAACTTACACTGAAGAATCCTGCCTTTCTTATACAACTTTTAGCATAGGTATTGTTCCCTGTCTCTATTGCTCAGTCTCCTCACTTCAATTCCTATGGAATAAACCCTTTTCAGTTCAATTAACCCTGTGCTTCTGGCTATAATTATTCAAAGAAAAAGTATTAAAGAGGAAGGTGTGGCTGCTCAGTTGATGAAGGGTAATGCAAAAGTTGAGAGCTTTCCGTGTGTCCCCGTTTAGGTGTGCTTTTATGCCTAAAGTCATTTTCAGAAATCTGCTACGGTTAGTTTCTCGTTTCATTGTGCTTTATAGCAAAGAGGAGCCAGTGTTTGCTTAGAGACATAAGGAGATACATACGGGGATGAGCTGTAAGCATAAAAAACAAATCTGGCATACTGTGTAGTCTGAATCCACCCTACGTGATTTGTGCACGCACACACAACTTGAAACATGTAAGCCTCTCAACTGGTTTTGTATTCCCTGGAATTTTTAGTAACGTCATACTGACTGTGCCTCTGAGCTTCTAGGATGAAAGAGTATTCAGGTCGCGCAGCTCTTGCTAGAAGGTGATAAAGTTATTAGACATTGAATGAGGTCAACAAGTTGGAGCCCATATTTCATAGGTGTTTTTTATTGTTAGCACTTACACTAGGTTGACCATTTGTTTTTTGTAGCTCAAGAGTAGAATGTGTTGTATGCCCAAAAACACTATTGAACCTTAAACATGACACCTCACATCATTACAACATATTAGACCAGATAAGCAGTCCAAGCATAATCCATATTTTTTTCAATCTCCTCATGTTTGTTACTAAAGTGCACAATTAACACTCGCACATACACAGTGTCCATCACAAACTAATATAGCCGTCTCTTCAGCACCTACCTTCCTTCTGTTTACATGCACCTTCAGGTGATAACACAACTGAAGACAGGTGGAGCGTCAGGGTTTTTTTTTAAAAAGAAAGTGAGCTGGTGAATGGGAAATCATCAACACCGCATCTCAAGGTCTTTTCTGTTTACCAAGAAAAACGCTCAGCCCACGTTGGCCTTAGACAGTCGTTTTTTTTCTTAGAATAGTTCTTAGCAGTATATGAACCATCAGAAGGAAGTGTGCAGGCTTCTATCAGCCAACTCTTTTGAGTGTGTCTAAAGATCACTGCAGTGTTTCAAGAGAAGGAAAGAGCTATCGTGTGCCATCAGCTGCAAATAAGCCCGTTGAAGTGACACTCCATCCAAAGTGTGTCTTTTGAGTATCAGCACTAACCTTGTCTTTAAATGTGACTGTAAAAAGTTAATTTCATCATTCCTTATGTCCAGCATGTCAATTAAGAGGCAGACTTTTTAAAACACAGCTCATTCTGTCCAGTGGGTTACTTTGATCCCAATTTGTTACAGCAGTAAACATTCGAAAGCTCTGCTTTTGCTCTCTGAACTCTGACAGTAGGAACAAACCTGCCTGCATTTAAAATTTTACAAATGGTTCACTTAGGTGCTACTGTACGCGCAAGCTTTTAGAGTGCTAATTCAGGTTTGTCCCATACATTTAGATGCAATACACGCTTTTGTTCCCCCTCTTAGAGTACAAATTTAGACTGGCATTGACACTTTGAAAGATCAGGTGTGAGTGGAGCATCACATTATCTGGCCATCCAAGAGTAAATAACATGAACTAAGCACTGAATACCTTTTTCCATGATAAATGTTTGATCCATTCTCTGCCATTATGCTCCCTAACTGGGGCTTTTAAGAATCTAAGTTGATGTCAGGCTCGTGAAATGGGGAGCAATCAGACACAATGGCATTATCTGGACAAGGACCAAGCTGCAGTGCAGTAATGGTGACTTAGGAAAAGTGCATAAGGGTGTGCTGGCAGAGGGCAATGTTGCAAGAGGGACCCTGATGTGCCCACGGTGTCTACATCACACATTTAATATGGACTTGCCATATCTCCACTGCATGGCACTTTGAGCAGCTGCAGGATGGAAGCAGGGGGGAGACAAAAAAAGAATACATTACAGGAGGATTATGTACACTGCATGCCAAGGCTCTTGCAGGAGTTTGTCATGCTGCATTTAGTATGTAAGTGTGGGGGAAAATGAAAGAGACAGAGAGTGCTATTGTGTGTGTATGTGTTTTTTCTGTGTGGTTTGCCAAAGTTTACACCTTCATTACAGCCAATATAAGGTAAATTCATTATTGTAATTGTCGTTCCAAATGCTTTACATTCCCTAGCGTAGGGGCACTAATTAAAACAAAGTGTAGTCATTAAAGATCAATTCCATACTAGCTTATCGCCATTCACTGATTGCTTAACATCATATAGATGCATGCTAATAAAATGAATAGGTTGCCTATAATTACTGCACCGCTCAAAATTACAAAAGTGACAGCCTTTACTGTATAGTTCATTTTTATTTTCTCATTTATACAAGGAACTACAGCAACAACAATATAGTCGAATATTCTAAAATTAAATTAAATAAGCTTATTTGCAGTATTTGTGGCCATTCGGTGCAGCCTCTGCTGATTGTTCGATAATAGACTTTTCTGCATCTCACGTGTGGAATCTAATTATAGGCTCATTTACACTTCAGAGGAGAGGATAGTGGGCTTAGCTTGGTGTAAAGCTAAGCCATCTAAGAAAAAGACTTAGCACGCTGATTCTCCTCAGTAAAAGGTTTCACATTCAGCCACAGTATTATAGTCAAACAATTATGTTCGTAACTGTTTGTGTGAGTGGACTCAATAGCGATTGGTGGTTATATAAACATTTACTTACTCTGAATGAGAGTGGGTGCCTGACAAATACTCCACAGAATAAATTATCCCTCTGGGTGAGGCGGATGAGCTCTAATCATCACCTTGTTGTAAACATCTAGCACAGCAGAATGTCATTTTATCCCAATAAATGTATTGCATCCAATACCAGGAGAGCTCTCCTGATATGGCCCCTCATATCAGCATGATGACAATAAGAGGTGAAAGCAGCTGTAGAACAACCCTCTGACACTGCACTGTCAGACAATAAAGTTTCAAGGACACGCTGAACTCTGTTTTCTGGTAAGCCCATCCTCTTCCCCTACCTTCTCTGTTTACCCCACTCTACCTCAAAGATGCTGACTTGTGGAGAAGTGTGGAACTGTCATTGAGGGAAGATGAAGTGTACACGTACCACCCACTTCAGAGTAGGTAGCTTTACTTTCCGAGCCAGGAACTCTACACAATTAGTCCAGAACCTCCAGGGGATGGCTGCTCATAAGAGATGAATGCTTACAGGATACTAAGTCAACTAAAATGTGTGTATCAGTAAGGTTTTCTATGTATTGGAGGAAGAAAATACGTACATGACAGACTTTGCTGGCATTTAACAAACTGTGCCCAGTAAGTGTAAGGCAGCAAAAATAACACAAAACTAAGTATATCAAAAAGCCACAGAGTCAGAAGCACACATTAGTACAGGACGTATTTCAATCTGCAGGATTATGAGTTATTAATGTTGCAACACCTATGCTTGGATAGAAATACATGCACTCAACTACCTTAAGGAGCCCTGTCTCCATTTTCCTTCAGTGGCAGATCACAAAAAGGTGTGCAAACCCAGTTTGAGGTCTGAAACCATCATAATCTCTACAGCCCCTCCAGCCCACTTTATACCCCGGAGGAGTCTTCAGTTCAATAACTAAGCATACTATGCACTGCCAGAATTAATAGCAGCAAGTATCAGTGTGAATACGTTTTGATTATAAAAAGTCGTGCCCACTTCAGTCCACGATTTTCTTTTTTAAAGCTTATGTTAATGCCTCTGAAAAGTCAGATTTGGATGGATGTGCATTTCTGTTACTTCACTTTGCATAATATACAGTGCACTTTGAATTTAGTGCTTTTCCCTCTCAATGAAAAACAGTTTTGAGATCTTCTTTTCTGCAAGTATACTGTCATTTCCTACATTTTTTGAGTAAACAGTATATTATTTGGATTTGGATTATTTGGATTCTGTGAAAGTCCCTCAGTTTTCTATTGCTATAAAATTCTTATGGCTTGTCTTTTTCAATTAATATAAACTAGAAATGGCTAATCTAATGTTTACTTATACATAGTTTCTGTTCCTGGTACCTCACAGAAATATAATCTATCTTTATTAGCATATTATATCTATATATAACATATATCAGTGATAATAGTTTTATGACAGTAAAGCAGTACATAATATCCACAAACAGTAGGTGCTATATGTAAATGTCAGTGAGCTTTTCCATTGTGACAAACCCATCTCAGTTTCACCAGGATTGGGTTGGGTGGGGTTTGTGTGATCTACATAGAGGGAAAAGGCAACAGTGAAGGCTATATTTTTTTCTCTAATGAAGAATCTCTAGAGATGCCTTCTGCTGCGATGGAAGAGTGCAAATGCAGTGTGGGAATAAGGTCTGACAATGTGAGTGTAGTAGAGAAGGACAGTGAGAGGTATAGCAGAAAAAAAGAGGTGCAGTTGATCATTTGTTGTTGTTTTTGCCTCCATGACTTTCTTTCCTCCCACAGATAGAGAAATATTTGAACCTTTTCTGGGCCAGTAAATTTGCCTGTTGCTCTCCAGTGGTCTATCTCCCTTGTTACTCTCTCTGGAGAGATTCAACCCACAGCATTTCACACACTGAGAAGCATCCACCATAAAACCTGCATATAGTCACACATTGCACATTTGCGCACACACGAGCCCCAAAACAGATGCACAAACATTGTTCAAGTACATCCACGGGAACACTACTGAAATATGTATACAGGATTGACACACACACACACAGACATGCATCCACACACAAGTCCAAATACACTTTCATATATTTTTGTGGCAGCCAAACTCAGTATTTGAGAGTGCATCTATCTTGAGTATGGTTGCATAAATTAAGGGAGGAAACTAAGCTGACTAAATGAAATGGTGCCAAATAGGCAATCTTTCAATTGCTGCAAAGTCCTAACTTATTTTACACAGATATGCATACAGAAAGAAAGAGAGAGAGATGTATAGTGTATCTTACAGTTTGGCTCACTGAAAAGACAGTTGGATCAAAGTCAGACAGCGCATAGATATTGATGTACTTATACAAAAATAGGTTAAGTAGCTGCATAGGTACAGGAAGCATCTCTTCAATTGTTCCCCATTGGGAATAAACACTGTCCTGAAGTGTGAGAGTTAGCACTTTTATAGTTTCTGCAACTCTGTTTACTATATTTGCAAGATTTCTTGATGTACTGTAGCTCTGCAGTAGTCTCCTAGGACAGAGATGCAGAGGTACAGAAGCTGTATAATGGTGTGCTACTGTGGTGTTGTTGGGTAGCCAAATAGCTCCCCCATCTGGGCAAGTCAAACTATGAGGCGATGATGTTTAACAAATACTGGGAGCAGCAGGGGTAACAGCTGAATGATGAGAAAATGCTTTCTGGCATCTTTGGGATGCTTTTTTAAATGTAAACAAATGTTCAGTTGTTTTCCTTATCATACAAATAATTGTCACACATATATATCATATTTATGATAAGTAACTCAGGACAGGGACAACTTAGACAAAATCATCATATAAAACTCAGAGCCACACAATTTGATCTTACATGTTCATGGTGCGAAATGCACCAATAATTGTTTTGTTTGAATGCAGGAACAGAGCACCAACAGAGATATAATAGAAGTCACAAAGGCAGAACTGACTGTGTAGGGGGAATATGAATGAAAGGCTTATGTCTTGCAGAGAGAGGGAGGGATAACTGGGGTAAAGGAAGGCACACGTCACACAGCGCTCAGAATGGATTGTTTCTCTGCAGACTAGTCTCTTCCAGGATGTTTTCTGGACACCACAGATGTTTGGGTGAAATGAGTAGGCACAATTTGGACTGGCTTGAGTTCAGCTGGGTCTGTGAATTGTGCTTTTCAAAGCCCCACTGAGCCACGGGGAGCCCAGGACCTCAGCCACAAAGTTTCACTAGATTAACTATCACTCTACAAACATATAAAATCAAATACCTCACTTAGTGTTGTGTTAAAATGCTAAAATATTTATTGTGCACATTAGGTATTATGAAATGCAATCCCTTTAATACTTCTTTCTGAAGATTATTAAGTCTGCTGTCAAGGATGAGCCATTTCAAACTGCTATTTTTTGTTTTTTATGTGTTAATTTGTTTTCGTTTATGCAGCAGTTGCTCCAAGTTATGCATATTTATTTAATATTCGCTTTTAAATAGGTAACAGAGTTTATATGTTCTTCATCTTAATAGCTCTTTCCGCTTTTACCTTACAGGCTAATCAAGTGAGGATTACTGTGTTATCTTATTCCTTTTTGCAATTATTAAGATAGATACAGGGTTTTCGCTGAGGAAATTGTTACCTCCTGAATTTAGTATGTGTGTGCAGAAGTCTACACAACAACACTATATCCTGCAGCGGCATCGCCTCTTCACTCTGATAGGAGAGGCCAAGATATCCAATTAATAAAGAGGTTAAAGTTGACTTTCCACTGGCTGGTCCAATCACAGTAGATGCCCTGTTAATTTGGTGAACAAAGTCATGGCAGGGGTGGATGGCCACTTAGGGAAAAGCAAGGTGAAAGAGAAGGAATGGATGAGAGGAGGCACGATAAGGACTGACTGAGGGAAAGACTGTGGCCTCCTGACAGCTCTGCTTGCATGGCAAATGAGGAAGCTGACTGAACAAAAACACTGGCTGAATCTATAATGGGAACGATCAGACCACTCCTGGAGAAAGCTGACTGCTACAACAAAGACCAAATCAAAACTTTTCCAACATCAGAGCAAAGGTAAGTGCACTACAGGTATTACTGCCTCTGAGGAATGTCATTCCACATTTTCAGATTTGTCAGAAATCAGAGTTCAGCTTAGTGCTTGTTACACAGCTAAAAACTCTCAATAGCATTTTATCTCTGCTCAGTCCAGAGCTTCCTGGTGTGGCTCTTTCTATTTTAGAACACCTGCATGGAAACACAGTCAAAATGATCAGACTTGACTCTTCCCAAGAAGCCAAAGACTCTGTATTCTACAAAGAGCTTGCAAAACTGATTTATAGATATTGTCAAAATGAAGTATAAATACACACTTAGCTGGGACTGAGAAATCGTGTCAACTCTGACAAGCACCTATGGACAATGTTCAAGCAAATCTGCTGTTCCTAAATCCATGCACAGATACTGACACCAGTTGTGCCTCAGCAATCTGAGAAATATTCCTGTCTGCTGTCTTTTTTTCTCTCTCTCTTACCCTACGTCCCGCTATCTCTGTCTCATCTCTCACACTTTGGTGTACGAATCCAAAATGACAGCAAGCACACTTCTTTTCAAACTTTGAGAAAAGTGACTGTGAAAAGAACATGCAGCCCTTTGGCTTCTGGCGGCTCCAAAGCTCCAGAGCTTTCTTGAATGGTGCATTTCAAAAGTGGAGAAAAGAAAATGTTCAAAACAAAGAAAGTGGAGAAACAAAAAAAAATATATATATATATTTATACATGTATATATATATATACATATTTCACTGTTGTTTCATCATTTCTAGTGAAGAGCTAACCTATTGTTAAGCTCTTAAAGAAGGCATTCTCAGCAGTATTATCTTGATGCAATGTCATCATATCATAGAGCGCCCTTATTCTGAATAAGTGTTTTCATCTGTCCTTGAAAAGCTTCCCCTATGGCTATATCATAATATTTCATTACTTTGGTGTAATTTTTGCAGGAATAAATTGAACAAAGTGTGTTGGCTTAATTCTATGCAGCTATGGTCTTTGAGAGTTTGAAATTGAATTTCACATACCTTCAAAGTCTGGTAACACAATTAAGCTTAGTTCTTTGACTTTAAATGTGATTTCGTTCCGAAGTGCCTTTGTTCTGAATAGCTATTCTTAAAAGTTAATTACATTTTCAGCAGGTGTTGTTCAGTAGTATCAAATGGGCATTTATTACACATAGCTTATATCGCTACTCACAGACTGCCCTCTTGTCAAATAGCTCTCCACAAGTTGAAATTAATACTTTTGTATTTTTGCTCTTATTGTAATCTGGGTTATAACAGATATCTACACATTGGCAAAGTAAATGTAGGAGAAATTTTAGTTCTGGTGTTCTTTTTATTGTTGTGATACTAAATTGGTCTTATACTCTCTCTGAATTAAAGAACCCCTCTTTTAGTGCCTTAAAATTTCAATGGCATATTAATTTGCTTTTCTTGGTCAGATCCCACAAAGGACTGTTAAAGTTAAGGTGAATGGCCTGCCTTACTGAGCAAGAAAGCTGGTCTAATTAAACTATGCCCCCCACCACTCTATTTAACCTCTGACTGTTTTTAATGAGTTACTCACATGGAACAGGTTTGATTTATATTCAATTTATGGACCTATAAATGTGAAGAATATGGGTCAGCCTTCCACAAAGGCCTCAGCCTTAACCTGGGGTTATTGAATTAAGGCAATTACAGTCTGCAAAAAATAGAGTTTAATATTTGTTAAACACGATGGTTGTAAAAATTTACACTGTATCCTTTACAGTTTTGTACATAAGAAATGGATAAAAGTTCCTGCATATCTTCTAACAGTGAATGACTCTTAAGCTCAGGGTGAAGAAAGGGACAAGCACAAGAAGAGAACAAGGAAAACAATTTAGAGTCTGTTGGGTTTTGTAAATACATATTATAAATGAGTATTTGTCCATGCAAGCCCAGTTTCTCTGGAGTCTCCTCAGCAGCCATCTGTGAGTGAAGCAAAAAGAATAAGCAACAGGGAGTTTGGGAAGTCTGGAATGTTGAATCAAATCTGCACTACCAGCTGCTGGTGAAGATGTGGATGCCTAGGAGCAAAGGAAATTGAAGTATTAGCGGAATAGAAGACCTGCTTTTGATATAGTTACAAAATAATGCATCGCTGTTAGTATGCCAAGACTTAGCAAAACAGGTTCAAATATTTGCTTAACTCTGTTTTTTCTTTTCTTTTCCATCACAAGGCTACGCTGCATTATAAAACGTGTATGAGTGTAGAATTATCATGAGAGAATTGCAACAACTGAAACTGTATGAAATGATACCAAACAATACTCACTGCACCTTCTTGTAAATAAGGAGGCTAAATGACGGTTTGAAAGAGAAATGGAGGGAGTAGGGGAAAAGGAAGGGAGAGAGTCAGGCAGGGAGGGAACAAACTGCTCTATCATCTCTGTCCAGACACCAGTGGGACTTAGTGTGAGAGACAGTATGGAGCAGTTGAGAGACAAATCACTTCTCCTGACCTTTGAGAGAAAAGCTACATACAGTAATAATCCACTAAGAGGGGGGTTGGGGGAGTTGAGCTGGTCATAATATTGGAGTTTTTACTTTCACTACAGAGAAGCACTCATCCAACATACTGCTGAAGAAGATAAGACTGAACAGATGGAGGACTGAGCACTCCTGTGGAGTTCTGTACGTGTTTGTTGCTGTTTGGACTCGGTGATCATATGAGAATTGGTTTATGTCACAGTAAGAACTTACAAGGATGCCACAGTGCACTGCGAATGCTCCAATCTATTTAAAGATAGATTTGGTCTAGCTGGATTAAATCTCCCCTTCAGCGCTTTTGGCTGCATTTTCCCTCCTAGCTAGCAGTTCACTGAGGTCTTGAACACTGAGCTGCTCACTTTATGTGTCACCATTAAATTCTAACTAGTGCTGTAATTCTCCTCCCTTTGATTCAAAAGCTCTTGTCTGCACTTTTTGCCACACAGTACATGTAGGATATAGCCTGCAGCGACGTGCAAGCAGTGTTGAAGCATTATGGACCCTTAACTTTTTCATCTGCTACAGTGCAACCCTGTCTCCTGGAGGTTAGCATAATGGACTGGTTACTGGTGGTGCCTGTCATTGTAGTGTGCACTGAATTCTGATCTACATCGTTCTGGGCTTTAAGTACTACTTCCTGCCCTGAACAATTATGGACTGCTCCACTACTGTATGCCAGAGAGAAAACTGAAAATGTATTGGTGGGAACAGAACTGTTTCTGTTAGTGAATTATTCATCTGTTACATTACTGTAGAAATGATTTAGATCTTTCTCTGGATTGCTTGATTCACTTTCACCTGTAATTTCAACAGTCAACTCTGTCACGCATGCTTTTAACAGAGCTTTGTCTAATGCTTTGGGCCCATCTTAGAATACAATATTGAAAATATTGCAATACAGTATATAGGGAAATAGGTGTCAGTATTTTCAAACAATTCTAACCTTCTATCATACCCATGTCAATATTAAAATGATTTTATATGAAGCACTGCAAATGTTCTTTCACTTTTCCTTTTCATCTTCATTTATTTCTTTAGCAGCTTTTCCTTTTCACTCACTTCCTAACTTGTAGTTTGATTGTTTGATGAATAGATACAGTCTTCCTCCACTTCAATCTGCAGACACTGCAGCCTCTTACCTGTTTAATGTGGATGCATCATCTCTAGTCGATATCCCTGCTATGTACATCCATTCAATATGTAGGGAATACCTATCAGTTACACATCTCATCTAGGTCTTATGGTTCACAGTTGACTGGGCAGGCGGTACCCTGTTATTAAGGCATATACACTGGGATCATGTTTTACTCCACGTTCCGCTGAATCTAACAGTATCGGGTCTAGTTGAGTCAGCGGCACCTCAACAAATATGCACATTAATAACTGCCATAAAGATCCCGATCATCCTCCATGAACGGTGTGCTGTACAACATAATCAATTTGAGGAGAGCTCAAAAACATGCCACCTTATTAATACAAATAATAAATTAACATTAGACAGCTTGTAATGCAACCGATTTGTCTTTGTGAGGGTCGCTAATGGCGCAAAACATTCTGCATGAACTTACCAGAAAGAACTTAGGATATTCTGGCACTTTCCATTAAAAATTGCAATCAGTGTTGTAATCTTCAGCTGCAACTCTTGCTGAAGTCAATGGCGCTGAAACAACAGCCAGCCAGTTTAATCTAATATCAATCACTCATAAGAGATGGTGGTAGCTGGATGAAACTGCTGAGACACAGAGATTCAGGTAGATTCTGATGGCGGATTAAACAGTGCATAGCCTCTATACAGCATTACATTCATCTACATTCAGGCAAATACTGTAAATTGACAAAGGACATGGCTAAGTGTCCCCCATAGCCTGCCTTTGTATTACATTATTTTTTAAAACAAGTGAGCACACCTCTTTGAACTCTATTTAACCTTCCATTAATATATTTGGTTGTACTTCGGAAGTGAGGATGTCCTTGTCTGTGTGTGCTTCAGTCGCTGTCTGTGCTCATTAAATACCCTCTCATCAGGTTACAGGGTCATGGACACTGGGCTGGGCTGTCTCAGTTATCTGTGGTTTGACACACTCAGCTCTAATGAAACAGATGAATTATTGCTGCGAGTGGTCAGATTTTCAAGGAAATTGATGTTAGCAAAGAGTCACAATAAAACAGTACCTCATAGAGAAGGAAAGAGAGGGTTAGTGGTCTGTGTGTACAGTGTACTATACTGTGTGTTCGTGTGTCTGAAAAGAGAAACACACATAGAAGGGGACAGGGGGTGTGTAGAGAAAGAGGTAAACTGTACACTTACACTGCATCCCCGCTTCGTCCTACAATTCAGTGGCTCAGTAAAGCCCAGACGTCGTAAACAGGATTTATGTTGTTTAATTAAGCTTTGTACAATTACTTCTATTTACAGCTGCATGAAGCAGGCAATGGGGAACCCACGGCACTGCCAGCCAAACAGAAAGGTCATAACATCTGTCATCCAGTTCTCATTGTTCCCAAGATATAAGAACAACCTTTACAATATGTAGGCTATGTGTTTTGCTTGGTTGGAGCAGCATATTAACATTCATCACACATTTCTTCACCAAGTTCTTCTTGTGTTTTAATAATTATCAGAGTTCTTCTGTAAATCAGTTTAAGATTATGTCATATGCTTAGCTTTGGGATTTGGATAGCCAGCTATTTGTTATTTAAAAACTGTTCTAAAAACACATGTAAATCAATCTATAAACATGATGACTTACATTTTCTGTCATTATCTGTTGTTAATATATATGACATTTCTCTGTTTCTTTTCTCTCTCTCTGTTCCCTAATTTGCTGACATATCCCATGATTCTGTTCTTTTCATGCAGCAATAACAATGACAATTAAATCAGCTTTGATGTTACAGTGCCATCTTCTGGCCTGTATAGAACATCCCATGTTTGACTAGTTGCTCATACAGAAAATAAATCAAAACATGTGATTTTGTGTGCCATGCCTTTTTGGTTAACAAACAACAAAAGTCCTTTCTGACAAATTGTCCCATGCCTGTGCCAAAATCAGAACACATGGCAGTTTCTGTGTGTGCAGGCTGTCTGCACGGCAGACTCACACAGACACACAGCACTGTGACTGTTTGTAGTAGGCATTGTAGTTGCTCATATTATTAACACAGACATTGTGAGGCAAGACTCACACAACCATCATTAATATAGAGTTTTCATTTTATAAATCCAATATTACATCTGATTGAAAATATATATCATTACAAGTATCAATGACTTTATGAAAGACTTCAGTTAAATATTTGCAGATAACTGGGACACTGTGCCACATTTTTAAGTCCTTTTTTTTAAGTTTTGTTAAAACAGAACGTCTCTTGTTTGGGATTTAGGTTGCTTTTCAAATTCTGACCAGTAGAGGGCGCTTCACCCACACTTTTCCTCTGACTTGGATTGGACCAGATGGAAAGTCAAACTACTTTTCTGCTGTTTTTTTCAAGTTGATGCCTCAAATAAACTTCACAGCAGCCACGTTGAACATGTAACTTAAATTTGAAAGGCACTTGCTTTCCAGTAAACCAGACTTAACAACTATACTTATTTCACTTTTGTATCTGTTTCTTTTTTAACGTCATATGCCGTGCCCTGGCTTTCTAAGAATAGCCTGCTGTTTGCTTTTTTTGTTTGTGCATCATGCCCTTTCGTCAACCCTTCTGAAAGAGATGGGACATGAAACTAAGCTCAGAAATGTAACAGGCCCCCGAGGCACCGCGATTGAATTCAGAGCTTTACTTATCATTATGGTCCTCATAAAGAGGCTTTTGGATGGCACTGGCCTAGGGAGGTCCATGGAGGAAAGAAAAAAAAAAAGAAAGGAAAATAAAGAGGCAGATGGAGGAAAGAAGAGAACAAGACTAGCGAGTTTGGATTTGCCAGTCATAAGACAGACTTCCTATTTATCTATCCATTTATCTGGTCTGTGTAGTATCAGTACACATACTTTGCATATGCAGAAACCAGACCACGACATTCATTTCCTCTTAGTGGTCTTTCACATACATGCAATCTCACTTTATATACAGTCATAGACCTATAGATCAGTTGTTCAGTTATGTACAAAACACACTACCGAAGTCCACAGGGAGTGCTTATTTGAATTGTTTTGAACCCATATTTTTTATCTCTAAATTCCAAGGCGTGTCAGAGGAACAACTATATTTTAAGTATATTAAAAATGCAGCATAACAAGAATAAAATCAAGGATGCTGAAAGAAATCTACATTCTGATTACATTTGCTGAGCAGGTACAACAACTTTGCAGCTGGAGGGCAGGGGCTGTGAGCATGTGCTTATTTGTGTGGGTGGTAAGAACATTAGCTAGTAAAAGCAGGAGGATAAAGTACTCTTTAATTAATTGTAGAGCGAGCTTCGCCCTTGAGCAAAAAACTATGCCTGCTCCAGGTTTCTAGTGAAGATTGCCGCTGGTAAAAATACATTCTCCTTGCTGCAGGGCCTTTTCCAGTCAAACAGAGATCTGTCTAAACAGCAGCATCAGGATCAGTTAGTACCAGAGACTCCACATATTCAGCTACCTGGTTCAGTTAATACAATACATATATACACAATACATATAGTATTGTATATAACTGAGTCATTTTGTATGGTGTCACTGATGTTAATATTGGCAAGTGGCAACACAATAGCAATAAAAAAGATTTTATATTAAATAAAGGTGCCTTTCATGTTTCTGTGGGAACACATAGGTTAAGTGCAAAAGATAAATAGCTTTCCTCTTCTAATGGCTTGTCCTAGATTTCCCCACCTGCAGTGCCCTTATTTTTCACAGTGCTGTCTAATCCTCCATCCCTCCTCCACTTAACACAAAACACAGCCTCCTACAGTGTTACCCTAGGCAGCCCATGGGAACTGCTCTGTTGAGTCCCAACTTCATCACAGTGTAAGTAACACACTTTTTTATGGCTTCCATTCCTGGGAGAGGATTATGCCAAATACAAGGCAGACACTTACCTCATGCCTGCAAGCACATCGTTGATTTATAATGCAATCGACTGTATTCCATAATATAAAGTTACTTTGCATTATTCATACATGATGGTACTTTTTCAGAATCACTGAATAACATAAAGAGCTTCACAAGACAACAGTAGTAGTATACAGCCACTTTGTTTTTAATATAGGCCACGACAGGCAAAGTGATTAAAGAAAATGTTGCTGGCAGATTGGATAGTCAGTGTGTGCCTACGTTTATTAACGGTGACCACCATAATGTGACAACCAACTGTGTAAATTGCATCTCTTGTCATACAGAGGTCCGTTGATCTTATAATGTTTCAGCTTTGATAAATGTAAGTCATCAGTGAACACATGAGCTATATTATTTTGTCTTATCGTAAGTGGGTGTTGACCCCACCTATCTAAAAAAATAGCATTGAAGTACTAGGTTTTTACCACAAACTGCAGTGATGTCACTCACAGCAACAGTAAAGAGTGAGTCTATATTTATCAATCAACAGACAACATGCACCTCAGTGTCAGCTTAAGTTAAAAAAAAGTTTGGTGATGCAGTAGGACAATGACATCAAAGGAAATCTAAGACAGAATGACTTCAGAGACATGAAATAACTCAATAGAGATGCTTCAGAATGACCTCAAGAGAATTGTTCCCACCAGACGAATATGGCTGTAAGCAGTTTTGTAAGGAAAACCGGTCCAACATTCCTTCTGAACATTGTGCAGGTGTAATCCACAGCTACAGGAAGTGCTTGCTTGAGGTTATTGTTCCCAGAGGTGGTTCGACCAGTTATTAAAAAACTGTTTCACTTACTTTTTTTTATCATTACTCAGTATGTTCAACGGGTGTGTTCAATAAAGACATGAAAGATCATGACTGTGTCGTATCAGCTTAGAAATATTGTGTTTGTGACTTTGGTGAAAATCAGATCACATTTCACGACCAATTTATGCACAAAACCACAACACTATCAATAGTTTTACTGTATATACACAAATGTACACACAAATGTCACATTTAATATAACTCGAAGTAACTAATAATTTGGTCTGCATGGAGGGTGAGAATGAGAAGGAACAAATAATCTGCATCACTGGGTAAATATAACCAAAGCCCATAATAAATCTGCACACGCAAACATCTCTCACCAACTGTCTTTTTAAGTATGAAACATTCAGAAATAGAGACAGAAATTTAAAAAATGGTTGTAAACATTTATAGTTTGTTCTATCACAGAGGGAAAAATGTGGTCAGTTAGGCTTCAAGTTAGATTGAGTTCATTTTAACTCCACAGCTGACACAGATTCTGTCAGTAGATGCACAGTACTGAGTTCCACACTTAGTTCACATTAGTGTCTTTTTTATCGAATTCGCAGAAGTTTTAAACATGCCCGATGCCTTGAAACCTCATAAAAGGATAATTCTGCAGGGTGAGCAATGATGTTACAAAAAGTGAAAAATAAAAATACAAAGAGACCAGGTTTTGCTCCTGGTGCATTACTAGGCTCATTCCTCCACACTGATTCCTTTTTATTGATGTATGCAGAACAAATATCCTCATATTTGCACTTTTAGCCACAGACTGAACAGAACAATGGATTTTTTTCTGTTTGAGGGATTGCTCAGCTATGTTTAAGAAGCAGATGATCCTAGACCCCCCTCTCTAGGACTGACCTATGAGAATTAAGTGAGGGCTTTGCCACCTTACTGCTGCATTGATTGCTCATTCTGTCTTACAACAAAATTGATCTGCACATCCAGTTATGGTGTTAAAGGAAATATTTTACAGGGCATCCCTAATGGGATGTTGCTTTGTAACCTATTCTGCCGTGAATACCACTAATAAAATGCCTAAAGGTGATCAATATTAAAGATTCTAGTGGTGGGAGAACATCTATGTTTGAAAAATGAACTTAAGCTTGTCTTATGGGGGATATAGTATATTTAACTATGTAATCCACAGAAGTAGAAGTAATAACATGATTAATAGTTCTATTTTAATCCCTGCATCAAGTATAAAAGCAAAAGTTAGGTGCAGTCCCTATGGTGTCAAGAAATATACTTATATATTTCTTGACACCATAGGGACTGCACCTAATTTTGTTGTACCTGTTACAATGACAATACAGATATTCTGATTCTGATAAAAAACACACTGACTTACATTTTAGTGTGTTTGAATATGTATTTGTGCATATTGTGTAGCAAACAAAATGTCTGACAAGTGAAATGTGGTACATAAATACTGTATGTTCTTAGACATGCCAGCAGTGTAAGTAGACTTTCTGTTCACCATATGTGAATGATGATGAAGAGAAACACAGACTGTCCTGTCCGCTCCATGGGAGCACATGGTTCGCTGCTGTGACAGTCAGCATTAAACATGTCTTTGGGGATGCTCCATTATTTACACTCTGCCTTCCTGTGGCTCCTGTCAGGTCTCATCGGGGCCACAGAGCTCATGAATTAAACAGAGGGGCCTAAAAGCACAAGGGGAGGTTACAGGGTGTTGGGGAGGCCTGGGGAGACAGCAGACAACTAGGGCTGTAAGATTGCAATGCATGTCCCCGTGGCCTGAGACGGAGGGACGTGAGGAAGGGACACAGAGGGAAATGACAGAGTAGAGGAAATAGTTTGTTGTAGAACATCAAATGAAGACAGAAACAACAACAGAAAAACAGACTGAAACAGCAAATAGTATAAAATTCACAAATGCTCTTAGATAGTTTTAATAGATAGAAATGGCTAAAAGAGCAGCAGTTGCCTTAATGAAGCCACAGAGATGTTATCCCCTTTCTGATGCATATAAAATGAAGGGGTGGAACTGATGTCATGTATTCAGTGGAGTGTATGATGTCTCAGCTGTTGTCCACATAGGCTGAGTAGTGTGCAGCTTCTGGTGTCAGCCTGCATGTCCGCATGGATGGGATAACCTCGTTTAGGCTGTGACTCATCACCTGCTGCAGCAAACTAATACACAGTAGATGTGTGCAATAAGCTTACTTGTTTTAGTGAAGTTATAAAACTTTGGCTAATGTGTATTAAAGACCATGGTATAAATGTTGAATGTTGACAGATGATCTTACACTGTACTATGTTTGTTGTTGTGGATGATGTGGATTAGTATGAGATTCTGTGTGTAATTTCCCAAATACAGTGGCTATTTGCTGGATAAGACCATGCTTTCATGTCTTCTCTCTCACACAAACACAAATGCTCTCACACACACACACACACACACACACTTATGTGTTTTATGAGGCTGATATTTGTAAGTAACTTTTTACAGGAAGTGCCTCTAATGACAGCCCTTTTCATTGGCCCCCAGGGTAATGCTGTCCATCTCTCATGGCAACCCTAGACGGGAAAAGGAACCACCCAGACCATTGGTGCCAGGGTGATATCATCTGATCATCAACCTCAACCATGGGCGCTGAGCCACACAGTGCATTTCATATAGTGGAAGGTCTTCATCCTTCACTTTCCCCTTTTATATTCCAGGCCCTTTTTTTTTGCAAATATTGATCCTGCAAAACAAGTGAAATTGGCTTGTCACATAAAATGGCAAACTGTGGGCATCATATATCTGAATGGTAGCCAAGTAAATTAGGCTTATTAACTTGAATCAGTAAAGTTTGTTTTTTTTACCTCAACCTGAATGTATGTTCTCTTATTGATGCAGTCCATTAGTTGTAATAGTAGTCTTTCTGTGGAGTATCAATTGTCATTCTACTTGTGCTTAAGTGCTTTTAATTCCCTCCAGAGCCCATCTGGACAAGCATCTTTTCAAACATTATGACAATGCAGTGCAATGCAAAATTTAGAAGCAGGCATCACACGTGATAAACCTTTGTCATTTACATTATTCCTAAATCAATATGTAGACCCAAACAAGCTGCAGTGTATTTGGTAATTTTACCAAAGTAATGATGTCCAAACACCTTTACATAAACCATCACAACGACAGATACAGATTGATACAGCATGTAAAAAGAATATATATATATGGCCTTAATACAAAAAAAAATAGCAGAGGACATGTGATCTTTGCCAAAACAGGAACTGATGATGACCCAGCTAAAGCATTTTTCCTCTCTCACAACACAAGATCATTAAGAAACTCACTACAGTATGTGCTTGAGGTTGTGGGAGGACACATTGGATTATATAACTCTTCATGTAACACTTTTGAATTCATATAACACTTTTAAAAAACAAGACCGGTTTATCACAATGTCTCTTAATATCTGTGTCAGTTTGAAAAAAACAAATGTTATGTTGCAGCGTTGAGTATTAGCATTTATTTCAACAAACAAACCTTTGACTCAAAATTTAACACAAATTCTTTGTGCGACAGAGCTCTCCACGGACTTGTTATGCTGTCTTCATTAGATGGCTCCAAAATTATATGAATGACATATATAAATCATTACTGGTGCTGCTGTAATTGTCAGTTAACATGAAATAAACAACAAATCAGGTTCAAATATAGTTAAAGTAGTCAAATGTGATGTTTATCACATTGTAAATTATTTTCCAACCATGTCATCTTTGTTGAAATTGTCCTCATGTCATATATGGAAAAGTTGTGCAAGCAAAGAGTTTCCCATTTTCTACCACTGTCCCTGTCTAAAAGGGTGACTGAGGGAACCATGTGCTCTATGTCACCCCTACCCACCCCCATCTCACCACCACTATGCCCATATGTGCATTCAAGTGGCAGCTGCAAACTCCCCCACTTGCCCTCTGAAAAAAGAAAGTGAAAAAACACCCCTCTACACCACAGCAAAAGTAGGAGAGCTTTCCTGGTCAGACCGTGTCTGTCACTGTGAGTGTCAGGAAGAAACAGGAAGAGGAAAGCTTCTGGCATCTGCTGTTGGACAAAATCAGTAATTTGTTAATATTATTTATCTGTAAAGACAGTAAGTGTCATTTTTTTAAAAACTCGCACTGTTTTGCAAGTGAGAAGATTAATGAATTGCATCCATGGGTACACACACAACCTGCAGTTATTCACTAATAAAGGACCACAGCCGCCTCCCCATCTGCCTTTTCAAGCTCCCTTTGGGATCAGCAGGAGGTATAGAGCTGCAAACTGTGCCATAGCCTGCTCAGCACATTAGAAACTCACTGACACACAGATGCCAGCCAGGCACATATTGCACATACTGAGGCAGCAGCAGTAGAAGTCTGAGCCCAGCACCAATTAGAATATTACAAGACAAGTGGGCAGACAGGATAACAAAATAAGAGCGTGCTGCACAGACAGACACAAATATGCAGGAGGCCTTATACTTCTGTCTCTTTCACACTTTGTTTTACATACACCACAGCACTCAATGAAATATCACCTCACACACACACACAGCAGCAGCAGCAGCAGCAGCTCTGTTCAGCAACAGAATGACCTACTGCCTCTTTTAGCATAATGCCCATCTTGTGCGAAGGAGGAACTGAAGTCATGTGGATAGTTAGTATACTAAAAAGATGAAATGTAATGCAAATTCAAAGCCTTTCTTTGTCATAGCTTGCAAAACAGGAACTAGCTAATCACCAGTGCACCAACAATACCATGGTTCAGTGGTGAGTAAGTTGAAATGTAAGAGGTGTGAATAAATGATACAAAACATGGTTCATCTGAGCAATTGCATGCAGATTTAATGAACTAATGAACAAGAGTGCATCTTGGCATGATCTGAGACATATTCTCAGAAACATGCTCACTGGTGTTACGTTTTTAGATGACTAATAAAAGTTTCATGTTGCATCTTTCATTTACATTGTTAATTAAAATGTAAGAATCTGGTTAACATTGGACATGGCATGAGAAGACCTCATAAATCCCAGAGAAGTAATGTTGGTATATCAGCAGTCCCCTACACCAGAGGACCTCTGCTCACGCTATCCATCCATGTGTCACTCACTCTCTATTTTAAATTTTTATGTTAAGTGTGAATAATTCACACAAGTGCCCTCGCATGATGAGATGAGGAAGAGATGGGCTTGTGCACTGAGTGATGAACTTGGAACATAACTGCTAATGTGTGGTCTTCACCACAAATGGGACAAAAAGGGGTTAGATGGTCGATTCGTGTTATGAAAATTTTTTACCAAAGTCTAATATATGACTGTGTGCATGCATGTGGTAAATGTGTGTGAGGAGGAAGCCAGAAAGAGAGAATGAAAAAGGAAGTAAGCCAACATGCATGTACAGCATGTCACACTCCCTGACGTATTACATTTGTATCTAATTTATTTAAATTTTATTCATTTACCATTTATATACTAACCACACAGGATAAAAGAAGACAAACACAGTCTCAAAAATATAACAAGAACCAGCGACTGCAAGCAACAGCTCAACGATTCATTCACACTCAGCAAAGTGGGGTGGTTGTTATTTATTTATTATGTATTGCACATTAAAAGGTGTGCATTGTCAGAGAACGCAAACTTAAGTCATTGTTTTCAGAAGCTTAGGAGAATGGAGAAGCTCCCATGTGCTATCTCTGACAGCAACTAAGTGTGACGACAATGAACATTGACATCATATACTCAGTAGACACAGCAGAACTCAGGTTCGCGCAGTAGTAGAATCAGCGCCCGTCATCATATCTGACAACGCATTCTTGGTGAAACTGCCGTTAACCTTTACACACTTTTCCTCAGATTTTAGCAATCTATCAGTGCTCTCCCTTTCAGTGATACATAGACAAACTCAAAGACGTGTCTACGCAGATGAACACTGGACATGCACACGTTGGTTGAAATTATGATTTTGGATTTAACCTCTAAACATTTGAAACATCCTTTTTCAAATTTCACTGTTGAAGTTTCACACCATTCGTGTGCCTGAGAAAGACAATTAACCACCAACGACAAACTAAAATGGGGCCACTGACCCTACAGCACGTGGATGACTGTTTTTACCAACTGAGCCACAGTCACCCTGATGTATTGTGGTCTAACTACTGAAACCATATTATTGCATTCAGCACTTCCTGCTTGCATTGTAAGTAACTACTTAGTAAAGTGCCAGTCTATTGAATAGGCTGCAGTGGCCAAATGAGTTAAAATACTATTGAATACTTTGTCTAGTTTAAATGAACAAGTATAGAATTTATGTCACAAAGCCAGAGCTATACACAGATTGTCTTTATCAGTGTGTCAAAGTAGTACTTAAAACACCCACTAGACTATGTGCATATTTCATTCAGCCATCACCAGTCAGAAGCTAATGACTATTACATAAAGTGCCAGGCAGGGAGGACTGGATGATGTCAGCCCATGTGTGTAGACTGCCCATAAGAAATCATATTTTTAAAGAATGATTTATAACAAAACAACCACTACAATAACAATAATAATAATAAATCAGCAGAGTTCTTTACTTCACTTGACCCCTTCCAGTTTGCCTACCAGCCCCAACTTGGAGTGAATGATGCCATCATCCATCTGCTCCATCGTACCTACTCCCACCTGGAGAAGCCCGGGGGCTCAGTGAGGAGTATGTTTTTTGATTTCTCTGATGGGAGAGAAATTAAAATTCATGCTGGTTGACACTCTCATGATTTCCTGGATCATGGACTACCTCTGGCTGTACTGGATGCCCCCAGTACACCTCAGACTTCAGGTACAACTCAGAGTTTTGCCACCTTGAGAAGTTTTTTGATGACTCTGCAGTTGTAGGATGTATTCAGGGTGGAGACATCACACCAGTACCAGAGAGTGGTGGACAGCTTTGTGGACTGGTGTGAGCAAAACCCTCTCTTGCTCAACATCAGTAAAACAAAGGAGCTGGTGGTGGACTTGGGGGTCCTGTCACCCCTCTTTTTATACAGGGGGAGGAGGTAGAGTTAATCAGGGGCTGGTTCTGTTCTGCGTGTGGAAATGGACCCTCTATATGTTGTATCTGAGAGGAAGATTATGACCAAACTCTTCTCAATCCTGGACAATCCCTCCCACCCACTTCACAGTGTCCTGGCTGGACAGAGGAGCTCGTTTAGCCAGAGACTGATCAACATCAAGTGCTACACAAAACGCAATTTCTGCCTGTGGCCATACAACTGTACAACTTCTCTCCTCCTCTACCTATAGGGGCGGGGGGAGGACTACTATCATAATCATATTTATAATCAGATAAACCCACTACACTATGCCTGGACTGACTATTATTGGAAATGACCTATTTTTTTTTTTGTAAATTGAGTATTTAGTATTTGTGTTGTTCTTTTTCTTCCTATTTGAATGCTGCCGTAGCATGCCAAAATAATTTCCCTAAAGTTTTTATGAATCTTTGAATTTAATTTGAAGTTGTCTTTGTAGCCTGAGCGTTTTTCAGTCTGTTTGTATGTTTATGGCACACCCTTTCCAGAAAAAAACAAAAACAAAGACATGTATTTACTGATAGTATACATAATAACTTAAAACTGACATGTGAAAAACATGCAAAAACTTTTAGAATCATTATCAGTTCGAGTCTATTTTCTTCAGTTTACTTCCTGATCCTTTGACAAACAAATCTTTGTGAAGCTGGATTCTAAGCCACATTTGTATTTCGACTATCTCCGAGAAGTGATTGAAGATGTCATGGATTGAACTGGTGCCGCTCTGTGCTCACTTGGCTGTGTCTGCTCGGTGACTGGAGAGAGGAGTGGGAGAGGGAGGAGAGAAAGAGCAGCGCAGCAGCGGGCAAGCCACTGCTGAAACCCAGAAATAAAGGCGAACTTACCCTGTGTACGCAATAAAAATATTTTGGTTTACGACATGGTAGTTTGCATAGGACAGCCAATCGTTCACGAGATATAAGCAACAAGTCTGGGTGGTTTGTGGACTCTACTCGAAACGGCTGGAAACTCAGAAGGAAAGAAAACAACAACACTGGGAAAAAAGACGGGGATTACACACAACAGTGACAATAAAACAACACTCCCCGACAAGTGATCTGCCTGGTGCCGAGGGTGAAGTCCGAGCAAAAGACAGGACATATTGGTGAATTTTTATTCCCTTTCAAACACTTTAAATGTTCGTCTCCAGAAAGCGTTTCTCAGTGAACATTAAACTCATGAAACAATGAAGACATAGTGATCAAGAACTCATCAAGTGTCTCGAAGCTGCTAGCCATCCCGCTAGCCTTAGCGTGGCTATCCTGCATTGAGCGAATGCAAGGTAAAGCTAACGCCCGCTAGTGCAGCCAAGTAAGCTAAGTTAGCTTGTCGGCTAACGCTAGCTGGCTAGCAAAACGCGGTTTTGAGAAACTTTTGTTGTTCCCCCGGAGCACAAACACTGACGGAGTATTGTAAGAACAGAGGGGAAGGGCAGGTTCCCTTCTGGACTTTTCCCCTCTACGCGTTTTTCTAATATGATGGCTGCGGAGGTCAGCAGTGAGGATACTGGCTCGGTCACGACAGGGACAGGGGTGGCAAGCGGAGGAGGCCCAGAGACGGCCCCTTTCCCCTACTATCCCAACAGAATGCGAGTCACTGATTTGGGACAAGGACCAACACCAACCCTCCGCCAACATTCAAACACCTCACCGGACTCACTTCCCGACATGAGTATGATCTATCTCATACCTCCTGGGGATGTGACCGGACCATTGCTCACCACAACAGGGAGTGGCGGAGCAGGAGGTGGACATTCAGTTTACCAAGGAACAAGCTCAGGGACCGTGGGAGGCATGTGCTACTCTCCCACATTGGAGGGTCCAGCTAGTCGGATTTCACCCACATCAACTGGCCCGGATGGGGCCCCAGTCTTCCCACCACTGCCACCACCTCCCCCTCCCCCTCCAGGCTGTGTGGGGATCGGTGGCCCTATGGATGAAAGCGACATGCAGGATGGACCGGAATATGAGGAAGAAGAGGTGGTGTTCCCCCTCTCTGCGCCCCCCACAAACCAGTAAGTATACTTTAACTAAAAACTGTTTCTTGTTCATTGACACCCTTCAACATCTTCGAGCATCCTGTGTTTTTGTTGGGTTTACTTCCTTCCTGCTGTCATACATTTGTGGTCAGAATTTGTCTTGGTGTTGACACCTGCAGGTTCAATTGAAACGTAATAATCAGCACTAATCAGTAATGATCTACATTTACTGCCTACAATTAGTACTTCATGTACTTTGGAATTGTATATGCCGAGTAAGATAGAGCGAATCTCACTATAGCAAACCTTTTATCAATGTGCATTTTTTTTGCATTTGGAAAATGATACTCTTTCTAGGTATTGAAAATTCTCAGATTGACATTGAGAATGCACAATTTGCTCATAACTGATGGATGTATATGTGTACAAGTGTATAGTGGAGTATACATAATACTATTTAGAACCTTTAATACATGTACATACACTGTACATGCATGAATACATCACCCTTAAGTTTTTCTTAGTTCTTTGTCAATCCACCTAATAACTGTAAGCATATTTTCACCATAAAGAGAGCAGCTGATCAGAAGAGTTCCAGGTGGGAAGCACTTACTGCTGTCTGGATAATGTCAGCGGGTGTCATCATTGATAGATGGCATCTTCATCTGTGCCCTTCCTGTTGTATCAAAAGCCAGTTGTGTCTTGCTTACATCATGGGCATCACATCTTAAGTCAAGATGCTGGCAATATAAGCAATGATAGACCTGACTATAACCAGAGGATTCACAAATACTGCTCCATCAACTTTGTTACATCTCAGGGTACACATAATAAAATACACCTGTTAGCCTGTCACTACATTGGTAGTATTTGCAGTTAGTCCTTGTTTATCTCATAACATGGAAACATAGAAATAGAAATTTGTGTTTCTACTTTGCTCGTCTACTTCTTCACTATACAGTTTTCTCAATATTTTTTATAGTTAAAATGAAACATGCAAAACATTTGGCATTATAACAGCATTATAACAGCATTTTATTTTGTGAATTTCTCCAGCATGTGCACAAACACATGTCCAAACCCGTGTGTGCTGGTGTTGTAATAACCTAAATACAGCCCTCCCATTTGTTACAATCTCATTAGAGAACTGCTGAGCTTTGTCATTTCTGGCCCTCATACTGTGAGATATGGAAGTGACTGGATCTGAAGTGTGGATTCAGCTCTTATTTTAGGAGTCGCCCTATATCTCCCTGTCAGATTAGAGAGAATGGGGTAGCTTAGCATTTTCACCAGTTTTGCATGTACTGGTAATGAACAACCCTAACAATTTCTTACTTAATAAATATGCACTTAAGCCCAGGCTTCTATTTATTGTTTTACTTTGGAAGTAGAGGTTTTGAAGAATACAGTCTTATTCATGCATTTGCACTTGCATTTCAGTTTATCAACTTGTAAGTTTGCCAGTGAGTCAGTGGAACAGTTGCAACAGTTGCATAAATGGCATTGATTTTCTTTGGTCTTGCTTGTTTCACAATGAGTAAGTTGTAGTCTTTCTTCCACATTCACAAATACACAAACCTTAGACACTCAAAGTCAAAATGAAATCTACCCACTCTTTCATATTGGCCTGCTCAGAGATGGTTCACATGGCTGAGTTGTACAGCGCACATACACAACACAAGCTTTTCCTCTTTTTTGGGTTTGTGGTTTTGGTGAATTGCTTGTAGTGGTGATGAATGGACCGGAAAGCTCGACCGCTTTTCTTCAATGTTTCTGGTTATTATTGGATTGCAGTTTACCATTAGGTGCTATGAAGCATATGATAGCCTATTTATCTACCCGTATGCTATTTAGAGTCACTGAATTTTGTCTAGATCAAACTGATGAATAGATGAAACAGTGTAGATACACTGTTGGATTGACAAATACAATTCATGTGTTTTACAATGCAGATATTTAGGGTTAAGATAGGGCTACATGACTTGTAGTCAAATTGCAATTATTGTGGTCAATATTGAAGAACGCAATATTATAAACAATATAATGAGACTTTCTTGGTTTCAAGTAAAATACATGTATAACTAACATGATATAATATCAACTGTCATTGATAGAGCGAATCCAAACAACAAGTCATGTAATGTTGTTAATGTCTGGCCAAAAGGTCACAAAATCTAGCAACATGGAAACTAAATTGGCAACCTTGCACACTGGAAGGTAATGTGACCACACACCCCGCTGCTCAAACAGAGACTGACTGATCATCTCTTTCTTTAGTGCAAACATAACAAGCAAACTGCACACAAATAGATTTTCACCTTCACACATGTGCACCTTACGGTGAAATGCATGATAATTTGGCTTAAGGTCTAGTTCTTGATATGGCAAGAAGCTTTCACTTTTTACATCTAATGAGGTCCTAGTTTTTATACAGTTCTCTGTAGATTTTCAGACAAAATGTTTCTCTGAAATTGAAATCATTCTGCTGCTTCCAGAGTAGAGGTTACAGAGTTATTTCTCCACCATTCTTCACAGATCATAAGGAGACCCTTTTTTCCACACTTTGTCCTTTCCATCACTTTGGTAGCCCCATCCTTTCATGGCAAGATACTGTGCCAATAGACTGCCTGCCTGTTTCGTATAAAGGTACCATACTTGCATGGAGAGTTATTGTTGACCCTCCTTGGCTTAACTCCAACTCTAACTTTATCCATGTAACATCTTCTACTCTAGATCTGCACATCATAGTGGTCCATAGAGTCTCTGCAGTCTCTGTTTCTCCTCAAGCTTCTTATCACCCACATGTTGCTGCAGGAAACTGAATCTGTGACTGTGATCCTTTACATTGTTGTACTTGATGCACATCAACTGTGTTTGATGCCAAATGTTTAGTGTGCAAAACTACCAAAAGTACATCATAGTTTATCCACCTGTAATGTTTTGAAAGTGATGTATATAGGGCAGCAGCTATTGCTTATTTTAGTAATTGATTATTCTATCCATTATTCCAGCAATTAATCGAGTCATTGAGTAGGAAATAAATTTGCATTATTACAGAGCAGAAATAAATATGCAAGGGAAGGTATATTTACGAGTCTCCTAAAATACCAACTAATTGGTTTTCTAATTGTTTTTACTTTTTGATAATTTAAGTTCAGCATTTTTCATCTGTTCATATTATAAATCATTGCTCAAACATTGCTTAACATCTGACGGAGACTTATGACATATGTACCACCTAAGATTACAACCAAGAACATTCATTTAGAGCTATATGACACATGTTAATGTCATAGGACACTATTGGGTAACAAGAAACACCTATCAGTTACTTACCTTTGATTACTGGAAATGTTGGTCATCAGTTATAAACATGATGAAGCTTTATCCCATATCCATCTCTTAATCATAAACCTAAATGTCTTCATTTTACTGTAAAACAAAAGATTTAACACTGTCATTTCAATACTTGTATACATATACATGTAGATGTAGCCAGCAAAGATCTGATTCATAAAAATGTTTGCAGTCCATTGCTGAATGTATGTTTATCTGTGTGTGCAAAGTGAAAGCACATGACACTGACAATGCCAGACGCAAGCTCTCCTAAAATCTTAGTACAGAGCCTTCATTCATTGCCACTCCCATTAACGGGATGTCTCTCAGGAATAGAAGAATTAATGATAACTTAGTTAAGGTGAGTGGTATATCTATATATATATCACTTGTTCCGGATGTGTCACATATCCAACGTGATAGACAAGTGTTGTTATGTGTGCCCTCCATGAGGATACCATCTGGTGCTGTCCTATGGATGATGCATAATCTGTGGTTCAAAATTATGGACTTAGCTGAAGTTTTGGCTTGAAGGCAACATAGTGAACCTAATGACAAAAGTTTATGGTGTGCGTGTAATACAAGACATGCATAGATATTTTTTTCACCTTTTCTGTGTGTCTGTAATAGTATATGCTAGAGGCAGTGGTTGTTGCATTCACAGCTGACTGCCTTGAGTGGTTCTGATTCTCACTCTGCCCCCTCAGCTGTGTAGCTAGCTGTGTATGCCTTCTGTAATCGTGCTCCAAAAATGATCTTGTATTCCTTTGAGTTATGTCCCAGCCTGTGAAGTGCGTGTTGGAAGAGTGATGGTGGAAAACTTCCACACTGTTGGAGGTGTGCTGCACAGTGACTGTGAAAGCTAAACTTGGCACATTTGCAGAATGCATTAGAGTGAAAATGTTAGTGAGAGAGAGACAAACAGCAGTCGCATTCATTCACACCTCTGTACACAAGTTTGTCATTCATAAACAATAGCTACAGCACTGCAATAAGAATTTCACACTCTTGATAGCTTAATGAAGGTGGTCCTAGTGCACGCTCCTCTTCCCTTTACAAACCCCAGGCTCAGTGCCCAAGCTTACACAAACAGCACGTTGGGAAATGAGTCGTTGATTTTGAGTTTCCACGAAGATTAGAGAGGATTTTAAGTCATAAAGGGTTTCCCTGAGGAGGTGGTGGTTGGAGGGAGCAGAAAAGGGGAAAGAAAAGTTGGATTTGAAGATCAGTGGCTGTGTGAATGAGTTTACCAGATTTAGCAGTTGGCTGTGGAAACATCTCTGTAGCTAAAGCGTTAATTCAACACTCACATTAAATTTGTGTGGGGTGAAAGAGACAATGGGAATCTGAAAAGGATCATGTCACATAGCCTCAACTAAGTTACTCCCTGATGGAAGATGTTTGCACAGGGAAAAATGTTGCAGCACTTTTGTAACAAAGCAGGGTTTTGTTAATGGGAATGGATCAGATATCACACAGTTCTGATGCTCACTTCTAAGTAGAAAACTGTACGGCCTATATTAAACTTTGTTTGCAGCTCATCACCTGTCTTACTTACTAGACACATCAATTGAAATACTAGTTGTACTTGAATTAGTGTTTGAGAAAGCAAAGCCTATAGTCTTCATGCGTTTTGTGTGTTACACAATGTCCTCTTCTTTGTAATATAATGGTAACGTTCCAGTTTGTCAATTCACATAATTCACTGACATGGAATGGTTTTAAAAAACATAAAGCAGTACAGTACAGTTCAGTGGAGTGTTTTAAGTTGTATGTAGAATATATGTACACAATGCCCTCTATAGAATGCCCTTCCAATACCAACACTGCCCTGCCTTTTCTCTCCTGCATCCTGTTTTCAAGACTTCTGAGCCATTCGTTGTGGCCTTAACAGGATCCTCTCCTTTCAGTTGAGTTTGACAGTACATAGGATTTTTGATTCAGAGGGATAGTAAAGTGTCTTGAATGTCATGTTGTTTCTTTTGATGATATTGCATTGTTACTTGTTCTGCACATGTTGAAATATGATGTCTGTTGTGTGGGTATTTGTATCAGTCAACTTACATTTGGTTAGACAAGAAATCATATGTTTGAATTCTGCAAGAAGAAAAAGTTCTTGCTTATAGAAATCAAAGTTAGGAGGAATATTTTTATGTGTAGGTGACAATAAAGTCCATTATCACTGGTGTAATAATGTTATTTCAAGGAAGCAGCGTCACAACAGGAAAGCTGAGATGTTGACTTCATTCCAAGTGTCCCTGACTGGGCAGTAAATTGTTAATAGTTGGTTAGCATTGAGACTGAACGAAACTATCCATGGATGGATGGCGCTTCTCTATCTCTCCATCTGTAGGGTTTGGGTCAGTTTGTGTGTGCTGACGCTTTTCTATCGTGACTAGGGTAACAAGCTGTGGCAGCACATCATGTGTAAAGCAAAGCAAAACCAATTCACAGCTGCTGTCAGTTGGCCACAGTTGTCTACGCTGTTTCTTTACTTTGTGCAAGCCTAAGCACACAAATACATTGAAATCTGACATTTTTACAGTTTTAATTTTAATTAATGGGTGAAGCAAGGTGTATATAAACTAATCTCTGAGACCAGTGCAGGTCGCAAGATTGTGTGGATGTCGTTCATTTAATGCACGTCAGTGTATTTAAGTGTTTATGCATAGCACATGAATGTGTGTTCACACAGCTGTCCATGTGTGTGCAGAGATGCCACTCCCTACCACTGCTGCTTCAAAAACTAATAGCCAGCATGCTCACAATGTGTGGCTTTCAAGAGAGAAACAGGGAAGAGTAAGAGACAGGGAATGTCACAGAGGGATGAAGTGGGAGCAAAGACTACAGTGCTCTAGTCTGCCTCAGTCTCTAAGACCAGCTTGTGTAATTTTTCCAGAACAGGATAACAAAACTAGACATTTCATACAGTTTCCCTCTCCTCCACTTAGATAGCACAGCTGAGTGCATGTGAAGTGTCAGTTTGCACCTCCGTGTCGTCCTGTGCATCTTACTTCAGTGGATGTTGTTTGTTGACCCAAGTGATGGGAGATGACTTTATCAAGGCGGCAACGGGATCACATCGTTATGGCTTTTATGGATTTAGAGATGTCTTTACTCTTTTTTCCACTCTGGAGCTCACAGTATTTGCCTGGCCAGCAGCAGTATCAGCGGAGTGGGTGCACCTTGTGAGATCACGGGACAGAGGAGGGAGATGCAGCAGAGGGCAAACTCGGCGTAAGTGGGGCATAAAATCCCTTTTACCTTGTCTGCACAACAATGGGCTGGTAGAAGCAATTAACTATTTTTTAACTATTAACTATTATTATTGTTTTAGGATTCTGGCTTGATTTTAGTTGATAAAAAGTATTTTTTTATTAAAATTGCTGTCGGTTGGAAAAATATTAATTGCATAGCCAAACAATTGTAATATAATGACAATATTTCAGTTTGTCAATTCACATAATTGACAGACATCACACGGAAATTAGGAAAGCTATTATTACATGTACAATGATTAAAAAACCTAATGGAGTACAATACATACATGTGTACATAATGTCCTCTATAGTAAGTCAGTAGCTTCACTGAGGCACAATGCTAATGTACAATAATACAAAGCTTCATTATTTTTTGATACTGATGAGGGCTGACAGTACTTCTCTGGACATGTCTGAATACGGACGGACAAAGATGAAGAAGAGAGATAGAAGCTGGAGAGAAGAAGCTCACAAAGGAGCTTAACGAGGGACCAACTGACAGACAAGGTCCAACTCACTCAAGTCACCGCAGTCTGTGTCTGTGCTGTTAGTTTTACTTCCCATAGAGACTTGGCTTGCAGAGAGACGCACAAAACACATTTTTCTAGCATGTGATTACATTTAAGCAAAAAGCCTACGGCATAGAATATTTACCCACATGAAACTTATTATTAATATCTGTATAATACAGTATGCTGAAAAATTGGTAATGTACAGCTACTTCAGAGATCTACTGAGGCTTATTAAATGGTCCTTCCCATCATACTGTGGGTGTCATTACTTTTTTATCATTACTTTTTACAGATTATTATGGATGGTTGAATGCATCAGTATGTGCATGTGATTTTAGTATTCATTTACCTTGGGTGACCCCTTAACCCCAGAGAGTTTGAATATTCAATTCATTTTCTTTGCAGGACATAGATGAGGTGTTTTTTTTTCCCTCCGATAACACTGTTGATATAGTTATCATTTTAAAATTTCCAAACTCCTCTTGTGGTGCATATACAACATGTTTATGCTAAATTCTGATTATGTCTTAGCAGCAGTGAATGCTTTTTAACCTTGAGTTTATTTATATTTTCAGTATTTTACAGAACTGATGGTACCCACACACAAACATCAGTTAGATCTATGCATGATGTGCACTTAATATTTTATTCCAGTGTTCACTGCAGTTACAGCTCTAATTCTCTTTCATTTTATAAGTAAAGCTACTTCATTAATTTGTAGTTCGTATGTGTTGTTCTGCAGATATTTACTTTAACAGATTGGTCATTTATGATCATCTTTGTGTAGCTTAACCAGTGAAAAAACTACTTTAAAAGTTTGCGTTTCAATATTACACAAATAATCTACAGTGTATCTGAGCTTGTGTGATGCAAGATTGTTTAAGCATTCAGCCTGATTCTGTACACAATAAATCATGCTGCTATGTTTGCTGCAGTCTAAGCCCTATATTTTGTCATTTTGCCCAAGCTCACTTGGTGTGGGCATGTTGGATTTAAGTTGTGCACTGTTATATGCTCTTGCTAGCATGACATATTTAGGTGAACAAAGGTAACCCAACAATTCATATGCTTACAAGATCACCTGATGGAAATTACTTTACCTGTTGTCCCATGATGAAATAACTAAATGGATGACCTATAAGAAATTGAAGTTCAGGATGTGGGTACTAGGGTGGTAAGGGATGATACTGTGAGTGACTTCCTGCTCATTCACCTCAGCTATTGTTTTATATTTTAGTGTGGTGTCATTCTCATGTCGTTGGTTAGTGTAGAGAGCAAAACCACCTGCCAAATTGTAAGAATACTATCTAGTAGAATCATTTTATGTTTAATTTCCAACAATTGGACAAAAATGTGTAATTAACCTTGTTTTAGTTTAGAGAACTGTGTGCAGAGGGATAGATAGCGTCAGTAGAACAGAGAAGCAAGACGTCACTGTGCTGCTTGCTCTTCATGTGCTGACATGACAGGGCATTCCTCAAGCTAATAGTAGAACTGTATCCTCTCACCCCAGTCACAGCTTATGCTCATAATCTGCCTATCATAGCACCCTTCTTGTCTGGTTTACCCACTCAGATCATCACATGTCATTATGGACAGTGTAACAAGAAGAAATGTCAATTGTAGTTACATGAAACTAGATTTTTTCATTCCTATATCTATGGATAGTTGTAATGTACAATGCAAACCACATTTTACAAAATATGAAATACTTGTGGTATGACCATGTGAGATGCACAGTAAGTCAAATCCACAAGGCTACAAAATTAATTCAGAAGACCTCAAGGGACTGTACAATAACAAATCCATATGGCAGAGGTTGCTGTGGCAGTAATCATAGTGTAAGTCAGGAATGCGATGAACAGCAACCTAAACTGAAAAAAAAGAAAAGCAGCCTCGCGCAACATAATCCAGTGGAAAGCCTGTGCTAAATACTGATAATCAATACTAGATTCATATACAGAGAAACAGGATTTTGATTGAGCAACCCAATGAATAGCATCACAAGACCTGTACTTAGATAGAATAGGATTCTGTATTTGACTCAGCTGTTCATTTGAAAACCTTGAAACCCCACCTGTTGCTGACCTCCATAAAAGACTGGAATCAAAATTTTACCAACTCTGTGGTAAAAGACAAAGCACCTCAATCCTTGCTTAAATGCATTATGCAAAGCACTATTATTATTTCATTCACACTAAATTTCTTTTTGTGGTAGGAAAAAAAAGAACCACTGAGTCCACTGCTTTGAATATTCTGCAAGAATTTCTGTGTTGTACGACATTGATAGAGGTCAACATTGAATGATTTAAAAGCTTGTGTTTCACGTAATCAGTTTGACATATCGCTCTCTACAAATAGATTGATTGGGTGAGTTTTTTAGTTTTTTTTGACGCCCGTCACTCACTGCTTTAATCTGTGGGGTTGGCTGCTTGCTGGACTTTGTTGCTGACACTCTTTTTCTCTGCATCTTTTTCCACTGACAATATATTTCCCCTTTGATGGAAACTTTAAAAATAAACATATGTTTTGTTTCTTTTGATTTCTGTGCCACAATCTTAATCTTTTAATCTGACATAATAATCTAACTTCTTCACTTGAAATGGCTTACTGTGTAACACTTGAGTGTTAAATCTAGAAGTTGTAGGTTAGAACTACATAGAATTTTGTGACGGTTGTGCAGAGGCAGGCAGAACTCTGCATTGCACAAGCTATCTTCAATGAAACAGAAGACAGGGGAAAAAAAACAATCATTTTGTTTTTTTACATACTTTATTTCTGATGGTATTTTTTAAAACATTATCAGTTTTGCTTTGTTTTCAATTTTAAATTTGCTTTGCTAAATTATATTTCAGTTACTGTTTGCTGTTAGTTAGTGCTTTAGTGTACGATAACCCTGTTGTGATACAAACCAGATAAAAAAAATTACAGATAATACATTTGTTGATTTGTCATTTGTTGGTCACATTTATAGGAGCCAATGCTAAAACAAGTAAAAGAGTTAACAGCTGTTTATTTAAGAGTTTCCTCTTCTGTGGGTGGTACTCAACTCTTAAGCTTACTCATTTATATGGTTAACATTTACTTCATGTTTTTAGATATTTACATTACAGAGGAAGTAAAGAAAATGCCACCACAGTGACGAGGCTTATACAAAAAATATTAGTCTAATAAATTTCACCTATAAGTTTCTGTATAAATCTGTATTGTACTGTAGCTGTTACACCTGCTGTTTCTTGCTTAGACAGTGTGGTGAATAGTTTTTTGGGTTGGATTGTAAATGGCATATGCTACTATTGTCAGCAGCTCTAAACAGCCCAGAATAGGCCGGCTGATACAGTTATTCGGCATGTGTACCACAGCCTAACCCGCAGGAACAGCAGCTGTTTGTCTGGCAGCACGATGCACAGCCTCTGGGAGTTTATTGGTCTAATTGAACATTAGTATGAATTGAATGAATTCATTTACTCTGAACTTTAGCCAGTTTATAATTTATTATTAAAGTTTTTAAGTTTGTTATAGTTAAAATGCTAAAAAGATCCACAGTGTTACTGGAGTTAGGCCAGTTACAGGCTCCTGGAGTTTGCTTTGGAAGCACCCCAATGCTGCTCGCCTGACTGCATCTGACTTCCAATAGTTGCCTACACTTCTAGTTCGAGTTCATGTACAGCTAAGTAAATCAGATAAATGCAAATAACTGTGTGGTGGACATCAAGTTGCCACAATAAATCGGTTGGTAAAAATCGTTATGAAATTTAATGTTGGAAAATGAGGTAGCATCTGAAAGTATTATTTTTTTAGTTTGTTTTGACATGCTATGATTCAGATATATCAATGTACTAGTACAGTATGTGTAGTTGTAGTTTTTTTTTTTTTTTATCAAACCTTTTCCAGGTTACTCTATGACAGCAGACATCGACACATGTCCTGTACAAGTAAAGACCTGTACGTTCCTAAAACAGAGCTGCAGCACCTCATTTATCTTCTACCACTGAATGTTTTTCCAGTCGTTGCCGTGCATTCTGAGAGCCACCAGTGGCCTAAATTTGGAAAAGCATGTTAATTTTTTACCCCATCTGGCAGCCCTTGTCAAGTTCAGCCTCACCTGCTGAAATTTTAACCAGTGTTGTTTTTAAAGGTTCCTGTTTAATTCAAAAAGCAGCAAGATGTGCTAGAAACTGAAAAGTAAAAGCTTTTAGATTTATCCCTATAGGTTCTTTCCTCTTTCCATTTGTTGACGAATATATGACCTGCTCATCGCAGAGTTGTATTCCTATGAAAGTAGTTAGTACAATGTAATATATCTAATACTGATTCTCTTATCGTTCAGTCTGTTAATAATTAACTTTTACCAGTATAAACAATTTCTATTACAAATATTTACTTGTTCACTTTACTCCCTTAACAAGTTAGAACTGATCTAGAAATGAAAAGATGCATTGCACTCAAGGTAAAGAGGACATTTACTAAGTACAACACCTGACATCAGGTAAAGTGGTGAAGGTGCCTGTTTCATGTGTCTTTATTATGAAAAAAGGAATGAATGAAATGAAAACGTTTTGTAATTCTGTAATATTATGATTTGTACTTGCTATTTAATGCACTTTTCATTCCATTTATGCATGTTTTCTAAAATTGGACTGTGAAGATCTTGAAAAAAGTCATAGCTCTAAATCATTAGAAAGATGTTTGATGAGTGAAATAATAAATCACGTTTTTCTCCCACCACGGTTACCTGAGGAGGTTTTTGTTTGCAATGCCACAATTTTTGTAGTAGTTCTAAGTGGTGTCTTTTACTTGTATTTTAAGAAATTACATCTTCAGCAGAAATAACACAGTGTATTATAATACATTTTGTAATAGGAGATGATTTCTCTTTTATATTAGCATTTTCAGCCATTCTGCAAAGAACTGCACTAATTCAGTAAATCAAGCAACTAAATATATTGTATTTGTATTTACTGCTCAGCAGAAACATGCATACATAATGTGTACATGCTTAGTATATTAGTCACAGTTTGTTTCTGTTAAACCTGAATATTGTTTGACATGTCATCAGGAAAACAAACATAGCATTAAAATGCCTTTTGTGTACATATGCAGTGGCCTAACTGACCATCCATCTGTCTTCCCCTCTTAATTATTCCTCCTTGTCTTTCTGTCTAAGGTGGTACCATGGCAAGCTAGACCGAACTATCGCTGAGGAGCGGCTGCGCCAGGCCCGGAACCCTGGCAGCTACCTCATCAGGGAGAGTGACCGCCGGCCCGGTTCCTTTGTCCTGTCTTTTCTCAGCATGACCAATGTGGTCAACCATTTCAGGTATTACACAGTACATGCAACAAGAAGTAATGGGTTCAGTCTGGATCTGCAGCAGGAATCTGTCTAAATAGTTTGCCCAGTTTTGTCTCATGTCTATCAGTTACTTCTGTTATGTACTGAATCCCCATAGTCTTGCTAATGTTTACCATATCAGTTGTAAAAGCGACACGGACTGTGCTAAAACCTCACAAGTGGGTGAGCTAGTTATTTGAATAGATTGATGTGTCATGGACTGTTTCCTGTCTGTTCTCGGTAGAATATAATAGAACATAATATTGCATCTCACAGTATGTAGGCAGATAAGAATAGAATTAACTACTCAAACTATTTTACTATTTTATTACCTGCTAAGGAAAAGGATAGAAAGCTACAAACACTGCAGTGAAAATGCAACATTAGACACGAGCCCGTACTGAAGTGTAAATTATTAGGTTTGAAAGTGTTGCCTGTTACCCCAAGCATGCTTTCTTTTTGATAGTTAATAAGAGTTTGTGCATTTCACATATTTTCTGCTGCTGCTTTACTTCTGCCATGCTAGTCCTAATAGTACACAATTGGAAGCTTGAACTTTAAACCCTAAGAAATGCAGTAAATTACTTAACAGTGACAACTTCTCTTTCACCCATATCGGTTAAGTCTGGGCTCATGATGTCATTGATGCTGGATGGAGGAAATTATGAACAAAAGGTTAATTACATGACACCTGCACTTCAAAAGGTTGTTGTCCTTGGAATGTGCATCCAGCAAATGAGTAATAGCGTTGTGCGTTTGTTAAAAGCCCCCAATCCAATATTGACTCAGCTTATGAGTTGACAGTTACGATTAGTGGCTTTGCAATGCAATATGGTTCGGTGCAGTACTTTTTCCATATCATTGTAATTGATCACTGTAATGAGTCACAAGTCCCAAATATAATTTTCATGACTGTTGGATTCATCAGGGAAGCCTCTATATCTCTTTTTCTCTCTGTCTGAAACCCTGTATAGATATACATATGTTTGAAATTTAAGGATATTTTGTATAGCTATTCCATTTAGCATGTAAGCGACATCTGCAGTGCAGGAGCACTGATGAAAAAACAGTGATGACTCGGTGCACATAGACAATTTTACTGTCAAATTACACATTCCAAATACAATGCAATACAATACCTTTCCTGTCATCACTGCACATAGATTAACATATATTTACAAATAACTATGTTGTTGTTTTTCTCTTAGGATAATCGCCATGTGTGGGGACTATTATATTGGTGGGCGGCGCTTCTGTTCGCTATCAGATCTAATTGGTTACTACAGCTATGTGTCTTGCTTGCTAAAAGGAGAGAAACTGCTATCGCCAGTGGCGCCCCCAGAGGTGAGACTAACTGTGCTATAATGTAGAATCTAAAATTCGAGCTCAGTTACAGCATATTTAACATTTTGCAGGATTCATCACAATTATTTACCATCTTGTCATTAACTATAATAACTGTATATTTGCTGCATTATTAGTTGTTTTTGAAAATAAAAATATGTGCAATACTCCTTGTCCAAATAAGATAGATTTGAACTGAAATTTTGAAAGTCTTTATAGCATTTTGACTATATGCGACTTATTAAAATTTTACATCTGTTTTTTAATTATGGATTAGAAAACTCGTGGTCTGTCATGTTAGTTGGAAAGAACTTTCCCAAGCGATCACAGATTTTTAAGCCTCAGCAATAAACAGTGACGTATGCAGAATAAAACCTAAACTCCTGAAATGTTATCCAGTGAAAGTACTTTAATCTAATACAATGTTTGAGAGTTAAAGATTGGTATGTATAGCTTCATCGAGGTAACCTAAAGTCTGTCTTGATTTCCTTATCAGCCACTTTGCTGAACATTAACATTGTCTCACTCCCTTTTTTATGTTGCCTTTGGGTAGAATTCAGAATGGTTTAAGGCAAAGCTCAGTTATCATTTTTGCCAAGTGGAATGTCACCCAGAGAAGTTATAGTAGAGTGTATGATTTTGTGAAATAATTAGGGGATTTATTAGGTGGTTTTGGATGTTGTTTTATCTTTGTGTGTATGTTTCCATAGCCTGTAGAAGACAGAAGGAGAGTCAGGGCCATACTTCCATACACCAAAGTGCCAGATACTGATGAGATCAGGTAAGAACCTGTTTATATATGTACAAAAGAGACTTATCTTGTCTTATATGAAAACATTTTCACTCACTTTTCCTCAACCCATAATCTTTAAGACACAGATGAGCACTGGCTACTGGCACTCTTCACATCTGCCTAGAAAACACATCATCTGACTTGTTAATGAAAAACAGTATTGTCCCTGTCAATAAGATGCAGTAAGAACACTTACTAATGATCCCAGCTATCCCAGATTTTCTAAATCTGATAAACATCTGTCTAAAGTCAGCCTCAAATCCTGAGTCTTCCAGTGATCCATAGGATTAACTGAGTACATAGACACGTGGGGTTGATCTCAGATGTTATGAGTCAGAGGAGACACCTTCTGGTAATGTTTTGGCATTACAATTGGCACACAAAATATAATGTGGTGAAGTTAGATCTGCTGATGATAACATTTCTTTATCATGATGCCTTGATGGAGAGGAGAAAAAGCATCATAGATAGACATGGTGTGATACTACAACAACCTATGTGTAGCAGATGTTACACAGTAATTTACGCATTTCTTTATTTGTTACATACACATTGCACAATGTCATAATATTGTGCCTTTCTCTTAATGTCCATCTTGACTCATTAAATCTTCAGCTTCCTAAAAGGGGACATGTTTATTGTTCACAATGAGTTGGATGATGGCTGGATGTGGGTGACTAATGTTCGTACGGAGGAGCAGGGCCTCATTGTGGAGGATCTGGTGGAGGAGGTGGTAAGTACAGAAGATGTGCATCAAAACATTCAATAAAATATATGGAATAAATACACAGATTATAGTGGCATCAGCACAGTAAACCTGGGGTAATATGGATCAAAACAAATGTCATGGTAATATGTAGCAGTGGCATCAGCATAGCACCCAGAGCTGTGAATATACAGTCCATAGGCATCACAAGGATTTTCTGTTTGTATTTTTAGGGGCGGGAGGAGGATCCACATGAGGGAAAAGTGTAAGTTCTATTTCACTGACTTAATTTATGTTATTTCCTTTTTTCTTTATTAACATCTTTTCGCTAGCAGTGCACATTTTTTTAATTGTTTAATAACTGATCAGTGGAACAATCTCAAAGAATGGGTTTAAAGCTTACATGTAAAAATGTATTGCAATGCAGTTATGATTTATATTTGATGCATAAATGTATTAAGTTTGTAGAGACGGTTGCTTCCTTGAGACACCATCATTTTTGATTACATAACCATTCTGCTAGTTCAGCCTCTTTATATCCCTTCATTTACACAATCTAGTGGAATTTGCCCTTAAGATGTTCATTATATTTTGGATTTACTTAAACATGCTAAATAGAATATACAAGTGATTGTTATCTTGTTTCTTGATTGTTAAGCGTTTCACACAAGTAATGTGTCTCCCTGTAAATTATAAATTAAATGAAGGTAATAACATTGACACATTTCTATTTTCTGCCGTGTTTGCTGCAGTTGGTATCATGGAAAGATCACCAAGCAGGAGGCCTACAACCTGCTGATGACAGGTACTATTCTTCTGTCATAGGCCAGAGTTTTTAATCACTTGTGGCGTCATGAAACTGTTTGTCAGAAATATGATCAGAGAAGATCAAAGTTCATTTTTCAAAATATACTGCTGAACTTGCATTGTAACTTTTATCCTCCTCTCATTTCATAGTTGGCCAGGTGTGCAGCTTTCTAGTCCGACCATCAGACAACACACCTGGAGACTACTCACTCTTTTTTCGCACCAATGAAAACATCCAAAGGTTTAAGATCTCCCCCACCCCGAACAATCAGTACATGATGGGAGGGAGGTACTACAACAGGTGTGTGTAGATGTACAGTCTGACTCTCACTGTCTGTTGTTGCTGAGTGTGTTGTAACTTTAGCATTCACTGATGTACTGCTCCTTGTTTCTCTCTGGCAGTGTTGAAGACATCATCGACCATTACAAGAAAGAACAGATTGTTGAGGGCTACAACCTGAAAGAACCAGTTTCAGTTCAAGTAGGTGCAGTTGTAAACTAGCATTACTGAGCCTGTTTGACTCTATATGTTAGACTTGACGGGATGACATTTGACAATATCTGGGGTTTGATGCATTGCTCATACCCTTACTGACAAGCAACTGATGATGGATGTGATGTGAGCACAGTTTGATGAAGAAGAATTTCTGGTGCAAATGTCCCTGACATGTAAATGTATATGTTAAAGAACATGTATTGCATCAGATAATTTCCTGTTTTTGTTATTTAAATTTTAGACTTAAAATATTTTTTTTTTACTGTAGCAGCAAGAACAAGTGCTTAGTGACACGGTGGATGGGAGAGAAATTTATAACACTATCAGACGAAAAACAAAAGATGCTTTCTACAAAAACATTGTCAAGAAAGGCTACCTCCTGTTTAACAAAGGTATATATAACATTGACCTTCTATAGCATTTGTCTGTGTTCAGATCAGTCACAATATCCTTTTATAATAAATTATGTTTCATCCCTCTCACCTTCAGGAAAAGGCAAAAGATGGAAGAGCCTTTACTTCATCCTGGAGGGTAATGACGCCCAGCTCATCTATTTTGAGAGTGAGAAGAGAGCCACCAAACCCAAAGGGCTGATCGATTTAAGTGTGTGCTCTGTTTATGGTGTGCATGACAGTCTGTTTGGCAGGTGAGATGAGAAAAAATTGTTCTGGAGCTAATTTAGTAATGTTGGGATGAAGTGTTGTCATTAATCTCTGAACACTCTTTTGTATTCCTCTTATGATCTTATATGTATCATATGGTACAAGGTGATTTAAAATCGTATCTATTTTACATTTTCAGGCCAAACTGTTTCCAGATCGTTGTCCAGCACTTTAGTGAGGAGCAGTACATATTCTACTTTGCTGGAGAGGCTCCAGAGCAAGCACAGGTAACAGGAGAGTCAGCAATGCTATGGCAGCTCTTTATTTGACAGAGAGTCAATGTTATATCTTATATATTACAAAACAATACCATGTGAACAATGAAGAGTGTTGTGAGGCCATGACAACTGTTTCTTTGAAATGCTTTAAACATTTTCTGTTTTTGCAGGATTGGATGAAATGCCTTCACACTTTCTGCAGCAACTTAAGGAAAACCACTCAACCCACCTCCAACAAGAGGCTTAGACAGGTACATTTACGACCAGCCAATGTTTGTGTATGTAGATGAAGTAGAGCAGTAGGTAAACAAACCCAACAACCAAGCACAAATATATTTATCACCCAGGTGTTCAATCACCAGCAGTGACTCATTTTAAAATCAAAATTAACATGATTAGAAAAACTGTCTCAGTGCCCTGTGTGCATGCATTTTTTTTAAAGGTTTCATATTTGAAACAACTACATGCTTTTTTTTGTTGTTGAAAAGATGGAAAAATAAAAATAACTTTATCATGGCACACATTGAGAAACAAGCCACTGTTTTTACAGTGTAATTAAACTATTACCTAATTTTTAGTTTGGAAACTTTCATGCCTGGCGATCCCACATTGTAATTATTAGGAATGGATGGCAATGGTTGAAAAGAAGTAGTTGGTACATTACCTGTTAGCAGTATTTTATTGAAAGTATTAAGATGACATGACGAGGGGACAAATTCCACGTTTGTTTTTTTATTTTTTCCCCTTTCCTCCTAACTTTTTATCAGGTGAGCAGCCTGGTGCTGTATGTGGAGGAGGCCCACAAGCTGCCAGGGAAGTACTTCACCAGCCCTTACTGTAACATCTACCTGAACAGTGTGCAGGTGGCTAAGACGCACCCGAGGGAAGGGCAGAATCCTGTCTTCACTGAGGAGTTCATCTTTGAGTAAGTCTGTCACATATCAACCTGCGTATTTTCTTCCCACTCTTCTCTCTCCTACTCTGAATCCTATAACATTTTCTCTTCTTGTTCATAGAATTACAAAATGTATTCATCTGTTTTTTCAGTGACTTGTCGTGTGAGATCAACAGATTTGAAATCAGCCTCAGCAACAAAACAAAAAAGAGCAAAGAAAGTGACATCTGTACGTACATCTGTGTATTTAAAAACCAGTAGAATCTCTGAAAGTCTTTGCATTTTCTCTTTTAATGTTTCATGAGTCTCACCTTTTCTTTTTGTCTCCCTCTACACCTCAATTGCTCTCCCTCTCAGTATTCATGCGCTGCCAGCTAAACCGCTTGCAAAAGGGCCAGATGATTGATGAGTGGTTCCCTCTTAGCTCCCATGTGCCTCTGAAGGGCATCGAGCCAGGCTCTTTACGTGTACGTGCTCGCTACTCCATGGAAAAGATCATGCCCGAAGAGGAGTACAGCGAGTTCAAAGAGGTCTGATTCATCATAAAGTGGTTTTGATTGCAGTGTCCATTAACACTTGTTCACTTAAAAGGTCAATGATGCCATTGCTGTGTGTCCTTTGCAGATGATCTTGCAGAAAGAGTTTCATGTCATTTATGCTCTGGCCCATGTATGTGGCCAGGACCGCACCTTACTGGCAAGTCTTCTTCTGCGGATCTTTAGACACGAGAAGGCTGAAGCGCCCCTACTAAGGACACTCAATGACAGAGAGATTAATATGGAAGGTAAGAACACATACAGGAAAGAAAACAGACTAAGTTATTAGAAACTTGTGTTTAAAAACAGAACTCCTTAATAGCCATACATATACCTCAGGAATAATTGTAAATTGAATTATGTTTCAACAACACCTCAGTCTCGGTTTCTCAGGGCTCATCTTTTCTTATTATCATGTGGTTGTATGCTGAGAAATTAGTACAGTCATATCCCCACACAATAAATCTTTTCTGCATGTGAACTATTGCCAGATGAGGCCACAACATTGTTCAGAGCAACCACACTGGCCAGCACACTGATGGAGCAGTACATGAAGGCCACAGCCACACCCTTTGTCCACCACGCACTCAAAGATACCATCCTCAAGATCATGGAGAGCAAACAGTCCTGTGAGGTAAATACCTCGAGAAGATTTTCCTTCTCTCTCTCTCTCTCTCTCTCTCTCTCTCTCTCTCACTCACTCACTCACTCACTCACTCACTCACTCACTCACTCACTCACTCACTCACTCACTCACTCACTCACTCACACACACACACACACACACACATTATATTCACATTTTGTTGTTATAAATACAAGTGAGGAACACACAAAGACCAGGAGCAACTTGCCTCATTGTCTTGACCAACATGTGGACATAAGGAGTCTGAGGTTGAGTTGCTGACCATGCGGTTAGTGGATTACCTGCTCTACCTGTTGAACCACAGCCACCAGCCGCATTACAAATCTCATCTCACCAGCACTCATCTGTGGTACAAGAATCTAGCATTCATGTCATTTCGGTGCAGCTTCAGTTCCTAACGATGCACTGTAAATGCACAAAAATCAAGCTGCTCTCTGTTTGAGTCTAAATGTTGCAATTAGTTAAAATAATTAGTTTGAGTTGATGTAACACTAAAATTAGGTTAAATTGAATTAATTCATTCATTGCCATTTCCCATGTCTCTGTCTTAAGTTGAACCCTTCCAAACTGGAGAAGAATGAGGATGTGAATTTAAACTTGATTCATCTTCTCAACATCTTGTCTGAGCTGGTGGAGAAGATCTTCATGGCTGCTGAGATCTTACCACCGTAAGTACAAACACATACATAAACACACAGAAATGTCTTGTTTTGTGAGTTTATCACTTGAACAGGCTCTCAATTATGACCCATCCAGCACATTGAGGTTCATATATGGCTGTCTGCAAAAGTCTGTGCAGCAAAAATGGCCCACCAACACCACCATGCGGACAAGAGTTGTAAGGTAAACAAACCCAAATGTTGGACACTTTTCTTAAGGGTTAAAATGCTGTCAACAGTTTTGTCTGTTTAGTGTCCGTTAGTGTCAGAAGTTTAAATTTCAACGTGTTATTTAGTGTTTGTTCTTTATCCCTCTAACTTACCTCGTGTATTGTTCTTCCAGCGGCTTTGTCTTTCTAAGACTGATTTGCCCAGCTATCCTGAACCCCAGAATGTTTAACATCATCGCTGGTGAGTGTTAATCCAAAACTACTAATAAAATCATCTGCTGAGTGAGAGTTACATTGTGTACCGACATCTCTTCTTGCAGACCCTCCATCTTCAACAGCTGGCAGGACCCTCACACTAGTGGCCAAGTCTGTCCAGAACCTGGCCAACCTGGTTGAATTTGGTGCTAAGGTATGAAAATATATTTAAAATATTTTATATTAGAGCGTTGTTGGTATCTGACAGCTGTGGCTTTTATTTTCCAACAGGAACCATACATGGAGGGTGTGAACCCTTTCATCAAAAACAACAAACATAGAATGATCATGTTTCTGGATGAGTTAGGGGTAAGTCACAGTTATTGCTTTTTGATCAAAATAGAATAGAAAACAATTTATAGTTATTTGTTTTAATTATTATTTTAGAATGCTTTCTGTGCTTTCTGCTTGCTAAGTGTAGGGATTTAATGCATTTCTGTCATGTAGAAAGAACAAATTCAATATTTTTGGTTTTAGCTGATTTTAAAATAATTTGAATTTACTTATATTTTTTGGTCAAAATGATTAATGAATAAAATATTTAGCTCAGTATTATCTTCAACTATGTTTCTAGAATGTCCCTGAACTCCCTGAAGCCACAGAGCACTTTAGGACGGACCTGTCCCGGGACCTGGCTGCGCTACATGAGGTCTGTGCCGCACACTCGGACGAGCTCCGGACACTGAGCAATGAGAGGGGAGCGCAGCAGGTCAGGGACTGATGATATCACAACGGTGCACACACACACACACAGCATGATTTGTACCGTCCTATCTCAGAAGACTTGTCTAATTCCTGCTTCCTCTCTGCAGCATGTGTTGAAAAAGCTGCTGGCCATCACAGAGCTCCTCCAGCAGAAGCAGGCTCAGTATGCCATGTCTAACAGCAACAGGTAGTACTGCACTCCTCCTATCCTCCCATCTTCCCATCCTTCCGTCAAGTCTCCTCCACCGGAGTGCAACACAGAGGAGAACTAGCATGCTCTGCCCTCATCACCATGGCAACACCCTACCACCACCACCTTCCATCATGTCCTCCTGATAATCCTGCCCATCCCCACCCACCTGTCATCTTGTGCTATTCACCACAAGAGAGCTATGCAACAACAGCAGTCGAGTTCAACAACCAACGCAGTACCTAAAAAATAAAATAAAGAAAAATAAACTTGCACCTGAGACTGACGGCTGTATGCACAGAAAAAAAAAAGTATTTTTCCCCTCATAAACTGTGTTCATGATTCTGACTTGGGTACATTTCAGTCAGCATGAGGGCCAAATATTCCTATTTCAAAAGAGGTTTCTTTGTACCCACGGTTGCCAAAGCGTCCTCCCACCCCCGTCCCCCACCTTCCTGCTCACTATGACGAAACTGACATGAAGAAGCTAGTTCTATCAGCCCTCTTTTTTTGGTAACTGGATTCTGAGCGCTAATGCTTTTTATACTGTAATTAGTGACTGATTTATTTTAAGGTTGTGACAATATCCAAAAAAGTGCGGAAAACTACCATTTCTATTTCTTTTTTCTTTGTTTTCTAGATTGGGACAGAGTATTTCACAAAAGTATGGTTATTTTATATTAAGAATAAATTCTCTTGCTGGAATCATGAGTATATAAAAGAGATGAGCTGAATTTTATGTCCTCCAATTATATCAGCTATTCTTGATTATTTGGTTAAGTCTTTTTTCTTTTAAACATCAATGCCAGACAAGACACATAATCAGAGAAACCAAGTAAAATGAAAGTGTTTACAGCAGTACATTTTTGGAATAGTTCAAACTGTATCAAACATGCATGCACTTATTAAACTGTTTTTGTAAAGTAGATGGAGTCGTTCATTGTCCCATAACAAAGAGAAAAATGTATGCATGTATTTCTTTGTTACAGTTGAATAATTTTGTTTTTAATTCACAGAAACATGGCGACACTATATGTAGAAAAATATTTTATTGTTTCTGCAGAACAAAGTGAAACCAAAATTTACTGCAATGCCATGTAGAAAAGTAAATATGCATAAACTGACACTCCAGGCTTGGTCATCTCTATCATACTGTATCTCTTCACAGTTCAATTTTGGAATTAAGTTGTATAATAACTTAAAAACAATGACTCCACAAGCACGTAGAGCTCAGATCAGGTCTTCATCAGTCCATTCCTGGAAGAAATCAAAGAAATCAAAGTTTAGTTTACGAGGAAAATTCTGACAATATAAATAATTTAACTTGATGTCAGCGTGAAGCTGGCAGAGGCTTGTGTCACCTCTTCTGTCAAACGTGGTTCTTTTGCTACATGGCCATCTTCTTCATATCCTCTTTTTCGTTTGCTGTAATACAAAAATAATGTTACTTTACTTTTTGAACACATCTGTGAATCACAAATTGTTCTTGCAAGCCGTAATTGTTGGTGAACTCTGTTGCATATCTTGTGTATTTAGTGTTTGCGGAACCAACTGCTTGAGGACATTAGCAAAATTGTGACATCTAGGGCCTGATTTACTAAGACCCCAACTAGCGAGTTCTGAGGTGCAGTCTTAAATAATGTGCCTTTCATTGGTGGGATTTTTGTGGGTGGTTTAAGGAAGATTTACAACTGGTCCAAACATGGTGTTTGTATCACCGTCAAAGACTCACCTAAAAGCCAGCCATCTCTTTGCTCACCAAGTTAACTCAGTGTATTTGGCCATAACATTGGTTATGACACAATTGTCAAACAATCTGCACATGCACAGAATGTGTGTGCTTACGATTCCTGTACACACGCTCAGTAGTTGTGAGGGTATACAAGTTGTATATTGTCAGTAGCTACTATGCCAGGAAAACATCAACCACATAAAAGCTGCATTTGGCCTCATTCAGTGCGTCCTGAGTCTACAGAAACAGACATGAAAACGCACTCTGGGAGACAGATGCAAGGAAATGCTTTTCCTTGTGACATGGCAAGAACTACACGTCTCCTAGTGACTGACTCCAAATCAACCTGTAGCTCACCCAAGAGTTGGGGGTAGCTGGAATGATGATGCGTTTTTTTTTTCTCCCTATGTCATTCCAAATATAATAACATGCGTTCAACGCATTCTTTTATTCCTCTTATGCCCCCTCCTCACTTGAACAACAGCAGCCATCTGAAATGTGCTGCATGTGCTATTTTTCTCATTTGAAAGATGCAGTCTTCATTGCACACCCTTAGATGTGTTTGTGCAGTTTTTTTACTGGTGTTATCAAGTTTGCAAGTGTTTTAGTACATGCAATCATTTAGTAAATCAGGCCCCTAGTGTCCTACATTTCCATGGTCATCATGTCCTACATCTTTCATGGTAGTAGTAGTAGTAGTAGTAATAGTTTCCTGTGTCTCTTCATTTTCAATTTAGACTAGTTTAAACGTGTCCATGTATTAATAGAGACTTTATTAAGACTGTTGTCAGAAGAATTACACTCTAAAAGCTTGTGCCTTTCACATACATATCCATTTTATCTTACAGGACAGAGTGCACCATCATGTCACTGGCGGCTGCCATCCAGGTAATGTGAGTTTTACGGATTTCCACCTGAGAATCAAAGTGTGGTAGTCGGACCACACAGCCAGCCAAAGCAAGGCCTCATTCGATGAGGTGCATGACTGAAGAAGTCAGTTTGGATTTTTAAGTATGTGGCCTAGATTCCTGGCAGTTTAAATGCAACACAGGAAACCACTTTCTGCATATCTGAATACTATCTTTCCAAAGCCCTTCCCAAACTGCTTCAGATACTGACAGTGTGTGCTAAACTGATCAAACTTTGACTAGAAACCTTGTTACGTGAGACCTTGAAGACATGATTTTGATGAAGATGGACCTGAGTTTCAGTCAACTGCAGAAATGTCTGAACTTTTATAGTAGTATAGGTATACCTGCTACTCTCCCTCTGAAGTTTGACTGGTAATGGTTGTAATTGATCATCAACACATGATCTTGGACAAACAACTTGCCTGGACATTAGAGGAGAGCCAATACAAAGCATCGAAGTAGCATTTTTTTGACGTCATCAGGGAATTTAAACAGAGCACCTCTCTCCAAGATGAAACAAGCCTTAACTCCTATTCTACACCCTATCCTCTTGCCCACATTCACTTGATTTTCTAATGAGCTCTTCTTCAAACCATTAACAGCTTCCACTGTCTTTGTGTGAACGACCACGCACCACTTGTTACATTTTTATACGCTGCTTTGTTTGTTGATATTATATACTTAGAAGTAAAAGGTGTTTATGTGAAACAGCTGAACAGAGCTGAGAGATAGTCTTAAGAGTTTGTAGGAGATATCTGTAACCTATCCTGTGCATGTGTTAACCCTGAATGGATCCTGCTATAGTGTGTGGGCCTACATACTGTATATGCTGCTCTAACAAACATCACCTGAACTCCCTTTATGCCTTAGGGATGTGAACGAAAGCTTTCATGCATTTGCAGTCTCTTCCTCCCGCCATCACAGGTGGTGTTTTAGTACACCTCTGCACCGACTGTTTCCGTATAGATTCATCATGAGAAGTCATGCCATGCACAGATTTATCGACGTCAAAGTCGTTAGGGTTGGCCTCACGTGCCTCCTGGCAGCTCGGCAGCTGCCAAGTCTGAATCTGTGCCTGTCATAGCTCAAGAGTTTACCAAACAGTTTACAGTAGTTGCACTTACAATACCACGGACCTCACCAACCTCACCAAGTGTTAACATACAAGTGATAATGAATAAGCCTAAAGCAGTCTCCTCATCAGCGATACCAATATCCGATGTGCAACGCGGTATGGGTGATGTAGGTGGAAATGTTGTACTTCCTTTCTGTATTTCATACAGCTGATGATGATGTGTTCCTTTTTATTTTTCTACCTAAAACTGAACCTTGAACCTTTTGCATCTTAGATACAACCTGGCTAAAATAAAACTGTTACAATATATGACTGTGGAAACCTGGAGTTGATCACTTGGGTGTGGGGACATAGAAATTCAGTCTATGATCACAAAGACTATTATCTGCTACTACCTAAAATAAATCATTGCACTTAAACAACAAAGTTCCACAAATTACACTGTAATTAAATCTCAGGAAAGAAGCCATTTATCTTTCTTTTTTTTTTCATCTGACTGATACTCAGAATTTGTTTATGCATAATTTATATTATGCTGTTAGTGATTAATCACCTCTACACTAAAGTCACTACTGACTTTTAATGTAACCTATAAGGTGACAATAAACTCTGACACACTAATTTAGAGGAAATCTTTTTAAGAATCTCATTAAAAAAATAAGGACTTTGTCTCCTTACTTGCTTGAAATGGCATATTCAGCATGAATCCTCTCCAACTTCGGTTTATAAACATTCACCTCCTCTGGTTTGGGAAGCTCATACCTCTTTAGGAGGCTTTTCATCCCTGGTTGAACAGAGAAAACATTTCTTTAAATTTTAGCTAAGACTAGTTCTTTGAAGAATAGTGCAGTGAAACTTAAAACAGAGCTCGATATCACCATCTTGTGGTGTCGGACAGAAGATGCAATTTACTCACGTCTCATTAACTCATACATCTTTGAAAGAGTCTCTTTGTCCTCTTTCAGTGCCAGGCATTCAGTCAGGTAGCTAGGCATTTGAAATAATTAACAAACAAACATTTTAAGACATTACTGACACTTGAAAATATCAAAATATGGCATCACATATTCCAAACATGTTTACAAAACCCATTTCTAGAAAAGTTGGAAACAAAAATCTCTGATTTGTTAATTTGTTTAATTTATCTCACTGACCAACTTAATTCTATTTTGTGAATATAAGCAAATTTAGAGTTCAATGTCTGCAACATACTCAAAAACTGGAACAAAGGCAGGTTTGCCACTGTGTTACATCCCCTTTCCTTTTAATTACTCTGTCGAGTACAAGGCTGCAACTGCTCAACAGCCCATGATAACTGCTGTCCTCATCTCCTCTTCATGATGCACCATGAATTCTTAATAGAAGACAAATGTGGACCTTAACCTTATTTCTGATACAGATTAAAGGTGTTTTTTATTTGTATTTTAATGACAAAAGTCACAACTTTTCTTGAAATGTTTTTTTTTTTTTTTTATTCAAGCTGACCCACCTCTCCATGCTGAGACCGGCTCTCGAAGCACTGTTCAGAATAGCTGTCAGAGCAATTTGGGAGGGTGGAAACAGCAGCCCAGCATCAGTCATGGCTGCCTGTGTCAAAAAGTCATCTATACTCTTTCTCAGTGACTCTGGGTTCTCCAGTGTAGGGTATCTTGTCTGGGTGATAAAATGTTTGAACACAAAATAATTCACAGAGAAAAATTACACATGATGTAAAATTGAACTAGATTAGTTTATCACAGTTACAGTGATAAACTGTGCTTCCCCAACCTTGAGGTCGATGAGAAAACCCTCCATGGGTCTGTAGGGGTTGTGGACCACCAGATGGAAATTGAGTTGTTGGATTAGCAGCAGCTCATACTCCAGAATTTGCTCCAAAACCCTTTCCTGTCCTGCTGGAGTTTCCTGCAGAAGGTTGCCCACGAACTGGGTGCTGGACACGTTGAACTCGTCTACTTTACAGGATAAGTATGCACATGTGAGCCTGAAATGAGAATGAGAGTTTGAAATATGTTTTTCAGCAACTACAACACTACTTCAAATTACTGTAAAGGACTTTATATCCTAATGGAGTGACTCAAATTGATATTTGCTGTACTGTATAATAATTAAAAATAATAATACCACATATGAAAATGCTGAAGCAAACATCAACATCATCATATATCATGTTTGAACAGCTTAGGTCATCAAAGCTTTGGGAAATGCTGGCTCACCCTATTTTATTTACCCTCAAAACATCTGGCCCCACTTTTTTCCTGATTATATGTTCTCATTAAATTAAGTCTATTGCTGCTCATTACGTGCTGTTACTCACATGATAATTCTGGGGTGGTACTCCATGATGGAGTTGTTCAGGTAGAATCTTCGGAAGTACATGACGGCTGTACCCTGCACAGGTGAGACAAACACTATTCACATGTCTTCATGCAATGATGACGAAGATGACACATACTGTAACGCTTACATACCACAACAGACTTTGGCATTGCAGGCTTAAAGGCGTTGCAGAAGTCCAGCAGCCTCTTCTCATAGTGTCTGAACAAAACGTCCTCCTCATGGCGCTCCAAGAACATGGACTCACGCACTCCACACTGAGTGACACAGAGAGATCAGGAGGAAGTGAAGCAAACTGTCGACTCTATTTTTTCTGGATGGTTTTCTACGCGCCTCTTACCTTCCCACTTTCTACTAGCTTGTGGCGGAATTTCTGGTTTGCCTTGCGTCTCAAATGCTCAAGTTCGTCTTCACTTTTGAAAATCCAGTATTTTCTCTGTGAGCTGTTGTGGAACATGACTGCTCCTGCAAAGAAAATGACAGCAAAACTGTCCAAAATCAGACGACAAACAACAAGAAGAAAATAACAGTTAGCATAACCTAAGCATGACAGATACATAAGTATGATAGATGTGCGGTAAAATAAAATAACTTACATGTTATGCGTTAGTCCATCCACAGCAGTGATGTGCGAAACAACCGCTTTTATTTCACATCAAACCTCAAAAGTACAAATGCCATCTGTAAGAAAAAAATAATGATACGCGTCGCCACTCATTTACGGCAACGCTGTCGGCTTTTGATGACGTATAATACTACCGTAATTTTGACGATACTGCGCAAGACAAATCTCTCTCTCTCTCTCTCTCTCTCTCTCTCTCTCTCTCTCTCTCTCTCTTACACACACACACACACACACACACACATAACACCACATGCAAAGATTAAATATAAAAAATAAATTGATTAAACTTTATCAACAGCATGGTTGCATTTAGATTAGCATTTAGATTAGCACTGGTCTTAGTTAATAAAAAAAAAAAAAGGTAATAAAAAAAAATGCCAGTGTTACTGGCTGCAATGCAGTCCTATGGAAATCACTGCAGATTTCTAACATTGTCTGTTTAAGCAATACTTATAAAGCCTATTATTTTTTTAAATACCACAATTGAGAAGCCTATGGAGCCTATGGTTTCTCTGCTTGAGAGATATTTAATGTCAACAAGACACAGCAAAATAAAACAAAACACAAAGGTTTATTTACAGATTTAAATCTATACTGTGTGGCGTTTTTCATAACTGCTAGAAATTTCCATACAGGTTATTATTTGATTTCCACTGTTCCCTCAAATTTTTCCCACCCCCGCCTGAATGTAAGCATGAAACTTCAGAATAACTTGGCTGTTTCATGACCATGTTGGTCAAATGCTGGATTTGGAGAATTTCAGATGGAAAAGCACAACAACAATTGAATCACACGGTGTGTTTAGACGCAGACACTCAACCCCCACCAGTGTTCCCGTATACCGTAATTTGCATAAACATGAGTAATTTATGAATAATAAATGCCCGTGCATTCAGCGGGAGCTGTTAATTTGCATATCACCGCAGCTACTGTTTTATTTCTTTAGTGCGTTGTTATCACGAAGCCCTTCAAGCCTGCATAAACCAGAATCAAAGAAATCTAATGCTTTAACAGGTATGTGCTGAGTACTGTTTTATAATCTTAACCTCTTCCTCTTACAGGCGGAAAAGATTTGAACTTGTATGTCTGAGCTCTGTCTGTGATACGCTTGTACAGCGCTGCATTCAGTGAGCGCCGGGATCGAGCAGGCTATCGCTCGGTCTTGCCCTGTATATTGCATAAACATGAAGTGCCGATGCATTATTGATGAGACCACTGAAACGTTTACTGTATGTGCGCCCGTGTGTGCGCGCGCTGATAGGGCGTATAAATAATGCTTGCTTGCTTGCGTGCGTGAGAATGTGTGCATGTACGTCTAGTGTTGTCAGTCAAACCAAACACCATTCCTCCTGCTATTTCACATAATTCTGCAGTGTGGGTCAGATGGATTATATTTGTCTTTGCTTCTCATATTTGAATAACCTTTTTTTCATTTGTCTCGAATTTTCTATTTCTATTTTTTTGACTTTAATGAGCCAATGCAAACTGCTGTGTTTTTATTTACGGGAGGAATGCTTGGATCCTATAAACACAGAGCAAGTAAAACTCTCTCTCTATGAGTGTGTGTGAGGGCAGAGACATAATGTTAAGTTAGGCATGTGTGTCTCTGTGAGTAAAGGTTGTGCCTATATAATCTGACAGGCAGTGTTTTATGGGAAATTAGACTTAGGTGATTTTGTGGCATCACCAGATCAGCTGAATGATCTTTGAGCCTCTCTGGTCAAGTCTCATCCTCACTGAGTAATTCTGCAGTACTGTCTATTACATTTCACCTGCATTATGAAAATGTTTACATGTGAGGTGAATAGATTGCAATTCATGAACATAAAGTTAAAATAAAATTCAGCCGCTGACCAACAGATTGATAGGCCTACTGATCGAAGCACCACCTTGGCTCTACAGAGCTTGATAAATGATTGTTCATGTTCATAATATTGAGGAGGAAGAAGAGGAGAAGCCAGCGAAGCATGATCTATTCCACCTCCCTACTCTTCCGTCTATAAAACTACCTTCTTCTATTAAAATAATTTGGAAACAACCTTGACAATAATACAAATTATTACTAATTATCAGACCGACTTAATGTTTTTTTCCCGTTTTCTGTCTGGTCCTCGTTTTTGCTGCAGCGTTCAGTCCCATTCACACACAGACAAACACAATAAAATCCTGAGTCAAACTCCCTATATGTGCATATTAATTATCCTGCTCCCCATCCTGCATCAACGCCCCCCCCCCCCCCCCCCCCTCATCCGGCATTGTGCAGCTGTTGTCGTGGCAACCATGGGTGGCAGTGCTGATGTCAGAGACTCCTCCAAGGACACTCATGCAGGAGCTGGGTCAGGTGATATGTACTGCTGGGCATCGACTAACACCCACAAAATGGCCGGCATCCACCTCATATTTTTTTGCTGCATGGGAGAGTCTGTCTTTGAGCTCTAAACAAAAGCCGAAGTGCACCTTTGTTTGCCTGATACCTTTTTGTTTTCATGATATGTGTGATATGAATGTTGTGGGATATTCTTAGCGTGATTGATGTGGCTGAAATGCATCACAGAGCTGAGTTGTCTGAGCCCCTCAGAGATCATCTGCCTTTGTGAAGAATTTAGAAAACTGTCTGGCTATTTAAGTGCAATCGAATCTGTGCATATCTTTGTATTTGAATGTGTCTGTACATTGGTTTCCTCAGGTTGGCATTAAGCAACCCAGGGTTTTTCTTCCCCCTCCCCCTCCCGTCCAGACACTCAACGCTCCCCCACCGTCTCTCTCTCTCTCTGTCTCTAATTGAGCTTTGTGTCTACCTCCATCTCCATTCAAATCCAGACTAATTTGCATACTGCCGCCATGTGCCGGACAGCTCCCCAGCTGTACAGTACAGAACTAAATGAGGAACACAGACCCACTTTACGTGACATGAATGCTAAGCAGTGAGATGAATCATTTCCCTGTTTCCTGAAAACACAGCTACCTGAACGATGAGGGGTAGAGAGGAAGGAGGACAGTTGTATCAAATCAGTGCAAGACAGGCATTACCAGCCTGAAAAGAGATTCTGATGTAGAGGCAGAGTTTATTATTTTTAATGAATCAAGAAATTGCTGAAGTATTTTTTGCGAGGGAAATCTAATGCTAATATCACAAATTCTGCAGGTAAATGCAGGATTTATCCAGCTCTTTTGGTACCAGCCTGACATGATAATTGCTCCCATTTTGTTCAAATATTTCCAGGTTTAATTTGGACCCAGCCGCCCTTTGGCTTTTCTCTCACATCAATCCTGTCGAGGCCTGATCCTGAGCTTGCTCTCACTTCACCAATGAGACTTGCTCAGCTTCGAGGATTTTTAGGGACATTTTGCTTGAGTGCACAGAGACACATAATTATGTTGTATTTTAGATGCACTCCAACCACACTTAATAGAACGTGTTAAGCACACCCTTAATGGCAACCTTAAAGCCCCAAGGCAAATTTTCATTTCTAGCATATTGGTAGGGATTTGTGACATTTCAACTCATTTCTGGATTCAATCAAAGCCATAGCTCTAGGGAGAGCAAAAATGGCATGCTCTTTATGGGAAATCCAACTGTCCTTGGTTTGCTATATGCATACAACTTCATCCTTCACAGTCAGACCAGTAAGAATTGGATGAAATTTGATGAGCCATTTTAACTTTACCTTGAAGACAAGTGCAGAAATATTTCATTTTTTTCCCTTAGTGACTTTAGATGGAAACGTTATTTAGAAAACAATGTAACACCTGCTCATTTATAAATGTGTACCAGGCTTTAAATCGGGGGGAGTGAAGAACACACATTGTGCTTCATCATTATGAGCACCTTAGCTTTGAGTGAAATGTAGAGAAGGACAGACAGAATGATGTTAAAGTGCAGCCTTTCTGTTGAAAATCCAGTCCTTCACAGTACAAAGCTCCAACAAGTCCTCCAAATGACCCTTTATATCAGCATGCAACGTCCTCACCTTTCCAAATAGCCAGGCCATTTGGGTGAAATGGATGCATGTAGCGTACTGGTAGAGTAATGTATGTCCCTTGTGTTATCAAAGAGCTGGAGTATATTGGGCTGTTTGTGGTGTGCCATAATTCTATGGGAGATTTTTTTTACCCCCATTTTAAATTCTTAATTTATTTCTAATATATGTATTAAACTTCTGTGAGAATTTCAATCTTATGGTTCCATTTGAAATTCTGATGCCGAAGCGATCCTTAATGGTGCAATAATTTGTACAAAACAGATTTTCTAAAACATTTAAAATCACTGATTTCTGCTGTACTGTAACATTTATTAATTGTTAATAATCTTAGAAAATCCTTTCATTCCTTTTGCTGTGATTGCTACATTTTTAGTGTGCGTGTGAGAGAGATTTTTTGTGCCAGTATGAATTCGCTCGCTGTGGGGGTTATGCATCTTAATCTAATTAAGACTAGATGCCTGAATATAGACGAAGAATTATGAGCTTCAAAACAGGGGGAGGGGAACTGTGTTTGATCAAACCAGGTTGCCCAGCAACGCAAACCATTTATTTCAGAAAAAAAAGCCCTGTAAGATTTAATAATCAGGTTGTCTGCATTAAAATGCAAAGAAGGCTGTCATGCTGCACCTGAAGGACAGCAAAAATTAGGCAGGGTAATTTCTCGACTTATAGGTGAATTGCTGACCTTCTGCAGTGAGTGCCCGTCAAAATCAACACTGAAACACAGCAAATCAGCCAAAATAAGCTTTTAAATGTAGCTTGCAAAAATCTTTGTGAATAACATTAAACTGATGTGTGCATTTTTTTCTCATTTTGATAATTGTTCATACACTGTACAGTCATTATTAATTAACCAAAAAGTTCATTTTAAATTTTCTACTCACACAGGTTCAGTTTTCATGCCTCATTTATTCCTGAAAACAAAACCAGACAGACAGACAAACTAACAGTCAAAGGAGAATTGTCTAAATATATATTTTATATGTAAAAATAACATACAGTAGTCATGCACAATTTTAAATGAATTGTGTTTTATTCATATTTTCACTTACAATAATAATGCACCTATAAGTGAAACATGTTTTTTAAGTATTAACCACTAAGGGATATTTTCTGATGGGTGTTGACTATTGAAGTGTTCCTGCTATAATCACTGGCACCCTCCTTCTTTTGTTTTCCTAATTGCCACCATCCCTTTTGTCGGAGGGCATTCTTATAAGTGCATCAATCCCTGCTGGAAAGCTGCTGAAGGCTTCCTGTGGACTTCCTGTGGACTTCAACAAAAAGCCCTGTCAGGTGGATCAACCATTAGTCACTGGTCTACATTGTCTCTGACAAATCTGACGTTTTAAGTACATGGATAATTCCAAAGCACTCTCTGAGCTCCACAAATTGCAAGCGTTTTATTCTGGAAATGTCATAATCGCTGGGTTGAACTTAAAAGTAAAATCTGATTTCAACAAAGAATGACAATATGTTAATGAAAAAATTTAATTGTTAACAGTGATTACTAATTTATCAGTCTTATTTGATTTCATTTTTTTTCTAAAGGAGGCTGTGTATACCTGAATTTGAACAATTAAAAAAATCTATAAAAATGTGTTTATTTATCACTGAAATGTGACCAATATTCAAATGTATGTATTAATAATAATAACACTAATAATAATAATAATTCAATAGACCATATTATGTTTCCATTAAAATCACTCCTGGTTTTTGTCGTATTTGTCTTTATAGGAATACATTAAAGCTGTTTATATTTTTACAACTTCAGAACGATTTGAAATAGAATTTGCCCCAATACCCTGATTAAATAATGCCCTCTTGTGGTCTTTGTATGGTGATTAGTAAGGGGAAGCAAAAAATAATACAATCAGCAGTGAAAACACTTCCCTTCTATTAGGTTTTTTTATTAGTTTTTATTTGTTTTTACCTAATCTCCAAATGATCGTCTATACTTACATCACATTCTGAATTATGTTATACATTCCTCATTTCATTTGGTTTCTTGAGAGGTTAATTTAAGAGAAACCCAACCTCAAAGACACACTCACACTTGTGTGGATGCTGAGAGTTACTCTTTCTTTTCACTAGATGGGGTAAGAGCATCATGTAATAGGCTTTGAAACTGAGCAAATCTTGGCCCTCTGAACATTTGCAAATGTAATTTTCTTGGTAAAATTCTATTTTGTTATATATATATATATATATATATATATATATATATATATATATATGTATATATGCATATACATTTAGATATAGGTCGAGAGAGAAAAACTAGCAATCCACAGTCTTACTGGGTTCTAAAGTTACATCACATCAGCAAGACTCATTTAAATCACAGAAGGTGTTTTAGTTTTTTCCTCTTAAATTTGTTATGTGCATAGCTGAAGAAAGTAAGTAAGTATGCAATACTTTGGCATGAAAATACAAAGAAAAAAATATAAGGTATATGTAAACAAAGAAATATTATATACATATATACTGTATGTATATATCGGCTGCACACATATGTACTATATGTATATATACATTTTGATATATTGGTATATACTACTACTACTACAACACTACAGTAGTGCTGTAATTAAAAGTAAATTTGTATTAAACAAAATAATATTCTGAAAAAAGAAACTAAATTTCTTTCATTTTATTCTTTCCTCAATATATTTAGACTTTTAAAATCGTGTTTCTCTGTGATTCATAAAGTTTCTCACTGTCTTTCTCCTTTCGCAGCACCCTCCATTCGTTTTAGAGTAGCATATCATTATCTCATGGCTGTGTTATGGGCCACTGTTGTTTGTCCCGGCCCAGCTCCTCGGTGTGTCTGAATTGGCATGGGAAAGAGAAGGGGAGAACTCAACCACCAGAACTGTGAGGCTCTGTGGAGATGACAAGTAGCTCCTTGATTAACCCATAGGCTGGCTGAGCAGACCCACACTTTGCCTGTGTTCGTTATTCATTTCCCTTGTCCTTTTCTTTCAGAAAGAGACCCAATAGGGCCCAGAAGGTGAATGTAAAGAAACGCGATAGGACTCCCCTCCAATCACCCTTTCAGACCCAGACAATGGGCCAGCCCACCTCTTGTACAGCTGCATTAAAACCCTGATTAAAGCTCTTCTTGTTAGCGATTGATTGAGGATGCAAAGCTAAAACCAACAAAAACCTGCACTGCTGAGGCCTCATAATGACTGGGCCCCACCTACAAAGCACAGGCTTCAAATGATTAGTGGGGTTTTGTTTTCTTAGTAGGTGTGTGAGTGTGTGTTTGTGAGTGAGTGTGTAAAGAAAGAGAGAGAGGTGAGGGAGGAGAGGTTGGGTAACCATAACAGGTTTTCAGACAGATAGTGCTAGTTAATCAGTGAGGCTTATTTAAAAGAAGATGAAACAAAAACACAACAAAAAACTCACTTCTTTTTCTTTTCTTTCTTTCTTTCTTTCTTTCTTTCTTTCTTTCTTTCTTTCTTTCTTTCTTTCTTTCTTTCTTTCTTTCTT
>JAUYWH010000027.1:10207062-10288623 GCA_034779795.1 Ctenopoma multispine | reverse complement strand
TTTCTTTCTTTCTTTCTTTCTTTCTTTCTTTCTTTCTTTCTTTCTTTCTTTCTTTCTTTCTTTCTTTCTTTCTTTGTAGAGCTTTATTACTATTAGAAATGACGTAAGTGTAAATGTGTGCAACAACATATGTATTTTGTGTCAAATCTTGTGTATAATTATACATTTACCACATATTAAGATTTCAATAATAAAAACATTGTTCACTATGTGCCAGGATTTGTCTAAAAAATGCACATACTACAAAAAAAAAATCTGAATCAGAATTTAAATACACAATATGAATTGGATTGCTGAAAAAATAAGTATTTGAAATGGTTAGTGTGTTGTTCCCTGCTCGTAGTCCTTTAATCATCAGCGTCGTTATCAGTAGTAAAGGAATAAAAAAAATCCACTCCCATATAAACTTCACAGGCTTATCATAATCATATTTTGAAGTGTGTATTTTTAAACACTTTTGTCATTGTTATGTAAACAGCCTGTTTTGCATGTTAATCCTTTTATGAGAGAACGTTAGGGGGACGCATGACGCTGAGAAGTCTTTAACAATATGCATATGCAGCGATATGTGTACGTGTGAGAGAGAGATTCTTCATGAATCCATAAATACTACATTCCTTTGTTTGATGGATGTTTGACACATTTTCATGTTTCCTCAACAAATTCCACTGTCATATTTTCTCTTTTGTCAATGATCTTCCAAACAGCAGATCCTGACAATTATCCCACAGAAACTCCTGATCAAAACCACCTTATTCTGTCTGCTGCTCAGCTCCATCACACACTGGATTCTACATCACCCTCTTTTTCCTCCAGCACAATCTTTATTTGATTCCAGCTCTGCATATTGCAACACTCATCGGTTCAAATGCAAAAATTACATTTACAAAGTGTTTGTGTCATCTATATTTGACACATTTTGTAATGTGTGTTTGTTGATGCTCAGCACGGTTATTACAGTGTTGCCGCAGAGTGATTGTTGTTAGGCTTCTGTCTGTACTGTAACGAAGCGGCTAATTCACAGTTTCAACAGCGGAGGGCATTGTGCATTTAGCTTAATGTGGGCTTCTCTGACTGATGGACTCAGCTAAATTATATATATATTTATAACGACTTGATAAAAAAAGTCTTACTAAACATGTTTGGTTAATTGTTGCCTGTGTATAAATCTAAATTTCTATCTATATATTTTCAACAACAGTCAGTTGAGTGTGAATTTGATTTGCAGAATTTTATTTTATTTTATTTTATTTTTATTTGCCTGTAGTCAAATAGGAGCAACATAATACCAAATCATGTAATTTTATTTACTGATTATATGACTATATTCAAGTCATGGGCAATTTTCACTGAAAATCTTTATGAGTTAAGCTGTGAAATGCCCAACCAAAAAAAAAAAAAACTACAAGAAAACCATTTTTTATTCAGACGATCCTGGAGTGTTTGAATAGCAGGTGAGTGGAAAATAGAGACAGACAGTTAGAGGAAGGCACTAAGGAGGCCCTCAGGCTACAGTGAGGTTCCTGGTTAGATTGGCTCTGGGGCTTCACAACAGTCCTCACATCCCACACATTTATCAGAATAGGGTTAGCCTTCCACACTGTGCCTACACTTACAATATGCCCTCATGCAAACGCACACACACACACACACACACACACACACACACACACACACACACACACACACACACACAAATTTATACCCAAACATCCACCTACACCCTCCTACAGCCTTATCGCCTTTTTTTACTTCTCCTCTGTGCACCTCTTCCTCCCACTCTACTGTTATTAGCCTCACACAATCAGAGTACCTGACTCCACCTCCCAGCATGCATATGAGTCAGAACAACCTGCAAGTCTCAGTCAGGAGCATAATTGTTCCATGTGTATGATATGCAACAAATTGCCACTGCAGAATCAGAGAAATGGTGCAGGAGAAAGACATTAGACACATAACAGACATTAGTAAGATATCTAAGACAGCGAAGTTATTTGAGATTCTTTAAGCACTGCAACAAATATCTTTGATATGCTGAGGAAGCATATCTTGGAAAAAAGGAAATGTTAATATGGTAGTTTTGCTCTTATTGTTGCTACCCAAACCCACTTTGCAGCACTGTAATTTTTTTTTTATTTCATATATGGTCAGGGAATTTTATTTAGTCTTTCATGTTGCAAGTGTGGCCTCAGGCACATGAAAAGAGAGAACTCAGCCTCTAACAAAGAGTCAGCCTTATTTTAATTTACTTATTATTATTCATCTCTTTGCTTTTAGGAAATGTATTGACTATAGATATGTTCAGTTAGCAAGCAAGTGGGCTAAGACAAAGGGTCTGCTGATGAATCCACCTTGGTTTGTTGCTGCACTTAAGAGATAAAAGCTATGATTGTCTGTACTGCTACTGTTTTGAATTCAGCCTGCTGATTTATAATAGATGGGACATAGTGTTAATCGCACCTACAAGTCTGTGTTTTGCATGAATTTGCAGTGGGTCAGTAATTAAAGACAACAAGAATTTCACAGTGACACAAACCTTTTTGAGAAAAATGAAAAATGATATTTTGCATGCATGTATTTGGAAATGCACAATTGTTGCATTGTTCTGTTAGCTCTAAAAATCAGTGCGGAGTCCTGGCAGTAGGAAAACATTTTGGTGGGGTGTTTTTCAATGCCCTACAATAATCAGAAAGACTGGCAGCATTGACACAACCCCTGTCCTCAGCTCCAACATCCACTCTCATCCTTGCCCCCGACAACCCACCCTCAACAAACCGTGGTCATCCATTGCACAAACAGCAGCACATTGTCACACACTCGACCCGCTGGGTCATGAAGCCGATGACGGGCTGTGTGTACCATCAAACACACATGTCAGTGTGAAGGACTGCCAGATTGTCAGTAACTTTTCTCATCCAACCCTAAAATGTCTCATACTCCAACCCCCCACATTTTTTCTCTCTCTCTTTCACACACACACACACACACACACACACACACACACACACACACACACACACAGTCTGGCTCAATATCCTGATCTGTTTGACCCCGGTGGATGTGGTTCAGTGAAGAGACACTGACAACTCAGGCTTTGGCATGCCAACACGTCTGGTGCCGATGAAGTGATGCTTTGAATTAAAAGTACGTTTGACGCTAAAGATGAGCTAACCTGATTTGACTGGCTAATGTGATTTGAGTGGGTTCAGACAGAGATAGAGTGTGGGGAGAGAAATGGATCTCTGCCAGCTGGATCTGCTTATTCAGTTGATAATGGAAGCAAATGCAGCCAAATGAACCCCAAGGTTCAGCATGGGACTAATCTGAAATGTGAACAGTTGTCCTTGCATTGACTTTATTCTAGGTTTTATCACTATGGTTATCCAAAACCCTCTGCTAAATACCTACAGTAAATGCTCTTGAACATGACAGGCATTTAGTGTGGTGATCATCAAGCTCATTCTAAAGTGTTGCCTTATTTTTATTATTAATCTCAGTAATGGGAAGAGATAAAATGTAATCAAAATGCAATTAGGAGTAAATGTTTTCTGTTTGGTATGGTTTGTATTTTTCTTCCCACTAAACATCTACTGTATGTTTGCATATTTGTTTAGCACTTTTACTCACTCTTAAAATAGCTTTTCTCTCACCCATACTGTGCCTAATTTTATTGCGAGAAAAGCTTTGGATGAGTGAGGTCAGCCTTCTGGAGAGCTTTCCGAGGTGAGAGAGAGTGCAGAAGTGTTGATTGGGCAAAGGCAGGTGTATCTGGAGATCTGGGAGAAAAAGATTCAACTATTAGGATGCCCAGATACACAGTATATTTATACTTATAAAGTACCAACAGCCGGTATGATTATCTCACCTACATTCTCTCTTTGACATCATTGCTTGTGTAGGAAAAAGCACAATATTTAGCTTTGTATGCAAAGAACACTAATCATTGCTTCTCAAAGACACAGTTTCTCTGAAGAGTAGTCACTCACCCATGAGTGATGAGTCACACATGGAAGCTAACAAAAAGGGTGTGGGGGGATGTTTTTGTGATCAAGTATGGAGAATCATTCTGCAGGGAAAGGGAATAGAGGATTTTCCCTCTCATTAAAGATCAACTGCTCAGTTCCCACCTAAAGAGAACTCCTTTTTGAAGACAGACGAGTATTCACTTGGAGAATGAAACTGTAATGCAGAGAACAGGTTTTCCAATAGAGAGTATTACACACTGTCAACTGTGTACCTCTGATAAACTCACTGTGGATGGGCGCTATCTGTATCAGGTGATGCTGTAGGTCACAGGTGGTCTCAGGAGGGAAGTGGACCAAAGCTGGACTGCCTTCTTCTCAGAAATGACTTTAAGATCTCCAAACGTGAGGCCTCGCTCCATAAAATCCACCCCTGCTAAGGCTCTAATCCTGTCTAAATACACCAAGAAGATGGCTTCTCTGCTCCTTTTCTGACCTTTGGGTCCTCAAACGCCTCCCAGTATGTAAGGGGATTAACAAAGCAGGCCTCTAGCATCCCTGCTGTCTCAGTGTGGTGCTGACCCTGCAACCGTGTGGCCAGGTGGAGATCCACAATGGGTGGATACTCAGGACTGAATTAGCTTCCTTCTTACTCTCTAAATGAGGTGTCCTAAAGGGCGCCAGGTAAGACAGGTTGTGAGGGGTCGCCAAACCCCTGTGGTCTCACACAAAAAGAGGCAGAGGATCACCTGCCACTTGCCAGATCAAATGAGGGCTTAAATAGGGGGCTCCTGTCTTGTCAAATATCCCTCTATGAATACTCAGGAAGACCAGAGACTACTGTCTAGCCTCCACAAGTCTTGGCCTCCTGTAGACCCTAGACCCTGTTGACTGCTAACACCCCTGTACTTCAGCCCAGGTCCCCTTGCAATAGCCATCAAGTTCTTAATTCCTACTCTCAGCCCATCACTAAGTACTGTGTGCATAATGGGCCTATAATCAACCTCTGGCCAATGGAGCCTTTCCTCTCAGCGTGTCTGCACTCATGTTGAGCTTGCATGTCGAGTTGCAATGAGATGCTAATTAGACTTCATATCTACAGGGCTAATCTGTGTGTTCACATTCAGGTGCTTTTAATCCACTTCATAGCCGAGCAGCTTGCTAATTTGCAGGTAGTATTAGCATAGTGGTCGGGGGAAAGGAGGAAATTATCTTATCAAATAATATGATGTAGACATGTTTAAGGGAGCTTTTCTGATATAACATAAAGCAGTCATTTTTAAACATATATACAGTGTGTTCTGTTACTGTAAGGTTAATGGTCAGATGCTGTTTTCTCTACCAAATAACCTCATCAAACTGCACCGCATGACAGAGTAAGTGAGGGGTGTGGTGATCTAGGTGCCCAACACAATGCCCCTTGTCATTCAACTTCATTCCTGGGAGTGAAGAGTGGTGAAGGAGGGTGTGATGGAGGCAGCCACAGGCCCTTAGGTCTCTGCCATTGGCCTTAATCCGCCAGCTAATAAGTTCAGAGAGGGGCCATATGCTGCGGTGCAATGTGTGGGGAGGGGAGTGTTGCCTCATGTTACTTACACCAGGCCGGCGCTTTCTCAGGTACCGCCCTCCCACGGTCTGTTCCTTTGTACTGGGGGATCAGCCCTCTCCACGCTGTGAATGGTCCGAATTGATTAAACCCCACCGTATAATTGTCAGCAAATCCCAGCGAATCATTTCCCATCCATTTGAAAAGTACAATGTGCGTTTCTCTTTTTCTCCTTGCTTCTTTTCTTACTCACCATCCCCACCCCTCAATGTCCTTCCCCTCCCGTTTTCTGTTGTTTTTTTTTTTATTTTAGGAGAAAGCAGAGGCAGGAGGAGGAAGAGGATAAGAGGAGGCAGGGGTGAGGAGGCATAGGGTATGCTTGACTGGACAGTTGGCTGTAGATGAAAGTAGGCAACGGGGAGACATGTTTTAATCTCTGCCCATGCTAGAAAGTGGCGTGCTGATCTGAGCTGGTACTTGCCTGGGCACAGCCAGGGCTAAGTCTGGTCGTAGTGTCAGGCCAAGGCCAAGGTATTCAAGATATGAAGGAGGCAGAAGAAGTGGAACAGGTAGATTTGTGTTCAATGTCAAGTTTTTTTTTTTTTTTTTACAAAGGTAGTAATTTAAACCCAAATCATGATGCTGCTCCAACCTGAGAAGTGAACTGAGAACACACCCAAATTAAATCAGTGATCTAAAGTTTTTGTTTAAGCAAACCTTAAGCATCATATGATGGATCATATTATATTTTATTGTCATACGATGAAAACATAGAAATGATGTTATTCTGCTGATATGGACATCAGATCAGAGGGTTCAGCATGTATTTTTGTTTTTTTAGGCATATAGTTTGACTTCTCAATGAAAAATTACAGATCTGATGTATTTTAGCACAACTTTTGTATTCATTGTTTTAATGATATTATGTATTTTGTTGTTGCGTTTTATGCTATCCTATCTTCCTTTCATGATGTTAGGATAGTAGAATTATCAATCAGCCCCTCTGACACTTGTCCTTCCTCTAATCAATGCCCTGTTATGAGTGAAAACGTTTCACCCTTTCATTGTCTGAGAGGTCCCTAGACAGAGGTTCAAGACTGTCTGACCTCAGCCATTTAACCCCTGACACCAGCTATTGACTGAATGTCTGAGGATTAAGTTTATTTCAGTTAATCTGTGACTTCAAAAACATCACGTTCTAGACACACATTGTTCTCTTAATGAGTAGTTTTGAAGCTTGCCATGATACTTTTTTGTTCATTCCAAATCATAGTGCAATAATCTGAGAACAATTGTTACAATCATAGCATGTACTAACAGATGTATACTATTTCACAATGATGTTCCTAACTCCAACCGCGATTACGTTCTTGTTACAAATGTAATGATATAATTATGTTGTGGTGTATTTTTTTGAATAAATAAAGCAATACATTTCTTTAGAGAAATCAAGTTGCAAGGAACTAGTTAGACGGATTAGAAGGCATATGACAAACCACAGACCCAAGTTCAAGTCTGTCAGTGCCTGAACCCAACCATGAAAAATGTTAATAATGTTGGAGTCACCTATGTGGATGTTGTTCTGTAAGAAAGGATGTTGTAGATTAAAAAGGTAAATATGAAATATCAGTGTATTTGCAGCTTGTCATTTACTTTAATTGTAAATATTTAGTCATTATTTAATTAGTAAACATATTTGAATTGCAATAATTTTTGCAGGCACAGTTGATAGATTAAAACATCAGATTATCATGGCCAAAATAATTCACAATAACAATATTGTTGTAATATAATATTTAATATTATATAAAATAATACTACCAGTCAAACTGATCTTTAACTTTACTGTGTGAGTTGTCTTCATTTTGGCAAATAAAAGTGGAAGGAGAGAGAGAGAAAGTTTGTAACCGTAGCTGTACACAAGTGTACAAAAATAAGTATTACACTTATTCCAATAATAATAATATAATGAAAAGAAAATTGTGCGAATTCATAAAGCTTTGTTGTCTTTAGATCTCTGTTTCATGGAGGGTGGCAACCAGTGTTAAGGTGCAATACCACCATCAACCAGTGTCAACCAGTTACAATATCAATGCAGTCTGATAGTGATGTCTCTCTTTGTTTCTTTTTTAATGACTGTTTGAGCCTGAAGGTCAATTCGAAAATGTGTTCATGTACTATTATTTGAGTATGTAGTAGAGGAAAATGACACTCACTATGATAGTTCACATTGTATCTCACATTGTTTGCTATCCAGAACCCTCAGAGAGCCTCTTTACATATTTGGTCTTATACATACAAGCAGGCCCTGTCACCAATTTTGTAACCTGACATTGATCTTCAACTTTGATGCTTGGCTTTCATTACTGGCTGAAGGGCGTTGTTTGTGAGAGTGATCTTCATGTAAAGTGCTCATAAACGATCACAGACCATGCAGGCAGATTTATGATCATGGGGGTTACAAGGAGACGTGGGACAATGCAGAATCTCATCTATACTCATATAAATAGGACAGTTGCGCAGGTTTGGGGTTTGTATGCGGTCAGGGTGGTGATGATGATGGTGATGATGAGGAGGAGGTGGAGAAATATGAGGAGGCTCGTAGCGAAGGACAGCAAGTAAGCTGTTATGCAAGAAGTTGTAGTTGTGATGCGTTTGTATGGATAATAAAATCCAACTGATGGGGCTAATTCATATGAAAACCACCATGCAAATGCTCACATAAAGTAAAAACACATATTAACATGCTAATCCTGAATGTAGCTTGTGGTCAGAAAATGCTGCACCTCTGGCCCCCTATTTCCATACAGAATACTTAACCTTGAGATCAATGTTGTAAAATGAAATCCTCAAAGACTGTCCCTCTAAAGACCCCATCTAGAGAGTTAATTATCGTTTTCCACTCACAGTTCTGCTTTGTTAATGACTTGACATGCATATTTTGCCCCCTTTGCAAACTAAAATGCCTTCTATCGCAGTGCCTTATGTTGGCAGGTGTTGGATTGAAAATTCAGTAACTGCTGTGCAATTTTATTCATTGTCTGCATTAAATCTCAATGTATTTGTCTAAACTATAAAATCATTAGTACAGTATATCAAGGTCAGTGGACGTTCCTGTTGACAATGACAATAAACTTGAGCAGCTGGTGTAATGCCACAGTTGCACATAGAGCATTAACTCATTCGACTGCCAGGCATTGATGTTTTTTGCTCTTTGGGGATGATTCTGACTGTAAGGTGGTTAAAATACAACAGAAAACAGCTCCTAATGTCAAGGGTCATTAATCCTTCACTTGTTCAATCTAAACCCTTAATGATGTCCACTAACTAGCACAGGAGTCCATCAGCAATAGTCTCCTGGGAATGAGGTCACTGTGTTTGGTTTGCAAACTTTGACCTCTAGTGACCACAGTGGTCTGACTGGCACTTGTCTTCTTGTACCAACGAGGTCATCAGTGGGACCTTGTCAAATGCCTTGAGCAAACAGTTTAGGCCCATTGTTAGAAAATAGGATGACCAGCTGCCTCACTGCCCATCAGCATAATTATGTGACCCTTGAAAAAGAAGTGACACAAGGCCTAGTTTGTTGGAAGCTGGAGTGGTTAAAAGAGGCGCTTGTAAAGTTATCTTAAAACTAGAATATAAAACTTATTAGATTTTTATTGCAAAGGCCAAATCTGAGTATTAATTTCTAGTTTCCTACAAATCAGTGTCAAATACTAAACTAGTAGGAGTTCAGTTCCATAACAAACCAAAATATAATTTTCACCAACTGCCCATTAATACCAGCCAAACCAGTTAAGACAAATAACCTGGGGCTAAGTCGAGCATTGCTTAGTGCCACTTATTAACCCCCTACTTTACTACAAATTGTCTGTCTACCATTGCTCAGGGACACCCCCCCACCCTTTGGAGGGCACAGTGTGGCTGACCATATCCTCATTTGACCTACATCTCCCATATGGGGTGAGGTAGTGGACGGATTGAGAAGAGACACTGCTGAAAGGGCAGAGGTTAAATGACCAGGACTGTTTACAAGGCTGTGGGGAGTTCAAACAGCAGACACTTGTCCAGTCTTTGTCCTCTTAATTACTCTATTATAGACCACAGTGAATTTTAACAAGTAAACAAAAATAATTTATGGAATAAGAAAGAATAATCTATCTAAATTAAACATATATATTTAGCAATTTTCAGTGTAAACAGTATCAAAGTGCAATAAAAATATGCCTACATTTGATCAATCTGAATAAATTCAGTGTGGGTAACAAGCAGCTACTACTGCAAATCTTCCACACCTTAGCTTCTATACATTTTCTCATACAGGTTATGAATCTGATTAACACAGGGTTTGCTTTTGTTTGGACACCCTGTGTTTACATAAAGAGGCCCAGTGGGACCAGCCCTGCAGGTCAGGGGGTCGAACTTTGGTTGTCAGAGAGCCTTGTGACATTTCTTTCCCACGTTTCCCGGCTTCCATTGTCCACAATGAGGAGCCCCCGTTAACGTTTGGCCCTGGGAGGTAGTGTGGCGTGAGAGGGAGGCCTAGGGGTATTGGACCCTCAGCGGGTCCCTGAGAAACGGGCGTAACCAGGCGGGGCTGAGGCGAGCGGGGACAGCATGGGGTCATTTTCCGGCTTGCTGCTCCTCTAAAGGGCTTTGGAGCACAGTATTGGCCCCTGGAGGAGTGCTGGTGTGGAAGACGGTACAAAGGGCTTTGTCTGTGTGTGTGTGTGTGTGTGTGTGTGTGTGTGTGAGAGAGAGAGAGAGTGAGAAAAAGAGATGTGATTGACTACAAACCTCAGTAGGTTTTTGTAGGTATCAAAATGATTATTTTTACAGGTTAGTTATAAATTCTAGTCTTAACTAATTGCAATAACGACCAAGCAAATGGAATGATCATGGTGATTTTAGACCGGTTCAGGACCCAGTGCTGAAAAAAACCCCCACTGAAAGTGTCTGATCAAAAAATATGTGGTCATTTTCAAATAACAAGATAATCTGAGGTGCATGCAAGAAATGAGAAACAAAGCATTTTTAGTGACAATCTTGATTAATATTGTGTTTGAGAGAACAAATTTCAAAGGTTACATTATTTAGATTGTGAGAGGGAATTACAGTGCTTTTTAAAATTAAACATGAACTGATTTATGATTAAGCTGTGCTTCTAACAGAAAACTGCAGCATTTCACTGTAATTCTGTGTAAAATGTATGTCACAGAATGACATCTTGCTATGTTAACACACCTTATTTTCTTCTTTAGACCTTTCCTCACAAAGTCGATCTGCATATGCAGCAGTTTTACCTCTTGTAGTCCAAGATTGTCAGTTAAAACTAACGCTGAATTATTGAATAATAAATAGACATCAGCAAAATGAATAAATAAAACATTTCATTCTCCCATTATCACCTTTTCCTCTGTCTACATGCCAGAAAGATAACCCACGTTCCTATTTATAATAAGGTCAGACTTTCGTTAATGGTAGTCTGCTCGTGTCTTCAGGGTCTCTGACAGGTTTTCAGGAAATCTGGTGGAATCAACATATACACTAATGTGTGACTAGTGCTTTGTTGATCTGAGAGGGATGCTTGTTCTCTAGCTTTGAGGGATGATGACAGAGAAAGCTCTCCTCTACCCATCTCACACACACACACACACACACACACTAAAACCACCACTACTACTTTTCCTGGAGAGAGGGACGAGCAGAGGATCTTTAGAATAGAGACAGTCTGAAGAAGTCTGTGGTGTACAGTGCACGGTGAGGATCTCCATCCTTTCTTTTCTCTTGGTGAAGCTCGCACATGTGGTGATGGATGGCAGCCATTTTGTTTTTAGGCATTAAAGATTTACTGTGCCCTCCTTACATCTTTATATAGTCCCAGGGGAATATAAGAAATATAAATGAAATCCACACACCTTGAACTTTGATTTGTTATTTTTTCTTTATGAAACTGTTTTATGATTTCTGGTCAGTCATCATTTTGTTACATCTTTACAGTGTAATTGTGTTATATTGTGTTATTGTGAAGTCTAAAACTAATTTCTCTGCTTGGGACAATAAAGTGTTTCGTATCATATCGTATATGATACAGATACAAATTAAATACTGTACTTACTGATTATACTGTTATTTAAATGTAGGTGTCATGGAGGGAAAAAAAACTATGAGGAACAATGGAGTAACAACGCTATGAAAGCTACTGTAGGGCAGTGAGCTAAAGAAACTAAATAAATAATTAACTTTATATTGAAGATCTGTTAAAGATATGTGTGTAACATTCCTAAAATGACAACAAATGTTCCCACTAGTGCTGGAGTTCTGCGATAATAAGCTCCAAAGACAAGAGTATAAACGCTGAAAGCATGAGCAACTTGTCTTTTATTCATAGATGAGCAGTGACATAACAGGTTAATCTGCACTGCTGTTTAGTCTACCAGCGTATATGTTCTTAGGACTTATGGTTATGGATAAAGCTACAATCTGCTCAAGGTTGAGGGAAAAAAAAAAGAAACACTTTGGCAGAGCAGATCATTTTTAGCCATGGAGGAAAATGATGAAGCACAGTTTGTTTGTCTCCAATAGACCATGCTAGCTCTTGAGTGCTGCATGTAAAAATTTCAATAAAATGTCTATTCATCCCATTGTAAGTTTACCTGGGCTGAACATATTACTGTACCAGTAGCAAATCAGCCACGAAAAACTAGCCTGATAGAACCTCTCCACTCTTCCAAATCACAGACAAAACATTGCAATCTGGTGGCTGGTTGCAGCTTCTTTTTTTTTGCTTGTCTCTTTAGCAGTATTGTTTTCTGGTCCTTATGAATTGATTTTATCAGGTGTTGAACAATGGAATAGGGATGTTTTATCAGGTGTTAAACAACAGAATAGAATATTATGGAAAAGGTTGCAACTTTTTACAAAAGTCAAAATCAAACTTTGTTTCAATTTCATTGTGGAAAAAGGGCAAAAAACCTTTAGATTTGAGAAAAATAGAAGTCCTTGGTATTTGGGATGCACTACAGCATTTTCATAAATCTCTTGTTGAATAGCTGTTACACGTGGGAGGGTGTCATGTTATTTTGAAATGTATTTATTCATAGATCTGACATTTTAAACAACCTCTGCATGCATCCAGAGTTACAAAGGAAGCTAATTTTCTATCATATTCCATAGGTTTACGGCTCTACCACGTTCCACAGGCTGTAACGATCTGAGGACTATTCACTTCTTTTTTCACCTACTGCCCTCCTAAAGCCTGAACCTGAACTTGTGAGTGGAGGCATAGATTTATATGCATGCGCCTTCTTTGATGACAGGGTAAATATTCACACAGGCAGCCAAGGTGCCCCCGTCATTACCCATGTGCTGTGTGTTTGCCCACCAGTTAAATTCCTAAGGGGATTGTTTGGCGAGATGAATGGGGCCAAAGTGCTGAAGGACATATCAGAGTTCAGCAAACAAAACCTTCCCTGATTGGCTCAGCAACAGCTCGGTCCAGTGGGCAAACTTAGCAGCACGTAGGTGAGAGGGAGAAAAAAACAGCCATTGTAGGGTTTTGCCTGTCAATTAAGGCTGCTGTGAATGACTGGGAGGTGGAGAGTGCCTGGTTGAGCTTGCCATCTCTCTGGTCCTGTTGGATCTGTGGAGATAGCTGAGGTGCTGTTCACCTCAAATAGGAAAAACCCTGTCAATATTCATCTATTTAATAACCCTGAATGTGCTGCTCGCAGTGCCTTTTGAAGACTGTGGGGTCTGCATTTCCCTTTGATGTACTTTCATTGTCAGACTCGCTATCTGAAATCTTCGAAGACGGAATTGGTGACATTTTCTCTTTTTTCATTCATTCAATCCAACCTCAAAGGTTTCCTGCAGTATTTCTGTAGTCCAAGATGCTTTGTTGTAGGGAGGGGGGCATTCAAGTTGGCTGTAGTTCTCTACTAGGATTTCTTTCACTGGGTAATGGAACACCAGGAGATGTTTCTGACAAAATATATATTTTTATATGTGCCTTGCCTAAAGCATAGTCCTCAGTGTGTAGATTGTTCCAGTTTAGTTCCTTTTTCTAAAATAAGAAACACAAAGACACACTGAAGCACATTTGCAAATATGGACATGAATAAGCAGAACAGAGTTCACAAATACACAGACAGAGCTTGATATTGATCGTTGCTATGTGTACTTACCTTAAATGCCGCTAACAACTACTACAATGCTAGAACTCAGTGTCTTCACTAGACAATGACTGTAACAGCTTGACCTATTATGATTAAAGCATAAACACTCAACGTATCAGTCAAAGAAAGCTACATTGTCAGTCAGTGTTAACTCATCCAGGCTGCTGATTAGTTGAAATCTCATATCAATCAACAATTTTAAAACTAAATCCATTGGTTTCCAGATGCTTACAGAGTGTTAAAAAAAGAGGCGATGCAGCAAAGTAGTTAACCATGCCCCCGCTCCAACTTTTTTGCAATGTGTTGCTGGGCGTATGTTTTTTTTTATAATTTCTCACTTACGTCATTTGATATAGATGATTTGCAAATCATCGCATTCTTATTTAAATTTGCACTTTTTTTTTAGGCTGTACATTTGACATGTCACAAATGCAGTTGTTTTGTGTGTCAACAGTCACTCCTGCATAGAATTCATACACTAAATGCATTACTGAAGACTTCCTATATCGTATAATCATTATACTGTACTCAGTTCATTTGAGAATGACATATTAAGTTTTAGTCAGTCTAAACTGTTTCATAGTGAACATTACATTGTTTTTATTGCAAAAGATGAGTTTTTGCAATAAGGAAAATCACTGAGCTTACTTAGAAAAATGACAACAAAGGCAAAGAAACTAATCTGTGTGACATCAATGTCACTACATCAAAACTTAACAAAAAACATAAATAAAATTTCATCTCTTTCTCAGTATAAACATAGTTTATACAATTTCAGGTGTATTTGTGATTAAATGCAATCCGTATAGCTACAAAAAAATTAGTAAACCATTTGAGTGCTGGTGATTGTAAAAGTGCCTTTTAGGCTTTAAATTTGACTTCACTTTTGCATTTACTTCAAAGGACGGTTATATACAGCATTATTTAACTTGATACAGCATTCTTTAGCTTGATGATAGCACCACCTCTTTGATTTTTTTACTTCAAAATATCCACTGAACACACAAAACGTGTTTATTGGGATGCTTATTAGTATGAAATTCAAAGCAGAGCCCTGAGCAAAGGCAGTGATGATATAAAGTCTAAGTAGTACTAGTGCAAGCAGAGTCTCTGTGAAATGAGTAGCGTGGACTTTCCCTCACTATAAAATATCTTTCAAGGTCTGTCTGGAGGAGGACATAACTATAGAGCCCACACTCCCGAGTACGTAGCTGTAATGTCTAACAACTTCCTTCATTTCTCCTTCTCATATTCAGCTAATTTGAGTCTTCCCGTCTCTCTGTGGTGCTGTATGCTCTATACATCTACACCCATCATTCCCTCACATTTTTACTCTGTGCACTCTCACTCTGGAGGACCTATACACTGACAGATAAGAGGAAACGGAGTCTCGTCGACACAATTTGAAGCACTGCTTTGAAGCTGAATGTGAAATAGCAGCTCCGTTCCTCTCTGCTCCTCTCTGGCAGGTAAAATAAGGGCCCTCTCGTTAAAAGCACTTTACCTGTGCTCCCTTCGTGGATCACTGCTCTCATTAACCAGATTTGGGATTACATTCAAATCACAATTACTCCAAGCACTAACTGTTAATGGGCACAAGGGTTGAAAGAGTAAGAGAAATGTTTCTGACATTTATTTTGTGTCTCTCTTTGAGCTGCGATGAGAACACATCAAAATGTGTAAGGTGAAGCATAAACTAACCAAAACCTGAATAGGGATTTATTTAAAAAATGTGCCTGAAATCACAGCCAAAAGATTTAAACTTTACATTAGTTGTTAATCTTAAGGTCTGCTTGAAATAGCTGAATATATAATGATTAGACTGCATGTTTCAAATATAGAACTCAATTTTCTCTCCAGATTCACCCAGTAATTAGAACACATTTTTGCCCTTATGTGACCCTTTCAGTACTTCCTGAGTTTTTTTCAGCATTTGAAGATGCAAAAGATATTACTATCTGTGTGTATGTGTGTGTGTGTGTCCGCTTTGTGGTGTTTGTATGGGGAGTGTTGTATATGTACTAGACTGTCAAGAACACCCCGTATGTCCTACTGCACAATGCCAAGAGTGCAGGCGAGACACTTTCATCTGCTCACCACATAGAACCTGCTCTGTTGTGTGTGAGGGCATGTGTGCCCAGAGAGGAAATGTACTATTTCTAATTTGACATGTGATTATTTAGATTTTGTAAACTGTTCCCCAGACAACAATAAACCTTTTTAAATCTCACAGTCTTATTGTTACTTTTTTTCTTTGAGATGCTAACCTACTGACTGCCCCAGGGAAATAAGTGAGGCATTACAGTTTTCATCAATGATCGAAAGAAGTAAAAAATACTGGATATTTTAGTATTTGAGAGAAATAGAATATATGGTAAGAACACAATTTAGCATTTTTTGGGTCTTGCATGTGCTCGTGTATGCTGTATTACTGTATGTATGAGGACCTCTCCTGGTGACTGCCTAGGGCAATAGCTCAGGATGTAATCCCATGTATGCCTCCAGTCTCTTAGCTGCCTGCATAGATGTGGAGGAACGTTTTAGCCCCTGCAGTGTGCCATAGGGCACAAGTGCTCACCCTCCTATACTGCTAACAGACAGCAGCTGCCTGCTGCAGTTTCAACTGTTTCTTTCTTGCTCTCACCATTTGTGTGCAGCCCTTTCTACACTCTGTATCTGTATAGCAGTTCAATTTGCAAAAATGAGAGATGGCTTAAAGAGGGAGAAATAGACTTTTGACAGCCATTATACTAAAGTATGCACACTTTCACAAATTCATATCAGTGTCTGGAGGTGATGAACACACCCTTGTCTGAAAGTCATATCATCTATTTAATATATAACCTCGTCTTGATTGGCACTTCTTAGCAAAAGCTAAAAAAACACAATAAGTATGACATGCTAAATGTGAAGTCAGATGTCACGCATTGATTAAAAACATGCAGAGGGCACATGTCCTCAGTGCTCAATTCAGAGTCCATGCCAAGCAATTCATTTGTATTTGAACATGAACAGCTTTATTTAAAAGTTAAATAAAAGTATCTAAATGGTAGCTGTGTTTGTAAAATGTTTGAAGCTAAAGAAAAACTGAAGTTACTCAGTAGATTTGAACGCATGCATCTGTTGTTTTGGCCTAAATCACAAATTGAGGCAACATGAGTGGATCATTTTGCTGTGAGATCTGGCATAGCCTGTGTGTATGTGTCCTTATCCTTTCAACTGGTTTATTATGGCCTGACCCCATGTGGTGTTTATCACGAGTTCTGAAGAGGTTGTCGAGGAAGGCATGAGGAGTGACAGGTGGTCTTGATGATAACTATCCATTCGCCCCCTCCATCTCACCATGGTGCAAGCCTCAACTACTGATCTCATCTCTGATGTCTGTAGTTGCAACAGAACACAGCAGAAAAGTAGATCAATAGGGGTCATGATCGATGGGTCAGGATGCAGAATCGTGAAAGGTCAGCGCAGATCAATTCCCCCATTATTGCACTGCAACCTCTCTGCTGTTGCATGTTGGTCATTAACCATGAAACCCTGCAGGACGCCAGCACCCCTACCTTCTTTTAGTTACATCAGCTACTCCTAATTATTAGTTCTGTTCTGGCAGGAGGGACAGACGATGACATTTTCTTTTTCTGTATGTGATGCATTATGTTACGATATCTGCCTGGCCCTCACACCTCTGACCTGTCTCTCTGTGAGACAGTTCCTCGTTAGGAGAAATTCAGCCTGCCCCCTGCTGCATGTAGCTACTGCCATGCAACCATCATTAGTGAGTGACATTGCTGTATGTGGCTGCCATGCTGCAAGGTTCTCAGGCCAGCATTCCTGAACTCCAGTAGGCTATCCCGGAGCTGTATGGGGTCCACATCACGAAACTGACACCACCCAGCTCAGAGCAATCGTGGTCCACCATAGAGCTTAGCAAGACATCCACCTGAGCTCTCAGCTCTGCAGGGGAAGAGGAAAGGATCACCCGGTTGAGCCAAATCTGATTTTCACCTCTGTCTAGACTGGTGTGAAGCTATGATGGAGTTTTGACTGGCTTGAGGAGTGCAGTGCCAGTCATAAAATGGATGTCAGGAGTTGGCTTAGGTAAGATATTGTATCTCGTGGAATACAATGGAAAACACAGTATTTTTAAGACATGAGTGAGAGCGTTCTGAGGAGAACCCTGCACTTTTTTCCCCTAATAATCTCACATACCAGGTGTACAAAAAAAAATGTCTTGGTCAACTGTGAGTTAGCGTGGAAATTAAATTAAAAGAATCTGTATTACAAAATGAGCAAATTGAAAACCAGACACTGACATGCATGTTCAGAGCTGAAAAAAATCACGCCTGTACCGTGGCCAAGGAACTACATAGCTTTCTTTTGACCCCCTCAACCCGTTTTGTCCAGCACTTCTTCCCTGAAATGGCATTAGCATAAATCTCCAGCCCATAGAGGTAATGATGGCGTGAAATTATGGCTGCCTCAGCAGACCTTATTCCCCTCTCTGCTCACCCTCCCTCTGGGTCCAAGGCCTCAGCCTTCGACTGAGACTGTCTCCTATGCCTTATTTCTCTCCTTCCTCTCCCTCGCTCTTCTCCTTTGCCTCCTAGTTCTATTCAAAGGGAATGTGTAACTGAATTTGAAATTGAGTGCCCCTCTTCCAAGGACCACAGCTAATGAGACGTTTTGCCTTGAAATCTGGGCTGGGTGAAGGGAGAACCTGAAGAGGGAGGCTTGGACATGATAGCCACCCTGTACATCAGGTGTAAGGCTGTCCAGATCTCTTACCACTAAGAAGGGGAAAGGTGGTTTCTATAAGAGTGAGAAATAAGGATACATCTTTATAGAATGAGCACCCTTGTCTGGGTCACCTGGGGCCGCCATTGTAAATCCAAGAGCCAGTCTGTGTGATTTGCATCTATGCGTAAAGAGAATCTATATTGGAAAAAGAACCCCATAAGGGTCTCCCGTAGACAGAAAAGAGGGGACACTTAGATTGACATGGAAGCTAGTACACTGGAGAGGGTCAGAGTAAGATGAGGAAGGATGAATTGTGGAGAGATGGAGAAGAGAGTCAAAGGGATGGAAAAGGGGGTCAAGCTCATAGAAACAGGTATACTTGACAGTTTGCGGTCCAGGGATCATCCAAGAGACACCGCATGGGTGCAATGATGAAAGGAATTGAGAGCTTTGCATCTTAGGGGTCCCTCCTTTAATCAGGGGCCCTGAGGAGAGACCCTTGCTGCCTATGGGCCCCTGGCTGCTGCTAGCCACTGTCATGCTAATGAAAGAGGCTCAGGGTGTGAATGGAGAGGCTAGGTTGTTACCAGCGTGCTAATTAATGCATGTGGCAGGGGTGTGTGTGTGTGTGTGTGAAGGTTTTCTGCATTTTAATGAGACGTCTGTGTGCATTCGAGAGTGTGCATGCATGCCATGATGTCCTGATGACAGGGATTTGAAGCACAGAGTGAAATGAATGTGCAACCAGGCTTAAAAATAGGGGCACAAGAGCAAAACAGCAGATTAAAATTAGTCAGAAATTACCTGAAGTCAGGGAAAAAAATCTGCTCTGTGATAATATGTTTTTACAGCTTTAAAGTACATTACAATTATACAGAGGCCACTGTAGACTGTGCATCGAGTGGAGTCCAAAAATGTAGTGATTCTATATTTTATTTATTAATACGTATAATCTACAGCTGCAATCCTCACACCTCGATCACTCAGTGGTGAAAACAATGCTGTCTGATTTACCTCCTCACGACTAGCTACATCACATTTACTGCTCTTGTGTCTGTCACATTCCAGACTATATGACAAAAAATGATCCTTGGAGATCTGTTAAGTGTCTCTCCCGAGACAACCCTTTCTGTCTACTCCACGTTCCCACGGATGAATGGATGGGGGACTTGTGGATGGCTACAGGCGCAGCATATGGCTCTAGGCCGCAGCATTGTCTGAGCTGTTTGGATTGTTGCACGTGTCTCGTGAGAAGACACGGGGGCGTGTGTCAGGGCAAAGGGAGTGCCATCAAAGTCTGTGACCTTTTAATTTGCTGGTGGCCTCTCCCACAGGCCTCTGTGTCATCTGTACATGCCCCCATTCTGTGATTTGGGACTCTATCAATCTCATCGGTATTGACAAGGGACATGTTTTCTAGATTCAATTTGACTGATGCAACCCAGGAGGAAGGTCCATGAGTAGAGTTTTGTTATAAAATGCTACAGAAAGGTGTAAAAATATTATTTCCACAATGGGTCTGAGATAAATTAGATTATGGCTTGTGTGTGAATTATTACTGTGCCTGAAATGTGAAACTGTCATCTCTAAAGAATTAAAATTATTTTCTATAGCATCAATTTGAATATTTCAGATATGGAATGGAATAATCCAGATAATATTAGAACAATATAACAGAATAATAATGGAATATATTCTACTTTTATCAGTCAGCTTATAAACAATATTAAATTACTTGGGTAGTGCACTTGTTCATCTTCTGCACAAAATGTTACAAAAAGGTCAGAAATGTAGGGTTGATCAAATAGTGGAGTAATATTTACAGCAGTGTATATGACTTTTTTTTTATAAAACCCACAGTTACTGGTTGGTGGGAACATCATGTACGCAGTTCTGTCCTACCTGTTTTCAAGGCAGTTTTGTGTTGCATAACACACTGTAGGTCACTGTCTCACTTCATGTGTGCTAGACACACTAGAGGTCTTATATTTTGTTCTACTGGTACAATCTCTCCTACCCCACCCTACCCCCAACCTTGTCCATCCTGTACAGTTCCATTATAAAAATGTCAAGGGGTCCCTGTCTCTTGTCCTGCCTGTCAAAATCATGTGCCATTATGCAAATCACTGTGGGAACACACACTCAGATTTACACAGGCTAAATGGGCTATAAGGCAATGCTCAAGTCAGACAATCACAGAATTAATCTTAGAGATACATACTGCCCATGTGCATTTAGGAAAATGAGGGAATATTATACATCTGCCCTTGAAATATAAAACGCAGTCACTGGATTAACATGTATTATTTTTATCAACATAATTGTTTTGGTTTTGTGAATAGTTAATAGTGAATAGTGAATATTCACATTGTTGTGAATAGAATGATTACTTCAAAGTTTGTTGTTCTGGTATTTTGCCAGTTTTCTTCTGGTTTAAAAGAGGCAATAGTTTAACTTTATTTATTCTATTTAATACAAAATAGATTGGGAAAAATATGAAAAAAAAAAACTACTTTTAGTTACTTGTAATTTAGTAATTTGAGTTAATGATCAAATCAAAATCTGCTTGGCCTCCAGTCCTATTAAGGTCTGAGTATATTCTTCAAGTTAAGAGGATTTTTATCCTTTGATACTTTCAGCAGATAATACTAAATGGTCCAGTGCCATCAACCCCTTACACTGGGTTTAAAGCGATGTTCTCAGTTACTAGATAAAAGTGTATACATTATTAAATCTTTTGATTTTTCTTAACTCTTTCCTCTTTCACTGTCCATAAATGTCTGTGTTTGACTTGCAATATGTGAAGTGGTTTTGCAGATCTGCAGAAATGGAAATACTGTGCATGAGAAAACAGGGAAAGAAAGACATAACAGGCAGGAATATTATGTCATTTTGGTGGAAAGCATAAAAGTACCTGAAGTAGAGTTCCACTTTATATTGTAGCTATTTGGATCATTAAAGCCATTTAAAATGACTTTCAATGCGTTGCTTCTTAAATAATGACAGAGGCCCACCTATCGAGAGAAAGAACAATATGTATCCTTCTACTTCACCTGTACTATACAGAATGTTACATTACATAAAATCAAGGACAGATGACTTCCCTGCTCTGTGACATCAGGGTATCCATTAGCTGCAGAAAGCACATGAGAGAGAAAAGGACAGAAAGAACAGAACAAGAGAAGGAAACAGAGACTGGGCCTTCTGCTTTGACAGTCCTGAACCAGAATATTACTCCATTGTTTGTTTCTCAGAGCAGAGGAGTCATGAATGTGGTTTGAGTGACAGTGAGTCTAATGTATGCTGACATGTGGAGCTGCTTCACATTTCCTCTAATTGCTCCGCATTGCCCAAGCTTGGCACACATGTAGAGCATGGTAAGAGGTGCCTCTTTTTAGGTCGAAACAGAGGGTGCTGTGATTTGGCATACAAAGAGAAAAGGAGGCACAGGGGGGAAGAAGATGAGCCGGAGGAGGAGGAGAAGGGCTTGAAGAGGAGGCATTCTATTATTTCTGATAGACTACTCTGAAGGACAGAGAAGTGATGGCCTTGTTTGTACAACTCTGTGGCATAATAATGTGCTGCATTAAATCTCTGGCCAGTTAAAGCACAGATGTAGTGCCAGCACACTGGATACGATATATGACATCAAGTTTGCATTCTACCAATCAGGTGCCAATGATGCAGGCTGCAGGGCTTGTCGAAATAACCAAATGCAAAAACAAAGAAGATATGAGAGGTACAATACAGTGGCAGACATGGTGTCAGTTTTGATTCATGGCGTGCTGAAAAGCATTGAGATTGGAGGAAATCCTTGTGAGGGAGGGAAAAAAGCCTCTATCCTTGCTGATGCTATTTTAATTAAATTGTTGCTAGGTTACATCGTGCAGAACGACAGGGGTGGGTGGTGTGGCACAGGCGCCCGGGTGAGGGTAATAGTATGTGTGTGCTGGTGTGTGTGAATGTATGTGTGTGTGTGTGTGTGTGTGCAGGGACATGTCCCTGAACAATGAAAGCACATCCCTTTTTTCACACCCAATCTATAATAAGGATTTCAAATGTGAGACATATTGACATGAAATACAGTGAGAGTGATTTTACGCTCTCTAAACTCTCTCTAGCTCTCTCCTTCTCCCTCACACTCTCTCCATATTTGTCTGTCTTTTTCATTTTTCTCTCACAGATCAGAGGACAGGGGGAAGCCCTCTTTCATCTCTGTGACAGTGCTTTTCACCTCCACCGATGACTTACCGAGGACTAGTGCTCCCATTGCACCCTGGGGTGCCAGGCGATGGAGAATGCCATCGGTCTGTGTGTCCTGGCAACTACTTCTGTTTCAGATCCTCTTTTCCCCAATACACACACACACACACAAGCAATGTCCTTTAGCTCTTCCACTCCTGTCCACGATTCTGACCACACACAAACCTAGACGTGGCACTGTTGGATGTGGCTGGAAACAGCAGAGAGTCTCTTGATGTTGAAAATAAATCTGGCAGGCCCTACTTGATAAGGCCAAGCCTAATCTTTCTCATTGACTTTAGGCTGAAGGGCGTGTGTTTGTGTATGGGTTTGCCCTTTTTTCTTTATTTCCAACAAACGTCCCTCATCTTCACCTCAGCCCTTCTTTCCTCCTCCACTTCTTCCCTCTATGCCAGCAAAGATAATGCCATAATTTACAGCTTTGCATGGTGGAAGATGAATGATAGTTTCTTTTCTTACTTAATATGCTTTCACCATTGCAGGTAATAGTCTTTTTGTAGGAAGAATTTAAATAACACTTTTGAAAGGAATTGAGCATTTTTATGTTACATTCTTTCCCTAATGTGCTAAAACTGATAAAAAAATGTTCAGGCTTTCATTAGAAACAAAACTGATAATAACAAAAGTATGCAACATTTTTCTATAGCTGTTCCTTTTTCATATTCTTGAGTGAAATCTTTTCCTTATACGTATGTCTCCTGAGTGTATATGTAGCTGGAAATACACATATATGCGCACACATGCAGGCACAAATAATTTTCCAAACATCTCTTGCAAAAACATCCACTCTTAATGCATATACAACATAAATATGTATGCCATGTCTTAGTCACAAACAGCTATCTCATACACAGTGTAGTAGATTAGACTGGCACTACAGTATGTGTTCTGCACCAAGAAAAGCTTGGGGCCTGTGTCCAGGGACCCGTTTCCCTCAGGGCCACTCTAAAGGACCTGCGACCTGCAGGTCACAGAGAGAGGTCAGAGGTCATTTAAAGCAGCATGCTGTCAATATGTGACCTTCTCACACCCAAACAAGATCAAATGGCAAATTAACTCTCTGAACAAGGTCATGTTTAGAATTTGGGTTAAAGGATTGACAAGAATACAAATTTTATGGAAACGACCTTATTCACAGTTATTTACTTTCTATTTACATCTGTCATCTCATCACACACATGTCTAGCAAGATATGCAAAGTCTATTTTAGAAGTGAAATCCACGTAAATATATATTTTTATATCGTACTATAAATAATAAATGTTTAGTTGAAGTGAAGTCCAACAGTAAAAGCAAGCTAAAAAACACTAAACTAAAGATACTGACATATAGTATATTATTTTTCTTTTTCATTTCATATCACACACAATGCGCTGTCTAAGTTAAAACACGCTGTTATTTTAATTTTTTTCAAATTCCCATGTTTGAATATCCAAAAACATATATCACTGCCCTGTATTTACATTAATATAATCAAAATAGATCTCTAAGGAAAGAAATTACTGCAAATAAAATCATGCAGAAACTACTCGTAAGCCTAAAAGTAATTTGTTCCTTCATCCAGAGTAATGTTGAGAATTTGCTGCATTCATTCCAATCAGTTTTACATTTCCTGAAAACACTGCAGAGTTACATCGTCTTAATTAGGAACACAGGCTGGCTATACAGCAATCTGTGGGAGGACCTGGAGGTTGAAGTGCTTCCTGAATGCAATGTGCATGATTAGCCTAATAAAGTATAACACTGAGAATTAAGTCTGTTGAACCTGAGGCACGCAGAACAACAGGATTCCTGAAGCAAAATGGTGCCGGTTTCAGCTGCCTGTGTGTGTTTGTGTTTACGCATGTGGATGTGTGTTTATATAAGTGCATTTGCTAGACCGTAAACCGCAAAGGAGGCAATTATAGAAATATGTTTGTTATTGTATTTATTCTTTCTTCGTAACAGAAAGGAGAAAATCCTTGAGAAGAAACTGCAGCTCCTTTGTCCAAGCTTGAGCGCCACATTTGCCAAAGTGCATCAAAGTGTCAGCAATTCAAACATGAAAAATGTATGAAGACAATGGTGCACTTCTCACACTTTTTCTAATAAACTGCCAATCAAACTGCTGCATGAATGACACTAATATCATATGATGCAGCATTCCATATCAAAGATCTCGTCGATGCTCATTCCTCCTTTGGCTCAATCTGAGGCCTGTCCTCCCCTCTTATTATCACCATCATCATTCGGACATGAAAGGGGAGAAACAAGTGCTGCACCATTGCCAAGGAGAAACCTTGATCTTGGAGCATTTGCATTCGACACCTACTTCCACTAGATGCATGAAGGCGTTACCAAGGTGCTCTCTGATTGGAAGGCACTGAAAAGCTGGCATCCTGCTAATGCTCAAAGCAAGCCGGCTCTCCCCCTTCCCCCTCCATACACTGTCACACTCATTTGGTGGCACTAGGGGGCAGTCCACTCTGTTGGTAGTTATTGTTGAGGAGGCATTTACAGTATAATTTTTTAAGAGGAATGGGACACAGCAAGACTTTAAAATATATATAATTAATTTACTCATTCATGTGGATCCTTTGAAAAATCTAATAGTTTTCTTTGAGCTTGATGTTTGGCCTTTTACCAACAAAATAGGAGAACGACATTAAGCCCTGCACAGTTTGCTAATTCATTTAAAATGTACCATTAATCTGTTAAAAGGTTGGGTTTTTTTGGAAATCATGGATTGCATTTAGAAGACACACAATATGAAAATCACTTGTCTTGGTGGTGATGCCTGAGAGAATGATAAGCCCCATTACCCCAGATTAATTCTCAGTAACACAAAAAGGCCAGGATGTCTCTGGAATAATACAACTAAATATAATATATATTAAAATAAAAAAAAGCAGCTTCAAAGAGAACCAGTTAATTTAAGCACTAAATATGTGACTGCACGCACGCACACACACACACACACACACACACACACACTTGAACAAGTTATACTATAGTGCTGTGTCTGTGGTATAGTGTCAATCAAGAGGCTGCTAATTAAAGGGTCTGAAACAATGAAGCATGGAAACCCCAAAGGAACAATGGTTATCTGGAGATGAATTAATGTAAGAGCAGGGGTGATTACCATGGGGGTAGTCAGCCATTTCATATTTCTAGCACGAGGCAGTGGACCTCAAATTTTAACTATGAAGAGATTTAAATTTACTTTGCATGGCGAGACACTTATCTCTGTATCGCTTTTTCTCCTTAACATTTTTTTCCTGTTTTGCACCAATAACTGGTGCACATTTAACACAGTTACATTAAAAACACAGACAACTTAATCAGTGAAAAATAAAAAAATAAAAAATGGGGATGTGAATAACCAGTAATTAAGACCGCTGCGGACCTCCACAATGGTACATGTTTCTAAACATCATCCATGTATCTCAGTTTTATGTGTATATTGTTATGGTCCTTTTCAATGGATGTTCATTTGAATGACACATTTGACCATGTATGATTCAAACCTCCTGTTGTATCTCAGTACAATTTTAGTGTAGTTTGACTTCTCTGAGTGTCACCAAAGGAAGCTTCAGTTCATTGTAAAATGTTCTTGAATTCACTATATATTACTTCTATTGTTGATATATATATATATTTAATTGTGGATTTGGTCAATGTTTATTTTTTTTGCTTAATATGATAAAATGATCAAATATATTGGATATGTGCTCAATAAATTATTAAACTTGAAATTATTACCCTTATTCTGTTCAGTTTTTTTAAAATACAGCTTATGTCCTGCATCCAAAGACACTTAAATGTTTCACGCCCCCTTTTTGTTGGTTGTTATGGCAACAGAAAGATAATAATTCCATGTATTATTGCTCAAAGTTGATCTCAGTCATCCAATCTGTAATTGGCACTCATTTCAGCAGGGAACCTTTTCTGTTTTTTTCCATCTTTGTCATTATTTGTAGGTATCCTTGTAAAGAAAATAAAATTTTAAATCGGGTCAGAAGAGTTCAAGCTACGTAAAGTGTTCTCTTAGGTCATTCACGATACAAGGTCAGGTCAGTCATGAAGTATGGCTGCTTCTTCTAACAATCGACATGAGGATCACCATTCTGTGTCAGACATAAAGTACACTATTATAGTATCACCCCTCCAGAAGATTCTCAGTTCTTCTCGTTGTGTTGTGGACAGAGGGGTGGGAGGGTCTCCGCTTCCCTTTCTGAAGCGGAGCTCCACAGCGCTCTATGGAGAAGGGACCTTGGTGAATAGGCCCCACTCAAGGGGAATAAAAGAACCTCTCCACTGGTTTGTTTTGGAAGCTGTCTTATTGATCTGTCTACCTATGAATGAATGCATTGGCCCAGTTTTCTTGCTCATGTGGACAAAGGCACTTGAGGCCTGTATTAACTGGCCTGATGTTGTTCACAGAGAGTGGCGTGCATTAAGAGGAATTTGGGAGCGTTTGTCATTTCATCCCTCTATCAACTCTACTAACCTTTCCCACAAGAATAGAGATGCCAAACTAAGAAAAGCAAATCGGTGACCATTGACTGGCTGAATCAATGCCAGTTTGCACGAGGACATATTCTATGAGTAGAGTGAAGCTGAGACACAATTACAGTATTACAGAGTCATCACACAAAGACCAGAAAAAAAGACACAATTTAAAATCTTGCTGAATCCTTGAAAACCCCAAAAGAAGCCACTAGAGCTGGCAGAGAGAAGATCAATATGTGCTTATGGCCTCAAGTACAGAATAGAGCAGAAAAACTGTACAAATGTACATCTGTGTGAAACTATTCTATTCTGTGTGTATTTGACTGGGGCACATCATCATTTCCATGACAGGATCAAAGCACCAAAACATCTCTGCAGTAAAAGCCAAAAACATACGTTTTCCACACCCTGTAAAAAAAAAAAGGAGATTAATGTAAAAAATGAATGAATGAATTTTCCTGTTTGCTTTTTTTTTTTTTTTTTACTCAAAACTAGTTAAAACAAGGGAACAAATCTGCAAGGCACAACATTCCAAACATGTTTATTGTATTGTTCTCATCTTGAGGAAAGGTAGGAGGTTGACAGAGTCAATAAATTATAAGTTACGATCCTGTCTTTGGTGAGGCATCATTTCTTAAGCCTACATTCATGTGTCATTCAAAGATTATCATCAAAATGCAATAGGAATACTGAATTTCTGTCATTTCGGTAATTTACTGACTTACAAAAATCATCAATGTGAACATGGGCGTATTAAATATTCACACTCAGTTTATCTCTTTGGCCATAACTGACTGTAAACAACAAATCCATCTAAGATATTTGTACTTCTTTGGACAATAAAGTGACAAAATAATGAGCTATTTTTAACACTAATACAAAAGTATATAGGTCCTAGATTTGAGTTATACCGTATGTGCCGAATCCACGAACAGATTCATGAATGAATCCATCTCCCAGTTGTGCTGTTGCTAAAACCGTAAATGAAGCCTGTGAGTCAGTATAGGAAAAAGGAAAACATTAAAAGGACATAGTAAAGAACACAATTTATTAGAGACAAAATCTAATGCAGAAATAAATACATGAAAGAACAACAATGTGTGTAATTTACTTTCTGACCCCAACAATGAGTAAAACACTTTCAGTGGTAACAAACAGAAGAAACAATGCCTCATCTGACCAATGAATTCTGAAAGCATCCCATCCACTTCTTAATTGAAAAGACCAGACCATTAAAAAAAAAAGGTTAATCTGTAACTGATTTGTCAAACACATTATCAAAAGTGATTTAAGCAATCATGCAGTCCAGTAACAAAATAAAGTGTCTACTGTTAAAATCAGAAATGGTTACAGGCCTCAAAATGTGTAATAAATACAAAAACAAATAAAATCAATTCAGTCATTATGACAAACTAGATTTTGATTTAACAGATGGTAAAGACTTTAGGGAGTGTAGGGGGGTAGGGGGTGTTAAATCAAAGTATCATACAAATCATTTTCATGAAAACAATCTAAGAATTAGGCAGGATCAATACATTCATTATGTGCGTATTCCCCATCATTTAAAACAAACACAAACTGAAGCTAAGACTTTCAACACGAGGAGCTGAAAAATGTGATATGCTGTTGCTTGACTTTGTAAAATGTGTTTTGTATAAAACTCAAAGCTGGTATTCAGAAATTACAGCTCTACAGTATGATATGCCAGAGTACCAAAAAACCGTGACCTGCAATTAATCTGGCACCACGTACCCCACATTCCTGAACAGACTGGCTGGAGTGCGTCATCCGCACAATGTGCAAACATTTATCCGCCAAAGAAGTACAGCATGCAAAGACACTGTAAATACCATTATGTGTTGTTATTAGTTATTCCCTCTTTATCAAGATCGATCAACAGAAAACAGAAGGTTGTAGAGTTGTGGTTCAGTTGTAGTTTCAAACACCAGCCGACACCAAATCTACAGCCACAGAGACAGGGGGAAACAGATTCACTTGGCACCATTTGAAAAATCTAAATGTATACAAATCTACAATTTGATCCGTTAGAAAAAAGAATAAAAACAAATGCTTGTTCTCAAATGAGTTCAGAAGCAGTGAATGGGTAAAAGAAAGGAAAGCAGAGCATGAAGGCAATAGCTTATCAACAGTAGTTGACATCATCTCCTCTTGATCACAATGCCCTTGCAGATTACAGCTGACTGACAGCAGAGATCCTACACGAGCAGACAGACACATGGACACAAGCCTCCACCTTGACTGAGCCCCAGTGTGCTGTCACCCCTGTGAAAAATCAATGCTGCTCAAAAGAAGCTTTGAATTCTCTCACTTATCCTAAATGGCTCAGATAAAAACAGGGAGGTTACAAAGCAAATGAAACATCACATATCTAATGGAGCAAATATCATTAGAAAACAAACTTTGTCCTCAATGGCAAGTTGAATTAGACACATTTAAATACATCAGCTTCAAGTCATTGACATGTCTCCCCATGAATACAACATCTCCTCTTCCTCCTCAGCAGGTACAACTCTTCGTCCTTTGTTCACTACATAACCCTGATTAGCTTGCAGCTCTTCCCAACCAACCTTTCGGGGAATATCAAGAGGCTGCTCCTCCCTCCTCCTCTTCCAAACAGAGATGCACTGGTCCTTGTTACAACATTTTAAGACTCTTTTAAATGCTTCTGTGGTCCGTGACAATGGAAATTAGACATTTGAGAAAAACCGATTGTTTTGTGTTAAAACAAATTTTTAAGGTTTGATCAACATTCATATATATGATCCAAATGTGGCAGCTGTTGGCGTCTTCAAAACATGAAAAAATAATAAGTTAAGTATAGTGTTCTTTATAAATTAATACACTAGTTTCCATCAACATCTCCAGATTAAATAATATCCTGTGACCTAAATGTAGCATATATCAGAAGGAAGGTAGCAGTGTTTTAGACTGACACAGACTGGAGTTTAAACTCAGTTGGTAGTCTAATGCATAAAGCCAATTTTTATCCGTCATAATATTCAGTTTTTGTTCAAACTGTTTTAGAGTAATTGATTCAACTATATAATCAGTTTGGAGAGAGACGTTTGAGCTGCTGCTCAACTATAATGCATTATACAGATATTTTTTTTTATTATTCAGCCTTATTAATAGAAATACCAACTGAGAGTAGACAACATGGTTACATGACAAGCCCATGCATGTCATATTGGGTGAGCTTTTCTCACATAAGTCTGTAATTTGTTGCCAATTCAACTTTACAGCTTTAAATAGAAATACATAGAAATAATTAAATTTGAGGACAAAGGACTGAAATCTTATTCCCACTGTCACATGAGTAGCTTTAAGAGGCTGTATTTAGGGCTTTCTACAGTAAAAGACATCATGAATCTGAAGATGGTTCAAACTCATTACATGATCTGTTGTGAACAAATATTAACAGAACATTAATTAAGGTCTCCCACCGGCTCACCTAAAGCTGGCGGAACTGAGCAGAACTGCCACGCCACATTTTAACATGTAAAACTAATTGTAACCAGGATGAGATACAGTATTTTACCTCATCATCATCATTCAAATTTCATACAGCAAGCTGGATCTGTTTTCTGTATGAATTATCAGAATTATACCGATACACTTGACGTAATGATTAATATTCTTCTAATTCGTACTTTAGGCTTTAGCCTGTTATTAAGGTTTGTAAATCGTGCTTTCCAAATACAAGGTAGTGGTCATAGTAGTAAAAACAATGCGTTCACAGAGTCATCTGTGGAGGAAGCCCTGGACATTGAATCAGGAGCTCTGATGATATGGTCAGTCATTGAGAAATGGTTGAAAGGAGGGAGGGAGGAAAGAGAAGAGTTGTGGAGCAGAATCCTCAATAGGCTTCTGTTGCCCACCCTCAGTCCTTTGTGATCAGGGTGAACATACAGTAATTCTGTGGGAGTCTGGCTGCCTTTGCCAGGTTGCCAATGCTATGCTGCCATGAGATACTGATGGTAGAAGAGACCAAAGAGGGAGGTGGAGAAGAGACAGGCAGCAATCCACCAAGTAAAAAAGGAGAAGAGGCCTCGGAAAAGCAAGGGGCTGAAGACAGTCCGCAGGCCTCCCAGGGCCACCGACAGCTGGGCTACAGACGCCCGGGCGCCTGTTTCTACCACTGAAGCTGGTGTTGGGGCTGCTGCTGGTGCTGCCCCCATCACAGTGTCAATTTCATGGGTACAAGGTAGGTCTTCATCAGGATAGATCCACCAGGAGTGTCCACCTGTGGTAAATAGGGCAGAGGAAGAATGTATGGGAGAATGGCCAAATTCTAAACTTGAGAATTGTTCTGCAGTGCATGACTCACCCAAGGTTTTTAGCAGCAAAGTTGTATGCAGCAGCATTACCAGTGGTGCCACATACTGTAGTGCGATTACACACAAGTAGTAAAACACACGTGCAACCTGGAAGAAATGAAAGAAGAACAGCATTACTACGTACATACTGAGCTTTTTTTATTTCTCTTGAAGAAACTCTTCAAACTTCTAGTGCAGAAATACAACATAACATGGATTCAAGACTGCCAACTACATGTTATGACTTTAGCAAAGAAAATAATTTCTGCTGAAATTAAACTAGACATTTTAACAGAACAACATGTGATTAAATATAATACTTGAATGTGACTGATCATGATTGATTCATCGCTTTCTTTCAGTCACTTTCTTTCTAAATCAGTCTTCTGCAGAGCCCAACTCTTATTGAGTCAGCTTGTTGTGATTAAACAAAATATTCTGAATTATTTTACACACCATCTTCTGCAGGTCAACGGTACTTATCCGCCCCGCCTCCTTCTTCATCTGGTCCACACCTTTCTGGGCCAGGTTGAGGTAGGCCTGCAAATGATGTCTCATCATGGTGAGTCGGAGCATACACATCAGTATGATGGCCCACAAACGCAACGTATCATACGTCTGCTCAGTCATCCTGAAATTAATAGAAAGGCCAAACTAAGAAAAAGGTAATAAATTGATAAGGTCTATGTATCTATTCCATCACATAGATGGTAGGCAGAGACAATGAGACAGGAAAAAAAAGATAAGAGCAAAAGAGCCTTAAATACCTCTGAATAAAAAATAAAGCGTTAATCAGGTTTGACCTTCTGGTATCACAGTCAATTTCCACAGAAAGTTTGACACATGACAAAATCCAAACATTTTAGAATGAATGACTGGCAAACAAATGACAGCGATTGGAGATTAAATATGTTTACAGAAGCCACACTTCTTTTATTGTCATAGCTTAGCAATGTTGTGTCTTCCATCCAGTTTGAATGCCACATAATTAACTTGCTAGGTATCACGGGAGACCTGCTGGCAAGGACAGACCAATCAAAGAGGTGTGGGCATATACCATCAACCATTAGCAGATTCTTATTTCCAACATAACTGCATATAGACCTATATATGTTCTATAAGAACATAAGGGTTTTAGTAGTATTTAACAGCTATAACATGCAAAATATATTTATGAAAAAGAGAAATGTTATCAAAAATGAATACTGATAACAGAACTTGCATGTAGTGTACATCTGGATTAGTCAATTAAAGGGCTGACACAGCCAGATAACTACTTACAAAGGCACACTCTCCTTTCCCAGAGTGGGGTTCATTATGTAGTCCTTGGTAATGGGCTTCACCCACAGCAGGACCATTATGAGAGGGGATAGAAAGTTGATATGAAGCAGAGTCCTAGAGAAAAGGAGAAAATTCGTTTGAAAAAAGACAAAAAAACATCTGCAACATTTACACCCAAGATATACTTTGTTTCATCAATAAATTAGTGCACCAGGGAAAAACTGAGCAGCTCACTGAAACCTTAAATTCACACCGAGATTAAAAACTAAACAGTGAAAAATAAGATCCATATTGTCAATGCAACTTTCCCTGAGAGTGGTGAGAAGATAACCACGGCACAGATTTTGTGGGGCTTGGAGATAATCCCTGCTTGTGACAGGGTCTGAGGATGTAAGCCATGACAGTTAAGAGGGGGAATGGAAGAGGAGGCCATTTTGGAGACTCTGCTCTGCCAAAGTAGATTATCTGGATGCAACGTGCTCCCTGCTCTGCACCCCCTATCATGGTTGGATACATGCCACCCAGTGAGTTCTGAAATAGAAATCTGCCCCAGCTAAGGAAGTCTTCATCTGACTCACAGGGTGCTCTCTCATATCTGACACACCAGGAATAGTAGGAGACAAGTACAATTGCACTATACTTACATTCACAGTACTTCAAGAAAGGGCAACTTAATATTTGAGTTTTTTTTTTTGTTTGTTTGTGGTCAAATTGGGAACATCATCATTATCACTAATTCAATAAAGATAATCCTTACAATATTTCATATTTACTCATTAACTTGAGAAAACATGAAATGCATTTGCTTTCACTAGAGATACTGCAATCAGCAAAATGTGAGCTTCAAAATATGCAACTGAAATAAGTTAGTATTTCAACAAAGGTTGTTGTGACTTTGTCGCTTCTCACTTCTTATTGTTCATGATATGAAAAATGTGGAGAGTCAATTAAACAAATATAAGTGAACACTGAAGTAACGACAAATATACTGTAGTAAACTTACTGTGTAAATCTGGTTGTGGTCAGATTGAGTGCATCTAAATGCATCTGGGCCAATCGTAGACCAGGGAAAGTCAGGAATGCTCCAATCAGGGAGCAGAGCAGGGCCAGAATTAGCTTAAAGGTGAGTTTTGATATGGGGCCCCTGTAAAAGTGTGAAAAGAGAAAAAAAAAAGTGATACTACTGTAGTTTCATGAGTAATAAAGAATTCATGAAGGCAGGGAAAACAGAAAACGATACTATGAGAATACTGATATTTTACTTACTGGGATTCTAAGCCCTGGTGCACCAGAAACTGTAGAGCGCTGTCAGAGAAGTTTGCAAAACCTAAAATACATAAAAATGTTTGACAGAGACTCACTCACTGTGACTCAACGTAATAAAATGTTGTTTCTACCAACAAGCACATTTGTTGGAAAAGTACGGTGTAATACTCACCTGTCTCCAGACCAAACTCAAGGTAGTTTTCAGTGACTATGAGAATGGCCATGGCTTTGACAAAAAAGAAAAAAGCAAAGGTAATGCAGAGTGAGCGCTCGCCTCCTTCCTCCAGCTTGAAGTAGTGAGCCGTTAGAGAGAAAAGAGTCTTACTGTAGGAACGGAGTCAAGGAAAAACATGTGCAGAAGCACATGGACAAATAAAACAAATCTGAACAGCTTTGCAGATACATTTTACTTCTTTTTACAGGTTCAAGGGAAGCAGAAGTGAGTCTCTGCAATCAACCAATACAAAAAACCACAGGTATTCACTGGTCAGAGTGTTTTTCCATCTATACACAGGCATGTGCATACTTACAAGCCCCATGTGAACCTTCATTCCCTTAAACCCTTCTATCCAGCATGTGTGGGTACAGAATGTGTGGATCTTTGGCACTAGTATGTACCATCAAAGTTGTAATAGTATTTTACTCTGCCCCCGTCGACACTGCCCAGGAGGCCAAGAACAGAGCAGGTTTCTAAAGTGAACTCCAGTCACCACGGAGATGACACTCTCAATTCCTGCAACATTTCAGGTGACAGCATGCCAATTTTTCACTCCCTTTCAGTCCATTTCAAGAATGGTATTCAATCCAATGGAGTCTTCTTTCTTTCTCTAACCCTTATTCAGCGCTGTGAAGACAGCTGTACAAACACCTGATAAGTTGGAGTCTGCAGGAGGCTGAAAAGAGAAACAGTCATGTTTGACTATCACGTAGTGGCCTTTAATTAGTATAGCACATGTTAACACTGGCCAAAGATCTGGATATGCAGAAAGCGAGGTACTATTAGATGCAGATTTTTAAAGATATTTAAAGAGGATGTTGCTCCTGTGTAAAAGAGTAGATCTCCTGGGCAAATGTCCTCAACATGTCAACAGAGTTGAAATAGGAAAACTGATTTCAAGTGCCCCATTAACACATTTACTGAGCCACCACTTTCTCCTCTTCATCTTCATAGTCCCATTTCTTTGGTTCCCCAGTCTGTGCCATCCCCCCCAAGCATATCAATGTCTGTTGGGCTGTGAAAATTGGGCCTCCAATCTCTGAGGTAGGCAGGAAATGACACCATATGACCATAGTGAGCCGAGCCCGACGAGAAGCACAGGAAAGATTGATCCCTGTGGTTGGTGGCAGGGATAATGCATATTATTTAACCATCATTCAGCGTAGCAAAATAGCAGGTAGCTGTGGAGCATAAAGGTGCTGGCAGTCAAGCCCGTAGGAGCTATAACAGTCATTTTACAGCTTCTCACTACCACCACTGCTCCTGCACTCACACAATTAATGTGGAACGATAGGTTCTCACTTGTAGACAAATAAATGTTAACCTATTATATAAATAGGATGAGGGTGAAGAATGTGAAGTTAAAATCATGTAATGTGGATGCAGAGGTTTATCAGAAAACTGTTCAGCTGAAACACTAATTGTTACCATTCCACCCTCAGAAATATGCTCAGAATAAATGTGTTACCACTTTAAACAATTGCTTAACACAACACCGATGAGATCTGACAGTGTGGTTAGAAAAAAAGGACGATCGAGATGTAAGAGGGACTGATGTAAGGATACATAACAAAGGCAAGTACCAGCAGGCACCAGACCACACTGATGTTCATCTCTCCTGAGGGTTGAGCCACACTGTAGTAGAGTTCAGTAATCAGATAGACCACAGTAGCTGCTACTGTGAAATCCACCAGCCACTGGAACTCTGGGAAGTAGTGCAGTGCTGGTAGGAACAAAGAGTATAATTATATCTAACCATAAAATAATAAAACACAGCACTGTGCAACAGTCTTAGGCCACCATTACATTTGTTGTTTTGTCATTGCTATTATGATCATATTAGTATCTTCATTAGAATACAACTAGAAAATACAGAAAATATGTAAACTATATGGATGTATAAAATAGCTTCTTTAGGCTTAAGTGACAAATATTGAGTGTGACCTCTGTAGATATATAGACATCATAGCATTGCTGAAAAACTAATCCAATAGTTGCCTACGACTGTTGCACAGTACTGTATATACAGCACAGTACATACAGATGATTTTTTGACTGAAAACTTAGTAGCAAATTATTTTAGAATTCATACCCAATGTGTCGACTTCTGTGATGCATTTCGTCTCCAGCTGTAAGTCTATGTCCTTGGGAACTGTTAGAGGCTTATTGTCTATGTGACCATTGTATTTCCTAGGGCAAAGAGGGTAGCGAAGGCAGGGTCAGAAAACAAAGCAAGCAACTTCAAAATGCAGCACAAGTTTAGAACTTTAACATGTTTATGTAGAAAAAAACAGGATTAAGCCAAAAACAAAACATCCTTTACGTGTGATGTATTACTAGTCAAACTACTGAACTGTTCCATGACCAAAGGGGGCAAAACATAAGCATTGCTAAATCGCTAACAGCAGGCAAATGGAGGGCTGTTCTTTAGACTTCAAGAAGTGTCTGGCTTGCTCTTCAGTTCTGGGCTTTGTTTGTTCAGCCTTGTGTGTGTGCTGGATCACAGGACAATACCACTGTAAGACTCTAGGGCCAAACATGCCCTGGACAGATTTCATCTCTGAGGAAACTGTCAGAAGAAAAGGGGCTCAGCTTCACCCCTCACAGAGGGAGTCAGACGCTTAACAAAGGGAACTTAGCTGCATGGCACGAGCTGGCAAAAGGGCAGTGGTCCATCTTTTTCTTTAAGAGATTACAGAACATGTGGTGCTAGAAAGCCTTGACCTGTCTCATACAGGGCCAGAGAAAGAACTGTGCTACAAAACCTCCTTAGGTTTAGGAGCTGAACACAGAAAGGATTAACTCTGGTTTTAATTTGAATTCACATTTAAAAAGGAGAGTACGAAAGAAAAAAAAACACAAACTTTATGTATTCAACATATGGTTCAATGTCTACCTGCAGCCCATAAAACTGAATAGCAGCCTTCTTGAATAGCAAAGCCATCTTGAAGGTAAATCATCTTCCAGAATCAAAGCTTGACATCTGACCACTTTGAAGATAGAGTATAATGCTGTTTGGGAAACTTTGATTTCAGAGTGGATGCAATCCTTTTAAACTGCCATCCCCTAAAATAGCCTAAAAAGTAATGGCTCCAAGAAACAGGGCCAACTCTCCTCACATCCACTAGACACGGCCACATCTGAGCGGAGCTGCTCTGAGCCCAGATGAAGAGCCATAAAGGAAGAAAACAACAAAAACAGACTTTTGTGTCCTTACTTCAAACAGGTCTTAAATGAGCCACATAAACACATCATCTTCATCTCTTTGTCGACGTGCCTGTGGTCTCCATCCACCTCAAACGTCTACTTCTCATCTTTTCTTTTTGCTCTGATGAAAGGGGTTCCTTTCGTACCTCCACTGTGCCGCTACATTTCCCCAACCCCCAAACAATAGCCCTACTTCATTTCTGCACCCCCACCCATCCAAATCCTCCCCCCAACCTACCTGTCTTTCCTCTTCGGTCCTTTTTGTTTCCCAGCTAAGCTCCTCAACTCATCTTCTGTGGGGTGCTGATACCACCGAAGACTGAACAAAGAAAAGGAGAAAGATGTGATATTTGACTGAGACATGAATAGAGGAGGAAACAGGGGAAAGAGATAGACACAGTAGAACTGATTTCAAAGTTGTGGACAAGGGAAAAAACTGAGTTGCTGTCCTAAACACACTAGCATAATACTACAAATATTAATACATATTATTTAATTTCTTGCAAGAATAAGAAAAACTACTTTTAAGCTATTTATTAAGTTTTAATTCTAAGAACATAACTCCAAACCTCAATCTGTAACAGCTCTGAGCTTTATTGTTAACACCGAAACAATACATTTACACATAAAAAAAACTGACATTTCTTTAAACTTTAATTTAAATTAGCAACTATGACACATCTAAAAAGCAGAGAGGCTTTACAGCAGCACGGTTATCTGCCCTTAAGGACTGAGCTTGAATTAAGAGCTAATTTAAGAGCATCCTTTTGAAGACGAACATTTCAGGCAACCTCCTTATCTTTGTGTAGAAACTCTCTTGCCAGAGCATCTTGAAAATCATTCTGTGTGGCAAAGCAGATAGAAGGAGAACAGCTTGTTTCTCCTTGTATATTTATTAATTGTGGAAAATTAATTACAAGATATTCTGTAGGGATGCCCCAGGCCTTGTGCTCAGGGTAAAAGTTTTCAAAAAAAATTGTGCCCTAAAAAGAAAACTGAATTAATTATTTAATGTGTTCCAAGAAGCTGTTTACTGAAAAACATATGTGGCACTAATTAGGGGAAATGAGGCGGGCACTTTATTTTTATGCACCGTCCTCTCGGGTCGTCCCAATATTTTGATGCCCCTTGGTCTTTGCAGTGTGCTTTAATGATTCTTTTTCTTCTACACTCTGAGTAAACATTTTGATTCCCATTGTTCTGGACTCTTTTTGAAATAAACTTCTTAGGAGGCAAGAAAACTAGCAAAATGAATAACATTTTGACTAACTATCGGAAACAGCATGTAAGAGATTCTACATTACCTGCCACTGCAGAGTAGCCATCTTGCGAAGGAATAATGAGGTATGATTTTTTGAATTACACTGGCCATTACCATGGTAACCACCAGCTGCACACCGATCACACCCTGTGGAAACAGGGTGGAGTTTAAAATGACATTTAAATAGTAATTATACATGCCATAAAGCAATTACACATGAAGTATACCGAGGTATTCTTACTGAGTGTTTCAAACAAAATGTAAACATTACATTACCAAGCTTATGAAAACATGATTGCAAATGCTCATGAGTTCAATCCAATTCAGACACAAAACCTTTTGAGTTGAAAGACAGCGGCCCTTTTCTTACAGTCAGTTGCAAATAACATAGCATGAGCAAAATGGTTTCAATGACTCCACATGATACCACACAAAAGCATGTTTTCTTTGTAAATAATACTGGAAACGTTGTTGCTAGATTAGCCTTCACAAGTCTGATTAAGACCTAGAGCTCTAACACAAAATGACCCTTAAGTCTCTATAAACAAACACACAGGGTGCGCTCCGCTCTGTAGAAGTCAAACGAGTCAAATGCTTCACCGCTGCCTCACTTCACTTTTGTCTGGACCAATAAGTGGCACTAAAAAATAACTCTCTACCAGCAGGTGGTGGTAGTCTTTGTTCATCATAAAAAAAAGGGAAAGCAGAAGAAGACTTAGGACTGCAGCTATACAAACTACAGTTTGTATTTGTTCATATATAAATAATTCAGCACTTGACAGTGTTCGCTTAGACTGTTTGTCTTATAGTAATTTATAATAATAATAATAATAATAAAACAGATTTTAATGCCCTTGTGGACAAGCTGCTCCTTTGGCACCAGACTCTATTGCTCTTCTCATGTAGTAATTCAATAAGCTGAACACCCAATCAGAGTGGTCTCTGTCACAGACGTGTCCACTACAGAGTCAACATGCTGAGTTGGGCAAAAAGCTGCCAACAGAGTTCCAACTAGTGCCAACATTGTGAACATACCATAAAATCTAAGTTGACAGATGCTCACCAGCAGCTCAACATGCAACCACTGACTTGGTGTGTCTTGGCTCCTAGAGAAGCACAGGCAAAAAGACAACGCGACATCCAGCACCAGTGTTGGTGAAAGCATTTATAAGTTTAGTCATAGGGGTTTTAATTATTAACTACTCACCCACTATAATATGAGCACACTGAATGGTGTAAATATACTGTACAATAAACATCTGTTATACGTCAGCCTCCATGTGCTGAGGAGAATGAACAACTAGCACTCCTGTGGTAGGTACCCAAAGATTTAGCAGCAAGGAGCTCAATACCAACCCAGCACACTTAGATCAATATTCACTTAGGATTAAGAGGCCAGAATCATTCCCACCATGCTGCGCTTTTATCCACTCGGTGTAGGGTAAGGTCTGCATGTTGGCCCCTCTCTTTGGCAATCAGTAGGAATCACTGATATCTGTGCTTGTGCACACTTGAGTTAAAAGAACCAATTAGCTAACTAATCCCCAATAAATCATTTTACTCTTTTCCAACAGAAGTCTTTTAGCTAGGTTAGCACCTGGGCATGTTTTCTCAATATGTTTACCCATCAGTAATGTTAGGTTAAACCCTGCCGTAACTTAACTCTAACCAGTGGAGCCAGAATTCACCTTAAACGGGCCATTTTAAAATGCTATTTCTCATGATCTAATGTGCATCCGGCTAGCAACTTTGAGAATTATTGGTCATCTGAGAAATATGTTTTGGAAAGCATGGAGAATTCAGTCTTAAAATAAAATCTGCTCTCTGCTGACACGCAAATCAGAACATGTTTTGTCTGGTTCTGTTTATCATCTAGGAGCTGCTTGAACTATGCTAGACATTATGAACCATACCCTATGCCCTCAAGTAATTGGTAATGCTTACTGTCTGTCTTTTTTTAACAACCTAAACAACACTTTTTAGCAATTAGAGTCCCCTTCCAGAGTCCCTTATTTTGCTAGCAATGCTAAAGTCATTAATAATGAAACAGAGGACTATTTAAGCTTTCAGTTGACTCCTACATTAGCCACATTCCAGAACTTCCTAACATGCACAACCTTTTCAAATATTATTTTTTCTTCAGGTACTGAACTGAATTTAGTTTAACATCCTAACCTACATTCACAAATATACTAAGACTAGTAAATGCATGTCTGATTGATGGTTAAAATCTCCCTCAGACTGCAGTAGATATAGGAGGATAAGGTGAATGACACCTAGACTGGGGAGGTGATGAGACCAGACCTGTACATTAGACCTAAATTTTGAATTTGCCATGGGGATCCCCAGTGTCACACAGCATGGGGTAAGCTCCACAAGTTAAAGTCAATATTTTTTCTGGGGTCACAGAGGGGAAAGTGGGTGCCATTAACTTGGCTATTATACTCACTAAGATGTAACGTGTGACCAAACAACTTCTGACTCAAGACATTTCTCCATGTGAGTAACTCTCAAGTTATTTAGGTCAAAAGCACACAGCCTTAGTTTGGTGAATGATGACCACTCTCTGTAGGGGACATGGAAGGATCTTAGGCCTGAGGGAAATTGAGCCAGCATGGACTCTCTTATCTTGCCCACTCTGCTTGACCCCCTCCACATAGCAGGAAAATGAAATCTGTGGGGAGTGGGGGCTGCAGTGATAACCACCATCTGTAAGAGCACAAACATATCATTGGTATTTTCCCCATAAACTATGACTGAAGCAGTGAAAGACTTTATTGATCTGATTATTAAGCAGTTTCATTCATATATCCACTACTCTTTGATATATTTGATTATTGAGTTTAGACTATATTGACTGAGAGAGACATTGCATCTGTTATTAGTGATTGGCCATACTGTACACCAATGGACCAAATTCTCACACACCTTATCTAATTTATTCCCCCTGCTTGATTTGAAGAATATATAATAATAATAAAGTGGTTGACTATTATTTCCACACAAATGCTATCTGCTAAGCTTAGTCACCATTGACAACCTAATATCTAGTACTTTTTCCTATAGCATCTAAAACAGAGGATAACATTCTGCAGATTTTGGAAATCACGTAAATATGTGATATAAAGTATAAAAATATACTATATTTATATATACTACATTACCTCTTAGTAACACCGACATGTACTGTCTGGCAGCTAGAATTCAAATTATAGTATTAGATAAGGTTAACTTAAGCAACTGACTGCCCAATATAGTATAACGATATATATAAAAAAATCACACTAAATGAGCTGTGACACTAAATGTACTTCACAATTCTTCCGAGGGCATCCTGAGGTCAAACTGGGCAGGTCACATAGGTGAACACGCCACTACTTCCCCCAAAGGTATGCTGCTGCGAGCTGGCATGCTAACTGCTAAATTGGTATGGTTGTTACTAGTATATACAACGCTAACTTATCTCCATCCTTTGACCTGCAAGACTATCTAATGTGATTGAACGCCACTTAAAATAGTGACAATTGACACCATGTTCACCATACTGACATCACTAGATTGCAGCCAACGTTCAGTTGTAGCTAACGCTAGCTAGCTAGCTAGCTACACGACCAGCCGGCAAGAATCACCTGCGCTGGCTAACAAGCTAAGCTAACGTGACAGTGCGATCACAAAAATAAAGTGACTAGGAGAACAAACGGGTAAGCAACATCGCAGGGGGTATCCACATGAAACTGATGCTAAATTCCAGGATCTATCAGTGAAATGCGATAAGTAAAAATAACCAGCTGCGTCCAGGTGCTCGCTGTCACACTCACCATGTTGATGCAGTGCAGCTGAAACGGATTCTACCCCGACAACACTAGGCACCCCGAGTCGGAAATCAAGCGGCAAGGAGGACATAAGCCCTTTTTACGATGGTTATACACAAAATGAAGGGATTTCTCATTCAAACTACCAGCGTTTCCTCACAAAGATGGCTTACATCGTCAAAAATCAATGGATTCAACCTCCGCTCCCAAGTATTTGTAACTGCAGTAGAGGTCACACTAAAATTCTGGGTAAGAAGGTGTCTTGAGATATGCCTGTACACGTAGAGTACAATACGGGGATATAACAATTAATCGCCTCATAAAATAGAATAAAAATGATTTAGATAATATTTTAAATATGCATTTATGTTCTCAGCTTTTTTTATTTGAGTTAAAGCTGACAAAGATTTTGGTATTTAGTGTAGGCTTAGAGCAGATCGCTATAATCAGACACTAGGACCACTGCAACCGGAAGCGAGTGCCATCTACATCAGATGTCGGGCTGTAAACACTCCAAGGATTAGAGCAAATAAAACAATCCAGATTTCTGCTTTGTTGATATGCCTCTGAACGTGATTATTGATACTCTAAGGCCATTGTATTTTGTGAATGTATCAACTGGTAAACAAATCAAGCCCTGCATGCTGTTTTTCCTCTAACTAAGGTGACTATTTAACATATCCTACCTTTTTAAACGTACCGAGACAATAAGTGCAAAGGACTACTAAGATGTGAACCTGACTAAAACCTTTTTGAGAGACCCTTAGGGCATTGCACAGTAAACCAACAGAAACATCAAAGAGGATGTTTTGTGTGATTGTATTGTTCGATACACGTAATATAAATGCGTGGTAGTTAATATATGAGCTCTTATAGACTGAGGTTTATTTCAATTTATTCAACATTTAACATGAAACTCAATTCTTGTAATGCACATAGGTTACACAGTCTTATATATGAATATGTAATGACAAGTCAAATGTAGTCACAAGGAATGTTTTGTCTGTACCATATGTACCACACAATTTGGACCTACTGTTATTTTCTGTGTGGTGTTACAAATTTTTTATACTTTGTAGTTACCCACCAATATTTCTGGACTTTTGAGTAGTTCTTTCTGCAAGTGAGATTTAGATTTATTTTGGAGAACAGGGTCTATGGTATTTACTTCCAAGATAAGGGGTACTGCTTGAGTTTTTTTTACTGTTTTATAATAAAGCATGGCAGTTTTTCAGTGATTTTTATTTGTTTTAAATACTTAATTACATAGCAGGTGACTACTTAATCATTTATACGTTTACCTAAATTTGTTTAACACAGGGCTTAGACTGTACGTATAAGTAAACTATTTTTCTCCACCACTTCAAATGAGATTTGATGTATTTCAGAATGCTTTGATGTGGTAAATTAGTTTATTTCCTAATAAAACTGTTAATCACTTACAATGTATTGTTGCATTACTCTCAGTAACTTAGTAAAATGTGATTTTCTTTTTTAAAATTTTAGCATTAGATGTGTTTATTTGTCATTACATGTTGCATATACGTGATAGTGAAACACAAGGGGAAAAAAACTAATAACATTAATTAAAGAAACACATACTGAATGAGCATTATGTTTGCACAGTGGTTCAGTACACAATCACTGAACACATTTGTGCATTTGTCTTTGCACCTGTACACACATGCATGGCCATGTACATCAACATGTGGGTATATAAGGGATGGGCTGTATTTGCACATGCGCATATCATGACTCCTCTCTTATTGCAGGGATACCTACCCCACCCCCTTGATGCATCATACCAGCCACTCATGGCACGTAGAGACACACATACACAAATGCTTCCATGCTGTCTTAATGTATTCTCTTGCACACGTTTCCCCTCTTAACAAAATCTGCACTAAGGCCATGGAAGTGTCTATGTAAAGATTGCTGTTAACTAGCGATGATGCCAGCAGTTAATTACTGAGATGCAGTAATTAACATGAGAAAAAATTACATCAACTCACATGAAATATTTACACTTTTTAAAATAGGATGTTGTATCACAAAAGTGACTCTGGAGAGACACAGACTGTTTTATTTCAGTATCTGGGTTATTCCATACATTTCACACTGATTCCCTTTTCATTTATAATTGAAGGGAGTCTCATACTGTACATGCTTCTCGTTGTATTTCATATCACTCAGCACTATCACTGGTGCTGTTTGAACTCTATTCTCACTGGAACTTGTGTTTTTTTTTCTTTTCTTATTCAGTGTTGTCTGTTCTTTTTAGTCAGGCTTGTTATTTTTAGATGAAACATAATCGCCAGGATCTTCAGTGTACTGTGAGAGTTTCACACCCCTTCCTAGTGTTTAATCCATATGACATCTCCTCTGTGCCTACTGGTTCTTTTGAGTTTCAACTCACAAGCCTTACAATATAAATAAAGATGATGAGAATATTACAGTAAAAATCTGAGCCAAGTCAATCAAATAGACTCATTGCTGAATGTCACTATTCATTTTTAATGGCAGGGCTTTTTGTGCGTCAGTGCTGGTGAGCATTATACATTGTTTCCTTCTTTTATTAATCAAACAACAGTTTGAAATGTGTGTCACTGATCTCAGCAGTATACCTCCAAGCAGAAGAGGATAATAGAACAGAAATCCATGTCAACTCTTCAGCAGTAAGACTGAAAATGGTTCAGAATGTCATTCTCTTTGGTGCAGCGCCTCCTTCTCCATTCTCTGTAATCTACGAGAATGCAAATTACAATGCAAATGCAAATACTACTGAATAATTTATGTGTAGCATAGAGTTCCTTTACAGAAACTGCAAGCTTTTTGCTTAAATAGAATAATGTGGCATTCAGAGCACACATTTCGTTAACCACACAAATACGCCATAGAAAATCTGTATTTAAAATTCTGTATATCGATTGAGGAAAGGTTTAGAAATCAGGATTAAATATCTAAGACACAGACTTTCTATTTGTGGACTTTCTCAATAAAATATGTTTACCATATTTCTAAATGGTGGCCCGAGTCTGGACTTAAGAATAAATTGACATTTCTTTCTCTTATTTATTAATCTTAAATAAAATTTTACATCCATTATCATTCTTTGATGAAGCAATAATAGCAAATCACAGTTTCTGTCAGCTATAACCAAAAGTTGCATTTTTTTTTTTTGCATTCATTTATTTCCGTGTTCACTTCAGCTGATATTTAAATAATGCCTACATACTGTATGTAAATGTCAGTCCAAACCACTGTTGACATTAGATCTCCTTCTGAGATACCACAATGCTTTTGAATCCAACACAGCCTTTCAGTGCATCAATCTAATTTCTGTAAATTAAACTGAAGTACATGCAGGATGTCTTTGTCTTTTGCATTGAGGCAGGGAGAAAATTACATCTATTACAATTAATGACATTCACATACGCTTGAACACATACATTTTTTCGTCTTTTCGTGTAGAAAAAAAAAACCACCACACGTGGTGGTGTTCAGCCTTCTCCCTCAGTGATTTTTCCATCAGGGATTGTAATTAAGCAACAGCATTCATGAGTAGGCATGCTCATTTAGCCTGCATCTGGGCTTAGACAGCTTTAGAAGGATGGAAGAACAAATCCTGGTGGAACAAGGCAATGTATGCCATAGCCAAAGTAAAAACACTGCAGACAGAATAACAAGTACTTCAAAAGTTTGTGTGCATGTTTCTTGTCTTTTTATTTGTAACTATATGTAGTCTGTACCATATACCATCTCGTCTGTGTATTTGAATATTTTGTCCTGATATGTGCTTATGATTTCTGTTACTGAAGCATTTCATTTTGCAAAATAATTTTTCATTTTATTATTAAATTAAACAAATCTTAAAAACCTTTTTTATTTTAAGTTTGCATAACAACACCAATGTTTATATTTTGTACATAAAATTCCTGTAAAATGCATTCCTTATTGCCTAAAAAAAATATATGGCTATTACTGGGAATAAAAATGTAAATTTGTGTAGGTTAGTCAGGCAGGTGAAACATTTCATTTGAGATGAAATAGCTGATATAGGTGTTTTTTTTTACAACAGTAACATGAAATCTTTTTTAAAAAAGAAATGGAAAAATGTTTAACATAATGATTCCATTGTGTTCTCATTTCAATATTTGATGCCGTGTAGGTGACTAATAACATCTCTATGCCAAATCTTAATTGTGTAGTAAGACCAAGCACTCACACTACACCACATATGTTCTGTTTTCACAGGACATTGTGTGATAGGCCAAGTATTTAAGAATTTATGTAAAACAGTGTGAGTATATATTTAATTTGGGTCATGCGTTCGTCATTTAGATCAGATTAAACTTTCCACCATTTTTTTTTCTTTCTAGTTCTATGTCTTACACATGTTTGTTGTGTTAAGTATCATTATGGCAGATTTTACTGTATATTGTCGTTTTATTGTATATTTTATTTCTTGTCTGCTGAAGTCACAGGAAAATGCCAGGTTTTACCAAACACTACACTGTGCCAGTGCAGCAGCAGAAAATATTAATGCTGATTTTTTCCCCCCTCTTTGATTTATATCAGCATTAGACTACAGTGTGTGTGTGTGCGTGTGTGTGTGTGTATGCATGCAGCAACAGACACAATGAGGAATAAGGGCAGAGCTAGAGGAAGAGAGAGAGAGAGAGAGAAGCTCATTATAATCAGGCAATTATGCTGGCAGAATTAGAAGCGTCCTTATTTTCTCTCATGGCAGCCTGAGTGGGGAGACGGCTTTTTAAGTGACTGCAGACTAATCCATGGATATGACTGACTATCCTGTGTTAATATGGAGCATCTGTAGCCGTGTATGACAACAAGATTTGGAAGTGAAAGCCTGTGATTTTGGTTTTGTGGAGAACCGGTGAGTCAAGCAAGGCTCCCCAGGTTGTGGGCTCTAATTTGCATTGATGGTGAAGTTTTTTTTTCTTTCTCTTCTGGTTCAGGGTTTGGCTCAGCGGTAGTGAATGACAGATGAGGGCAGTTATACACACCTACAACTCAGGACCATGGCTTATACAATCAGTGTCTTCAAAACCGTGGTATATAATTATATTGCATGTTTTATTGAGACGTTTTATTAAATTGCATGGGGTATAGCATGTGATATTAATTTTGATGTTTGTTGTCAATGTTGGTGTCAAATAGCGTGTGTGTTTGAGTATCATGCTTTATCCCTAACACTGTAATACATTTTTAAACTTCATCATTATTTGGAGAATTTCAGGTTAAAATATATTTTAAAAACACTGTACTGCATTAAAGAGATGCTGTAAAACTATTATAGTTAATTATTCACATACATAAATTGTTAAAAAATAAAATAAAACTTTGATTTTATACATCCGGTTGTGAAAATTCTTATCCAAATAAATGCGCTTGTCCTTACTGAGTCAAGATTTGACCCATATGCGATTTCACTCCAGCGGCATGTTCATGCTAAAGACTTTGACCTTAGGTCAAGGGTGTTTGACCAGCATTTGACTCTTGACCTCTAATACATGTCCTATCAACTGGCCTGTTAATGTGTATTGATCATCCCTCCCTAGAGACAGAAAGACTAAAGCCTGTTATTTTCAGACTTTTTTGTAAAGTGGAGTTTCTGCATTCTTCTTCAGTTTCCACATACACTTGCTAAGACATAGAAATATATATATTTTTTAATTCTCCATTGTTTATAATTTAAGATTTTATAAACTCTGACAACCTTGCCAACAAAATAAACAATGGTAATATTTATATGATTAAATCTCAAATAATAAAAAAACAACAACATAGCTTTAATGTTTATCTTGACATACTCAACCCCCTGCATCTCTCACCCCTTATCCACTAAGAAAAAAATCCTGAATTGTGCTTGGAATTTGGCAAGGGGGTTGTCTACATGTGCGTAAGTGTGTTGGGGGGGTAGGTGTTAAGAAGAACAGTGGAATGACGACTCCCTGAAAGTTCTCAGGGAAGTGCTTGTGTCTGGCCATGGAGCAGGCAGCTGATTTGGGATAGGGTGTTAGCATAACAAAGAGCCTGAGCCTGTGAACTTGGGGCACCTTTCGACCCTAGTGCTGTGGGGATGAATAGTCTCTGTGCCTCCCCATAGAGCACCCCCATGGCTAGCCTGATCGTGGCTAAATTGTTAATCAGGGTAATTTAATATAGTTTTCAATATGCCTCATCTCTCATCGGGAAAGCATTCAACGCATTCTCGCCTAAAAAATCTGCCTATTCAAGCAGGCGAGACAGGCAGCTGCAGGTCTCCTAACTCTCAGGCCTCAACCCTGTGTATATATGTTCGTGCATATGTGCTGGTGTGGTGTGAGCCATTCCTCTCTTACCTCCAAACTTCAGTATGGAAGACCATTCATGCATGTGTAAATCTAGACACACACATACTGAAATATACAGAGGTAATGAATGACAGCATGACTGTGTGGATGAAAGAGACGACAGAAAGTGAGATATGATGCTCAATTTTATTCCCCTGCTCCTGGCTACTGAAACAACAGCGGTTTCGCCATGTTCGTTTCCACAAAATGTAATACTGCATATTTACATTGTCTGTGCTCAGAAAACGAGAAAACGAGGCAAGGTATTTAAGCTCCGGCATGACAGAAAATCTCTGGCACATTTCCTCTCGAACCACGGTCAGAGTGAGGTCATTGTGAGCAGTAACTTTCGGTGTCAGGACAGGTGATGTCAGCTCTCCTGGTGGCAGCATCCAGTAGCTGAGGTGAGTCATAGAAGTCGGGGCCCTTGTTTCAGGCAGTGTGAGTTAGAAACACCCATCCACCCCCAGCACACACATGCATGCACACAAGGCCTAGGTCCTGACTCTACTGTCTATAAATACATACTGTAATCGAGGATGACTCAGACACTTCATGGCTCTTTGTGGGGAGGCAGAAGATGGAGTGGGGAGGACAAGGAGTCTGTAGGAACAATGGAGAGCAAGCAAGAACCTGTGTTGCTGCATTTCAGCTCTAGGCTGTGAACTGGCATGGTGGCAGAAAATGGAGGACAAAGAACATGAAGTAGAGTTTCCCACATGATGTATTGAAATGGGTGAGACATCTGGAACTTACTGACTGAAAATACACCACGGCAGACTGTTATTATATACAAATTACAGAAACTAATAAGATGAAAAAAAATGTGTTGAATATGATCTTTTTTTTCCTGCTATATTGCAGCTTTTTGATTATAAACCACACTTTTATATTTTGCTATATGCTTTATTAAAAATGAAGGGGATTTAATTTTTTTTACTGTCTGTAAAATAAGAAACTGTTCTGAGAGAGTGACAGCCAGCGTGGGAAGGCTGTTAACTGTAGATGATGCAATAATAGTTCATCTCCACAGATTTTGAATGATGACATGTTTTGACTGATTTATTTATGCACAGTCGTTACCGCAATATCTCCATGTCTTTCAAAATATTCTCATATTTCCTGTTATGGATAATATTTTTGTTCATGTCTTTTTCATATCATTTGTTCCCTGTCTTTTTAAATTCTATTTCTTCTGGTCAGATAATCAGCATTGGAATATAGATAATATAAGTGCATTCCCTATACTTATAGCTAATTAGCATAACATCTAGCCATGACCAGACCATGTGCTAAAACAGACACTGAGGTGTCTCAGGCCAGCAGACTTTGTTCCCTTGTGGGATACTGAATAGACGTGGCCTGCTCTTGTGTACTCTGTCCAAGGCTGTATGTTAATTTATGCTGTGTGACTAGATGACAATACATGCCTAAATCACCAGACTACACCCCCCCAAAACCCAAAATCCAGACACGCATCTATGGGAACCAAGGATCCTAAGTCAACATAACACCAGACATATTCGCATCAGGCACTCTGGGACAAATATACTCAGTTAACCAAAGTAAAACAAACTGAAGCAGTATTTTAACATGAGATTGCAGTATTATTTAACACCCCGTATTGCAGCAAATTCCCCAAATAATAAATACACGACATAACAAAAAAAGTGTTTTATTTTGTTTGTAATTTGTGTTAACAAATATTAGTATTCATGAACTACAATTTGACATTATATACATAAAACACAGCTGTAATTTATTTATACTATAAAAGTCACAGGGTTGTTTAGCACTATGAACATGCCTGTAGTCCAAGTTTCAAAGTTTGGATGTCACAGTGTTTGTTGTGGTGCTAGTACGGCAGGAAATATAATTTATCAATGTGGAAACAAAGGTAGTATAGGCTCCTGGGGGGACAGGGTCCAACGGGGGTCATGACTGTGGGGCCTTGTCTAGACAGCCTGCTTTTGTGGTTGTAGTGTTTCAGCCTCTGTGTCACCTTTTCAATAGGAGAACTTGACCCGTGTCTAGCTGTCGTGGGACTAGAAGACATTGAGTGTTAAACTCAATGTCAGACAGTAGGATTTTTTATTTATGATTTATGATGATTCTAATACTGTGAAGACATTTTGACGTGATCTCTTATCAAGTTAAATGTTTTGCACAGCATAGGGTTTACCACAACATGCACTTGTCTGACTTCAAGTCTTAACTTTTAAATTTTGGGCGTGTCACAAACAGTATGTAATACAGAAAACAGCAATCATAAGAAGGTTAAACCAACCAATGACAATATGGAGAAAAACCAAAACATCCATTAAACGCCAAATTCAAATCAACCCTCCTACTCTCTTAACTCCCGTCTCGATGTATGTGGAGGGTGCAGGGTGCTGCTGCGGGGCATGGTATAATTGAAAGACTGAAGAAGAAGAATACTGCTTGTTTAAACCAACCAGCAGGCAGTGAGGGCATGATGGGAAAACAAAGCCGGAGCCCCAGGAGTGGGTGACATGACATCACTAATAGCGGGGCACAGAGGAACACTGTTTTGTTACTCTTAGTCCTTGTGACAACGAGCAGGTTGAAGATACTACACAGAACAATTCAAGAATTGAAATCCGATTCTTGCACAGCTGAATTGAACTCATTCACCAGGACCTGAAATGGCTCTCCTGGGGGCTGGTTCCATTCATATTGATATGAATGACTGTGGTAATATTTTACCAAATATTGATGTAAAAATATTAGCGTAAAGAAAATTTATATTGGTAACCACTGATTTGATTGATTTGATTTGCCGCTTCAGAAGTGTGAATTAAAATTGAATTCCACATATTCAACTTTGATATACTTTTCAGGCAGCCACAAATACACAGGTACATATTGATTCATTTGTTACCGCTTTATCTCCTCACTCCCTTCCATTTACAGTATGTACTGTATATACTATGAATACATAGCTGTGTCCAGTAAGTGATAGGTGAGTGCACAGACTGTTTCATTTAGTAAGTAATATTGAAAATCTGTGATGTTCTCTGCGACTCTTCCAATTCACGTCTGTTGTTTTTTTTTTCTTCCTATGGAGGAGAGTTTGACACAGTCTACAGCTTGGAGATATAAGCTAGAGCAGCTGTGAATTCCCCCAAAGCAAATCAGCAGGCATGTCTGTGTCTTATTGACCCACATAAGGAATCCCTGCCGACCACCTGCAAGACGGCTTCTCATTTTAGCCAGCAATAAATATCAATGTTACATATCAATAAGCCCATCAGGAAAGAGGGTCAAAATAACAGGGAGGAAAAGGGGTTAGATGGAATAGGGGGTGGATGTTGAGAATGAGAGAAGGCAGAGGCGAGAGGATGGAAAGAGAGAGCAAGAAGAAAGAGAGAGAGAAGAAAGTGAAGGCTCCTCACCGGTTTCGGCCCTGTGGTCTCGTGCCTCCTGGGATAGCTGAACACTCTGTCAAGATTCTACACTTCAAAATCAATCACTCTCGACTGGGCACAAAGAGAAAGACACACATGTACACGTTCACACACGCAAACAAAGGCACATTCACACAACCTGTTACAGGCATTGTCTTCTGTCCTTGTCTATCTTCAACAAAGCAGCCTCAGCATGTCACAGCAGTGTATGATAGCAGACCGTTGTGATGTGCTGTGATTTTCAAGGAAGGAAAGAGGGTGTCGGATCACTAATGTTCTCCATATTTAAGAAGACATGGTAAGATGCTACTCGGCTACAATACCCGTTCATGACCCAATGAGGTGCAGAGTGAATGTACATGGTTTCATAACATATACCCTATGGATAGGTTTGCAGTTGTCAGGGGTAAATACATCAGATAGACTGTGAAGTAGCTCAACAAATTTTAAAAAATGAAGCTAAGTTATGGGGTAGGGCTGCCAAAATAATACAACGCCAAGTGGAATTAAAGTTGAACCTTCTCTTTGTGCAGTATAATGTGACATCATTCGAAAAGGCACTGTAATGTCCTATCATGTACACAATGCTGGTAGATTACAGTGTGACACAAACCCTGTTTACCTATTGTTTCCATCAAGATATTATCACAAACAAAGATAAAAGAGTTGATAAGAACTGCAGAATCCTGTCTGTGAGTATCACAAACTGCTGTGCTGTGCTTTGCTGTCTAATAATTAATATGTCTGATTATTTTATCTCAAGTTAGAGTCTGCATGTACTGTATGTTCTTATCCTCGTAACGTATTTGATGTTTTTTTTTGTGATGTTTAACTTTATGCAGTGAGTCCCTTAATGTAACCAAGGGGACAGAAAAAAATCAAAGTAACCTTATAACCTTGAACTTAAACAAGCTTTTAAAAATACAAAAATCTGTGCCTTTCTTTCTGTTTTCAGTTTTTTTGTCTCACCATAAGGTGAAACAGTACATCACATGAATGTAGCATAAAGTTATGTTTCCACTGCAGGAACTTTCTGAAGGAAGAGAAACCATTCCCTCCCTGCTCCAGGGAGGGAATATTTCTGTAAGTTCTACATTCAGGGTTTGGCTTGAAGATCTCACCACTGCAGATTATTATGTATACTAATATTTCCCATCATTTGCTATAAGAGATTATACCAGTGGAACTGAATAAAACCGAAACAGATGACATATTTCAAGCTTTGTTGCTAGTTTTTGTTGTTTTTGACAGTGGAGAGGCAGGCGGGAAACATTAGGAAAAGTGGAGAAAGAGAGACAGAGGGTGTGACATGCAACAGCATGCCCAGCTGGACTGGAATGTAGGATGTTGCGGTTATGAGGTACAGTTGTATGTGCAGTAACCATTAGGCCATATTACACCTGTCCTGCCCTATATTTTCCTGAGGTTTGGACTTGCTGTGGAAACACAAATCACAACATGCTGAAGGAACCTTTTGTGGAAATGTGATAGTGTTATGAATCCAAACATGGTCAAACTGACATAAACACTGACTGTTCAACTGCATTATTGTAGTTTATAATGAATTCAAATTAAAGTATTTTGTAAGATGATGGATGTGTCAGTAAAGGGGTACTTGAGGTCATCTGACAAGGTTGTGGAGGTACAGTCAAAAAGGTTAAAAGCCACTGAATACAGAAAATAAGTATCCAAGTTCTCTGATGTATGTATCAAAGTTGATCAGATCATTTTATTTGTGACAAGATTTTCATTTGAAAACATCTGCTGTTTCGGCAAAGTTTCTTTAACCTCTACCATCTTCGAATAATCCAATCCAACTTCAGTTTCCAGCACCCAATTTCAGTAGTGATTTTAAACAAGCTGCTTTTAAAAAAGTTCACACATCCTTGAATTGAATTTTAAAGTACTTTAACACTATGCAGCCGACAGCCACTATGGTTTCAGGATCTTCTGAGAGAATAACCAGAGAGTTAAACACACACCAAAGGTAGTTTCAGCTAGACCTCATTTTTCTCACTGTGAAGTTTCCAGACTTCGAGTTCTGTATCTTGTCGTCTGTTGGGATCATGGGTTGGAGAGTGCTTGTGAATCTTCTTCCAAACAAAATAAGATAACACAGAATCCTGCTATCTGTAGATAAAAGTGAAATACTGTGCCGTATAGTGGAAAAAAAAAGGAAGGAGACAAAGAAAGGAGCAAAAAAGTTCTATCACATAATGGAGTTTAGAAGTTTTATTCTTTACTTCCTCGCCAGCAGCTACCAAGGTCATGTTTTCAGGCCGAAAAAACACCTTAATGTAAAAACGAGATTTTTTTCAAAGTTCTGCCTCAGTAGTCGAATTCTTACATTCATTTTTTTTACTGCCTTCAGGAGTTCAATCCTAAGTAAATGCCATTTACACTTTGCATGTTTTTAGCCCAGGATCTAAATGAGAAATGAATTCCCATGCTAGATCCCAGGCTCATTAAAACTCTGATTAAGAATCAATCAAACAATAATCACAACAATTTCTAGCTGTGCAAGAAAAACACAAAGTAGTAAAATTACAGTAATTAATTTAAATGATTATCATGTAGCATAGACATATACAAACTTTTATCTGTAGTACTAGTGTGTAATGTGTGTACTATATACAGTAATATACTTCTTAAACTGAAGAATTAACAGAAAACAGACCTGTGACCTATAGTGTGTCCTTGAGTTAATGAAATGAAATCAATGAGCTACCATTCACATGTATATACAGTCAAATGTTTAGTCACAGCAGAGCTCTTTACTCAATAAAAGTATTTTTGCACAGTGAAAATCAGGATTTACTGTTGATGTTTCACCTTTTTTTACCTTTGTTAAGACTTCAGATCATGTATGTATGATCATGTATGTGTGCTTTAGTAGTTCATGCATGGACTGTTGTCTTGCTATTTGAAATTCAGATTCAGATAAACACATTCTATTTCTGTTGAAACACATCCTCTTTGCCCCATGTGTGTGAAAAATGAACACACAATTTCACCGTATGTACAGTTTAAGCCAATAATAAACATTTTCTGTTGGTGCTCTTTGAGTTTCTGTGCTCTAATAACTACTGTATTTTACATGTATGTAATGCAAACATCTGAACCTTTAGAGACAATGAATGACTGTCCCATATATTTACATAGTCACTACAGTAAGGTTGAATCAAATTTAATACAAAATGGTAGCCAGCTTATTAGCCAGAAGTTTAATTTCTTGGCAATTTGATACAAGAAATTCCTAAGAAATTCTTATTCTGCGTTTTGTAGCCATAGGCATGTCCTAAACTGTGTCATCTTCACTTTTATCTGGATGAATGGAAGTGGCCACTGAAGAATTTGAACATAATGTAAGCCAGAAACCAGCCTACAGAAGCCTATACTTTTGAAGTTAAGTATTTTCCACCAGTGTCAGGAATGACTGAATGTCTTGCATAAGATTTTTTGTTGCATCCTTCAAATTGATGCCAGGACAAGTTGGAGCTATTTCAGTACTCCTGAGACACTTTTTGTTGATGTTTCCTTTATTTTGCTAGTTACATGGCACTGCTGGCTCCAGGGCATCCTTTGTCTCATCACAGAAGCCTCTAGCAGTTGATACAAACATCATTGGACACACTTGGAATACACACCATCTCACCTGTCACACTGTAACAATCACATCAACAACCTGGTGCAAACATGAGGTGTAAAAATGTACACAGACACAGCCATCAGCTTGAATTCCTGTCCCATAGAACCACTGATGTGTGTTAGTGTGATCATGGCTTTGTGTGTGTGTGTGTGTGTGTGTGTGAGCCTACAGTATGTGCATGTCTGTCTGTCTGCAAGGGTATAGGTAGAGGCCATCTTTCATCTCTTTCTGTGATCAGGTATTCTACATGATATGATATGATGATACAGGCCCAATTAAGGGATGGGGTTGTGTGAAAAATGTGATGACAGGGCAAGCAGAAGACTAGGCCGTGATCTGACATCTGAGAGGGAGAGAAAGACAAGGGAGAGAGTGCAAAAAAAGATAGAGAGAGATGGAGCAAAAGGGTGGGTTAGGGTGGGAGAACACGTGTGGGGGTAGCAGACAGGACTGAAAGATTGTTGTAGGAAATGAGGCAAGAGTGATGCTGGGAAAGGAAATGAGGATGAAGTAAATGTGAAAGAAATGGGAGAATGTTAAGTAATGAGGGACAGAGAGAATTAGTATGATTAAGAAGGAGAAGTGAGGCTCATAAAGGCCAATGGAGAGTAACAAAATATATAAAAGGGTAAAACTGGGCCTCTTTGATCCTTCTTCTGTATGATACCACAGGGACACAAAAGTAAGACTGAACTATTTTTGTTGTTAAAAACATAAATCTGGCATAAAGGTCATTAGCTAAGTGTAAAAACAAACAATTAATCAGTCCTGTTTGTAATACTTTTATATTTTCCATATACAGTCACATTTGAATTGGCAAATGTACAGCAGTGCACCAGAAACAGTGCACAATGTGAAATGGAGCTGATTTTTAGTAAGCAGGTCTGAAATCTGATTCATCGTGTTGCTTAACTCTGTCTGCGTATACAGCTGTGTCAGGTATATGATTTTGATCAGGACGCGTGTTGCTTTGATCGCCCTGCCAGTTTTGTCAGCATGCATGCTCTTTTCATAACCAAATAGGACCCAATTATGTCAAGCATATTGTTCTTTAGCTGGAGTGTCAAAGCGCTGACGAAAGGAAGAAATAACTCACTAAAAACATAATTTAAAGGAAAGAAGATGCCTTTATTTAGCTGTCAAAAATATACTTGTCAGAATCAAACAATTAAATGAAAAAAGCAAGTTTAAATGCGCAAAATATTTTGTGAAGTATTCTCACATACAATAAATAAATAAATACATCAATGCCTATTAGTGTAAGGCCTCAGCAGGTGTTGGAATTGCATTGCTAGTATAACACTAGCTGACAGAAATAAAGAGTACAGTGCAGGTCCAAGTCTCATTGAGAGTAATATGAAGCTCCTAGAGATTCTATGAGGTTTATGACATCTTGAAGTTCCTGTCTTGATAGAAGTTTGGGCTCCTGATCTGGAGGGCTTGTTTACCTGAAAAAGAGAACATTTAAAATAATATAACATTTAAAAACAATAAAAGGCCTTCACGAATTATCAGTTGATCATTTGCATTGTATTACTGTACATGTTATGATGTCTGTGAAAAACTTGTTACCACAAAATGTCACCAAATCCCATATAGCAAAAAATGTTTTTTTATTATTGTTTCTTACTGTATAATACAAAATAAGGGGAATAATTTCACACAGCAGCTTGTTAGTAACACTTTGTCAACAACAAACACCCAACATCTGTGTGTATTTGTGTTTATTATTACTAAAGCATGAGGAACAGCATTTGTTGTAGAGTTTCAACACACTCAAAAGCGGGATCCCTGAATGAAAGGAGTTCAGTGAGCTTTGAGTTCCCGGTGTACTTGGAGGCGACAAAGGCCTCAACAACAGCCACTGACATTACTCCCCCTCATATCACACTGCACTTCCCTCCCATTGTTCCCACTGCACTTCTCACATGTATTGTCTTACATGATATCCTTAGAACCTGATAAGACGCCTGGTGAAGGTTTTTGTAGCTGAGGACACAGGCCTGGGAGTGTCTCAGGGTTACAGCTGCTTATTATACTCTCATAGAAGAGACTGTAGGGTCTGGGGAACGCCTTATCGGATCCCCTTTACACCCTGCCTATCCTGGGTTACCTGCACCTCCAGCTCTTCCTCCATTACTCCCATCATACACACTCCCTTCCTCCTCCAGAAAGATATTATATGGTTTTACATTTCTTTAAAACTAGGAAGCTGGTTAACAAGTATGGAATGTATTCCATGCTCTGGGCTCCAATATGTATATGTAGACTATAGTGCAGAACAGTAAAAATGCCTGGCAGTCTTAGTTAAATCTTCAATATATGATGTCACTATCTGCATCAGAAGGCAAAAACAGAGTAGCATGCAAGAATCCCATGACTTCAACAGAAGTGTTTCCTAAATCGTTACTCTAAATGTGCTTTCTGATTTCTCTTAAAAGACACTTGAAATTTCTTAAGAGTGGAGTAGTCCCTAGCAGGTTGCTATGAGTCAACAACTCCCCTAAGTTCCTTTCCTGGAATTCAGAATATACAAAAGTAGTGTTTTTGCCAGATGGCCTTTTGCAACAAATTTCTCTGATGTTTGGTTGACAGTACAGAACAGTTCACGTTTGGCAGGGGCTCCCTGGGCCATCATCAGCCAAAGTCAGCCCAGCTCAAAAAGATGAAGGGAGGTGAATTCAGACAATTGAAGCACACCACCCTGACTGCTCAGAGCACCTCAAGGGCACACACTGCTTGCCTGGCCTGCCTGTCTATCTGTGGCAGGTGATCTTAGTCGAAGCTATCTGTGCCTCTCTCTGCATCCTTGTCATCTTCTCTGCTGACAATGCAGTTTAACACCCATATTTAAGGATGTCTGCAGTGTGTATTTATGCATGTGGGCCCAGACCTTCGCTGATGTTCCTCAGCATTTCTGATACGTTGATTACATTTGAGAAATGATCTGACAATCACCAACTGAACAGACAGATTACACCTGGATCTTTGCTATGTAAACTGAAATAGCTGCAACAATGCAGCAGGAGTTGATCAACTTGTGACATTTTTGGCCATTAGACAATGTTGTCATAATAGATGGGTTGCCATAGATAGCTATGGAAATTACTTCAATTCACATGAGATAAAACAAGACAAACAGCAGCTGCAAAAGTGAAAGTGAGCACCTTCAATATTAAATGTTGTTATTTTTGCTCTCAGACCTTTTGCTTGTTATATGACACTTACACTCAAATCTCCCTACCAAACTTCTCACCTAGAGTTGTGGACATGACAATATTATAATTTGTTTATCATCTGCCAACAGCAAAACATATTTTGTGACACTACTAATTGGGATGTGGCCATAAATGTAATAGACTTATGTAATTCTGACTCACATGCTGCTCACAAAACATGTCAAAGCTCTTACAAATAAGGTATAATGATACGGTATAAACACGATGCCTTCCAAAACAAGTTAATGTGTGCAAATGTTAACAATATTTTTTGCAAATTACTGCAAAATTGAATGAAAAAAAAAAACTCTTCAGTGCCAGTAGGTCCAGATTTCCCTAGACCAGATCTGCAAACGTGCTCTCTAGCACGCATAGTGCGCATTTATGCAGAAAAATACAGGAATTTTTGGGAGTGGTCTCCCATCATCCACAAAAATAGGATTCCATGTCAAAGCGTCCCTTGGGAAATTGACAAAGGCAGAAAGTAGTGCTTGGTGTTTCCCCAGGTCCGATAACAGGGTGGATGAGTTGTATGCTTTGCTCTCTGTCTGCTAACTACTCCCAGTAGACTGCAGTCAGGTGCCTCCACTCTCCATGAGGAGGCAACTGATACTGCTGCTGATCTGCAGAGAATAAGACTTGACCGAAACCTATCAGAACCGGAAGAGACTCAGTGCATGCAGAATATGATTCATAAATGCACATGTGTAAAGGTACAAAGTGTAAGACTACATTTACATTATATAATCTTGAGTGGGCAGATTTGGACACATGCTACCATACATGCAGATACCAAGAAACAGACTGGGGGGTAATACACTGACACACATGTACAGAAATACACAGACATGAATACCAAACAGGCACAAAGATATGACTGGCACACACACAAACACATCTCTCCACCATTCCATTCTCTCCCTCCCCTTCTTTCTCTATCTATCTCTGTCTGTGCTTCTGAACCTTGGGGAGACATATTCTTTTTCATCTGTCAGTATGGATGGAAACAGACATGTTCAAAACATACAACAATGGCCTCTCCAGCACCAAGGAGGCTCTATGTTTTGTATGCTTGAAGCACTGCATTATCTCCTAAGTGTCTAGCAACCCCAGTATAGTAAATAATGGATGCTCCTCTACCTTCTGAAAAAGCCCTCTTTCACTTCAGGGACCAGTCATGGTTTACCTGTATAAATGCCCTTTCTGTGTCTTTGGAGAAATGGATAGCACTAAAGGATGTGGGTCAGACGATTTCATTAGCACAGCATTTCTCTCTGTGTCTACTTCAATCAGTCGTTTGACAGAAGCAATGTCACTCAAAATGTCTTACAGACACTTTCATATAGAATTCTCTGAGAAAAAGGGATGCAGAGACTGCTGATCCATAGAAGGGAATTCGTAAAATATAGCTCATATGACAATAGCGTAGAAACAGTAATGCTTGATGGGATAAAGCATGGTCACCTTGGAGATCAGCTGAATACCCTTGATGTCTTTAGCCCGGAGACTCCAGTCGTTATGCCATTTGTTTCTGGGTCATGATCTTTAAGTCCTCAACGCAACCTAAAAGTATAGAACAAGCATAATGTTTAGTGCTATGGATGCACAAATGCACTCAAGGAAGCACACATACAGTAGACAAACATGTAAGCTATACTTATTGCTGCACTCATTTTACAGATACCGCATGAGACCAGACATTTTAAGAGGATAAGAGAGGTCTGTCTGACCTATTGGTTATTGCCTTTTGACATTGTTTCTCTATACTTTTCAAACTAAACTATAAGCAGGATTGGTCAGGAATAAAGTGTGCCACTACGTAACTAAGTCTCCCAGGTTTCCTTCCCCCATTCATTCTGAGGTTACATCGAAAGAGTTTCAGCTATTGTGAATTATTTACTTGATTCACCATTCGGCCCTTTAACCCCTCAGCAAATGCACAGGCAGTTGGGGTTAAAAATACACTCCCGCAGGATCTGAGTTTGACTCCACATACATGTGTGTGTGGGAGATGTGCTTGTGCTTGTGTGTATGTGTGTGGGCAGGCATGTGGGTTTAAAATATAAAACAGTATATAACCCATAAAACACCTTCCATTCTCTCTTTTTCCTCTAATACACACACACACACACACACACACACTATATTTGTGAGGACACTCGCTGACATAATGCCTTCCCTAGCCTCTTGCTCTAACCCTAACCATTACAACTAAATAATATTCCAAAATTTTATCCTATACCTAACTCTAAAACATAGTCTTAACCCCCAAAATGCTCTTTAACCTTGTGAGAATAGGCTAAAATGTCCTCACAAAAATAGTATTTGAACAAAATTAGTCTACACAAAGAAAATAAAGCAATAAAACAAGAAATAAAACATGTACGCACACACACACACACACACGCTCATCAGAGCATCATTATGTGGGTACTTTCTTAGTGCGAATCCAGGCTGTCCCAGATGGGATTATTATAACACAGCTTGATCTGTGCAAGCGCTAGAAGTGTGACTCTGTGAGTCTGTGTGTGTGTTCGTCTGTGTGCATTTTTGTTCAAGAGTAAGTGAATCCTGACCTGTGCTTCATGACCTGAGTGAATGTGTGGGTGCAACACTCTGTGTCTGTGAAAGTATAAAATATATAGTACAAGCATAAAACTGTGCCATGCTGAACCATTAGCAAGAAGGCGTTTTTCCTTGACAACTGTGGCAAACTACACAAACTGGCTTACATGCACTTACAAGAGAGTATGTATACAGTGGACATATGAGGTCTCTGAGTCAAAAACTGAAATAAAGGTGTCTGAGATACATGACTGTCTAACAGCAAACTGATCGAGGCTGCAGCAGCTTCCTGTCTCAGTCAGTGAATATTAATGTCACCGAGATATGTGGGCCTTAATGGATCTACACACACACACACACACACATACACACACACATTAACATCAACTCTACTTGGCTATGTTGCCGTGGTATGTCCCTGGCATGCAGCAGTGTTGTCATGGATACCCCCAGACACATCCGCCATCCCATAAGCGGGGGGATGCTGAGCGCTTCAGAGGGGCTGGCGCCGAAGCTCGCCCCCTCCTCCCCCCAAACTCTCAAGCCCCATTCTCTAAACCCCTTCCCCCCAAAAACTGAATCCCTGTCCCTTATTCTCCTCTCCGCTTGTCAACTGGGCAGGTCTGGCAGCACACAGCAGCTATCTTGTCCCAGAGTTAGGCTGTGCTCTTAACCGAAATGCCAGGTAATGTAATCAAACAAGGATAGGACAGTCAAGAGTGAGACATAGATAATACCATGTCTGTACCAGTTTTATTCTTGTTTAAGTAAAGCTAGAACAGATTGCTGAAAAGTAGAACTGAATGATGTTGTGTGTGTGTAAATGTGTGTGTGGGGTTGTGTATGTGTTAGCCCTCAGGGCTATGGTTAAGCCTGTAGTTCATCCTGAACTGATCCTTTTCATTAGCCATTATCAATAATTCAACATCGCACTTGCTTTAATGGTTTAATGTGGGCAAACCCTCATTCCACACACATCCATGCTGACACACACACATTAGCACTCTCTACTTAATAGCACTTACTCTCTTGGCCTGCGCCCAGTGCCACCGAGGTGAATATAGATGTGTAAACTTGAACGTAAAAAAATGTGCAATTGAAGCTGGGACATACCTATCAATCAGAAAAACAGTTTTGCCCTACTGGGCAGTTATAGAACCTCTCTACATAGAGATAAACTCATTTATTATTTCCTTACAAAAGTCTCCTTTGTTTTATATTAAGTCATATTTGTAATAAATAGGCACATCAAATTCTGTAGTCTGAGATGAGGACATGAAAGGGTTAATCTTTGATGACGCGTTCAATCGTGACCATGTTCTCTTTTACGCTACCTTTCATATTCTCCAGTATGGCAATACTCACGGCAGGCACATATGCTGAAAAAATAATCCTCTTTGATTGGAAGGCTAATTTGAAGTGTCAATTATTCTTATGCAAATGAAGGTACAGTTTCTCACGCCTGGAAATGGGCTGGAGCACAGATGGGTGCATGTCTGTGTGTGTGTGTGTGTGTGTGTGTGTGTGTGTGTGCATGCGCAAATCTCCCTCCAAAAAACATACAGTACTACTCCATCCTTCCTCCAACTCTTCATCTATAGCTCTTAGGGAAGAAAGCTGATATACAAAGACAGCCGGCATAATGGGACAAGGATATTTGCATGCACATTGTCCACACTGAACGCCAAACAGATCATAAATTGAGAGCACAATGCCAATACAACAACAAAGGGGTAGAACTGCAAGTCAGCGCCGACAACATTCAACAATAGAGAGGCATGGTTCTATGTTGTAATGTAAATAACGAAATGGTGATGGGTAAACAAGAACACAACAAGAGCCTGGCTGTATCATGGGAAGTATTGTGGGTCGACAAAACAATTTACTAAAGCTTTTGTCATCTAAACACTTTTGCTTTTGCTTTTGCCATACCAGAAGTGCAAGTGAGAAATATAATACTCTCGTCTGTACAGAGAGAGAGGTACAAGAAGACACTATTTAAAGAAAGAGTAAGAGAGAATGAGGGAGAAATCGAGAGCGTCAGCGTGTTAAAAGCATATGTTTGTGTCTAAGTACAGCATGCAAATGAGTGCATGCTCCTCTTTATGGTAATTAAAGCTTCAAACCTGAAGCTAAAGGAGAGATTTAGACTGACAATGAGAAACAAAGTGAGGATGAAAAAATGACAAAGGAAAAAAAAAAAGATAAGGACTATACAAACAGAGTCAGTTGTCCTCTCAGCTGATGTGGTGGTTCAAGAAAAAAAAAGGCTTTTCAGGCCCAAAACAGGATCAAACAACCTGCTGTAGAGTCCAGTTACACCATAACAATGGCTTACATTCACTCTCAGCCTCTACACATAAGCTTTTACCTCAAAGGATGTAGAGGGAGCGAGTAAGTCTAGTTTGAAGGGTGGGTGCGTGTGAGTATGGAGGGAAGTATAGCGATATCTTAGACGATAATGGCGTTCAACAGATTAGATGGTATCAGCCTACCATGTTTGTTTTTTAACCGTCAGCTTCTACAGGTCTGCTGAGATCTATGGTCAACCCTACAGGCACTCAGAGTCTTTAAGAGAAGCGGCTGGAGACGGTTCATCTTTAAAACCTGAAAACCTAATCTGCCATTGTCAAATTCAGTTATTGCCAATCCAATAGCAATAAGTAACTGATGAACATGATGGAATTGACTGGTGAGTGAATAAGATATGTATTTTACAGGTCTCTTCATTAGCTCAGGTTTTTAAACTCGGCTACATTGATAGATTCCAAAACACATCGTGTAGCCAAGTACAGTTGCAGTCCCTGTAAGCTTCTGTCCACAGCAAACAATCTGATTAATCACAGACACACAGTAGACAGCAACTAACACCCTGCATCTCGAGCAATGAACAGCAGCCCTGGCAATTTGTATTTGTTTTGCATTGGTTCAGTAGTTCTCGAGAAATTAGTATGCAGTCAGGAATGGAGGAGCTTGTCAAGATCAGGGAGAAATCTCTACCTACCCGCTGGGTGGATCTACATTCATGAACAAGGTTGACAAGAAAGCTGACTAGTGTAAAGACAAGGAGCAAATAAAATGGCGGAGAACAACCTGAATATTCTTTTTCATACGAGTGCACTGAGAACACCTTCACAGACAGCCCTGTTCTCTATCTGTCTGTCTTCTACGTCTGTTCATCTGTCAAGACACTCACTTTCTCTTTTTCTTTCTCACACCCTCTAGCCCCTCTTCTCTTTTCCAAAACTATGTGTCATGCACATCAAAATGCTAAGGCCAGTGCTTTTGAGGGTGTTCTGCTGGACCATAGAGCGAATAAACATCCATGTCAGGAGAAAGCGATCTGGGGCCCTTCTCTCACTGAGCCCAAGCTCTCCTGGGAAACACACAGCTCATACAATGGATAGAGGAGGCCTTTTGTTTAGTCTCTGGGAGCTGCAGGGCTAGCTCTGGATCAAACAGGGTGTGTGTGTATACATTTCTACATTTCGCACACACACACACACACACATACACACACATACACACACATGCTTAAGTAAACGGCACTGACATACCAGAGTGCACACACACACACACACACCTTCTCACACAAACACACTTACCAATTCACAGACGTTCCTCATCTCCCTAAACTCAGTGTGACTAAGTAAACTTCTTCACCCTTTTGCAGCAGTTACCAAAGGCAGGAAGATGAATTTGAAATAGCCAGCAGGAGAAGGAGAAGAGACAAAGAGGAGAATGGTGACGTAAATCAGTGTTGGACTGATTTAAACTGGTTTAGTGTCAGTCTAAAGGGGCTTTCTGTTGTACAATATACAAATCACAGTTCAAAGCCAGTGGCGGAGCTCTCTCCTGGGGTCCAAGGCAGGGAAATCCTGCAGGGAAGTGTCTAATGCTTGTGGATAGCCTGTGTGTGTGGCACAGTGGTTTATTACATAGACATATTATACATATATAGGTACTTTTTGAATATAAGAACTGATATTGGCACCAGATAATAGGGAAGGGACTGTGCAGAGCAGTAACACAAAATGAAACTAGTGTTAAAACATACTGTATATATATCGCACTGAAGTCCACAAAAACAGACCAAAAATTCTCTAAGGGCTGCAGTTTATTAAATATACACATGAACATTTGTTAAATGTTATTTACTGTTGAATGCCCTTTATCAAAAACGTATTTTCATCATGGCTGTGTAGTATGACTAAATGCGGTGACACTAGAATACAAAAATGCCACTGTCACTTATCCCAGAATGTATTTTAATAAATTTCCATTGAGCCACCGCCTTGCTCCTGGCTGCCTGCCTCTTGTGTAGGATCTATGGGAATTCTCCTCAGTGAAATGAACTCACACCATCTGACCCTATTCATCCCCAAGACTGCACTTTCTCTGGGACTCCCCTTTTCCAGTCCCCCGGTTTCCCACAGACCCCCCTCCCCTATCGTTGCATCCTCTCCTTCTTTCTCCCTACCTTCCCACTGCCCCCTCCCCGTCCAAGTCTCTGCCTTGCTTTCAACTCCAATTTTAGGCACAATGAAGTTGTTCTGGCTGACAGTTTGGCCAGTATAATAAGTGTTGTTTGAGCCTGCTGTGTGGCCCTGTAGTGGACCCATTCTCCCCCTCGCCGGCTCAGTTACCGAGATCCTCGTTGGTGGGACACGGAAGCCATCTTTCCCCACGCTCCCACCCTGACCCAAACAATTAGCCTCAAACTACTTACCTGTGTCTCCTCTCTAAATGTTGGTATGCATGCACACAGAAAGACTAAAGGTTTTCCTACAAATCCTTAACTTTCTTCTATGATCACATTAGTATTTGGGCTCAATAAAATCTTCAAAATGTTTGTTTTCTTATTATTCTTAGTGTTATGGGTTCATGCATTTCTTTTCCACATTGCATCTGCTATGGTGCGGTCACTGCTACACCACAGCCAGGTTGACCTGATTTACTCAGTTACTCCATGTCTTGTAGGACGTGTCAGAATGGATTCTGTATTGGGGTCAGCGGGAAAGACAAAGCCTGCAGCCCTCTCTCCTCTGTCGCTTTCAGTAAGCATCAACCAGCCTCTCTTTCCCTCTCCCCTCTCTGCCCCCCATTATCCCCCTGTTTCTTCTCCAGTTTTCTGTTTCTCTGTTCCAATGAGTTATCAAACAAATATAAAAATTCACACTATAAATATTCCTCTTCTGTGTATCCCCTCTGACACACACACAAAAGCACACACACAGAAGACAGGACATGAGAAAGTGGCTGGGAGAGGCCCTGATGGGGAGACCATATGTCCAGGCGTTGTATATCAGTCGTCTCGCCCCCAGCGCTCTGCCAGACCACCATAACTTAGTTTGTCTTCAGCACAAAGTTTGGTCCAAGCTTGGCTGGGTTCATTAGGAACCTATTCTCTGGAGTCAATGAAGCTCAACAGACCTCCAACAAAGGAGCTAATCACACCCACTGCTGCTCTCTCTCTTCCTCACCTTCAAGTTGTTTCTAAAAACTCTAAAACCTATCTCTACAATTCTCACAAAGTTTCACTCCGTCACTAAATAGGACTAAATAAATTTAATCAGTGGAAGCCCAGCAATCGTAACTGTCAACGAAAATGTAGACAATACAGCACAATCTGCAGACTGCGAACGTGAAGAATAAACGGTTATGATAAAAAAGTAGCAGAATAGTTCAATGATGACAAAAACAGTAATTGGCCAATAGTCTGTTCATTCTTTTTTGTCTACACACTCAGTGGCACAGAAACAAACATGGATAATTGTGTTTTCATTTAAAATTCACACCTGTGACTGTTTGTGTATGTGTGTGGGCTTACGAAGTGTCATGTTCTCACCTGACAGACACTTTGCTGTCTCGGATGTGAGTGTTAGTGAGATGCGGTGTGTGGAATGTACGCCCACCTACAATGTGTTGTGTGTGCATTTTTGAGTGCATGTGTGAGCAAAAGATTGTGGTGCACTGACAATGGAGAGCCCCAGGCTGCTGAATACTCGAAATGACCTTGAACCTCAGCATTCTCCATTCCCATGGCTGCAGGGACGGTGAGCATGTCTGTATGTTTCTGCATGTGTGTGTGCGCCTGTGTGCGTGTGTATGTGTGTGTTTGTTTGAGAAGAACAATGAGGCTTTGGACTTTGTCCGTGCCCATAATAGCTCTTCCCAAATTCAGTCACACAGACAGTTAGGTCAAAATATTTCCAAATAATCTATAACTATAATATAGTACAGCAGTTGAGGTTTTATGGCCATGACATTTATAAAAAACTTGTTCGTATTGTTCTTTAAAAAGTGTAATTTTTTTAAAGATATGTAACAAAAAAAGAGGTTAGTTAGTACAACATTATTGTCATTTTTTAGAATAACTGTGTTTTACCATTTTAAGCTATCTACTGTCACAGGTGTGTCCCTCTACCTCTCAGCCTGCGATGACTGTATTTGCTCACCCAGCAGAGAAAAAGGCTTGTTCCATACCATATCCCTTACTGTGCACACAGACTACACACAGACTACACGCAAGGATGAGTGTGGGTGAGCTGGACATGTCTTAAACACACAGATACTGTATGCACGGGATGGTCCCCAAGCACACAAACACAGACAAACAGGCACACATCCATGTGCACACTGATAAAGAGGATTTGAAGGTTTAAGAATGACAGTAGGGGGTATGAGTGGCAAAGGGAGACCTCGCACGGGGTGGTAAAGGGCATGCCACCAGGCCTTGCCTGGACACAAATGGTAGCAGCTTTACTACCTGTAGTAAAGTGGTGTAAGAGCACAGGAGATGAAACAGCTCGAGAGTAGTGGAACAGACACTGAAATCCAAATCAAACAGAGGTACAAAAGCTAGAGAGAAAAGCTTAACAATGTAAAGAGAATATTTTGAAAACAGGTTTTAGGAGAAAAGTCTGTTAACTCAAACCAATATTTGACAAAGACCCAACTGAAAAATGAATCTTAGTGCACTACTCAAGCATTATTTAATTTTTATGTATTGTGTAATTTCCCTCTAACAACTGTGAAACAATCTTTTGTGTTGACATATTGGAAATCTAGTGGAATATTAATTGATGTGACTTTTGTGACTCTTTGAAGCATCAACACATATTTTTTTTTAAATCTTCACCCTACAGCCAGATGCATTACTCAGACAGATGCAGTGTTCTGTGCACTCCTCCCTCTCATGCCCTGTGTTGCCATTCCTGCTCCCCATCCATTAGATGCTGAACATTTCAACTTTCAAAGTGGAGAGAGAACACAATGCCCTCTGCAGCTTGAAAACACTGAATACATTATAAGCATTTTGCATTTGCACTTGAATATTCCAGCAGATACAAACATACAAGCACACATACACTATACAGTGAGATCCTGAGGAAAATGTAATGTTTTTTTTTTCTCTCTTTTAAAGGTCAAAATACAACCCTGTGCCATTCGGAGGCACTTTGAAGACCAACAAAACAATTCTATGCAAGCACTTAATGTTAAAAACAAAAAATCCACTTTACAGTTCCTCATATAACAACAGAAAATGTATATTGTACATTCACACATTATTGAAGAGGCTCCCACAGTATACATGGTGCATTAAGACTGTAAAACTGGGGAGCCTTGTAATTTCATGTAATCTATGTTTGTATTATCTTTTTCTACACAGTCCGCACAAGCTTAGCTTTGGAAACTGGAAATACAAATGTGTATGTGCAAACAAAAAGACACACAAACTCATACACAGTCAAAATGTTACACATAGACAAACTGGCACAAACTAGAAGGTCTAATCAGACATCATAATGAATAAAAAAATCTACTGGAATGTACAGTAGGGAAGATGAAGAAGGAAAAACATTTCTTGCTAAGAAAAGGGAACCATTGCATTTTTAAAATGTGTGTTCTCTATTCATCATGTTAAGTATCTTCGGAGTTCTGAACATACCTAACATACAATCATGCTTGGCTGAGTCTAAAATCAACTGTGAAGCGGGAAACTGTTCATGGAAAACACACAGGGTCTATAAAAAGTCAAGTGCCTGTCTGAGTAACACTGCAGAACTCACAAATGATATTTTATTTTTCTAAGCAGCGAGACACAGCCTACAATGCTGCTGCTTTTCTTGTCAGTTTGCTTAAAAGTCAAAACAAAGTGTCGCCATATATGAGGTAGATGAAATATCTAACAAATATAACCAAATATAACCAAATAATTCCTCAGTCAGTCATTGTTTATTAGCAGAATTAACTGGTAGAAGAATGCAATACTGTTAACCAATCAGGCCACCTGATACTATAAATGCAGTATTTCACCTTTTAGACGACAAAAGTAAAAATCTAAATGACATGACAAATGTCAGATATAATTCTTAAATAAATATATGTATATTAACGAATGCATATGAATATTGCCTATGATAAAAAGAGAAATGTGGAAAATGGAATGTACACAAACATACACACAGATATACACAATCTCCAGATGGCCATACTGCTGAGTGTCAATACTCTGGCAAACACAGCTACAACAGATTGTGTGAACCCAAACCTGAGGCCATCCTGCTGCCAGCATGCACCGTTTTCAGAAAATAAATAAATAAATAAATAAGTAAAAAACAAGTCCACATCCAGACTCTTAATACAATTTTCCTCTGTACCTCTTTCCTTCATATCCTTTTGTTTCCTCCATTTCCAACCTCTGCCTGGAATCACAGCAAAGTTCCTCAGTGAAAGTAGTGTGTTCTACTCGTCACCAACACTTTTACAGATTCTCAGACAGACAGTGGTGATTTGTGCCTGTGTTAAGGCAGAACTACTCCTTGCCTCTTTCACAATATAGATTGCTGCCATTATCTGGAGCTATTTCTCTAGCTGACACAAAAAAGAAGGAGAAAACATGGGGGAAAGGGATGAAGGAATTTCACCCAACCGCTGTATGAATTGCTGATGGGACCTGAGTGACAATTTGGTATGCAATTGTCAGTGTCAGTCACAGAGACATTGTCATGTCTGATTCCCATCTTGTGGAGCCAAGCTTCAGTGGGTACAGTGCATTGTCAGAGGACAGTTTTCAACTGAGGAAGTTCAATCACCATCAGATGGTTTTTGTTAGTGTAGCTGATGGGCACTAAATGAGGTTTAGATGATTAAATTTAGTTAATATATGTATACGCCCATTCCAACACCCAGGCACAGCGTTTTACACTGAGCCAGTAGCTTTGACTTTAGCGGAACCAGACTAATATTCCAGGTAACACGGAGTGAATATGGCGGAAATGCACATTCAATGCTGTCCCCTTTCACACTGAGGAATGGAATGAAATCCTTTGTGGCTGCCGGGCATCGACGGTTGGAAAAACGACAAGACGAAGGGGTTCCTCGGGTCACTCATTTGGGTGTTGAATGAGCCAGTGCTCAAGCGGGAAAGATGTGCTCTCTGCTAATTGATTGCCTCCACTAACAAGAGCATAATATATTCTATTGTGATCATCCTTTGCCCTTGTTCATTAAGCCAGAAAGCAGTGTGATGTTTTCCTTTTCTCTTGCTCCTGTCCTTATTCTCTTCCCTATTCCTCTCATCCTCCCTCCCAATCGTCTTTTTTTTCTCAGCTCTCTTCTCAGTGCTCTCCTCTCTCTCTCTCTCGATCTGGATGGGAAAGGTGTTGCAAAGGTTGTATGACAGGCAAAGCATCCCTCAATATCCCAAATGCAAAAACAAAGGGGAACAGAAGACAGATGGTAGGAATTGAGTGGGTGGCTGGTAGAGTGATGAAGTGTGGATGAAGGGATGAGAGAAAAAGACAAGGAAGACAGATAATGGCTGAGAAGATAGAAGGACATGGAAACAAGATGGTGGGAAAAGAAGACAATAAAAGTGTGAAAACAAAAGATCAGGATCAGAGTAGTACATCTCACTCCATTTCTTTCTTTCTTTCCACTTCCCCCTCCCACTCCATCCTCTGTTCCTGTCAGGTTCCCACCCTCCTGCTCTTCCCCGCTCTTCTTTTTTACCCCTCTTCTCCCCTCTTGGCCCTCTTATTACTTATCTCCCTCCCCTGCTTTTGCTCCTCGTCCTATTTCTGGTTTGCCTCTTAATGAGAGCTGGTGGGACAATAGTTCTATTGATGCCTGTGTTTGGGAACCCTGGACTGAAACAATAACTGTTTACCCAAGCAGCAGCATAGCCTGGACCCTCTCCTTCATTACTGCTGAACCAAGTCTGATTAAGTCTCTTCCATAAGTGCTACAATAAGCCACTGTGCTGGCTGCTACAACTCGTTCACTGCCCTCTGTCTTTTCCCTTTATCTTCATCTTTTCAACTATATTTTCTAAATCCACAACTTTTCAGTTGTGTGATAGGTTTGGTCTCCCTCAGATTCACATATTGTTCATCAATAATGACCAATAGAATTGCATTTACTATAGAAGCAGCGCAAGAGAGGAAAAGATGAACATAAAGAAGTGAGACGGTGAGTGAGTATAGATGACGACGCCAAATTCAAAAATCTTTTTAAGTGTATCTTGGGTTTTTTTTCAAAACTATTTTCATAATGATATTCATCATGTAGGACAAAGCTAAATTTCTTTATTAAAAATTCTCACTAGGGCTGAGCATGCTACATGCAGTGCCAATATGACTGACTAAGAAAAAACTCTTTCCTTAATGTTCTCAGATCATAAAAATGGCATGGAGGTAGAGTTATCAAGCTCATGCTTGTGTGAGAGATGCACTGAACAGTGGATTGAAAGCCTTTTCACTCAACCACATCCCTCAGCTCCGTGGCTTGTAACAGAAGTACCATGCAAAACAGCATCATGAATATGCGTAATTAGGTGGGACTGGTGTAATTTTTCTGGGTTATGGGATGTGACATTTGTGGGGCAGGAGCATACATCAGTGTAAGCACGACTGACAAATGCATAATCCTGTTCTCTGCAATAAGGCATGCTACACTTTGCTGTACAAAATGTATACTTTGTCTTCACACACTTAACAGCTGCATAAAAAAATGCACAAAACGTTCCCAGTAAACATATACACAAAGGCAACCATGCAAATACTTACACAGTTGGACATGTATGTAATAAAGATACAGGAAAAAGCGGTGTGCATATGCCACTAAAAGGATTAGGTGGATTTATAAATATGAGCACTGAAAACAAATATGGGACAAATAGCCAGACTACATCTGTGTTAATGTAAAAAAAGAGAACATAAAGGGTTAAATAATAAAGACATTTTTAAAAAGTAATTATATACATGAATATATATATACTATATATATATATATATATATATATATATATATATATACTATATATATATATATGTGTGTGTGTGTGTGTGTAGTCCAGTGTTTGAAGGCTTAAAGAATGAGAAATTGCTATGTCTATGTATTAAGCAAAAACATTTAAAAAAAGGAGTGATACACTGTTTAATATAATGTGCTATGATGTATCAGTTATTCTAGCAGTAAAGGAAATGCAGAAGAACTAATGGGAGAGTTAGAGAAAATTTCCCTCCATAACTAAACATATTGTTGAGAAGTACTTGGAAGTCTAAGAGTTTTTGCTTTTTTTTTTTTCCTTGTTTTTTTTTTTTTTTTTTAACAATCACTGAATTACCAAGCCTCTATTATAATATATATAGTATGCTTTTTTCCTGTTGCATTAGTATTCACTTTATATGAACCTTCAAAGAACTGAACAATTGAATGCACAAATAAGAACAGGCATATGGGCATAGGCACACTGACAAAAGCATCTATTAATAATTGGATCATATTCTTACACAGCCAGACAAACACACACACATGCATACATACTTTCAGCAGACCTCTCTAGCTCTTCAGAGAGAGCCAATTTATAGATACTATACTGAACCCCCTCACCACCTCTCGTCTCTGTCTTTGCCTTGCCATGCCCCTTTTCCCTTCCTCATTCACCCATACAGACACACACACCCACATATTCACAAACACACCAACATGCACAGCATCCTGCCACAATCCGCTGCCTTGCCACACATACCGAAGTGGAAGACACATCCCTCATAGCACCCAGGAAATTAACTTGACATTTGATGCAGACAGAAAAAAATATATTTTGGTGGGGGAGGAAAGAAAAACAAAGTGTACCAAAGCAGAGATAGCATAAACCCATCCCTTGTTCACCCTTCCCCACCCCACCCCCCTTAAGTCCAGGGATGCATTCAAGAGGGATTTCAGCGATCTGCAATGCAGACGCCACTGGGTGCCCATGAAAAAATGAGCTTCATCTTTTGCCTGTCCTTCTCAGTGTATGCTGTCTGTCCCTCTTTGTTTCCATCTTTTATGATGCCGGCGTCTATTTTCATATCCACTTCCCCTCCCTTCATGTTTGTGCCTTTCCATTTGGAAGGAAGTTGAAAAAAATATGTAGAACAATATTGGAGCATCACTTGATGGATGCATGTGAAATTAAAGCACACCCTTTAAGCCACTCCTATTGAATACAAAAACTCATTTTGTGAGGATGAGGCTGTTTTACATAGTTGTTTCTATTCCATTTACTCCAATTTAGCATTTATTTTCTAAAACCTAGGCCAACGATGCACATTTCTATCCCTTTGTTGCGTTATTTTATTTAAACTGCTTTCTAAATTTGATTTACAAAGCTCTCACTCAACTAATCACTACAAAATTAGTAAAAGCACTTGAAAAAACAAACAATAAACATATGTAGAGGAGAAAGAATAAACATTTGTATTATTTACAACAGACGTTCCTGTTACACTGATTGTGGTGCACCTACAATTTCAGGCGAGACGAGAAAATGAAGTGCAGTGTGATCTTGCATATGCTTTATACGATTAACGATTGCATCAAAGGCCTAGTGGTAACCCAGGCAAGGAGCCCAAACATCACATGCGAGAGCAGGCCACAATTAATGCATCATTATGCACTGCTACAGTTTATATCCGTGAACACACACAACACACAGCAAGACCACCGACCAGCTAGTGTCTGTCTCAATATCCCCTGCATTAGACATGCAGGAATGTTAACATCATTATGCACAATAGCGAATGTCTGTCTGTGCCCTCCCCCTTTTCTCCAGTACCATATTGTGTCTGCGGGATACTGTGTGTGTGTGTGTGTGTGTGTGTGTGTGTGTGTGTGTGTGTGTGTGTGTGTTTCTAGGGGGGTGGCATAATTTAAATGATGATTTTTTTTTTGTATGCACATTGAAACAAATTACTGATTGCTGTATGGCTATGAAAGTATTTGGATTTGATATTGTTAACCTATGTCTACATTGTTATCTGTCAAGGGAAGTAATGCTGCAGGAATTAATGTCTTGGCATAAATCCAGCTTTGCAAAATGATCCCGCTTATATTTCTTTCTCAGTTGCATAATTTGAAGATTAAGCTAAAATTATTATTGATTAAAAGTTTCGAAATAATTTTTGATAAAACACACGTAATTTACACCACACACACACACACACACACACACACACACACACACACACACACACACACACACAATGTCATATTATCAGTTGAAAAAAATATGATGCCAAATTTAGAATGAAAACAAAGTCGTTGTTTTTTACTTCTACATGCACAAACTAAGATTTTCTGAGGCATATGTGACAATGCAATAACTCTTGTGTCTGAAATATCCATGGCAAGAACCAAATAAAATATCAAGAAAAATAATATAAGCACATTTTTCTTTTTGATAGCTAAAGGAAAATTAAGCCTGTCCTAGGCTGTCATAACACATTTTCCCTCGTTACTAAACTTATGAAATTATCACTCTCAATAAAGTTTTTAATATGAGGACAAGGTAACGCTTTCATTAGCTTTACTAAAATCTGATCTGTATTTCTCTGAGGCAGTATGGCCAAACTATTGCATCATGCAAACACACAAATATTTACTGCAATGATGTCACTACTATATAGATTATCCTCTCTCAAAGAACACTCAATTTTTTACTGCATCATTAGAAAGAAAGAAAGAAAGAAAGAAAGAAAGAAAGAAAGAAAGAAAGAAAGAAAGAAAACAATACAGAACTACATCACAGTAAATGGATCTGTCCAATATTTATAAGAAGATGAAACTCTTAGAATCAAATTTTAAACCAATATATTTTTTGTTATCTGCCACGAGTTAAAGGAAGATTGTCCAGCAAGTGTTGTATACAAAGTCCTTGGCATCCCTCTCTGCATATAAAAACTCAGCTCGTGCCACCTCGCAGTTCCTTGCTGCCAGCGATTTGCATTCATTTGCATGATTTTACGATGTGCATATCCTTTGTTCTGACTGTATGATGATGCAGAAGAAACCTCCCTACGCAGCGTTATTACACAGCTCACTGAAAGATACTTGGATATGAAATAAAAAGAAAAAAAATGTAGTTTTATCTGTTTTAATTATAAATTGATGAGATTTACACAAACGCCAGACTCTTCCCTTGTACACCAATGATAACGCGGTGCATCAGAATGAGAGAAAAAAAAGATGAATACATTCTAGTTTTGTAGAATTTTTGAACAACCATGGAAAGGACATATTGTGCTATCACTACGAGGCATGAGCATCTGCAGTATATAGCACGGGGGAAGGATTGCATCCAAGCATGAAATATGGAATTACTTGAAAAATGGGAAATAGGAAAATTATAGATGGAAACTAAATCAGTGAAAAAAAATTTTTTCACATATTTTTACAATACTTCCCCCAAAAACATTGCTTACTCAATTTGAGTTTTCATTTAAAATTGTTTGTTGCTGTATTACCTGATCATAAAGAATTCAGCTTTTGCATTTACTATCCTATCTTTATTGTGCAAAACTGTCATTTTGATGTCTGTGGATGGACCTACTGAAAAACATTCCGCTGTGCTGGCATCCTTTGTTCTGTGTTGTTGTTTTGTCTGTGCAGACGACATGAACACACATACGCTTACACACAGATGGGTTAGTGCTCCTTAATCATTCAGACACATGCAGATGACTTCATTAATCGCTGTGGGCTAGCATTGATGATACAGAGGCTGGCCGAAAAGACTGGAGGGTTTCTATTCACAAATATGGGTGGCACATTGTAGATACTTACTCCTGCTGGCATCATAACAGTAAGTAGCTGTACTGCAAATATGCATGTCTGATAGATGATTATGAGTACAGCATAGAAAATGAGGCAATGCAATGTAAACAAACTATACTGTATAGAAACACTCATCTGTTCTTATCTTAATATTAAACAAATGGTACAATTTACAGTGTAAATGTTTAGTATTGTCTGAGCTGTGAAAAATATTAACCATGACTACAGAAATTTCAATATTGTAAATAGAACAAAGAGAGGGGTGGGAAGAGAGATAAATGAAACCCTACAAAATCAAATCTTTGTCCTAATTTCAGGTGGAAACATTTTGTGGTGTTGTCAAAGTACATCTGTATCTGAAAAGATGGAGAGCTGTCCTGATTTCCTCTTTGAGCTTCAAACTCATGACCAGGTCATATGCTGTACACAGGTAATGGTTGGTATAGGGTTAGATGTTACTCATACAAAAACCTACCATTTTCACTAAGCAATGTCAAGTCAGGTATGGGTGTCTAGTGATCCCGACACACCTTACATAAACCTCACTCACTGTAAGCACAAAGAGTAAGGTTTATGAAAAGTGATAGTTCTGCATGTATATACAAATACATGCAAATGGATGCTCCACAGACCTCACTGATGAACATGTAACAACATCCTCTTTCACAAAAGGCTAATGGTTTTCACTTTGCTTATTTAACAACGTTAGCTTAAATGCTGAGCTGAAGTTGTGCTGGAGTAGCAATACATGTAAAGTTTAAATATAAACCCTAATGTTCAAGTTGTGATATTTCATTTGATGCAGTGCCATGATAACAAAAAACGGTTAATTCTATACAAAAAGGTAATCTGTGAAAATGTACTGCAGAGTTCAATATTTTCCTTCCCAGTGACTTGCCCTGCCCTTCTAAGCAGTTCACCAATGAGTACTGGGAGTAATTAGGTAGAGTAACACCATCGCACACTGAGGCCTCTGGGCACTGACATATCACCTCCTCTTTTCAGCCCCTTATCTTTTTTTAGTGTCATCAAGAAATAAACTTTTGACTTTGAAAACTCTCAACACTGAACATGTACAGTAAAGTCAGTCTTTTTTTTCCTTACCAAAGGTGCCAAAGTGTGTCGCATTGTGTCTAACCATCCATAGCATAAGCATGACATTGTGTCAAATGCTGCTGTATATTTTCTGCTGACAGTGACATATGTCAGTCATTAGAATTACTGTAGTTGTGTACACCCAATATCCCAACACGGCAACATCTGAGCCTTTTGACCATCTAGTTGTAAGAAGAACTGGGTCAGAATTGAAATAATGAAAGAAAATCAGCAACTGCTGCTAGCTAATATAATAAACATTTTCATGCCATGAGAGTAAACTCAGCTCATTAAATTGTCTGTCTCATTTCAATAACACAAAATGTCATAAGTAATAATGGCTGGAGGCCTAATTGATAGAGCAAGATGTCCTGCACGCAACACAAACAATGCCAGGGCGAAGGGCAATTACTGTGAATGCATGGCTAGAGGACATTTTTTGAAATCACTTCCTGGTTATAGCTGCTGATGATGTGTGTGTGTGTGTGTGTGTTGCTGTTATGATGAACAGGGAGCAGGAACCTCTGTTTCCCTCGTGCCTCATGTCTTTGGTTTGGACCACAGGACAAAGAATGGGTCATGGGATTTGATACTGCCCATGATCACACCGCCTGAGCTCCCTTCAAACCACTGTTATTCTGTTTACTGTGTCCTCTGGACCACTACTAACATCTATGGCTTTATCCAACACACACATTTGCTGCAGGCAAACAGACACATGCGGTCACAGACTAACACATCAACAGAGATGGGCAGAGGAGAAAAACACAGTCAAAACTCCTGCCACAATAGAAAATTCGATATTTTAACAAAACTTTCAAAAGCTTCAGTCTAGTGAACGATGCAAAAGAATTGTGAATTTGGGATTAGGATAAATTGGGTTGTTATTGTCAGATACTAAAAAATGGCAGATGCACAAAAACTAAGGTTTGTCATGATATTGTGCATTCCTACACATTTAGCCATACACACATTTTGGTTTAAAGCTCACCTTAATGTGGGTCCAGTGGAGAAAAAAATCTCCAAAAACTTGTGTTGACCTCTACTTCCTTCTGTCAGCAGTCCTCCAGTCCTCCCTTTCACCATTGCAACTACAGAAGATACGCACACAAGCATGGAGTGAATACATTTTCCAAGAGGTAACCTTTACATGCTGAATGACTCTTCTTGACAAACCACAATTAACATGTTTCCACTAAAACGAAAGAGAGAAAAGCAAATGCACAGTTATACAGTAGAAGAAGGAAACAGAGGTAGCATTTACCGTAGCTAGATTTACTTGCAGGAATTCAAATTAGCAATAACTTTGTGCAAATGTTGTCTCAACCTTTACACACTGCTGCAAATAGCAAGTCTACCTTTATGGCACAAGAGCAACTGGTTTACAGATCATTTGAAGGTCATAGGAAGTATGTTTTTTCATATTTCAGAATATTAAAAGGAAATGCAGTTTAAATGTTAACTTAGGAGTCTGAGACATTTTCGTGTAAGTAATTAAGTCTTTGCTGCTAATTCTGGTTTATGCTAACAGCAGCACAATTTCCAGCAAGTTTCATGTTGACCTCTGCTTCCTCTCACTGGGGGGTGAGCAGGTCAGAAATGTCAGATGTCAAGGCTAAAGGACAAGTCATTTGAGGTCAAAGGTAACTATTATAGATTAGCTATAGATAGCAGCTCATGGTTAATTTGAGATCTCTTTATTGACCTCGCACAGCAACATGTGAATGCTTGTTTTTGTTTTTCATTTCATGTTGATCCTTTAACCATGTAAACAGATGTGACTGCTGACATTCTCCACATGTGCCCCATATATAGATAGGTTTAAGAGAACCCAGTCAAAAACCAGTCAGATGTCTAAATATTGCAGTTAAATATGACAAAATATAAAATTATCATTCTTTCAGTTTTTTTCTTCAGTTTCTATACAAAAGCTTCAATAGTAGATCGAATTTTGATATGGTGGTTATGACTCATTAAGAGGATATGTACAGGAATATATAAAATATACTGTGTGCAGCTTAATTCTTCTGGCTTTCCCAAGTGATTCTGATGCACTTAAACTGACAAATGCCACATTTTATTAGAGCTCCATATGAAAGTGTACGCACATGTTCATATACACATACAGAAGCAAACACTTGCACTTGAACTGACGTGCTACAGAGAAATAATCAATACCACAACCACAGGTGTTTTTTTTTATTTAGTTTTCAGTTTTATTTGTGTTTTTATTTCATCATATACAAAAGTGCATTAAAATCAAGGAGGAAAAAAAATATGAATGTCAGTCATTCAATGCCTTTAAATTAAGTTAAACACTTCAGGAGACATAAGAAGAACCAATAAAAACATTTAGGATCTCTTTATGCAGCGCATATTCTCAAATTCCCAGTTTGCAATGTTCTACACTTTTCTGTGTGTGTCTTGTGGTTGTGTGGCAAACCAATGTTTGTGTGTGTGTGTTTGTGTGTGTGTTTCAGGCCCTACGGCAGGGTTTAGGGTAACTATACAGCACCCCCCCCCTCCATTCCTTTTGCGGCTTGTGTGGCTTGTCTCATCCCATCTCCCTCTTGCTCTTCTATCTCGCTTTCCCCACCACTACTCTGCATCTAGCCTCCGTGTGTGTATGGTGGGTGGGGGATGATGGGCTACACTGGTGACAACATTGCCAACAATCAACGCCTGCTTTCTCTAAAGCAGCAGTGTGGTGATGCAAAGAATGCTAAATCTAAAGTAAATTGCATATGTATGTGTATCAAACACAATCACACACACAGGCATTATACGATAGCATAAAGAGGAACACAACCACCAAGAATTATTATAATAGAATGAAAAATATAAACTATATTTACACGAGCTGCACTGATTTGAAACTGTAAGAAAATTACAATTGGAATACCATTATCTAGACTTAAGGGATGTGATATTGACTGTGCCTTTCTCAGATGTATGACTCCTCACCAATTGCACCTACCCATATGACAAAAAAGAAGTAGTCATAGAACAAAAGCGTTTCCTTTACGAGAGGTGTGTCTACTCTCCACCTCGGTGGCTTACAGCGTTTCATTATCCAAAGTCGAGGTCTGCTTTGCCACCCAGCTCCCCCATGCTGCCTGTCTCATTTCCTCCCGGTAACAATCCATTAGCCAACGCCAGGCTCAAACACGCAGCTGTTTAATTATTCTCACTTCTTTGGCAGCATGCTGGGACGTACCACTCATCAGAGGAAATGGGGAGGCAGGAAAGGGGAACAGCTGATACTGTATGTATACTTTATGAATGTAAAAAGAGACAACAGGCTGACTATGCAAGAGGCACTGCTCACAAAATGTAGATATAATTTCCACACAATCATGTTTACATTTGTAGTATATGAACATAATTACATGCATATGAAAACACATGTAGCAAAAAGCATGTCTCTACAGAAACATCACACATCAATTAAACTGGTAACTTTAATTGTAACAAAGGTCAAATTCTTCCGATAGCACACTATTTAAAGCTGGTGAACCACATTTATATTTGTGTGTGTGTGTGTGTGTGTGTGTGTGTGTGTGTGTGTGTGTGTGTGTGTGTGTG
>JAUYWH010000027.1:10139876-10206962 GCA_034779795.1 Ctenopoma multispine | reverse complement strand
GTGTGTGTGTGTGTGTGTGTGTGTGTGTGTGTGTGTGTGTGTGTGTGTGTGTGTGTGTGTGTGTGTGTGTGTGCCCGAGAAATGGGGATGATGTGTGGTATAATTCATCTTGAATAATTTCCTGCACATTCTTCTTCATGCTATGCCTCAGGAGCACTTCAGGATGAAAGAGAATGCTAATGTTGTGTCTGTATCTCACTGAATATTGTGATATGTGTTTGTGCAATGTGCATGTGTGTGTGCGTGTTTGTGTGTGTGTGTGTGTGTAGGTGCATACTTCTTCACTAAGCATATTTATGATAATTAACAGATAGGAGAGGTCAGCTACACTGTGTAAATGTGACAACGAGAAGGAGTTAGAGAGGAGACAGAAAACGATAGACAGAATAGTATAGTGCTGATTTACATAAATTGGGAATATTACTTCATTTCTTTTCATTTTTGTGTAACATTTTTACAAAAGGTATCACACACACTGCTTTAGTTTTATCATGAACTGTTTACAAAAAGTAAAATTCTGCACCTTTGTTCTTAAGGTTGTAGTAAATACATAGATGCATTTGTGAAATATATGTTTTATTTCTGGCAAACTATAGTTGGAAATAATAGGAAACAAATAATTTAATGAATTTTCTGATGTTGTAAATGAACACGCATACACATATCTTAAAATATTCTGAAATAGAAATAGTTTATATGTCCCATTATAACATTGTTTTTCCAAAGTGAACTTAACAATAGTCAAATTGTAAATGTTTCTTGGGCCGTAAATACTCACAAATAGTAAATTGAAAAATAGTTCTCATTAATACAGAGCTACTATCAGTAAATGTACCCAGTAAACGGCATGCACTAGAAAGCTAAACACAAGTCGGTGTCATAGGTGAAAATCGAGGGGATTATACATGCAAATGAAATGCTCTGCATGCATAGCTGTCGACGACAGTAATTGAATAATTGACTTCTAGAGATCTGTGTTCCTGTCCATATAACACCCAGAAATTTGTATGCATTAATGTGCATGCATGCGCGTGTCTATGCCAGCGGACATTTTAGGTCTACCCTCCTCACACTCTCAATACTGCCAAACGCCTTAAGATGGTGGCACCTTGAGGCAGAGGGAGACACTCATAGAGAAAGCCAACCTCCTCCTCCCTTTCCCACTTCTTCCACCTCAGGTCCTCATGACAACACAGGACAGGCCCCCCTTCCAAACCCTTATCCCCCTAATAAATATTTAATTCATCCCTCTCTAATAAGGATATTAGGCGAGTACACCCCAGCCCTGGCGTATATGCATGAGTCCTCTCTCATCAAATTTACATAAAAGGGCCAGATGCTAATGCGAGTGTAGCAACTACTGCTCACTATTCTATAAGCATTGGTACTGGCTCCCTGGTCCTAGACCCTATACAAGACCTATATCATTTAATTGCCAAACAGCATATATTTTTCAAATTCTTAGCTGTATTCAAATTGTATCTAGGCCAAAACCTTATGCTTTGCAAAGAGTGGAAAGGTTGACGTATTGTGATTGTAGCGGTGGAACATTTACAGTATTTATGCTTATTTAATGCCTTCTGAAATCCCTCCCATTTTTTCAGCCGATGTGTAATTCAGACGTGCTTATGCATAATATGAAAAATAGAAGGGCTGTATGTTTAGACAGTGAACTTAAGGATGCGTGGGTAAATCTAAGCTTCTTCAAACATTAATTACCCTTTAAACAATAAAAGCCCAGTGTAATTTTAACTGAATTATGTAGTATTGGGAGTTTACTAATGGGGAATTGAAAATGAATTTTATAACAGACCATCTGCATGTTAATTTTGAAACAAGTATCTTGACACTGACAGATCTTATACTACACTTATAAGATCACTTACATATATAGTATATTGCCGGTTGAGACTGAGCGCCATCATGTTTGTACTGTAATTAAAAGAAGATTAAAAAAGGCACTGACACAAAATGTATTATTTACACCCTTTCATCTTCAAGCAAGATCCAAAGCATTTTTCAAATGCAATTATACTAATTTATTTATAGTGTGGATTATTTGCATAATCAAAAGCCAGTGGAGCACAGATATCCTAGACAGGCTGACAGCCAGCCTTAGACCTAGTGCAAACATAGCATTTATTCACATAGCCTTGGTGTGCACTGCTGCTCTCACAGCACTGATATCTAATCATGCAGCTACATAGCTGAAAGCATATTGTGCTAGTTGTTAGGATTATCATTGGCAATATAGAGTAGGTACATATGGTGTATGGTGTATAACATGGCTCTTGCGGCTCCCTACAACTTTTGGAGTTAGGCATTTTTTTTATCTTGACTGCAAGCATCATCAAACGACAATTTGTATTCATCTACAATTCAATCAGTGTCTCAATTTTAGTATATGCAATACATCATTACTAGCTCACACAGAACAGATTATTAGTAGTTTTTTATCTGTCTAAAGATTACTATAAATGCAGTTTATATATATAAATATATATGGTCAGTGTCAGCTATAGTTTGATTTACTGTGGCAAGCTAGTCAGCGCACTAATGAAGATTTTAGATTTGATCAATAAGGTAGGTTGCTAACAACTTACCTTTCTTTTTGTTCTAGGTTCAAGCTTTACATAAAACTTTAAAGTTTGTATTAGTTATACTAGTACATTATTCTGCATGTCATACAGTAAGTGATCTTTTAACACGATAAGCACTAAATAAGCTCATCATGCCAGACAATAAGAAACCATGGGGACAACATCATCCCCTTCAACAACAGTCTCGTTATGTGACATTTGCAATCTCCGTAGACAGTTTAAGGGTCTCTGTTTAACATGTTGGCCATGCATATCCACGTAGTTAGTTTGAGGTGGAGGGCCATACAGCATGGCGGAGCACAGCATGCCCGCTGCTCCCTACAAGACGCTCAAGTGGCCATGCATGATGTCATTAAAAAGGGACTAACCATGACATTCCTCAGTGGATTATTGGCAAGTTATGGCTGGATGGTTTGTTATGGAGGGAGGCCAATCAGATCCTTGTTAATTGGCAGTGACACTATTATTTAAGCCAGTGACACATTTTGAGTGTTCATTTCACTATATGTGTGTACAAGATTAGCTTTCAAGTTCAAACTTTGTTTGCTTTTCGTACAGTATAAACTACAGTCTTACAGTTTATGAAGCAGGTTGATGAACCTCAATTTATAGAGAAAACTATGGAACCTTAAACTAAATCAATTAACTAATACACGTGAGGTTGCGTGTACATTTTACGCTCAACCATGAAGACAGGGAAGGGGTGGCGTTCTTATTTCTTGCATGTTTTCTTGTATGTGTGTTCTACACGCGCGCGCGTGCACACTAACATGCTCACTCTCACAGAAACCAGGAACCTGTCCTGTTGGCAGGGGCTGATGCTGCCATGCGCATGGTGATCTCACCTACCGTTGCCGTGGCGACACCAACCAGAGGGAAAAGCCTTATTGTGTGTGCGCATGCGTGAGTGTGTGCCTGTGATTGTGACAGAAGCTTTAGCTGGAGGAAGAGAAGGAGGAGGAGGAGGGCCTGCAGGAATTCACATTGTGCCTTGCTTGTTTAAGGTTTATGCCTCATTCACTTACCACCATTTACCAGGGGAAATACTGAACCTGCACTTTCAGCCATTGAAGTAATAAATTCAGCATGGTTGTGTGTTTAAAGTTGTGAGGCAGTGCTTTAATTGAGAAAAAACAAGTGTATAGGAAGGATGTCAATTAATTTATAAAAGCTGTTTGGTGAGACAAAGATCAACAGGAAGTAAACACTCAGGACTTCATGCATATATGCTCAAACACTGAGTACACAAATACATGCAAGCATGCATACTGCCCACATTCATGTAAACTCCACCACTACAGTAGATTAGACGCATATCTACTCTTATTTCTTTTTAGGCTAACAGCCAAAACACACTGCCCTACTACCAGCTGGCATTGTTGAATTCTATTAGTGATGAAGAGCTAACTCAGACTATAAGGGTCATCTGCTCATCAATGGGTGGCGGTGGCCTAGGCTTGTTCGACAGCCATGAATGCACTGAATTCATTACTCCTGGTGCACAGATGGCGTCTGGCTGCCTGTCTCAAGTTCAAGTTCATGTCCAGGGAAGACACACACACACACACACACACAAAAAGAGTGAGACATGGCCCAAGCCAGACAGACGTTGTTGACTGAGACACAGCTATTGTTCCCTTTCATCAACATGATGTAGTAGCCTCGCTAGCTATCTGAGATGCCTCGGTCAGTTAAGAGGGCATGCAAACACAGACATACATGCATAAATGCACATGGAGCCTCTCATCCAATCACAACCCTCAGCAGTATAAATATAGTTCTGCTTTTCTGCTCAATAAACCTAGATAAAATAAATTTGACTTCAGCTGGCTAATGCTCTAGATGTTTCACGGTATCTCAAAATATGACAACTTTTCCAGCTGAAAAAGAGGCCATATATCTAACCACTTTGTTATTGCAAAACAATGTGGTAGCATCAATAGGAAACAAAATATACAGTCAAGAACACAAACATTAACAAATGGCATGCAAATGATGACTTTGTTTGGCACAGGCATTATTATAAACCTGCTACTGCACCTGCCATGCGCAGCACATTCGTACAGAGGAAGCACTCTCTGGGCACTCTCACAGAAAATATGCTGATTGCCTGTCAATGAATATGAAAACACCTTTCATGGTCGCCATGGTTGTGTTACTCAACAAATCACGTGACAGAAATGGCTGCAGCGAACTGTATATGCGAACATAGAAAGAGGGCACAGCCAAGAGCACAGCCCCTATTTACGAAGGAGAAGGAAAAGGGGACTGTCACCACACAAAAAGTGCTATGTACATATATATATATATATATATATACACACACATATATATGTATGGAAATGGAGTGCAATATCCTTTTTTATTTTAAGAACTCATGGCAGCAGTCTTATAAAAGACACTTAATGTGACTCAAATTTGCAGGAATAACTAAATTTTCAGAGATAGGCAAATGACTGCCAACTCTTATTGCATCTTACCTCTATAAGGCTCAGAAAAGCTAAGGGTGACTGAGCAGGGAGATGCATGCCAGTGTCATTTGCTGCTGTGTGAGACATGTAATACTGCTCTCTCCTGGTAACAATACATTGGATTGCATATCATATTGACTGGGTGGGTACAAGACAACATTTTGTCCCAATTAGTGGGTTGAGTGAAAAACTCATAAAATGAATAAAAAAAATAAAGAAGAAAAACATTTTCATGCCTACTTTTTAAGAACTGGATGTGCTATTGTATAAGACTTGGTGAACGATATGAGATGGTGGCTTAGTTACAGACCCTAAGTTTTTTTCCTACTCTGGGTTGACATTTAGTGTGGCCCCCAGCCTTGAAAACAGTGTTCCCTTTCATAAAGCTAGACGACGATTTCAATCGACTTAACCGAGGACAATAAGACTTGTTTTATTCACCGCTGCTCAGCCCAAATTGTGTTCTCAAATTTTCTTTTGGGCAAACGGCCTGGTATTGTATGCTGTCTTTGACAGAGGTCGGGAACAAGAGACACTAGTTTTGTCTGACGGTGTGAGAAAGTCGACAAGAGACCTTTTCATAAAAGGCAGTGATGAATTCAGCCACTGTGGCTCTGTTTAACACAGCACTTGAATAATCCTGTTTCAAAATAGCAGATTTCTGAACACATGCTGAACCTAAACCATGAGATATTTTAGAAACTGAAAAATAAAAAAAAGACACACACACACACACACAGGGTGCAGTAAAGATAATTCCAAACCAATCAACCAATCAGACCTGTCTTTAACACGTGGTGCACACCGGAAACAGTCTGTCACCTGACAGATTCAGCAATTGCCATGTGCATGCCATTAAAAAGGTACAAAATATTTAACTCAAGCTGTGTGTATGAGAATGATGTGCAAGTTCAGAAGTGCATTAGTTTAATAATGATCAAATAACTACAACTGTAACTACACAACCTCTAATCATATATATATATATATATATATATATATATATATATATATGACCACAAATAATCTATTGTTTCTTCAAAAATTGTACCTAGGTATTTTCAGTTTCTGTTCATGGTCAAGTTCAAACGCAAACAATGCACCGAGATGTCATCCATTCAAATGTCTTTATGCAACATTATTTGTGCTGTCACTAATTCTCAGGAACGTACAATGCATGGATCCGCGCGCTCAAGTGAGGCCATGAAGGATTATAGAGCAGCAGAACATCCCTTTCAAATTCATAAACGCGCAAAGTTTTAAGATAATGACCTAAAGTCCTCATTATCGGTACAATTGGCGAGACATTACGCATTCAAGACCGTTACTACTCCAAGTTTAGGAGCGCCGCGTCGGCTGGGGCTGGGAAACGTCGCCTCTTTCTTTGGGGATGCAGATGAGTCTGGTGCACTTGACGTCTTTTCATGACCCCTGTCGGCCCCCATCCCCCCTCCCAGCCCCTCCAGGCCCTCACGGCGTTGTCTGTCATATTGGGCCTGGGTATGGCATTGCCACTTGCCCCACCGAGCGTGGGAATGGGATCGTCCAGTCGTTCACATCTCCTGCACTGCGGTTAACGGAATCAATTAAGCGGGCCCGACCCCCCTCTACATCTCCCCCAATCCCCTCGCCCCCTCCCTTTCCCTACTCTCTCTTCTGCCACCTCCCTCCTTCTCCTAACCCCAGTCCCCATCTCTCTCCCTCTTTCCATTTTTGTCAGTTCAGTATACGTCCTAATTATTACTGTTTAGGATGCCAGCGCCGTTTCCTGGCCAGACTCGATCATGCTGAAATAAGAAGCATGGAGGTGCACACGTGGGTTTCAACTGAAGCTCTAAACATCACTCTTTCATTCTCAGTGAAATGCACAAATTTTTCATTTACTTTAAATAAAATGTAAAAGCATCCCTCACGCTTAAGGCAATAAATATTAACATGCGATATCTGTGCTGGAGGAAAGTTTAGACTGTGTTCAACAAAAAGAAAGTGTGTGTTTGTGTGTGTGCAACCAACATTAGGCTCTCTGAAAAAAGTTATTGCATTAAGACACGTGAACAAACAAAAGCTGTCCCTTCCTGGTGATACCTAACATACAAACTGTGTGTATAAATCGGTGATATATTGAAGAAAATAACAACGTAAATTAAGATAATTAAAATAAAGCCAGTCAGCTTAATAACATCTACAGTATCAGGTCCATGGGAAAATGAAATATCGTGAATTGTCCATATGTCCACGACGAGTCTGGAAGTAGTTTTTACTTTCGGTTATCTAGCTTTATGACGAGCAGAACACTCATACAGCTAGATAACCAAAGATAACAACCCACTTCCCAATCTCCAGTAATAATCCACATGTACATTTCCTCTTCTGGTCTCCAAGTTTCGATTCTCAGAACTCACATATCTTAACCCAAAGTCGTTAGCGTCCTCTATCAAGTTACAAAATGCCTCTTACTCCTTATATTCCCTTTTTTTTGCCATAGATGGCCACTATTGAACAGCCCAAATTGTTATACACTCGGTGTAAAAAAGTGGCAATTCTTCGAAAAAAATTATATATAATCCCAATGTTAATGTCATATTCACTTGACATTCAACCAATATTACTGAGTTGAAGTAGGCCTTGAAAATCGCGGGTAAGGTGCAGTCATCCTTGTACAGGGGCCCTAATTTGCAATGCAAATAGCTTCAATCCCACAAAAGGTTCTTTCGCCTCTATTAAGTCGTTGTGGCAGCAGCAATAGATATCCTGTGCGGCCGGCGGAGAAGAAACACAGTAGAGAGGGGAAAGAGAAGGAAATCCAGTTTCCTGTGGAAAGTGCAATAACAGCTCAGGGAATTACGACGCAAATGTTTCGGATTATGAAGACAGGAGCTTGTTTTTTTGTCCAAAGAGTATCAAGTTGTCACAGTTCACATCCAGAATGTACTTAAGGGGAGATATAGCTGATGACTGTGAGCCAAAGGGTCCGTTCTTCAGGCTGCGTGGTCGGTCTGTCTGAAAAGAGTGGGGGAATAAGGGCCATCCCCAAAGGATAGGGGGGCTGGGGGTGGCCAAAATATGGACCAACCCCGGTGAGGTCAAAGGCCTCGGACCACGACAATGTAACCGCGATGATGTCATGAAAAAATCGCAAATGCACCCTCCTATCCATGCACAATCTCCATCCATTACACAGCGCGCGTTGGAACAAGTCCGCCTTGCAGCGACCAGGCTGCACGCCTTCTCCCACACAGGGATGAAAATGGATGACAGAGAAACCATATGGTTTTTTTTTTTTTTTTTTTTTTTTTTTGTTGCTTTTTTTTAACACAGAATGACAGCGAGTCAACTGCTTTAAATGGAAGATGCGATCAATAATGGCACCTATTAAACAATAAAAAACAAACCCAATGAGAAGAACATCCTGGAGCTGCCTGAGCGCCAGCATCCTCTATCTATCCAATGTAGGTTGTATTTTCTTTTCGCGATAACACGCTACTGGCTTTGCTTATTGCTCTTCCTCTCATACGAGGTACCACTGTATGAGTTAAATTGCTCTCACGTTTTCGATTTTGCGTCGAAATCCTCACTAGTCTCTTGTGTTTTTTGTTTTTTTTTGTGTCATCGTCGCATCCGAAGGGTAGACTACAATGGTATTCAGGTACAGTAGCCTGACGATGTCGCCTCACGCGAAATAAAGCACAAAGCGCTGCACCGTGTACGTGTGTTAAAACGCTCACTTTTCCACAGAAATGTAAGCAGTTAACCAATAGCTCAGCACAAATGGGTCAGTATATAGGATCTTTGTAACTGAGTCAACAATAACAGGCAGTGGAACATGTGATGGCTCATGCGCAGGAGCATGCAGCTGCAGGTTACCCTGTCAGTTTATGGCATCTTCTGCACAACTTTCATTCTATTCGGAACATAAAACGGTTCCAGTTGTGCTAAAAGTTAGCCTGTGACAGTGGTTGGCTTAATTCCTTTGTGTCTGCATGTGAGTGAGAGCTCATGTGTGAACGTATGTGAATGACAGGGGAAGTGAATCATTCGGTGACAAATTACCTCCGTATTATTTGTCAATGACATATTCATCTTTTTTCTTCAGGTGTCCTATTCACTTGCTCCAGTTTTACACTGGGATTCTCTCAAGTTTACTCTCGTTTGGTCGGTAGGAGGAGCAAAGTAAAGGCGTGAGCAGGGCCTGCGCATTTCACTAAGAGATTATCACAAACACCACTTTGTGCTTTAAAACTTCCCAGTCGCAGACTACTGTCTGCTGATTTGTGTAGTTCAACCACCTCTTTCTAAATAACACCTCCCACCAGAAACATGCGTCTCAGGTTAATAGTGTGAATATGTCCAAATGTAACCTGTGTTACAAAAATACTAAAAAAAAAATCATTAATTTTACGCACAAGTTGTTCTGCTCTTTATTTCTTGTTAGCATCGCCAGATTTCACACATCTAGAATGATTTTGTCCCCGTGACGTTGATCTGATGAATGGCAAACTGTAAGGCCAACTTGATAACACTAACATCACCATTATAAAGCACATCTCATTAGGGTAAAGGAGGCTTCAAAATAGGCCTCCCACACAGAGGCCATGCTTTAATTTAAACACACCATTTAAAAAAAAAATCACAACCTGCTGATCCTCTTGAAATTATAATTAGCTGTATTACCGAGAAGGTTAATGGTACAACGCTGAAAAGCCCCAAAATATCAAGCGGCCACACACTTCTGCTCATCTAATTACTTATGTTGTTTGAACAAACGTTGTTTTCGTGCATTAATGAACAATGAACCCTTTCTTTTTAAGACACTGTCTGACGACTATGACGAGGTTATTCATTGAATGTAAAGCAAACTTTAACCTCAGCATATTTCACGTCATTCACTAAAGAAGAATTAAACTTGCAATATTATGCATGTTTAGCTGCAAATGAGTAAACGAACCTGCCTTCTCTCTCTTTTCTCTGAAATGATCTCTCACACATCGCTCCCGAAATCACACTTCACCCACAGCATCTACTTCACACTATCTCATACATATAGTGTGTTTGCTGCTATTTATTATCAAAAAAAAAATACTTTCAGTCAAGACTATAGTTATAATAGGATTATCATTTTTAATGTGAACAAACGCGGAACACAGATGCTATATTGTCCCAATTAAACTCTAAAGTGGACGTAATTGCATAAGGCTGTCTCTAACGAGTGGAGTCATAAAGAGCAGAATATCAGAGTAGTAATTATTGGAATATATCATCACATCTGACACAGACTTTAAATTAAGTGATCTGTCAAACTGAACCATGTATAGTTGCTCCTAAAAGCTATCAAAACGGTCTAAGTCAGAGCACCTTAATTTGAGTGTGTGACTGAACATTCATAGTCACAAACTGCACATTTCCTTGTAAATGTATAGATCTCCGGTTCATATCAGGTCCTAATGGCAGAAACACACACTATCACATTTCCTATCGATACGTTTGTATTTCACTTTTGCGCACAGGGAGACCTTTACGCACAGGATACCCTCTACGCAGCTTATTAAAACAGGCACAAAAGTTGCACTTACTTCCTAAAGATGAAACAAATCACTGCAATCGATCAGAAATCGTCCCAAGCAGGAGAAGAACAGCGGTGTTCAGCTGGGTCCGTGTGTACGGTGAAGTGGTATATGTTCCCCACTCATATCCCAGCCGTATTATTTGGGTGGGTGGGGGGGCATCACTTTAAAATTGCCGCTAACACACAGTAGCCTACTTTAGGCGTGCTACAGCCGCTCTGTGCAAAGCATGAGCATATCCCAAGCACATGATAGACGAAGAGAAGAAGAGGGAGGGAGTGACGGGGAGAGGGAGAGAGACAACTTTCCCATAACGTCTACAGCACCAAATAGAAAAAGTGCATGCACAGTTGAGCTCTCAGAGTGTGCAAGTTTTTTTTTTTTCCCTGTTGGTGGTGGGGTGGGATGAGGAGGGAGGGGGTGATGATGATGTGGAGGAGGAGGAAGGGATGTAAAGTCCATCCTTCTGTGTGAGAAGAGAACGTGCTCTGAAATTCAAACAAGTTCCCTCGGTTCTTTTGTTGCACGCACGGACTGAGGCAGCATTGTTCGCAGGTTGGCGTGGACCTCTCCCTCCTTTTCCCCTGACCAGGTTACGAAGTGAGCCTCGCAGTTGGGTGGTAATGAATTTGCTGCAGGCGCTTCGCTAACATGCTTTGACAAACGGAACGCATTTGCCGGTTTCCAAACAGAGGGGAAATTATTTGTTACATGCAATTCCCAAACTAAGTCTAGAATGAGATTAGTAGTAAAAAGAATATGTAACGGAGTAGTTCCAACCTCACTCAAAATGTTTTTATGGTGTAATTGTATAAGACTGTATTACACTTGTGAATTTTCATTGCTCTCAGTTGCCTGATAAGAGGTAATCTTATAAAACTCACACACAGGCGCGTGTCCCCTCCCAAATTGGACACACACACACACACACGCACACACACACACACACACACACAGCCTAGAGAGAGAAAGAAAAAGACAGATGAGAGAAATATTTCACACAAAAAAAGTTACAATGAGGTGACCTATTTGTCAGTATCAGCTAGCGATAACATACTTTGTGTGTGTGTGTGTGTGTGAATATATTATATTCTATAATATTCTATTCTATATTCTTTTGCTGAAAAACTGCTTAAGAGCTCTTTACTTTACTCTGCATGACACTTCTCTGTCACTGGCTCATAGGCATCAGTATCACTGCTCCATTATTTTCACTAGCCACAATTTTCACATTTTTCAAGATTGTGTTTTTTATTTTTTATTTTTAATGTCTCAGACAACAGTCATAAAATCACCATGTAACTGACAAAACAACCAACGCAAAGGCAGCGCAGCCCCCCTTTCTCATATTGCCCCCTCCTCCTCCCATTTGCCTAATTGCAGGCGTATCCATTAGAATCAACCGGATTCACGTTTTAGCTTAACAGCGAGGGCACGTTCAATGACGTAGACAAGCATATCAGCTACGTGCAGCCATATTTAAATACATTAAGGCAATTAGCGCATCAAAATATGCAAATCCCGCTTACTACATAGTCCGCCCGGCCGCAGTCGGAGTAATTTCCCCCAACCAGTTCTTGGGTGTTTGATTGCCGTTTTGAAAACCAACATAGCCTTGTTTGTTTTTCTCCAAGAGGCTTCGTTAACGTGAACGGGACAGAAGGGAGACATGAAGAGAAGGGGAACCGTGGCTCCTGCGTGGAAAACCGCCCTTGCGTAATGAGACGACCCGCTCCGCCATTCTCAATTGTCCGACGCCGTTGGCTCTGGTGTGCGTATTATTTTTAATATTGATGCATATTCAGTGGATAGATTTGCATTATATACTTCTGATTCAGTCTTTATTTCGACGTGGTTTTGCATGATCTGCGTCTAGACACATGTTTAGTGTGCTACAGCGATGCTATTTATTACCTGAAATTTCAGACTTCATATTCAGACTGTAACATAATATGATATTGACTATAGTGACGCGTATGAACGGCACTGTGGTCTCCATAATTAGGATTTCTTTAATCTGAATGATTTAAATCGGCGGTAGCCTTTGAATACTCATGCATGCATGAACAAAGAGCTCTGTGGTGGGCAAACAATAGAGGAGACTCGGAAGTAATACTGAGGAGGTGCTGTTTTAAGATAACAAGGGAATGACATGGTCTGTGCGAAAACTAATAACCGAAAAGTCTCCTGCCCAGTTTGAAAGAAATCCAGTGACGCAGCAGTGACATTTAGGCAACAATTGCTCAGGCTGTCTCCTCGGCGTCCGTGCATGCGCGCACAGTGCTTCCAGGGACGCGCGCACGCGTGCAAGTGCAGTGCGCTAAGACAAATACATCTCCAGTCATCACATACTATAAAATATAACACGCAGACATCCATCGAAGTAGTTCTTCTTCCGTCCCGTGTGTGTTTCAGATGCACACTTACTGCATCTTTGTGATCTTTACAAAGAAAGATCAAGTGTAAATCAAGTGTTTCAACTTACCTCCAATTAACAAAATCCAATCAAGCAGCCGCTTGTTACTCGTGCTTCGTTACGTGCGATCTTTCTGTCACGTTGGTGGGACGTTTTCCAGGATGACAAACTTTCTGCTATAGCAGCCAAAGCAGATGCAGCCCGGAAAAGGCTACTCCCCTCGTCACTGAACCTTGTTCTTAAACTGCTCGTGGCTCAACACCAGTGGTCAGGCTGGCTCACGTAAAGATATTCAAAGCCACAGGAGTCCGTTTCCCCACCTATGCTGAGCTCCTAACACCAAAACGTAATATTTACTCATTACCTGCTCCAAAATAGTGGGATATTAGTCACTCAGTGCTATAGTGGTCTCTGAGAGTTTATATGCTCCAGACATCACCCTCCGGTGCATTGGCCACTTTTTTTTTCTCGCCAAACATATGGAGGTTACACACACCTCCATGCGTTTTCCTGCAAAATGAGGATAACCCACATGTTCAACGACTGTTGAACACTATCAAAGTGAGGGCGTTTGAAGCATTTGCTATGAACACAATCAAAGAAAAAATCTTAAAATCAGACACAGATTGTTGTTTGTTTTTTATTTAATGGCAGGTTGATATGAGACTGAGATTGTTTCGTTAGAAAGAACTGATAGAGGTGTAGATGCTTTTCAGATAATTGACCAAAACCAGTGGAACCTTTTTATGCCTTAGATTTGTGGGTGTAATGATCTCACAAAAAAAAATAATCAGGTGTATTCGTTCACATCACTTCTTTCTGGGAGAGGTTACATAAAGTCTTCACTCAGCTTTATTTAAGAAAAAAAAAAACTACTAGCCTTTATTCCTGATCATGCACTGTGCAGCCTCAGTGTCTGCATGTGAAAGTTGACGAGCTGCGCAATCCGTTGTTCTGTGAGCGTCATTTGAATGATACATGGGAGAGACACATGTATCGACATCGGATCGCTCTCTCGTTGCTAAAATGACTGTTACGTTGGATATGACGGCGTTTTGTAATAACAAAGTCAGGAAAGAAAAAAAACACTTTTGCAGAATCCAAAAAGACGAGATGTGCTTACAAAGTGGGACAACCAAAATAAGACAATTCGCTTTTACAGCTATTTTAAACCAATGGAGAAGTGAAGTGACTCAATAATTCACTTCCTAACAACCGAAATGTTGACTTTAAAACGAGCAAATTGAGGAAATAAATCTTGGCCTTAATTAAAATACTAATTCTTCCAATTTTAGGCCAGACATTAAGCTGCGATGCAGTTAGTAGCAGGAAGATGTGAAGCTTGTCTGGGACTGGAAACAGAACTTTGAAATGTGCCTAATGAAACACCTCCAAGTTAAAGAACCACCCAAGTTGTTTTCTAATAGGTTACCTGTATTTTTAAAACCGTCTCCTGCACCATGTAGCCTACTAAGGAAACGTAGTTTTGTCTTTTATGCACAAATAATAATAATAACAATAATAAGAATATTAATTATTATTATTACTGAGTAGCTTTATTACTTACATTAATTGACATTACACTGTTCCATTCGTTTTTTGTTTAATCGGATTTTAAACAAAAAAAAAAACGTGTGGATTGAAATGATGAGGGGAGGAATTGAAGAATGTTGCACTGACCTGACAGAGAGGTTTGTGAAGCAGTTAGAGATGAGTACACAGCTTTATATAGGTCCTGTCGATCTACATGAGAAGCTTTGGAGAATGAAGATGAGGAGGATGAAGGTCGGGAGGGTGTCGACTGGACGACTAGACGGTGACATCTAGTGGTGATTTAGGAGAATGTCTTGAAAGTGACGCACACCTTTTCGCCTCGGCACCTCACACGTCTGAATCTCTTTAATACATTTGTGTAGGCCAATTAATTTTATACGTATAGACGATGTTAAAATACAGTGAAGGTGCAGCTCAAACTGCTACGGACTAACACAGGATATTTGACTTGATTAACAGCTACAGATGCTAAAAACCTTTCTAAATGCAGCTGAAACTGGACTGAAGGCTAAACATGTTGGTTACATCATTAGTTCATCTTTTAAGGATTAAAAAACGTTTTGTGGATGTTGGTACATTTAAATGTGAAGTCTTAATTTTTTAAAAAGATTTTCGATAATAGTCTTTTTCTTCCATACAGCCTGGTATCACATCACTCAGCCAAATATTTTTGTGACCTTGCTCTTGGTTTGAACATGTCTCATGCATGTAGCTGTAAACAGGATGTTAGATTTGGGAAACCTGTTCTCCGGTTATGTATCAGTCTGACCTTTGGAGAAAATGTAAGAACTTGTCACATTTGATCATTCCTGTCATTCCTGTCATTGTAGTGTGTCTGTAGTGAGTCCATGAGCCACAGTCACCGCATGTTTGCTGGCATTAACCCTCCAAACTCATTATAGCGGTTTTTCGGCTTAATGAAATGACGCAGTAGAGGGACCGCATGGAGGGCGGCCTCGTCCAAACCTGCGAAACTGCTTAGAAATCAATCCCACACGATTTTTACAAGAATTCATATGAGGAATGTTTACATATGTTCATAGACCACACAACTTGCTCTTTTGCAGACACACATATCTCTATCAGAAAACTGCAGCAATACACTACAGGAAAAAAAAAACGCGTGGGCCTAACGCAAACTAACAGAAGAGTGTTTTAAGCTGATATTTAACAAATGCTCGATTACAGACCGCTGGGTTTTTAGGAGCCGTTGTGGAGCATTTTATTGTGCACAGTATTAAAAAAATGTCATAACAAAAAGGCACGTCGGATAAACCAATTCCGAAGATGTATCGTCTCAGCATTCACGTCTTTCAACAATCAGTTTGTTTTTACAAAGGAAAAAACTTAGATCTACATGACAACATAATGAAATCGTACAATAAAATCAACGGAACGATTCACAAACGGTGAAAAAAATGGTTGATTATTAAAATCCAAACTTTTTGGTTGATTATTAAAATCCAAATAGTAGCTTAAATAATTCAGAGAAGTAATTTTTTTTTTAAAAAGGTGATTGATGCGTGTTAACAGTAATTTACTGTAACACATATGTTTCCTTTAAAACAATTTAATCAAATTGATGGGACTCATTTAATTAAAAAAAGGCCGGTAACTCTAAATAAAGGTTACGAAACTCAAATAATTTAACAGATTTTATTTTTTTAACAGGTTTTCATGTTTTCATAAGAAGCGCCTTTCAGGACAGAACTTTGATTTGAAATGCACCTTTTGGTGATGTGAGCCTGATATTTCCAAACGGTATTACCCTGTAAATCCACACATCTAACGAAAAAAAGAAATAATACGAATTACATAAAAAATAAATGCTCTAGAACATAAGTTTCAATAGGTTTACTTGTTTTTTTTTATTTAGAGTCCTATCTTATCTTATCTCTTTATTTATCTTTTTTTCCTATAAGAGCTCAAAACAAACAATTGATGGGTGAAGAAACACAAAGGCCTACAGCAAGACGCATAAAAAAATAGTTTGTCTTATTTTCATAAGGAGTGTTGTCCTGCTGACGACGTACGTCAACCACACCATCATCATCATGTTGTTGGCTGATGTTACTGATTATTGTATTCTCTGAAGTCATTCATGCGTCATCCACTGCCGTAATTAACACTGTGCAGTATTTTTCACGCGCTTGTTGTAAGGAAACCAGAAAAATGAAAGAAACCCGTGGATTCAACATTTAGTTTTTGTCGTTCTTAATTTTTCTTTTGTTGAGGAATGAATAGCTCAGTCCTGGAATAGGCCTTTAGGCTGTGTGTGTTTGTATTAGAGGTGTTCACATCTCTCTCATTTGTTAAGAATTTGCATTCATTATGAACATGTAATTGTGATTTTAAGATCTATGTACTTAAAAATGTGTCACCAAGACTGTAACTTTATGTGAGATAAACATTGGCTTTAAATGTCAAATTAATGTCTTTCATAATGATCTTTGTGTTAAAAAGCCAGAATTGTTTAAATGTGAAGATAAAGAATTGAAATCTAAAAATGATGCTACTGTCATTATTCCAACATCATGCATTATACATTGTCTTCGAATTAAGCTGCTATTGCACATGCACTGACTGATTTTCATGTTGGTGTTTTTTGTTTGTTTTCTTTTCTTGAGTTTGCACAGTATGAACGTTTTTTTGGCTTTTTCTTTTTTGGGATGCATGCAGAAACAAGTCAAACACAATGAAACCACACCAAGTCACATCAGGATAACTAAGAAAGCCAGTAACTTTACTGAAATCTCTGCAAAATACAAATAGCCTTTCCTTCCAGCAGAGGAGACTTTTATTTCATCCCCATACGTTTCCACTACATACAGCTGAATCAAGTCCCTTGAGTTACAGAGATGAGAATTTAATTTAATACCATCTTAGTCTCAAGTGGCGACAAAGGCCAGCTTATGCCGCTGAAAGCCGCTCTCGCGTTCCAGAAAACATTAGTTTCAAACCTCCCCCATTTTCAGGTTTATACAAGCTACATTAATATTACAGACTGACTTTTTAAGCATTTTAACATATTTCTCTTTTTTTTATTCCTTTTCAGCTTCTGAATACAACTTAAATAAACCACAAACACCGTGGAGCAACAAATAATCCCATGTGAATGTTGGGACCTTAAGCAATAGTATGTTACTACACATGGCTGTACAGGTGTATGTTCTCACCTTTGCACTGCAAGTGACTTATCAAAATATCAGCTGAGGTACTGCTTGGGTCAATTTTGAGGTACCAACATTTAGTCTATTATGACAAAGAACAACTGATCAACAGAGGATGAAAAAGAATGGCTTCAAATTTACAAAAATAAAAAGAAAGAAAGAAAACAAAGACAGAAAAACAAGTTTTCTCATTGTCTTTGGTTAAAATTATTGTTAAAACTACAGCACTCTAATTATTTAATTTGATGAGTGAGTATTATGATAACTTGTAAGTATGATCAGGCCTGAATGATTCTGTTGATTCTAAGTGAACAAAAAAAAGGTGAATCAAAACAGGTTTTTGCACGTAACTGTAAGTCTTTTTGCACAAACCCGTAACAAAACCAATAAACGGTCATGGTTGATACTGATAGTGCAACTTGATATCTAACGCTACATTTGATTGACATGTGAAACCAATTGTACATTTGAGCAAATTCTTTTATTGTGTTGTTTCAATGCTTGCAAAAACCATAAATGAATGTGAAAATAAAAGTTGACTTTACAACATAGAAATGCCACTGGCTTTGGTTTCTCCACACTTATACTGCCTGAAACATCATGTTTATTTTTTTCTCAGCCTTTTTGTATTGAATTATAAAAAAAGAGAGAGAGAGAGAGAAAAGAAGAACACCGTTATAGAGGCTCTGCCCCTGTTTGACTACACAGACTGTATACAGTAACAACATTGTGAACCTGCATGAAATATGCACATAGAAATATCAACACTTAAGTGACAGCATATACGGGAGTGGGAGGCAGAGAGATATGTGGCTAATTTTGTTGTTTAAAAAAGACAAACTCAAAACAGCTATTTATCTAAAATAAAGAATTGTGCTTCTCCCATATACCAGCATGATCAATTTATCCTCGTGTATCTGATGCTGAACAGTTAGTGACATGTAGTAAATGATGTGGAACCCTGTTCTAGAGAGTGGAACATGAGGAGTCACAGGACAACAAAGAATCAGATTAAATTTGCAAATGATCAGGAATAATTAATCACAATGCACTTGCAGAATTGGATTATATAAATATAATTCAAAAGAAAAATTATACAGCTAGGCCTTGGGCTTGTGTAACATCTTGAACACGAGCCAAGATTGTGGTGAAGATTCAAGATGAAGTGAAAAAATAATGTCAAAACATTTTTGGGGGGACTAACTACATTAAATTAAATAATTAAGGTTAAAAATGAAATATCTGATGGACCGAGGGTTCATCGTATTTCCTCATCAGCGTTGCAGCCCCACGCTTTATGTATCAACACTTCCCTCTGTGTCATCCCCAGTTCCAGTCTCATGACATTTTCCACTAACAGACATTCAGGCCTGTCTTTCCTCTGTCACACAAACCCTGGCAATGCGTTCCAGCTGGTTTTTAAGGTTAGACTAAATACAACCCTGAACAGCATTATTCAGGGCTCAAATTAAACAAACCAGACAACATGTGCAACTGCACATAGAAACTCCACTATGAAACCAACAAAAATCATTATTATATATATTTATATATTAGAAAGCTATACACAAGCATGTTAATTTCACAGATTTTTTTTAAAGATTCTTAATATTACCATTATTATATATAATTAGAAATACACGTTTAAAAACAAACCTCTACAAAGATAAAACAGTTCAGCAAAGCATTGGATCTCAGTTTGTTTTCATGGCTTACGGCTTTGAAGCCCTGACACTTCCCCTCTGGGTGAACTATCCATCTCTTATTAGCAAAGCTATCAAAAAACACATTCTGGCTTATAGAAACTACAAAAAGCCACAAAAATGCTTTGCATTGGATTCCTTTCATATGAAAATATAAGCAAGTGTATCGTACAATTGTTTTTTCCTTTTCCTTTTTTGTTTATTAATACTGAATAGTTAATACTAGATCCAGAGTTTTCTTGATTACACTAACATAGCTCTTAGATCAAAGGGTGGTCCTCGCTCCGCTCCGTTTAAGGGGAGCACTAAAATCCTCAAAGGTTCCACACATCTAGAATCGGATTTGCCAGTTTACCTGTAAAATCCTTCAAATGTTGCATAATAGCTTTTCATTTAATGAGTAAATAAATCTTGTAATGTCTGGCAACTTTTGACCCCTGCCCTTCCCCCCTTGACCCTCTATTTACATAAATACGTTGAACCTGCAACATGACATCATCTAATGTTAACACACATTTTTGCAAGGGAGAACTGCAGAGAAGGTAAATAGAAATGAAACTGACACTGTACACATGTATTGTTTGTCCAACTCAAGTGCTAAGGTGTTTTCCACTGGACACACTCACTCTCATGTTAATGTTTTTTTTTTCTTTTTTTTTGTCTCTAGTCACTGATATATCGCTGAGGCAAACTGTAAGTACGTTTTATGAAACAGAGTACCTGACTATTTTTTTGTTTATTTGTTGATATGCATATATGTATACATACACACACGTGTAAAGATATATGCATATGTGATTCTTTTTATCCACACACAATACAATTTATGCATAGTTCCCCAACAAAAATACCCCTTAATCCCAACCCAACCAACACTCACCCTCCCAAAGCCCCATTACAACACCCCACTGGTTTATATAATGTCAATATGTATAGCACACACACTCAAAAAAAAGGAACATAAGAAAACAAAAAAGATAAAGAAATTACAGATTTTTGAAAAGGGGGTGTCCCTTTTCATTCCTTCAGCGTTAAAGTGATAAAAGGAAAGAGGCAATGGTGTTGGGTGGTGAGTGACTCATGATATTGAGTGAGAGGAGGAAGAGTTGGGAGGCATCATAACGCTGCGTTGTTGGGGGTTCAGGGCAACTTGGAGCACTGCCGGGGAGAGGACAGGGCTATCATGTTGCCCATCCTTCTGACAGACGCACCCGTTTGATAGAGGGACTCTCACGCTCATCCAGGGCGGGCCGGACCAGTCCCAGAGGTGAGTGGAACTCGTTCCTGTGCTCATCACGGTCGCTGCCCTCATGGGAGCTGCTACAACTGCTCAGGCTATCAACAGGGGAGCGTCCCGAGTCCTGGCGGGACGAGGGGTTCTGGGGAGGTGGTACCCCACCACCGTAGCCCCCTGGTGTGCTGCTGGTGCGATCTCTAGGAGGAGAAACAGGTTCGGACTTGATGTGCAGGCTTTGAGCAGAGGGCAGGGAGAGATTTGAACCCTGACATAAGTGAGAGCTAGAGCAATTTCTGTTGGAAGGAAAGGAAACGCAAGGGGTTACAGAGTTACAGAGAAAGAAACAAAGTGATTTAAAAGTCAGTCTGTCACACACAAACATGCATGCAAGCACAAATGCACTCAGTCATACTCCTGAAAACAGGGAGGTGTCATATCTGTGTCGAAACTTGCAAGTGAAGGTTGAAAACAGTGGCGAACTCTTATATGTTATGTCATGCATTTAACAACTACACAACACCTCAAATTAAGTTTGATGCACTCACCCTAGCTGACCGAGAGCTGAATGCTGCATGTTCTGAAGATGCTGCTGTTGCCACCCGCTCATTGAGCCAAGGTGAAGGGAGCTGCCGCTGTTGAAGCCAGACAGGGAGGACAGGTCTGCGCTATTCAGGGAATATTCTGTGTACACATGAGGAAAAGGGAGAGGAGGATGTAAATTATACGTTGCTCAAAGAAGTTCAAACTAAGTTGCAAATATAAAACATCTCTGATAAATGTGAGCTGCTGCAATGATACATGATTTTATTCTGTGGGTGACACAATAGCACCCTCTGCTTTTCGACTGTTGTATGGCGCTTAGAACTGGGAATGAGGTGTCAAAAGCAGCAAATACAGTATACTTGAAATGAGTCACATTAACACGTTGACTGATTCACAACATTTGCAACAATCTTCTTATTCAAGCATAAAACAAGGCAACTGAAAAGATGTATTTTCCTATAAGGTAACTACAGAGAATGAGAGAGCAATAAAGGGAGTTGAATAGAGTTTAAAAGATTACACAGTGCATACATATAGCAGTACATACCAGTACCATAAGAAGTAGAGATGGCAGATGGGTAACCGCCCATGCCTTGTCCTGGTAGAGTGGGAGTTGCTACTGATACCACTGGGGTAGCCAATGACTGTGCAGACTGCGAGTTGTTTATTCTCTGGTTCTGTGACAGAGGAAGAGGATACACAGAAAAAAAATGGGAGAAGCTTGATAACATGAAATTAAACTCCCAGACAAAACAAACAAAAAACTGCAATAGACCAAGAAAGTTTTTTTGTTTGATTGTATTTATTTCTTTCGCTCAACAGATGCTGAGCGAATGAATGTGATGCCAACTTCTGGGGAAATTAATCACTTGACATGCGACACAGCTGAACCCTGCCAACCCTGTCATTTACCACCCTTTCGGAGGGCCCACTGTCACTATAGTAACACCATCGGTCTCCACGGCAACAGCAAGGGTAGCAACAGCAAGGGAGAGGCACTTTACTGTGGCAGAGGGAAGGGGTGGCAGCAAATAATGGTGGCTCTTATTTTGTTGCTCTCTTACTTCTGAGTAATAAAAGCTATGAGGTGTAGATATGTGTTTTTACAGTAAACTCTATATGCAAGCATAAAGACAAAAGGAAGGATGTGCAAGACCAGAGGCAGAAAGAGGCCTGGCTGCTTTTACTATGGTACACCACTGGATGGCACTATGTGCCCTCCCAAAATGTGATGTCTGGTGACATCGGGGCTATAGCACAGTCAGCAACAACAAAGATGAAAGTTTCTCTGTAGTCAAAGTTTTTCAAACACATTGTAGCTAGCTGACATAATCTAAATAATGAATCAATGCAAAATTTAATTCAAATTAAGAGCTTAGACTGCACGCTCTCAGTTCTACAAGGCACATAATGCTCTTGGGAACTATTTTAACCAGTTTTGTGAATATAAAACAATTACATTTTAGAATGTAATGGACCTTTTAGGTTTGTTTTTGATTTCTAAATTAAGTTGGATCTAATTGAGTGGCAGTCTGACTTACCAACAGCAGATCAACATCCTCAGACTGATGGCATTAAAAGGGGAGGGTAATACATTCAAATTAGTGTGTGTGAATGAGAAAATGGAAGTGGTGGCTAAGTGTGGATCTAAAGATGGAGCCGCTGCAGGATTGAGCCAACAGGAAAAAAAACTAATGTAAAAAGTGGATGCTAAGAACTATTGTAACTAACTTAACACACCTTATTAGATAGACAGCTGTAATACTGTAAGTGCCAAATATGCATACGGATACAGCAGAAGGAACATCTGACACCATATTAGACTTGGGCCAAAAGACAAAGAAGGGTATTACGTTAAGGAGCTGTCAAAGCAACAAGATGACATGTATTTAAAGTTAAGCTTATAGTCGGCATAACCTTATCAACCCAAGTCTGATATGAGAAGATGAAAGCAGCAGAGAGGACATGAGAGAAAATAAACAATAGCAAACAAACCCAACAGTCCACAGTAGGTGGGAAGATATACAGTAAGTAACAGGGTGGGGAAAGGAGGAACGATGCCAGGAAAGAGGGATACGGATAGTTCACTCACAATGGAGGGCATGTTGTTCTTGGCGCCAGGGGGAATGAGCACACGTAGGTCAGGTTTGCGGTTGTTCATGCCTAAGTTCATGGGTGGGGGAGACTTTGCCTGCATGTTCTTGTTCATGCCACCTGGAGAGACAAGCAGACTGGGCGAGTTGCGGTGGTTTCCATATCCATTTCCTGAGAGCAAAAAAGAGAGACAGGAGAACTTTTAACATACCACAATTCTCCAACAGTATTTGAGTAAAAGACACAGCTACATGTCATTAAACCCATTTCAAAAGTTTAATGAATCTTGGATGCCTTGCTATGTGTGATGGTGTAGCCTAATTAGAACTGCAGGAATCCATTTTCATCTTGTGCTCCTTTTCAGTGTTTCTGTCTCATTTGCACTTCCTGTTGTAGCAATTGTATTAGCTCACCAGTTTGAGGAGACTTGCAAATGGTGTTGGATGAAAGTGGTACTATACACAACATATTATACTTGATGATGAAATTTTTTCCACTGTTTGTTTGGCAGTCATACAAAGAAGGCAACCACTTTGGAGGACCAGTTAAGGATGCATGTGCCAGAAAATCATGTAGAAATGTTTAATCACAGGTAGGAAGACCAAAGAGTGACGTCACCCATCATTTGTGCATCAGAGGTAAACGCACGACTATTCCAGAAAAAAGGCTCTGACCTAGGGTGGCAAGATTCCATTTAGTACACTTAGAGGGCCAAGTGCAGCACCCATTTCTCCCTCAAAAAAATGGCGGTACGAAATCCTAGCAACATCTGAGCGTGGAGCAATATAGTCTTTGTTTCTAACCCAATCCCACAGACTGTTTTTTCCCTTACTTTTCCTTCCTTCTTCCAAGGGGTAGAACACAGGGCACTGTGTGGACGTTCCCACTTGAAAGACAGGCAGGAATTATACGTTAGACATAAATGAATTTCCTAATCATATACTCCAGGGGAAAATGAGTCGCAGATGTCTTCCTGGGCAATTTCCCTTGCTAATCTTTGTTTAATTTGAGAGCGAGGTTTTTGTTGTTTGGAAATGAAAAGTCTCAAAAGCTCAATTTGAACAATCTGAAGAGTAAACGACCACTAGCAGTGAGAGAAAACGAGGCCGTCTGACAGAAAACAAGAAAAACTGTGTCTGTGACTGCTGGAGTATGTGTGTGTGTGTGTGTGTGTCTGTCTCATCTGGGATGAGTGATGTGTGAGAATGTATGTAAGTTAATGCAGAATACTTGATGCAGTTTTGCATGTGCATGATTCTATATAACATTTCTGTCACACAGAGTGCACATTTATGAGAGCTTATGCATGAGCCATGCATATGGATGCACGTGTGTGTTTTGTATTGGACCCTCTTAGTTCCAGTGTCAATCTCACATTAGCAAAGAGGCAGCTGCCTCTTCAGTTTTCCCGCTTTCTCATTCTCATGGCTCGCCCTTTGTGAGATTGAGTGGGTGCATGTGGAGATAGATGAATGAGACCTTACACACATATAAAACATACACACACACCACACACACATACATACACGCACTTCAGTAAATAACCCAGCAGGAAGTACATCAGTGTTTCTGTATAGATGAATAAAGAGAGACTGAGCTATAAAGAGATATTAATACACACTTTGGTCAAGATGACACGGACTTCATCTTGGTTACAGTTAATCAGACATCTGTGTATTGCCACCCTGCAGAGATGGCTGCAGTCCAGTCAATTATCTGCTAGATGACTATGATCATGAGTGGCATAGGCCAGTCCTTAAACACTTCAAAAGCAAAATCACTAGCTAATTAAGCTAATGAAGCAAGAACTGTTACTCAAATCTTTCCATTCTACAGCTTGATTAGCGTGATTTTAGGACAGTTGCATTCAACAGCAACACATTGACTTGACCACTATATTAGATGTAGACATGACATCCCAGTGTTCATTTCCACTCTCCTTTTCTAAATGCTACTTTGCATGGTTGAGCTGCGGCGCAGGCTGGCGTCAACTGTTCAGAGGAAGTACCAAATTTAAACCAAGCCCAGCAAGTAGTCTGTTTTATCACACACAGAGAACTGCATCTGATCTCAAATTCAGATAAACTGTTTGTTTTTTTTTTGTTGCTATTTCTGAGGTGTGAGGGGACAGCTTATAGGTCAAAGCTCAAGAATTGCAATCTGACTCTATAGGTGCCATGGTTACAACCTAGTGCACTTCGAGATGCATGTGTTTGACAAGAGTGTTCATTCTCTCTCTTTCCCTTATACACACACACACACACACACACACACACACACACACACAAGGAGAGGTGTGGTTACTGTTACTGAACAAATTTCTGATGTCCTGTTGTGGTCTAACAGGCGCACTCCATTCTATTCTCCATACACACACACTCTTCCGTTGCGGTTTGGCCAAATGTGCATTCAACCCTGAATTCTCCAACTGAACTAAGTTGTCACACTCACACTTATAACTTGTACAGTTGGTGCGAAGCGTTCCCAAGCTTGAAACCCAATTTGTTTGATATGTTGAACCTGACTTGTCTTCAGTTATAGTATGTTCGTGTTTGAGCTTGCATGTGATTTTGACCAGAGATGTCTTAACTTATTTGAGGGGCTAACTGGTGTGTGATCAAGGTGAGAGGTAACAGGAGTTTTAGAGCATAGATAACAGGCACATAATTGCACTTATGGAGATGGGAGGTTTTCACAAGCTGGGGCCCTGGTCCAGAGCTCTCTTCATCAGCTCTTTTTCACTTGTCTGTTCTGTCTCTCTCCTCACCTCACGCTCTCTTCTAGCCGGCAAACGAGTTGACAGATTGAACACATACTGTATAAAAATGAGCAAACATATACATGCACATAGACACTTTCCACAATATTTCCACAAAAGACACATGATGACTCAGCTTTTCACTAGCATGCATATTTGCTATGGACTAGAATTACTTGGGGACTTTGTGTGATTTAGAATTTACACACACTTCTGGGTTTCATGCAGCATATTTGCACAGGATAAACAAAAAGTCTGTGCTTCAATTACATTTACATGCCAAATCCCTAGGATTATCTCCAGATATGATAGAGACATAGTGTATGTTCATGATAATGCTGCAATGACAAGAAACTCTCAGGAGTAATTTCTACATGGTAAGCCGAGTACATGAGTTCAAGTACTTTAAGTCATGAAAACAGTGTTCCTAGGCAACCAACAGTTTAAAAACTGGAAATGATTTTGTGCTTTTTTGCAATTTTATTATTAGGACAGTGGAAACCATATACAAAAAATTACAAGACTGAGGACATGACCAATACTTATGTGAGACGCCTTCTGAAAATCTTCCAAACTACAGCCCTCAAATTAATGTTAATGTCATGTGAGTTGTGTCTGACTCTTTTTACAAACAGTAGAACCTTGACATCAAAAATACAAAGGAGTTGTCTTAATGTGCACATCTGAAACACACAGACAGACACACACAAAGGTTCCTCATATGTCACTTAGGCCACACTACTTAGATACTCATACAAAAGCCAGACAGCAGTTGTACAATCAGCTTATCAAAACTTATGGTGAGCAGAAGAGAGACATTAAAACAGTCTTTGTGGTGCCACAATGCTTGGATCACCTCACACTGAGTCACTTAGAGGAACATCATTAAAATGGCTGACCAAATTCACAGAATACTTCCATCTGTGTTCCCCCACTGTTTCTCCTTTGCACACATGCTTCCACCATCAGTGGATATTCATCACTGGGGTTTCCCCCCCACATGCTCTTTCTCTCTCCCCCTAGATGAGATTTAAGAGAGCTTTGAATGGAATCTTTTAGCTCTCACATGACTCTCTCTCCACATCATGTTTTTCGCTGCTGCTGAGCGACGCGCAGCTCTCACAGAGCGTCTCTGTTCCTTCGGCACGGTGACACAAAGGCTACATTTGAAGCATGCTGTCGACAGAACACACGCCACAACAAATGGCCCTGTTGTGTGTGTGTGTTTGTGTGTTTGATGAGTGACCAGACAGAGAAACCAGGCATTGACCCCTTGTGATGGGGCCCTAGGGGCCAGACAAGGCTGCCCAGCTGTGCCCCACTGACCCCACCCCACCATCCCATTCTCCATTTTTAAGCTCTGCACTGTACATCAGGCTGTAAAAGTTAACTCTTAAATAGGAGTCTCTTTGCCATAAATTCATAAATTGGGCTTGCAATGTCCTCAGGGACAAATCCACTGACAAACAGAAGCTAACACATAAGATTTCTTACACATGTTCCTCCTACATGGGTTGCTCCACTTTCCTCAGGATCATTATAGCATGGTAAGCCACTCCAAACCTTGGATAATTTTGATTACAGACATATGATAGCAGTTACTCTGTAGCAGGTTTGCCTGGCAAAACAAGTTACTCCAAATGGCAGCTATGAGTTTTGTCAATTTAAATTAACATCCAAATCCAACATGTGGCAGAAATAGAGAAAGTTCATCATATAGAGCAGAAGAGAAAACTCAGACGTACATTCAAATGTCCATCAGCTACCCTGATACCCTGTCTATCCGTCAGTCTGCTGTTTCATTATACAGTTTAATTTTATTTCTGTTTCCCCCCATTTGTTCTACCATTTTATAGATAAACACAGGCAGGATGTGTCACAGTCCCAGCACTGGGCAAACATTCCCAGATAAACTCCACGACCGCTAACATCAACACATCATGGACAAAATCTCCATTTGGGTTTGGGTTACTATTAGTCATGCATTTTATGGCCCCGAGTGGGTGAGTGGGTGCCATTTATGTGTGTGTGTGTAGGTATATGTGTGTGTGAGTGTTAGCAGACAACAGTGTGTGAAAAGAGGAGGTCATTCTTACCAGCACTGGTGCCTGCGCCAGTGGTGAGGTCAGCACCCATGAGGCCACCTGAAAGATGAAAGCGAGAGGAAAGCAAAAGAGAAAAAACCATTAGAGGATAGACACCTACCTAATATCCACTAGGCTACTGTCTCTTACCTTGTGGCCTTTTAGAAGCTAACTCAATTTAATCACAATCCACTGTATGTGTGTGTGTGTGTGTGTATGTTAGTAAATCAGTACATTATACATGTACTGATACCCGAATTAGTAACACTAATTCCCACTCAAACTTTAACACTCTGAACAACTGGACACTGCAAGTAAGCTGCCATCCAAGACAAACGACACATTATTATTTTTAAGCCATATGATGTGAAAGAGTGGGAGGGTCTAGAACATGTGCGGTTTGGTGTGGATGCTGAGAGCGCCAAAACTCATATTTAGTTTGTGCTGGCCCTTCCAGCATCCAGTTGTAATGACAGGGTAAGATTGTGGGCAGCTGCCTTCAGACCAGAGGGACAGAAAAACTTTGGACAACAATAACAAACCAACAGGCTTCATTTGCTTATGTCACCAGCAACTCAGTGCCTATACATTCAGTAGGGCCAGACATTGCATATGTAGAGTCTCACAGTAAAACAACAGGACTGTGAGACTGTGAGTTAATATGATATTAAATGATCAACTTACTTTTTTTTAGGTGAAATATTGCACGTAGTTGTTATAAAATAAATTGCACATTTGATGTGTGTTTTAGCATGACAGATATAGGTACATGCAGTTGAGGCAACAGACAGAGAGGGGCTACGACTGTGTAGATGGGTGCATGTGTGCAGGTGAGGCCCTACCTGTGTTACCTGCACTGGGGGGTCGGTGTGTAACTCCGGGAGACATGCTGTTTCTCTGTAGGCCATGGTGCGCCAGTGGCAACAGGTTGTGGTTGCCTAGGGAACCACCGGGATGACTGTAAATGAGATTGTTCTGGTTGCTAACGGGAATGGACACAGGCATGTCGTAGTTCGATGGGGGCACAGCCTGCTGAGAAACACAGGGAAAAAGAGATTTGAGAGTTTGATTACACTTAACAATTTCAGTGAAAGAACAAGATAAAATAGGGCCTTCAAGTAAAGGAAATGACACAAAGAGCGAGAAAGACATGACAATTCAGAGAGACTCCAGGAACACAAAGGAATTTCAAATCACTTCACTATCTACAGGGTTTCTCTTACTACAGAAGCTGTGAGAAAAAAAAAAAAGAAAAAAAAAAGACAAAGACAGCCAAGTTCAAAATGGCAAATGGACAACAAACAGTAGACAGCCATGCATAGATGAACGGAAAAGAGCAAACTTCCTAGAACAAGGGCTAAAAATAAAAGGTTGTATGAATATAGAAAGGGGGCATTGCACAAAATCCAAAGGGTAAGTACCTAGAAAAGAGTTCTTTAAATTGCCACCAATATGATATACTGTATATGTTGGCAATACATGTCTTTCCAACTTGATCCACCATAGGTAGGTTACTTTGGAAGCTACTAATATATTTCATGTGATTTGTCATTGTGAAGGCAAAATGTTGCCCAGAGGAAATATTGCGCTGTGGTCACTACATTTATATTTCCTAAAATGCATTCCTGGTTTATTACATTAAATGAATAAGAAGGCTATGATTTACAGTTCTAAAAAAGTTAAAGATAATTCAGTCTGTCTTCACTCCAGTAAAAAAGTCTGCAGCATTTTTTGCCAAAGTAGCTTCAAGACTGGATAAATGAATGCAATTAGGAATCATTTATTTTTCTGTCACATGGAGCTAATGTAAAGCATTTTTAAGTGGTAGACTCAGATCAGTCCGTCGTCTCATCAGGAACATAAGTAGAGGTAGCCTGCTGGCCGCAGGCACCTAGTTTGTCGTGTTTATTGTGTCCCTTGGCAGAAAGGCTTAACCTTGGGGAGTGCCCTGGAAGTGGTTGATCCTGCATGTTAGCTTTAGGAAATAGAAAACAGGGCCCTAAATTACTGCCATGTGTTTCGATAAATCAGTGGAATTATCAGTGTGGCTAATGTGCGTTAACACTTCTTTGCCTCCCTTAAGGTTGAAAATATTATTTATAAGTACAGAGACACTGTATTGGCTTCATCTATCATCTACATCAGCTATTTCTAGTTCTGTTTTATCTTTTGACAACTTGTTCATTTTCTCCATCTCATATGTATTCCTCGATTCCTTGCTGGAGTTCTTATACCTCATCATGTCTCTCTGCTGTGTTTTCCAAGATTTGGGCAACAGTCTCTGTGTGCAACTTAGTGTGTACACAGACCCCATTGCGGGATGGAAGGGCCCCATCAGTAAGTTATCCTTTAACTGGTGCCATCCTTCCTGTTTTCACTCATCTTCCTCTGCTTCTGCCCACAGTCCCCCCAACAGTCCCCTGCAATCCAGAGGCCCAGTGCTTGGCAGCCACCCTGACCACACACTGAACTGCCACTTGTTGTGCACAGAGTTCCCCCAACACCACCAACCCTGCTGTTCCACCCCCAACCCCACCCAGCTCCAATCCCAAACCTACCCCGCCATGCCACCCCCAGCTCCCCAACCCCTTGCCTTGCTTCTAACCACATGTCCCTTTGCTCCACGCAACTTAAACACCAATGTTTTTTGAATTAACTATGTGGAATTACTTTTCTTGTGTTGTGTGCATGTGTAGAACATCAACCACTGCAACATGTTGCTTTCTGAATGAAGGAGACCCTTACAAAAAAGTTGTATAATCAAATATACCATTAGTATACTTTTTTTAAACAAAAAACAGGCAAGTATACTTTTAGTTTGCTTTTCATGCAGTAATCGGAGCTATACTAGACAAAATAAATGATATAAACACAAAGTATGCTTGAAGTATCCTGATAAGTACACAGAAAAATCTAAGTATATTTGACCTATACTTGTACTTGAAGTACACTGCCTTTCAGTGGTTTAACTTTGTAAGAAGGGTAAGAAGGGTAACCAGTTAATAGGCCTTTCCTTCTCAATCACTTATTGAAGTGCCAATAAGAGTAATACTTATTGTACATTTACTATGTCACATAATTCTCCGCAACTGACACACTGTTTAGTTGTTGTCACGATCATGTGAGAGCCCAGTGACACATTATATATTATTATAATAATAATAATAATAATGATAATGACATACTTTATTGATCTCCTTGGGGAAATTGTTGTTTGGACAGCTGCCAGACAGCACATGTCAGCGTTACTATAAAGTTTCTTGTCCTAGGACACCTCGACAAAGCCTGGTGGAACTTGGAATCAAACCAACCACACTTAGGATCATGGACGCCAACAAAAGGATGCCCCGACATAAAGTCGTCCTGAACATGTGTTGTACTCATGTCATTAAAAATGTAAGTGTACACTTAAACCGTATTGAATATATACTTTATATATACTTTTTTGGGAGAGGCTCAGTTTATATAGAATCTTTATTTAGCATTTTTTGGTAGCTGTCTATATATTAGATTGTTCTGTAAAATTAACAGTATAATATAAATCCAGTAGTTGCCTCATCATAAAATGCCTTTTTTAAAGATGCTGATATCATACTGAAGGTCTTTGGCCTTTGATTATTTCTGAAAGGGGGAAAGGTAACTGAATTTTGCAACATATAGAGATGTGCTGCTGCTGTTTCATTGCCACAGTGTCTGTTGCGGGTGACTGAACGCTGTGTTTTGGTGCAGGAAAAGGAAAAGCACATGCGGACCACACCTCCCCTGAGAGCCAGGCAAGGCATTATGGGCAGCCGGTTCAAAGTGGCAGCCCAGTAAGGTTAAAAATTGTCATCAGAGGAAATTTAAAATTATTATAGCAAAGTTCTGCTGGTTATGGTTGCATTCAAATTAAAGGAACATTCCTCAACTGTAATCAAACAAACTCAAAGCACTATGATTATTTTCACTGTGAGTATACAATATAATCTCTCTCTAGTCTTACTCTCAGTCTCAATTTATATATTTATTTTAGTGGCAAACAGTGGTGGTTAGCCGGGTTAGTTCAACCGTTTCTGGTCAGTCAGCACTTTGTTAGACTGCTGAGGATGCAGCATAGTGTCAACCCAGTACTTACAGGTATCTTATGAGTTTTAATCATGTGATCAAACTCCTCGTTAATCTGTTTGTATTTCTCCTCAGTGCGTGGGGTGAGAATAAGAGCAGTCTCGAGCTCCGGGCTCTCGCTGCCTTTGTTCTCCTTCTTGCTTAATGCCTGCCAGGTCCCACGACCACAGAGATGGATGGAAGAACGGATGAAGGGAAGATGGGTGGTAGGAAGACATGACATAAAGAAGAAGACGAGTGACAGAAAGGATAGGGGAGAAAAAGGGAAAGAGAGGAAAGAAAGTTGAGAGGAAGGTTTGAGTTTCAATGACGGGTACTTACACACAGTCTCTGTCTGCTGATCATCAGATCAATGTCCTCGTTTATTTTCCTGTACTTGTCCTCTGACTCGGGGCTGTGACCGACCGAGTCGTCTGCGTCAGGGTCTGGGCTGTCACAGCCGTTTAGGCCCTTCTTTCTCAATGTCTGCAAACAGAGCAGTTACACAACATAGTTGAAGGGCTTAGGGTAAGGAACAGTGACCCAGGTGAATCACTTAGGAAGGACAAATGGTGATGAACTGTGAGGAAGTACTTTTTAGAATCAAACCTAACAGAAGAGTCCAATTAGAGGGGGTTTGGAAAAGCTTTTAGAGATTTCTTTAAGAGAAGTACTCCACTTATTTCAAGTGAATACCTTCCAAAGTTATTTTTCTCTATGAGAAAATCTTGTCCCTCCTCTTTAGTCTTGGCATATTGGCAAGCTCCATTTTAACCTTTGTCAACACAGGGTGACATGAGGATACACTGGTTGCTTTGTGGACAAGTAAACATGTAGCTAAACATTCGAGATGGCACAAAAAATTAATCATATACAATAACAAGACATAATAAATGATCAACTTGACAAAATGATAAATCATAGGACATTCAAAGCTCATAATTACAGGACAGGAAAAAGTCATAAAACACAATTTATAACCATAATCATCAGTGGGTCATGAAAGAGAATTAAAACACAGTAGACAGGTTTGAGTTCATGACTGTAAATGTGGTAGTTTCTATTTTGGCCACCTGATGGCCACCTGCCCCCATTAGAGTGTCCAGAAAACAGCCGACAGGCAGAAACGCGCACTCTCCACTTGCTCACCACTCCCTCTGAGTGAGAGAGACGCACAGACAAAGAGAGGCGTAAGAAGGAGAGAGAGAGAGAGAGAGAGAGAAAGAGATGCCTCTGTCCTTTTTTAGATATTGTTGACAACCATAACAACAGGGATACGTTTCAGAGCACATTAGTGTGTGTGATAGCATGAGGGTATGTTTGCTTGAGCAAGTAGGCATGTACCGATAGGTGCTGTGTTCAACTGCCTTGTAAAGTGAGAGACAAAGACAGAGTGGGAGAGAAGAAAAGTACAGTAGCTGACAGTTAGAGATCTCTTCAAAGGCATCCCCTCCTCTCCAACCCCCTTTCACTCTCTTCTTCCCACCCCCTCCCCTCTCTCCTTCTGGCTTTAATAAAGGGAGATTAGTCTACAGGAGGAATATCACGGGCCTGCTCCTGTCTGTGCAGTCGTCGCTTCACACTGCGCTCTCCTACTTTCATCTGAAGCTCCATATCAGACAGACGTAATTAAATTTACTTTAGCACACCCTGTATTTGATGCTGATCAAGTGTGCGTGTGTCTCTCGCTGTATATGATGTAGTGTCTGTGTGTGTGTGTCTGTGTGTGGGAGGGGAAAGAGGGGAATGAGTCTGTGTTTGTGTGTGCATGTGTGGGTGTGTGAGAGTGGGTGTTAGCGTCAAGAAAAAAGAATGAGAGACTGAGCAGGAGAAAGGAGGAAGATAGATCCTAAGATAAGTTAATCTCAGTGAACTTCTTCCTCTCATTTGTTTGTCTCTGTCAGTACTCACTCATGAGTGAATAGAGATACGAGTGCTAGCTACTCCATCACAACCACCAGCAGAAGTGACAGGGAGCGATCTGCCTGCTTAGAAAACAAATAACAATCCAGTCATCTCTCATGTCAGCACAACAAAGGCCTGTTTTGAGTGTGGTTTTAGTGAACTTAGAGGGCTTCTTTTGTGTGTGTGATAACTGTTTGATTCCTGAGGCGTCTCGTGGCGAGGCAGCTACTGTAAGCGTGTCAACATTTGCTGGCTCTCCTTTTCTCTCTCTGAATCCTCACTTGGCCCCTAGAGTGGAAATCTGGAATTCTAGATTTGAAAGCGTCTCTCACATCTTTGACAGTCTTCAGGAAATCACACCAAACAAATCATCCAAGGCGATGCAGGAGATCTGACTTCTAACAGACCTACAATGAATCAGGCACTCTTGCTCTATCTGAGGTGGTTGAGTCAAAAGAACAAAGGGGTTGCAGAGGTTTAGCATGCTGTCTTTTTTGGCGAAGGAGTGAGATGTAAAACTTTTGGTATTTCTTTTGTGTAGTTTCATTCTGGCCTTAGCGATGCATCATATCGAACTGACAAGAGCTGAACCACTGGCCTTTTTTTTGTTCACATGAGGATGCATGGAAGAAAAAAAAAACTTTTCTTCCTGGCATAGATTTCCACCACCTACCACCAACAGCACAGCATGCAGGGGAGATTCACTTCCATTCCAGGAAGACTAGCAGTGGGATATTGCTGGAACATGAGAACGGGGGCTGGGGTAAAGGTGATACCCATATGGGGCAACTGAGCTGGTGCTCTGACAGGGCGTTGGGCAGCGGGGACGTTGGGTGTTGATGGGATGTAGGGAGCCAGAGTGTAAGTGTTATATGACTTTCAAGCATGTGGTCCAGACTTAGCTTTCCATCATGGCTCAGGACAAGAGCACTATGCCACTCATCCCAGTTATGTCCACCTGTTTAAAGCTATCACACCTGTTGCCAAAGGCTGGCCCACCACCCAGCAACCAATCAGATCTGTTGGAGTGCTCATATAGCCATAGAAGGACCTGTCTCTCTTGGGCTCACCACCCTACCACCGTACACTTGTCATCTTGTATATTTTTTCCGTCTCTAATAACCCATTGCTTTATCTGTGCCCTGAATTTGTTACATATTTCTTGACTGTGCCAGAGTGATAGACTGCTGCTCCAGACAAGTCTTTGTTGGTTTATTCAATGACCTCACCAATAAACAAGAAACATAAATAAAATTATATTTCACAGTGAATGAGAGAATAATTGTACAAATCATTGGAAAAATAGCTTTTACTTAAGGATTGAAAGAAACACGACTATGGGTATGAAGAGCTGGCATGAAAATAAGGTCTTTGGGGAATATGCTAATAGGATGAGGATTAAACAAAAACATTTTGGTGCAGTTCACTTGTGCCAAGAATTTTATGTACAGAAAATTCACCCAAATTATCTTTCTTATGTAAAGATTTCTGAATTTTCTTAGTAACTAGGATTTTATAAAACCAGTTCATAAGAGAAACAGATTGATGGACAAAAAAGAAGAGGCAGAAAACAAAGGTACAAAGCAACAAATGACTACAATGTGAACCAAGCCTTCTACGCAGAATGAGCACGGTTAATGTGAGAGAGAAAAGGTATGACAGAGAGGAAAGACTGCAAAAAAAAGCTGTGTACGCTTGCATGGCTCAGTGTCTTTCTCTGTGGCCCCTTTGGAGGTTTGCTCCTAATTAAACTCCTTCTTCATGATGCTCCCTACTGACTCGACTTGTCACAGAGCCCGTGTGAAGCAGGCACAGATAGCATAGACACAGCGTCCTACATACTTAGACACCCGTCTCACCAGTCCCCTTCAGCTCTGCACCATCAGCTAGGCTGCCCTACACTGGGTTGGAGGACTATAGTGAGAAGGACTAAGTGAGGTAGTGTGGGCCTGAGTAACCTCCATCTTTATACTCATTTCATAGTTAGGGGTGTGGGTGATAACTTTATGTGGCTGTTGAGAAAAAACTGTGGAGGGTATTTGGGTGTGAATTTTGGGTGGCCCCAGGGAGTCTGTTAGGGACAGCTGATGCCTGCCCAGAGCTCCTGCCATACCAGGATCCGTCTGCTCGGCATTCTGCCACCCTGCTCACCCTCTCTGTGCCTCTATCTGTCTTTCTGCCCCTCATCTTTCTGCCTCAGTCTGCTGCTCAGTCTGTCTCTGACTCCCTAGCCCTCTTCCCCTCATTTTCTGCAATACTGCTGTGCTTCAGCAGAGGCTGAGTCAAAACATTGTTGGCTTGATGGGTACATCTTTATTTCTGATAGACTCTGGCTAGTTGATGGGTTGTGTTTGGAAAGAGCTTTATTGCTGACCATTCCCCTCTACAGTTATCTTGGCAGTGGCTGAAGGCTATGACACATTCAATATTGTGTTTATGGCTACTGGCGACAGCCAGGCCAGTGAATGTTTCTCAATGCCTTCAACACAACGGCTGACAGCATAAGTGCAAAAAAATCTCTACAAAAACAGCGAGTTTATAATGGGCCTTTTATATCTCTGCCAACACTTGTCTTCAGAATACACACACTATTGTAAGCAAAACCAAGACTTATGAAAAAGATAGTATAGTACCAGGGCACGAAAAGATTTCCCCAATAAATGCAGCCGTGATTTTATGTTTTATGTTACTGACAGACAAGTAAAGTGTAAAAGCATTAATAACTGTGCCACATTGTTAATATCTTTGGCTGTGGTGCCCTGGTAATGGTGCTGAATTGAATAGTTATGATCTAGCAGGGCTCAGCATCTGTTTATCACAATGTTAGAAAAGTAGAGAAGTTTGTTTAAAAGATTGATTATCGGAGATACTCACTGAAGCGACAGACCTGTCTTCAGAGTATTTGTGTAAGTTGCATGTGCCCACAAAAGCCCCCACAGTAAGCACTACTTAACAGAATCAGCTACTTCATCCACTGTGATTCAAAAATGAATTTCAATAGATTTTAAAAGATCTTCTTAATAATCTTTAACAAAATGTCATGTAAAGCTTGAGGCTACAATATATATTTTTTTATTTACACAATATCCAAAAGCCTGAAAGGAATACTGCAATAATAAACTAAAACATTTACAGTACATTTTCTCTGAATGGTCTTTACACTTCTTACAAACCTAAGCTTTAAACATTTTAAAAACTACAAGTCAACAAGGAGGTCCCACGCTTTTGCCAAACGACAAACTCAGTTTCAGGAAAGCAGATTGGTAAGAAGCAATGTGGATCAATGTGGTAAGACAGTAAACACTGTGCCTTCCCATCACAACACAGTGGAGGTGGTCATGAAGTGGACCCATTGTGGATTAAGGTCCCGCAGTACCACTTCACAATAAGCACACTGAGGGTGGCCTTGTTGTGGCAGGGATGGAGTAATAGATGGGCTAATAGTAGGTTTGAGATGTGCTCTCATTCTCTTATTTCTATGTCTTCTTCACTCATTTTCATTTGCTCTCATTTTTAATTTTACATCTACCCCTCACTCTCTCTGTCTCTCTCTCTTTGCTCTCTGCTTCTCAGAGTGGAGGGAACATCAGAGGGATCAGGCTGGCTTAGCTTATTGGAAGCAGATGGCAGACCAAAGGCAAGAAGGCCACAATTTCACGAAGCGTGGTTTGAACATGCCAGGACCATGTCGAGGGGCATGCCCGTGGATGATGGCTACATAGTGTGTGTGAGTGTGTGTATGTATGTGAGTGAGCATTTGGGGGAAGATGGTTGATTTTGTAGGTTACCAATCTGAGAAATGAGACCCTCAAATCACAGTCTGTCTCCACAAGTTTTTTTTTTCTTCAGATATCATCTGTGCATCTCTATGTATTGGTGAGGCAACATTTGAAAGACTATTGCGATAGTGACTTTTCAGTGATTTGGTGGTTCTGAGGTCCCTTACTGCTGGTGTCCTGCTGCACTATAATCGGGAATCAAAGGTTGGTGTTGCGGTTCCATCATCTCTGTGCAAAGTGGTTGTGAGTTTAGCAATAAGCTGCAGGCACACGACTACTGTGTAATAGGGATTACTATTAAATAAATCATTTTTAAAAAGTGTGAAAAGTAGAGCAAAAAATAGCGAAAAGTGTTAAAATATTTGAGAGAGACAGAAAGTGAGGGTACTGTACACAACAAGGTTCCCCCACATTTCTCCAAACTGTGGCACTGTGATGGTGCATGTGTTAAAATCATCATTAAGAAGAGCCCACTGCAAACGAGAGCCCACTCACAGACAGACAGTCTTAGCTAGCCAGTACACAGCACAATACCAGATGGTGCTGTGTTTCCCATATGGAAGAGACACACACTAAGCACATGTCAGAATCCAACACTGTTTGCATCTCAGCCCTGGGAACAAAGTGGTCATTCAGAGTAGTCACTACACTGTATAATTACCCAGACAGACATTATGAGACACAATGCCAGCTCAGTGAAACTGGATAAAGAGGGCACTTATGTCTGCACCCCTACCCATATTTCATCCCGTCTACGCTCCAGTTGCATAACACATCTTCACTCAAATGAGAGAAACAAGCCTATATGTATTTCTGATTCAACGTAAAAATCAATTTGCCAAGGTTAGATTGTGTGTTGAAAATACTCTCGTGCTTGCTTTTCTTTGTCATCCATAACACTATAGGACTACGCTGTGACGTCAATAAAACTTTCATTTACATATTTCATCTTTATCATCAGATACTAACAGTATAGCCTTAGCAAAATTGCTTCAGGTTATAGAGTGACAACTTGTAAAAAAAGTCCCCATTCTAGCCACCCTATTTCTTCATTGTTACTCTACCAATCATCACATATCGTCTTTTGTCTCATTGTCTCTTATCGCTTGGTGCCACAGCAGGAAAAGAGATCCTTAGGGAGGCCTTAAGTAACAATGACCATCCAGTTGACCTCTATATTATGACCTTGAGTTTCCACACCCTGCACAAAGCAGCAATCGGGCCAGAGGAGGGGGTAAGGCCAGGGGGAAGCTGTAGGCAGGGCAGGGAATGCCATCTATAAAAATAGATCTTCATTATTCTGAATTTTCCACAAATAGTTTCAAAGAACAAGGCATCATTTCATCTTAATGGCTGGAGTGAATTGTTTTGGGCTGTGTAGTGGAAAAGCCTAGCCTTTTGCCAGTGTGGCCTCAGAAGTGGCCTGCCTTTTTCACCGCTCGACACCACAGGGACCACATATTGGCACATTTCAACAAGTCTATTTTTAAAACCTCCCTTTGTTGTTGTGTGAGTACCTCCAACTTCCGCATCATTATATCGACCTTAAAAAAACACCTCTGAAAGAGATCCAAATGCTACTTAGTTTCTTGTTTGTGGTTCTGCTTTTCTGGGCACATGCAGCTGAGTTTTCAGATCATATACATTATCAGTCATCTTGCTTTTTTTCCTGCTCTTAAAAAGTGGAAGAAGCATATAGTCTATAAAATAGAAATGCAGTGAAGTTGCTGTCTTTATGTCTGAGGCTGGCGCCGCAGACAGCTGTGTTCTAATGTGTCAGCCTGAAACTTAAAGCAGATGTGCAGATGAGGACAGTAACTTGGGTCTGTGAGGTTGATAGGGTTTTAACTAGTCTCATACACAGACCTGCATATTAAAATCCAATTAATGGTATGGACATTGACAACATAACTAAAGAAAAGTAATAAAAAAAGTGTTTTTGAAAACAACCAGGCAGCCTCTCTTTGGTGTACAGGAGGGGGGGGTGTAAAAATAAGTGAACTAAATAATGGACTTATTTATCCAAGGGATCAAATGTTTATGGGCACCACAGTGTCTACGACTGATGATCCTGTGCATGTGGTTACTGGGGGTAATTTTTCATGGTTGCTCCTCAGAAAGAGAGAAACTGAGGCTGAATGAATACCCTGACTCTTCGCTTACTCACTCCTCTCTCCTCTGTTTCAAAAACACCCCCCCCCACAGCCCCCACCCACTCTGTTTCAAACACAAGGAGGGGGGAGTGAAAGAGAGAGAGAGAGAGAGAGAGAGAGAGATTCCAAGCCTTTTCTTTTAGCCTCTCCCAGCAAGGACCGCCAACTAGGCAACTATTTTTAGTCTCACCACAGACTATTTTTAGACCACTACCACTTTTTAAGGCATTTATTAGTAAAAAAAAGTACTTCAAATAACAGAGACTGATTTTGGTGGTTCTTTAGGGGGTGTTGCTTTATTTTGACTATCTAAAATACTACTTTTTATGTGGAGACTTCAGTACATGTTGCCAATCACAGCGAAGTGCGAGGGAAGTGACTCGACTAAAAGAAGATAAATTTACAGAAAAACACATGGAGAAGTATTTTTCTCTCTCTCGCTGGGTGAGGTCTTCTCTTTCTTTCTGTGCATTAAAACAATCAAATATCTGTCTGAAGCGGCCAAGTCTTTGAGCCTGTTTGTTACTCTGACTTCCAGAAACAACTTTAGCAGTGTTGTTAGCACTGTAAATATAAAAAATGAATTGATGGTTTGAATGAAATATTTTTGACAGTGGTATAATTTATATATAATAGATAATTTTCCTTGCCTGCTCCTCAACATGGAATTAACATTAAGTCAACATTATATATATCATTTTAGTTTTTATATTACGCTATAGCATGTGCACAGTTTGCCATGTCTTTGTTTTAACAAACTCCTACACTGTCACACTTGCCAATGTCACAACAGTAATTTACTTAGGTAGTCAAAGCAGCTTCAGAACCTAATCCTCACCTCACCAGGAAAAACAAGTCATGTTACTGATCTCTCTTCATTAGTAAACACTGAGGCACTGTAATCACTGTGAAAAACCCCACCCTTTACCTCCACCCCATGTTACATCACATGTAACCTAAAACCTCAAAACGAGCCAAAATAAAATTACTATAAACAACTGTAGGACAGGAGATATGATATGATTTCCACATTTCTCTTGGAAGTAGACATACTGTTTGTCAAAGTCACAGAGGATGAATTAGTGAAGTCATTCAAGCCAAAGTAATTACACAGTCTTTGAGAGCCATGTGAAAAAAGTCATTCAGTGAGCTGATCAACACAGAAAACTCCTTAAGGCTAATGTTCTCCATGCTGTTTAGAAACCAAATAAGCACACAGAATAGCGCACATGCTGGAAAATATTTTCACAAGAGAGAGGCAGAACATGAACACACTGGCACTTTCTAGAGGGAGATCACATGCCCCTGCAAGAATATTACGGGAAACCAAAAAAAAGCTGTTTAAATCATAAAGAATTCTTGATAATGAAATCAACATTTCAACTACACATTCCACACAAGTCGTACTTGTGTGGAATGTGTAGAAAACATGTTTTATTATCAAATGAAATAAAAACATTGTGGAATGTATGTATCTCCCAACCATACCTGCTCGATTTACTTTCCTTTTATGTTTCTTCACTTACCTCTATTTGCCATCCCCACCCCCTTACTTTCCCTCCCACCATCCCTCCAGTGGACTGTCACTGTGCTGAAATCACACCTGTGCTTTTCACACATCTAGGCACACGGGTGAAACATACGCAGGGTGAAACATGGTGAGGGAGCTTTGCTGAATCTCATTAGCCAAGCGGGTAGTCATTAACAGAATGACCTATGGAAATAATTACCAGCCTTCCTCCCTCCATCTCTCCTTCCCTCCCTCCTTCTCTTCTCTCACTCATCCATCCCTTCTGTCCCTCCCCTTCCCCCTCTCATTCAGTAATTGCTTTTTGGTGAGGATAGAGGAAGAGATAGAAGAAAAAGAAAGAAGAGAAAGAGGGAGTTGAGGCTAGGTGGGTAGGCAGGTTTAAAATTACAGGGTGAGCTGAACTTGCAGATTAGGTTAATCTGTTGGAAATGGGATTGGCCAACTGCCTTTCCTTTGGCAGGTAGAAAAGCAGGTAGGTCAACTCAGTACCTAGGTCCATGTGCCATTACATGTGACTCTTGAGCCAGTGGCCTTAGAGTGTGCTCTGCTGGCTAAGGTCATCACAATGTCATTAACTCTGCAGGGTTCAAGCCAATTGTCACCATGCATGTGCACATGCAAAGACTCATGCAGTGCAGGCACTGTGTGGACATACTTACACAAACCCACCTTTGTGTCTATGCCTATAAGTTTAGCAATAGCTTAAACTCTGTATGTACATAGATACGTTATACCTCCCTTGCCTCTGAACAGTCAGGTAAAGCCAGACATTGTTATACACAGCAGCTCCCTATCACAGCTCGCTCACTGACCCTTTTAGTTGTTTCACAAACCTGTGTTCTTTGTTTCAACAGAGGGTAAAACAAACACATTGTGGAACAGGGATTTGGCACAGTCCACGTGTGTTGTTGGATTTAGGGCCGTTCAATCACAGCAAGAGCTAGCCAGCACTGCTTAGGTTTGGACTTGATCTGCAATCATCAGGAGGGGAAAGAAAGGACTCTGTCATGTGCACCTGCAATTAACAACCCCCATACTAGTAAAACAAGTCACCGATAAGAGCTCAAAGCAAATGTTCTTTAGCAAGGCGTAAAAAGAGAGAAAAAAGGAGAGATCTATTCTCTTGTCATTTCCCAACACCGCTTCCCTTTTCTCCCCTAATGCTGTTCACATGTCCAGGAAACCGACCTGGCAGACATCAACTATAGGAAATCTATCTGCATGTTTGACTGTTTTATCTGGAGCCAGACTCAGAGTGCACTGTAGACCTGCCAGAACAATGCACTTGGACTCAGCTTGGACAGTCATTGATGGAGAATCTGCCTTTGTGGATGTTTTCATTAAGCTTTGAGAGGCTAGATGAGCTTAGAGGTCTCTTTGAACAATTAGCATTAATTAAGTGGATCTCACTTCTCTATGTCACAGGTGATAACAATGAGCAGTACATATTTTACTGCAGTCTGTTTGGGGAGGTCTCTGCAAGTTTAGATACCACTTCTACATCTGACTTTGGATTAAGTGGAAGCATTCAAAACATTAAAATAAACATGCCCACAGTTTGCTTTGGATTACCACTGTATTTATCTGATTGTTAATGGGTTCCAGGGAGTCAAGCTTTGTGAAAATGACAATAATAACTTGTAGGCATTCTGATTAGAGATGCTTCTTTTGTTTTACCACTTGTGTTCAGCGAAGGGTTAGCTTCAGTTTCTTGGTCTTTTGCTTTCACAGATATTTGTGGAAGTGTCATTCCCAGCTGAGATGGTTTGTGAGTCATCAAGACCTTCCCTACCACTCCTCTCACATTCTCTCTCTTTTTTTTCTGTCTTTCTATCGCCAACTTTTGTGTCTCACATACACTCAATGACCCATATGTAGATTCAACATGTTACAAAAACATCTTAGAGATTATGTATGTTCTATGGAAAACTGGATATAAAAAAAGAAAGAGTGAAAAAGAGTGAGAGAGAAAGAGAGAGAGAGAAAGCCCTCCAGCATCTTGTAAACATGCTGTAGCTAGAGAGGCTGTGCAACGCTCTCAGTGCCACTCTCTCAACAACGCTAATTATCAACCAAAGACATGCTAATTACATAGAGCTTTATTGCTAATGTAGCAGGCCTCTATGCCAGCCGCCCACACTCTGATCTCTGCTCCCCTACCTCTGCCTCTCCTCCCACTACACCTTCAGGCATAGCAGCAACAGAAGAAGAGAAATGAATGCATTTCTGTATACTTTTAAAGACAAAGCGTGTTCTACAAATTTGAAATTATAAATGTCACGTATCTGATGCTATATTTAAGGTATTTTTGTTTCACTGTAGGGGAACCCAAATTTTGTGTACACTGCTAAATCTAGCCCTTCATCTTGTTCTTGACCTCATCCTCATCCATACGTCTCAACAGGAAGTCTGCTTGGCTCCTGCCTCCCCCCCAAATCTCAACAAGCCACCCACGTTTCTGCACCTGTGACGAAGCCTAGCAGCAGCACACAAGGCTCGGCTGGAGAGATCTGTCCCTCTGTTCCCCCTCGCACCCCCTCCCTCAACCATCCTCCGCTGAACCATGCTAAACGTGCTGGTGTCAGCCCTGTGGCCAATCCCTTTAGCACGCTGCAGCTAAGGCAGAAGGCCTCTTCAGATCGATTTCTCCCTCTGTGAGACGATTAGAGTCCTTCAGGGATCACAGTGTAGGTAGTGCTACATAGCACTCTCCCCCACTAGGATGTTTAGCATCTTCCCCTGACATGACTGTTCATACGTTAGCCATCCTGTGCTCTCTAATGGAGGCACAGTTAAAGCGAGAGCTTTAAAGCACAGCTCTTATCACAGGCACTTGCTGAAACATGTGATGACTCTCCTCATGCGGCCGAGTAGTACACTGCGCACAGTGGCTCAAGGGTTTAGTGTAGGATATCAGTGCTTATAGACACATTATGGATATATGCACTATATGATATAGGATATCAACATATTATAACTGTGACAAAATGTTTTTAATTATTCTTATTATTTTAATCTAAACTTACGAAATGACACCTAAATCATTTGAAATAATATGATATGTGACATCTTATAATATGAATTAAACCAGCCAGTGTGTTCATCTTAAGAATAGGTAATTATTTTGTTTGATATTTTTATGTGTGCTTCTAAATACTCCATGACAATACTCCCAGTATATTCCAGTCCTTTGTTTTCATCATAAATGTTAAACATACGTTAAGTGCTGTATCACTTAATGTATGAGCTACATTAACAGTCTATGTATTTTACTGGACCAAATGGAAATGGTGGTGCAGAGGAAAAAATAATGACAAAAGCAAATCACTGTTAAAGTTAACAATATGTTGCAATATATGGTGTTTTAACTTGAACAATGACACAAAGATTGGGGATAATGTGAGACCAAATTCCTTCCAAAGCAGCTGATTTTAAATATCAATCTGTAAATTCAAATGGTTTGTAGTCAGGTGCAGAGTGCCATCTGGAAAAGCAGGAGTGTTCCTGTTGGGCCTGCCCTCCTGTGAGTGGGCAACAAGCCCAGCAACACCCTTGTGAAAAGATAAAAACAGGTCCCATGCTGTTTGATCTTGTGTTGAGCTGACCAGTCAGCTCCATAGGTGTCTGTGTGGCAGGACTATGCTTTTTTCTTATCTTATTGGTCCTCACTTTTCATTTGGTACGTTGAGGTAACAGTGACAGACTTACAGTGTTATGAATACATTTTGATCATGTTGTTCTAACAAATTAACATCATGCTGCCATCAGGTGCCTATTGAATTACAAACTGGCCATGCATGAATAATGAAAAAAGGAAGGACCTCTGGGTATAGCTGAGGTTTTTTATGTCTTCTAAACTGCAAGAAATGGATAAATGTTATAGCATATAAATGTTGTAGCTTATACTGAAGTTGTAATAATTGTCTCACTTGTTTCAAACTTTGCACTTAGGATGGAAGGTGCGTTTTCTGAATCACGAAACACAAACAACATTTGATACTGAATTACAGGCCAACATGCATGAAATGTGCACAGCATCTTCAACAGAATTCAAAACACGTTATCAGCATTTGCATAATTAACATCATCATATAGCTTTAAATTCCACATAACAAGCAGATAAAGATAAATATTAGTGTGAGACATTTAAATGCATTTGAAAAAATGTACTTTGTTGATACTTCTCTGTGAGACAGGCGTAGTTTATTCAACAAGCATAGTGTGACTGTAAATGTTTGTGCACGAATAAGGGATGAACTGCATTAATGCAGGCATATCTGTGCGTGTGGTCCTCCAGGTTTTTCTGAGATCTAGTGTGAATGTTACATAACAGGTTCACGTTGAGAGCTTAAGGATTCTGGAAGGCCAAGCATCATTTCCTGCTTTATCTACCTGCCTCCTGGTGGCCTGACAGCGCCGTTGTAACATCGCCTTGAGTCACACTAGTGACACGTCCAAAGCAAGTCAGATCAACATCTTCCTCTAAGAGGCACATCAGTGATGGCAAGACACCAAGGGCAGGTGCTACTAATTTTACAGGGTAAAATCTGGAAGTTCCACATAATGATAAACTAAGCTACCTGTTTTCTGTGAACATAGACACAACACATAAAGGCAATTTAAATAACCACATTTTCTTTACATTTCTATGATATACAGTGTTAAAATACCCTTTCTACAAGTGATAGATATTAGCATTGAACCCTTAGGGAAGACCAACAAACTATGGGAGCAATTATTTCTAACACTCTGTTAGGTGTGAAGACCAAAAGAGAGAAGTAGGGGTTGCTGAATGAGTCACAAATGCTGTAACCATCTGTCTCCTTGTGTTTCCGTGTGTTTGCATGAGTGTGCGCGTGTCTGTGCATATGTGTGTGCGCCTGTGTATCTGCCCGAGTATGCATGTGCTGTCTGTGTTTTTTTGAAACTTACCTCAACAATATCAGAGTTGGTCCTGCTCTCATGGGGCTCATTGTACTCAGTGTATTTAAGCAGGACCTTGTCCATGTCTGTGCTGGCATACTGGAACAGCTTGTTGGTGCTATTGAAGATGATCAGGGCAATCTCACAGTCACACAGCACGCTCAGCTCATACGCCTTCTTCATCAGGCCAAACTTTCGCTTTGTAAATGTCACCTAGGTAAAAGGAAATAAACGTATTTAGAGGATAAAGACTAGCTGAAGTAAGAACAATGTATAAAAACCTGCTCATATTCTCAAGAAGTGATTTGGGTTAACAGATATGTTATAATTTGTTTATTAACACCCTTGTAATCCAATCCACCTTTTAATCTGTCATAAACTGCAGTAATCATTTAATTATAATTTTAAAAAATCTTGCCGACCTATTCATCCAGTAATGAGGGAATAAGCATGAATCTGACTTAATAAGTTTTGCACTTTAAACTAAGTATTTCTCAGGGAAACAGCATTGAATGAAAGTAAACCTTGCTGATGGTTTAACACCCACAGATTGTAACAGTCCATCCACTTTACCAGGAAAAAAGAAAAAAAAGAAGCTGGGCTTGCATTTAAGGAACTGAAAACACTCTGTCTCAGACAGATAACGGTAAGGAAGATCAGTTATTGCTTGTACATCAAAGGGCACAGAGGTTCATCATGGGACATATATCAGATTACGTTCCTTTCATATGACCTCAGTGTGTTCTTCCACTTTTGCATAAAAGAAGCACATATGCATATAACTATTTTAACCGGAAGAAATAGCTGACTATTTTTTCGCAATGGCATTAACGCACATTGTTCAGTTGCATTGCTCATTTAACTGCCTCTTATAGTACATAACAAGTCACTGATATAAATAACCAATAGGTTCTCTGACTAAGCTTGAAGCTATTTGTGAGTGCTGTAATAGTGACAATACCCTCAACTTAAACCGCAAAAATTGTCTTCTCTAATGGGGTCTTTCTCTTTCTCTCTCTCTCTCTCTGTTTGTGGGTATGTGCGGGTGTGTGCATTTGTTTGTGTACAGTGTGTGTGTGTGTGTTTGTGTGTGAGGCCAAAGACCAGTACTTTTAATAACACAGACATACAATTGCCCACACTGTCAAAATAGAGCAGCCTCTATTCTGCTATTGTTTGGATCAAAACTAGAGCAGTGAAAGTGAGTTAATTCCAGTGAGCTGCACCTGGTTTCCTTTCCAAACCATGTGTGCAAGCTCCTCGGCTGTATGGGAAAAGGAGAAAATGTGCCACTGCCAGCTTCCCTCTCTAAGCAAGACTGACGTTTTTTATTAAAATATCTTTTATTTTTTTCTCTGACTGTCTGTATTATGTACATTGGAAGTCTGTATTGACAAAGCTTTTCACAGCAAGGAAATACTGCCAGAACTATGCCCAGCTGGTAGCTAATGATCTCAGTTTGCTGATTAACTGCATGTTTGTCTATTCTCTTCTGACACTTAAGTGCGCCAAAAAATACATAGTGAAAATTCAGTTAACATGCTGTGAATATAATAATAATGAGTATAACTGTAGGCTAAAGAAAACCTTTAAATGTGAAATCAATATGTGTGTGTGTGGTAGATCAGCGTAATGCATGTATAGATTTGTAGCATAAATCTATCACGCCTTGCCCTTCACATTTTCTCTTTACAACTTCAAGGCCTGAAAGAGGAGATAGGGATGAATGGATATTGATAGATAGTTTTGGATTTCCTGAAATCATATCTTCCAGGATGCACCAGGGAAACTGAATATCAAACTATACTTCACATCCACCCTCTTTCTCTGCGTCCCTCTGTACTAGGAGTAGGTAAAATCTTGCATAAACTGCGATATCCTGTATTTGAGGATCAAGCGTTTTCCAGTGATGTCACCGCACCATGCAGAGCTATCTGTCAGACAGTAGAGGCTGAAATCAGAGACAGGGACAGTGCGCAGAGTCTTCACAAATCAGTGTTTGCAATGTAAGGATCTGTACCTCAGCACAAACACTCATCTGAGTCACCAACGACAAGCTCCCCTGGGTTCTAAATACCATGCTGACATTTACAGAGTCATACTGAAATGTGAAAAAACAAGCTTCATTCTTAACGCCATAAGATCAAAAGGCACCTTGTGACAATAAGATTAATTGTCATAACCAACCCACTCTGAGTTGTACCGTCCAAAACTGAAACATAGGCACCCTAAAGGGGTCTGCAAGTCTTCTAACAGCAGAGGTACAGTACAAATCGTACATGAGTGAGTAAATATGATGACAGGACTGTTGGACATAAGGTCAAAACATGATATTCAAGAACAGGACATGTAAAGTGTTGTCTTCCCCTGGTGTTTTGATACAAGGGGCACCAGGGGCAGACACAGAACATGGCTAGCTGCTATACCAGCTCTGTTATCACCCACTCACTCAGTCACACACCCTGCTGGGGCCATTAATGTTTCAAAAGGTGGCATGAGGCGATGTGGGCTGGGTGTGAGTCCCAGAGGTCCACAGCTACAGGTCTCAAAGGGGAGGGGCACAGGCTGGCTCAGATCACATTTTAGTGGACCAAACATCAGCACACACACACACACACACACAGTCAAATACAGAAGTGTAAGGTAACAAGCATCTCATTCTCTGCTTCTCATTTCAACGTGTAAAAAAGAAGAGCAGAATCCATTCCAAGTTGTCTTGATCCTCACACTTTAAATGAGGATCTGTGCATGCATTTCCCACATATTATAATTCACACATAGACTGACTTTAACAACACCGCAGGAAGAGAATGAGTGTGATTATGAAAAGCCTTAACTGACCAAACAATAACACCTACATAAATATCACACTGCACCCCCACATCTCAATCTGACACGTACAACCTGTTACCTTCAAATTACATATATTACTAACGCACGCACATACTGTACATCCATAAATACACATATTATTACATATATATATATACATACATATATACAGTACATGCTTGCTTGAACAAGGACACACACAACAACAACAAAAGACACTTGACTTGTGGATAAATGCTATCCTGGTGATAGAAACTGGTTCAAACATCAAGTAGGACCTGCTATTGGTCCTGTATCTCAGCTATGCAACTTTTAGGCTCCGTATTAAATTTCACTGCTGAAGGTCACTCTTTCGTGACCTTGTGGCCGTACACGATGCCATTTATGTGACCCTTTTAGCCCATCAGCAGTCAAGCTGATGATGTCACCACTAGCTTTTCCTGTGCAAGCTCAAAACAGCTCTCTCAGACCACACAGTTGTACACAAGTGTGTTCTGAGGCTGTATTTAAGGAGCTACTGTTCTCTAAAGCTATGACGGTATACCTTTTCTAACATTTACAGATATCTGACAGCGCCAGGGACGATAAAGTTTGGCACTCCTACCATATATTTGAATTATAAAATGTAAGGCAGCACTTCATGTGCATGTTGTTAAAAGGGATCTTTGCAAGTGTATTTTGTGTTTTCACGGTAAAATGGAACTCTATTTTTACACAAACAGAACATTTTGGAAGGCCATTTTTGGCAGTTGTTGAGGTACAGACTAAATTGTAGCATAATGGAATGCTTTCAAACTACCAGTGTATGCTTCTAGGACAGCCTCTGTGTGTTATTGTGTGGTGGTTAAAGACACATACACAAGCATTGTTGCACTAAAAAGATATACTATAGACTCAGAGTGATACACAAGCCTTATTCATTCACCCCTATCCTCCTCCACAATCCCATCCCAAGAGACCTTCAGACGAATGTTCATACAAATGCATTCAAACACACACCTAAACATGTTACCATCACGTCCCCTTTCATGGCCTCTCCTTCTGTTTCAAAAAATTCAAAAATTAAAACTCATTTTAGCTTATTCTTTGTTTTTCTCCATTTTACATATGCATGTTCATATGTAATTACATGTTCTACGATTTGAAAATGAATCAAATCTGCTCTGAACAACTGACCTGTGACATTTACTCTGGCAAAAAAACAACAAGAAGAAAAATGCCCAGGATAAATAGAGGGATAGGGAGAAAGAAGGAATAAGGACTGATTCTTTGCCACAAGAGAGGATAGAGAAAGAGGGGACTGGAGGGAGGGAGATGAGAGGGGGAGGACGCACAGGAAGCACATTTGTATGCATTTCCTCTCATAACAGGAAGAGGCCGGTGGCTTCCCCTTCACAATGGCTTCGCTTCTGCTCCCCACCTCCTGCATGCTTCCCTGGGGGAGGAGGAGTTGGAGGAAGAGGAGGAGTGGAGAGACAGGCACCAAAACTGCTGGTTAGCAAACCAAACATGGCCGTGTAGGGACACACACATGCAAGCACACACATACATAGATGTCAGTCAGCTATGAAGCAGCACAATTTGTCTTGAGACAAACACTTATCCCATTGTCAGGAGCCAAGCAGGAAGACACAGGCTTACGCAAAAGGAATAAGAGGAGCCCAAGACCTGAGCCTGAACTCTGCCTTGCAGCCAAAGACGCTGTTAAGAGGGGCATTACGACAAAAGAGGCTTTGTCCAACCTCTAATATATGCTATGCTCTTCTCTCTCCTCAAAACTCCACTTAACATCCTTTTTCAGTGTGCCTTCATTATACAGTAGGAACAGGAGGCAGCAGACTCCAAACATTTCTTCATTCAGTGTCTGAATCAAAAGTGTCTACTTTGTGCAGTTAAAAGCTAACCTGTGAAACTGAAAGAGGTGTGTTTTAATTATGCCAATTTTAGTTATAGGTAGATGTCTTAAAATACTTGCCAGTTTAGATTATTCATCTTACTAGAGCTAATTACATTTCACTTACTGCACTAAAATGGCTCCTTCTCTGTATGTTCCTGTTTATGCTGAAAAACCGCAAATGGAAAGGATAGACCCACAAACTAAAAAAAAAAAGTGGATGTTACATTGCACGGCCCAACTTAGTGGCCGGAATGACAAAAATAACTTTGTTGTCATTCATTTTTGGGTAGAAAAGCACTTCTTCTTAAAGTTAGCTGATTGGATTAAACACATTTTCACAAAGACTGTGTGTCCTCACACTCAACTAATTGTTTTAGTGATTTCTTCTGCAAAGAGACCCCATTAACCCCAGTTTTCACTAAATGAAATCTAGCGAGCAGTGTTCCGAATTCACTGCTTGTAGTAAAATGGGAAAACAAAGTAAACTGGAGAGAAGATACAAATGACCTTCAGATTATGAGCCAGTAACTCAACTTTTAATACACAAGTACAAGAATATTATTTGGAATTTTTTCATAAACTTCACCATAATTGACTTTTTGAAAATATTTAAAATACACTATTTAAGTCCAAAATAATCGGACAAATGAAAATGGAGCTAGTCAAACCATTAAGAATTTCTGGTGTGGGGAAAAAAGTAAGAGTGACATCAAGAAATTAAACAAGAAATAAGTCTAGAAGGCAAAAGATGATAAAAATACAGCAGAGAGAAGGTGAGAGCTTAGTGAGCCCTTTTCACGTGAGGTCTCGCAGCACTGAACATATGACAGAGAGGAGTGCCACTCGCCGTGGTAAGAGAAGGAGATGGTAGAAGGTGGGAAACAGGGAATTATAGGAGGGGTGCAGGGGTGAGGAGCTACCCTGTGGGCCTCATTATTTTCCTGCTGTTAATTTCACTCACACATTTTCTCACCCCAGTGCTGTTGATTAGAGAGAAGAATGCTTTGTCGTAGAATCGAAAAGACCCCTTATTGTAGCTGCAGCACTGGAGTTAACGTGGCGAGGGAAGAGAAGGGACATATACAGGAAGATGTAGAAACATGCACTTTTTTATCTCATTCCAGCCAAGTATGTGTTAGAGTGAATGTTGTTTGTGGGAGTTGGGAGATCCTGTTGTTTTACTTGCTGTCACTGATGACCTGATCCATGTTTAACCTTTGGTCCTGGGTCCCTTCCCCCTTGGAACCCACATGTCCCCCACATACACACAGATTTGCACAAACAAGACATCCTAAATTAAGCCCACAGAGTGTACTGGCTGGAGAGGTAACACTAATTGGAGCCAATTCGCAGTAAATTAGTCGACCCCCAAGACTGACTCCAGAGAGATAAATGTGTTTAGATAGAGACAGAGGCATGCATTTATCTATGCTTTAACAGCAAAACACTAAATGCATCTATGTTTAAGAGTATAATTGGATTTACCTCATGAAATCACACACGCACACACACACACCTGTACATGTATCTTGAACTGTAGATTTGTGTGTCTGTTTGTGTCTGTGTGAGAGAGAGAGCTGGGCAGGAGAGTCTGCTCTCTGTGTGCAGTCCATGAGTTTATGGCACAGGGGGCTCTTTCATGTGCCCGAGGCTGGGAGAGGGTCTGAGTGGTCAGGGGGCTTGGAGCCAGGACTTACACACTGCTGCCCACTATCCAGAGCTCCGGGCAGCCAGTCAACACCAGGGAGGCCTAGTCTTTCTGCTCCTGCTCTAGGGAAGTGTTCGGTGCCTGGGGGGTGGCAGCCCAAAGTGGCTGCCCAGAGAGAGTCAGGTCCTGTGCCCACTATGATGCTGTCAGTGCAGGGAGGGCAGAGTAACACTGTAGGTGGCAAGGTAGTGTTGACAGCCACACAGAGTGGTGCCACTCCAAAGAGAGCTGAAGTATGAAGTGTGTATGGAGGAATCAGGGGAAATGTTACAAAAGCCTTGTATTGCTATTTTCAAATGTTATAGGGCATTTTGTTACATGAATGTATAAAAATGTATACAACTTTAGGAGCTGTTGTGTATTCATTTATGTCAAATATCACTATCAATATATATTTTTATAGCCATAGAAACATTATTAATCTGTTAGATGTAGAAGGCCTCAGAAGATCCTTAAAAAATGGCAAATCTATTAAAACATAAAACTGTTAAAGTATGTGAAGAATTTGAGGTTGAAAGCAGCACTCCTGTGGTGTTTATTTGGCTTGTGCTATGGAACATTTCCTCAAAAAGGAAGTGAAAATATGCAAAGCCAAAGCTTCCGTATTTTTTTTTTTTCTTTAAGAAGAAAATTTAAGTTTCTGTGTCTGTCTCTGTCTTGTGATGTCCGCTTCTACAAAATGTGGTGATGTCATTTATTTAGGTCGCGGGTTGAATGATAGTGGATTCATGTGGTGTTTTCCACATGACTTGATGACATCATATAAGGAAAAATCTTTTTTTGTCTGAAACAGCAACAGTTGAATGTGTAATTTATCATTTTAAAGATCAAAACTACAAAATCCAGTGATATATTGATTTCCCTTTCCCTGAACCATTTCTCCCCTCCCTCTCCTGCCCCCCTCTCCTCTCCCTGTAAGTAAAGCCCGGATATCTCAGGCATTGATTCCCCTCAGGTATCCTTCCTGTATCCTTCGTTCCCTCCTTATCCTCAGGAGCCAAAGTGCCTTGTGCAAGTGACGGGCCCAGTCTAAGGTAGGATGGGAGAGGAGGGCTGAGATAACAGTAAGGAGGAAGTATGGGTGGTGCTGCTATATGATAGCTTTAGTCCTCATCTAAAACTCTGTGACCTCCTTGCTCTTGTTCTGTGCCTTTGTCTTGCTGCCTGTTTCGCTTGCAAAAACAAATACCTGATTTATAATGTAAGTACATAGGCACATATTGACACACACCTTGCAAGCTTGGTCATTATTCTTTTTATATCATAGTGACTAACCCTGATCCTCGAGAGCCACTGTCCTGCTTGTTTTCCAACGATCCTTTCCCTCCTCACTGCTGCTTACCTGGATCAGGTGTGATCAGTCAGTCAGGAACAGTTGGAAATCAGGCAGAGCTGTGGCTCTGAAGGACCAGGGTTAGCCACCTCTGCTTTATATGTATTTCCATTACACTGTCCTTTCTGTGCTGCATTGATCATTTTAAACACACCCTGTTTCTGAGGTGTGTGTCAGTGAAATCATGAATACTGGAAGTTTTGTTAGTTCAGGTATACTCACTTTCTCATTCGCACACTCAATGAAATTAGTTATGACAAGGTTCAAAGTCTGCCTCAGTTACTTGATCAGTGTTGCCCAATCAATTCCTTAAGCCTTCACTTTCCATGACACTTTCCTCTGGCCACAAATGAAAAATGGTTTTGGAGCATTATTGTGGATGTCACACAGTAAAGATGTGGCAGATGCAATGAAACAGGCTTGTGTTCAGATAAAGTGTGTGCGCCTGCACGCATGTTTGACCTGTAATCCAGGGGCCACGTTAGCAGCGTATGGATCCAATTGGGCTGCCAGGAAGCTGACAAAGTGTCAGTGGTCAGTCGTGCCACAGGAAGTGATCGATGGTGGGCCTCCAGGGCAGTGAGAGAGCTCTGTCTCTATCTATTTCCTGCCACAGACGGTAGTGTCTGCTTGAGTCACGCTGTCCACAATTTATTATGTCTCAAGTAATGCCAGCTGTTGTTAAAAAAATGTCTTGTAAGAATCCCATTGTTGTTTGGTAGATTTTCTACTCTTTTATTTTATTTTTCTCCTAATTACTATGTGGTACTGATTTAAAAATATACACACTGTGTTATGAAAAGAAAAGCTACAGCAGTTCTGTGGTTACTGATTTAGCTCAATAAAAATACTCTTACTCTTCTTAAATACCCTTCACCTCCACCCTAGGCCAGTGCAGGGTATCACATTGGACCATCCCATCTCTGTTTGGTTGTTCATATTTTCTCCCACCCTGCTTCTCCAGTGCTAACACCCTGTGCCAAGTAATATTCCACTGCCACTGAGGTAAACTGGGTGGCATGGTGTGAGGGGTTGGGTGTGAGAGGTGCTTCAATTTTGCATAGGCTGCAGCTCTCAGAGCAAGTAATTATATCCAGAATGGATGTTGAGAACTACAGAGTGTTACAGAGAATTACAAATGTTTTTACGCAAATACATTTTAGGAAACATGTTCCTGCTGCCCTCACACTGGTTAGATAGATTTAGAAAAGCAATAACTGTGCTACTCGTGCACATTCGTCCCCCAATTCACATATTGCCCAGACTCCCGGAAGACCTTCACTGTTGAGGGCTATGTGGGGTGTAGGGTGTTTCTCCTTCCTCCCTCCCCCACCCCAACTCTCCCCCACCCTCATAGTCATTCATCCTCCCATCCCCCAGGGACTTACCTGTCTGTTGCGTTCATCCATAATCCGCGTGATCTGAATCTTTTTCCTCCCCATCGTCCCCGTCTCTTTCTTTTTCTCCTCTTTCTAAAGAACTTTATGCTTTCTTCTCTCTCCTCTTTCTTCTTCTTCGCTCTCTTCTTCTTTCTCTTCACTCTTCTGCTCTTCCTTTATCTGTCTTTTTTCTGCTTTCTATTTGTTCCAATCAACTCAAAGATTCCAGCATCCGTACCTGCAAGAAAGAAGGGGGGGGGGGGGGGAGAAGAGGATAAGCATTAAATGAAATGAAATATAGCAAAATACTGAGAGAAAGTGGCATCATGGCAGCCACAAGGGAGGGTGAAGAAAGACAAAGAATCTGTCAACAATGTTGTGAGAACTGCTGTGTTTTTCACTGTCGATATCATGCAAATCAGTTTTTGCATTTTTTTCTCAGGCACCGAGTATGAGAAGAGACAGCACTGTCAGGATCTCGCCTCCTTCACAGAGAGTTTGACAGTGTTTTGGAAGTGCCGCTAACTTAAATGCTCTAATCACCAACACTGTAACATTACCTCCAGACTGAGAAATACATTTTGTTTCTTCCCACGAAACTGCACTGTATTGACAGTGGAACTGCCAGACACAGCTTTTTCCTACTCTGTCTGCAACTCATTTCCAAAATGGCAGACATGAGTCGCAGGATAGAATACAGATGTAAAGCTGAGCTGAGGCTTACCATGTTCTGGCAAAACAAAGCAAAAAAAAAGTGCCAAAAGTCATCTTTTGAAACACAGTGAAATGATGGTTCTTAGAAACAGAACTCAAACAAAATGCCAACATGAACTTGATACTGCTGGAGATTTTGCATGTTAAGTGCACCTGAGGAGCATCTGAAGAAATGCATCTACAACTAAGTGAGTATATACCTATGTTTAAGTACTGCAGGCCAGCAGCTGAATGCATGGACGAAGGAGAAAGCTGTGCTCCAAAAAGTTTGCGTGAGTGAGTGACTATGTGTCCATGTGTATGTGTGTGTGTGTGTGTGTGTGTGTGTTCTTGTGTGAGTTTGGCTAAGCCAGAGCTCCAGTGCATCTCTCCAGAGTACTAAAGTAGGCCAACCCAATCTATCTCAGGGAGGAGCACAAGAACTGTTGTTGTGTTTTCTTTTGACAGTAGAGGTGATAACGTCCCTCGTTATGCAAATGAGCATCCCATTATTTAAGCTCAGTGCAATGCAGGGGAGCTGTCAGCGCCGTCACATAAAAAAAATCCTCCATCTACCCTGCCTTTTTTTCTCTACTTTCCCCTTCTTCTCTCTTCTCTCCTTTCTGAACCAGATTTCCGGCACCTGGCAGCACAAGCGTCAGACATTGATGTGGAAGACGACACCGCTTCACCAAAAGACATGTCAGTCTCAGTCTCTCTCTCTATCACTCTCTCACTCTCTCTCCTCTCATACACCCTTGCTCTCTTCCTCACTCTCTCATATTCTCTCCTTTGCAGGCTCCCACACACATGCATGCGCATTGTAATGCATTTCTTTTCCCCTTCTTTCCTTTTTTACTACCTTCCCCTAAACTGAATCCATGTATCTATTGAGTAACATGCACGAGAAAGCACAAGAAATCTTGAAACCCTTGAGGTGAGCGCAGCAGACTGCAATGCACTTGACCTCTTTGTGATAGAGAGTAGGACACTCATAATGAAAGTGCATAATGGGAACGTCCAGGGATACAGTTAGGCCCATAGCAGTAGTACATAACATATTATTTCATTTGCATGAATGAGCTGTGAGCTACCTCGTCAAAATCTATAGTACAGTAATGTTCAGTAAGGGGAGTAACCCTAAAATTATGATAATGTCGGACTGTCTATATGCATCATGCAGATTTAGTAAATAAATTACATTTTCAAGAAATCACATCACAAAAACTCTATGCTAGAAACTTCCATCATGCAAAGTGAAAAACACAATGAGACAATACAATATGAACAATGATAATTCGCATGACAGAAAACTTCCTGAGTTGATGGTTTGGAATACGCCCACTTATGGAAGAAATGAGATACAAATGCAAATGCATCATTTGGCAGTTAGGACAACAGCCGGACTGTACCATCATAATAATAACAAGATCTAAAATAACTCTGTGGCAGTTCTAAAGAGGCTATCTAAAACATTTTAGCATTGCTTTGCGCAAACACACCCTTCCATAGACAGAAAAACAAAGAGCTGCCCTCTGGAAGAAAACAAAGAAGGATGTTGTCAGACAAACTAGGATTACAAGCCAACACTAAGGCGCTTGGCACAAGACAGCCAGACAAGGATATCAATCAAGCCGGCATACTTCAATCACAGGCTGACAGCATCATCCCCTCCCAGTCTTTGTGCTCAACACTAACCAGTCCGGGCAATGCTCCAAACAAGGAGGCGTTACCTCCGTGATCCCTGCCTCCTCGTTCCTCCCACAGCCCTGTAAGACAAGCTGAACCTCTCAATGTCAACACCCACTGGGGCAACACCTTAGGCCTTATGTAACATTAACGCTAAGACTAAGCCCGTGTCCTGAACATTTAATCCCTGCTTTTGGCTTCCAACACCAGCCAACGCTCCCTGAGGTGAGGCTCTGCTGCCGCTTAGCCCCGTGCCTGTGCCTCCCTGCTTCTGCCACCCTCCCCATCCCTTCTCACTTTTGCCTCCACTACCTCCTCCTACACAACAACGCAAGTTCCCTTTACTCTGTCCCCACTTCTCTCCCCCCTCTGCCACCACCACCCCTACATTTTCCTCACACCCGCCCCCGTCCCATATGAGTGCCAGGCAGCTCCTGGATAAGAACTGAGTGCCCACCTCCTCATTGGGCCTCCTTCCGTCTCCTTCCCTCATGGTGAATAGCATCAGTTAACTTAACAGATTACCACTGAATCACTCAATCCAATTTAGACCCATGACGCCAAGACAGGGAAATGGAGAGAAATGCAGGAGACAAACACAGCTTAGTAGACATGGTCAAGTGGCAGAGAAGAGTAATCTTTAGCAGGATTTTTTTGCAGGGGACTGATATGCGGTGAAGTAGCAAGAGGAAAAATTAAGAGACACAGAAGAAGAAAGAACAGAAGAAGGAACTAACAAGCTTGCCCACATTAAGCCAATTTGCTAATCCCAAAGTATGGCATAGGGAAAGAGGGAATGAGCTATGGAAAACAAAGAATACACACAAAAGTTAAAAAGTTTATTTATATTCTCTGTGGAGTCTGACTAATGGTATGCCTGTGTTCACACTAGCCTGGTAACTGCAAGGAGGCAGGAGCGGGCAACTGCTAAGGTCAGAGAGCACACTGGCACTAAGCAGACATAATGAAAATGGCTGCTCCCTTGCTTGTTTTATATCCTGGGTCCCAAGTTTTTGTGTTGGAGAGGTGACAATGAAATAGTCAGAGAGAGAAAAAAAACAGAGAAATGGAGAGAAAAGAGGGAAATGGAGTGAAGCATAAAGAGGAATCTTTTGAACAGGCACCAGGCCTCTCCTGGGGGAGGGGAAGAGCTGTACTCACGACCCTCCCATCTGTTAAGCAGACGGACGGAGAGAGAAAGAAAGAGAGATGAAGGCTAGGGGAGGATGGGAGAGATGGAGAGGGAGCAGCGATTCAGCACATAGATCTAATGAGCATTCTCTCTCTGTGCGTGTCTCAGAAGTGGAGCTGAGAGGACGATGAGAACATATACACTCGGTGCGCCACAAGGCTTGATTCTAGGTCGCCTCTCTCCCAAGTGTTTAGTCACTAAAAACTAATATACAGCACACAGCACTTTTTCACATTCTAATAGACAGTCTGCAGGGTGCTTGTTAATGTGTCTTTGTTATTGAGGACAGATACTGAAGATGACCAATGAATCAACGAGACGACAAAAAAGAGGAACTTTGCCTTGACTCATGTTCTGGACTAATTCTTCACATTGAAAGACAAGTTGCTTAGTTTTGTTAGTGAACCCAGAGAAAGGACATCAAATAAGAAAGAAATGTACTCCAATTCCAAGAACAAAAGTTGTGCTCATTTGTCTACTACATAATTTCTGCATTCACGGAATTGGGAGGGAAAATGTTAAAAACGAAACCCACATTGTGTACATGGGGAGTGTGCAGAATTCTGCTGATGCTGATAATCTCAAATCCAAATTCTACACGTTATAGCAAATTGTGGGAGGTGATTTATCATGACAGCATTGGTGATGTTTTTCCAAGAAATCCCACCTCGGCAGCACAGCTTTTGCTCATGGTACATCTGCAACGCATTTGGTAATAGCATGTGTCCTGAGAAAAAAATAAAAATAAAAATAAATATATATATATATATATATATATATATACAGTATATACACCACTATTCCCTATCCTCCAAGGAAATGTAGTTGGGAGGATTTGAAATAACATATTACACTGCAGTAAGTAAACCTTTTAGGAGGTGTATCATACATTAAATAAACGCTCTCTCTTTTTAAATAAACTCCCATTTCCTTGCAGAGGAAGGGGGAAAAAGTGCTTTAATATAATTTTACAAACACAATCTGAATGTCAGTACACACTCACAGTGCTCAATTTTTACTTGAACATTTCTGTCATGCAGAATTTTTTTTCCTCGAGAACATTTTTTTTTTTTTGAGTTTTCGCTATTGCTATGTGTTTGTGCCAGTATATATGTGGATGTGCGTTTGTGCTTCAGATTTAGAAATAGTGAGGTACAGCACTTTATCTCCTCTAAGGATGGATGGAGATATACCAGCAGAAATGAGAGGAGGGGAAGGATCAAGCAAAGGAGCGAGTCGATGGCCAGGCAGGATGGGAACAGAAAAATGTGTATCAGGTCTCATTGTGCCTCTAATGTCATTACAGGCAGTGACTCCTCTATGTGGCACGACACACTCCCCATCTGTCAGAGCGAGATAGGCAGGGTGACGAATGGCTATCACTGTTACGTCCCTCAACCCCCACCACCCCCACTCACCCCACTCTAATGTCTGTATCTTTTTAGAGTGCTGGGGGAGAAGAGTGACCTAAACCTGGGTGGTAGCCCATGCGTAGGTGGGCCTCTATGGCTCTGAATCTCAGTAGATATTAGGGCTAATTTAACATGTTAGCAGCTAAAGAGATTAGCAACACGTACATCGGGGGATTAGAGTGATAGTGGTGGATCATCTCATAATGTGTTCATTTATTTTTTTCCCACTGAGCATTCTAGCTAAACTTGAATTTAAGAGGCTGCAGTGAGTGTGTTCTTATATGTGTGTTGGAGGATGTGTCTTCACCTGTCTTCCTCTATTAGCTCATGGTTTAGTTGGATCATTAGTGAGACAGTTGTGGTTTCACATGTATTCTATTTTCAATCTCTACGTGCCTTTGAACTGAAACACCTGTCTATTGATGAGGAGGAAAGTGAGCCAATAGCCTGTGGTTGGCACAAGTTTTACCTACTCTGTCAAGTGCTCCAAAGTGTGACTGACATTATGGAACAAAATATATTGTTATAAGTAGCAGCCCAAGCACTACTAGATGAGCTCTCAATACTTCATCGACCTCAGTTTAACCAATTTCTCAACTCAAAACTTTATACTTTAAACTTAATTGATTTTCATTCTAATGAGACTCTGTCAGTACTGTTTCCCCTCTTATCCTTCAATCTAACAGATATGCCCAAGGGTCCTGGAGGACAGAAAGACAGGAAACACACACACACACACACACTGCTGTGCGGAAGGATGTGACATCAGCAGGCAGAGACAATCGAAGGTGCTAAAGGTGCTTCCTTCCGCAAATCACTCTGTTAACAAAGCATAAATTGGGATTCAAAACCCAATCGCCACTTTTCCCTTTTATCTCCAACAGCAGATGCGGAGTGCAAATAAACAATATGTTTTCCAAATATGAAATACCTTTACTTAACCAGTACTGAGTAACAAATCTTAACTTTTTAATGGATGGAAAAAAAAAACATACGCTATTGTAACACTATCAGCACTACTAAATCCATACATTATTTTGCACTGCATCACTAAGACAAATCCAGTTCATAAAGCAGCAACAGCTTTCCATTCAGAAAGGTGCCATTCCAAGGTTTCCCTCTCTGAAAAAGTTTGCCATGTTCATTTACTGTATGTACATGTATGTTCCTGTATAAGGTTATTCATAATATGAATTCCAATTGTTTATTTAAATGTTTTATATCTGAGTACCCTATCTTAAAGAGATGGAAATACTATTTTTGTCTTGAATTGCAGTCTTGTTTCAATGCAGCTGTGTACTCACAGAAAATATTTGCTATATAATCTTTCCTTCTTAGATAGAAATGCTTTCTGATTCCGAGAAATGTTCTATAATTTTCTCAGATATCTGTTTTTAGATGGAAAAGCATGAAGAGCTCTGCCCGCTGCTTTGTTGCATCATGTAATTATAATGAGCAGGTAGAAATAGAAGAAGCGCAGTACGAAGGCCTGCCCTCCGTTTGGGCAGCTGCACATTTCACTCAGCACTAGCAAACAAGGGCCTTGGGCCATCAGAGCAGAAATGGAGACAGGTAGCCATCCGTCAGATGCAGTATGGAGACAGGTGAGAGCCATCTTTCCATAGCCCATTGCTGACTACCCCAAGGACAAAATGACTTGACACGATGTGTCAACCTCCGTCTTTGAAAGGAAGCCAAGGGCTGTGAAACCACAGCTGCTCAGCCAAAGGCAGACGAGCAACAGGGCGCATGTGAAAGCAAGGTGAATCTAAACAGACAGTGATAGGGAGAATGAGTGTAGCCCTCATGGTTAAAAAGGCATTCCCTGTCGACTGTCAGCAGATTTTCATTGGGACAGTGGCTTATAGCCATGAGTGATACACAAATAAAATTAGAGGACCACAATGACAAACTAGCCACACATATACCCTTGTGCCAAGTTGGGAAAATATGGTATCAGAAAAAAGGAGAAGAGAAGAAAAAGCAGAAGCAAAGGCAAGCCACAATTTGGAGAGGCCCGGAAAGGCTGGAATGAATCACAATTTAGTGCATTCAGTCTTTCCATGGCATAAAGAAGGGTAGTGATTGAATTCAAGTATAAAGTAGAGACCAAAACATGATAAAGAGAAGGATAATCAACCTAGCAGAGGTGACATAGTACAAGGTGGAATGAGTTTGGCAAATGTGATATAAATGAAAGATATTAAATGGTAATATGGAAGTGGTGCAGCTTGTGGTAATACACACATCTGATGTTTAAACATAAATAACTTTGCTTAAGTTTCACTTTATCAACTCGCAGTTTCTTTCACTTCTTCCTCCCCTCCCTCTCTCTCACTTTCCAGTCATCGTAAGTCATTTACAAAGCTCTGCCGCAGGTCATGTTTTCCAGTGAGGGTAAACCACTGTCTCAATTCACATGCTGCCCTGTGAGCTGCAGGACCCAGGTGTAACCAACTGACACTGAAGGGACAAAAACAGAAAATGAACACAAACGGGTACATCTAGGGGCACATATAAGGCATTATCTTCTTACGCTGTACACTGCATTCATAAAACAAGTAGCATTTTAATGAACAATGAGTCAGTGCTGTGGAACTGCTGTACAAACCCTTAAATTACTGTACCCAGCCCCCACAGGAACTGCTGGGAGTCATGTCACTAAGAACACAAAGCACTGACATATTCACCCAATTATGTTCCCTGCCGAGTATGACAATGTCTCAGGATGTTAGCAACATTCTCCAGTGGGGGTAGAAGGACAGAGAGTGTGTGTATGTGTGTGTCTTCAAGTTAGAGGTTTAAAAGTGAGACTAAAGGCTTGTTGAAGCTTGGGCTACTAATGTTCAAATACAGAAAACTTCTCAGTAGGCGCGTGGTCCAACTCCCCTCTTCTCCCCCACTGTATCAACACCAGACATCATGGTTAAGACGATCCACTGATGATTTCATCACACCCCCACCCCTTACTCTTTCTCTTTGCCACAGCATTCTAATCACCCTAATTAAAAGCTTTGTTCATTTAGAAATCTCTGATGACAATTTGTTTCACTCTACCCTACAGCAGTGGTGGCTGTGAAGAGAAGAGAATTAAATTTGATCTTCTGACAGCAATTATTAAATGCTCCCTCCTGGCTTCAATTAAGGCCTGCAGGCTAATGCTAACATAGCTAACCGTCATGCAACCACGAGGTGCCAGCGCACTTCCTTTTTTCTTCACCAGCTTCTATTTGTTACCCACTTCGGCATGCGTGCGTTTGTGTGTGAGCATGTGCGAGTGTATGTGGGCATGTCTGGCAAATTGGTAGGTATGGAAATGCGTGTCTGCTTATGAGTTCTTATGATATGTTTTGCATACTGGTTGATGGGAATGGGGTGAATAAAATGATTTCCCTTTTTGAGTGTTTGTTGTAACCAAGTCAGCAGTACTGGCATATCTACAGGGAAGTTGTGGAATTTACTATTTTCCCTAGTCTTGCTTGATCAGCAACTTTACATTCCACAATGAAACAATTACGCAAATTGATTATATTTTAAGTTCTGACCAAAACAAAGGAAAAAAAAATACTGAACACCATCTTCTCCACTTCTCATCTGATTTACATAAAAATCTATTAAAAGAAAGACTATTCATAACTATCATGTTTTAGACTAAGCGGAAGTAGACGCAGGTTCAACTGTGTATAAAGCGATAAAATGAACCCTCCAAATTATTTTGTAAACAGGACTCTCCACAACACTGCCTCTCCCTGTTGTCGTGACACTCAAACGGCATTACATGTCATGGCCACAGCCTTGCTGAGCTGAAGTGAGATCCACAGCTCTGCTTTGAATCTATGCACAGCATCGGGATAATTTGCAGAGAAGCATAGGGTTGCACTTTTCAACAAGGATGTCCTTCATAGATTTGACCTTCTGTTTTTTTTTTTCTTCTTCTTTCTCTGGTCCCAGGGCTCTGCTAGGAAACCAAGTAACCTAGATCGTAAAGTAGAGAGAGACAGAGGCTGTGACAGAAGCAGCGACAGGGAGACTGAGAGAAAGAAGCAGTAGGACAGAATGAAGGAAGATAGAGTCATACTTTGACAACCAAACACACTACTACTTAAAAAGATTAAAAATACACCACTAGGATGAAGTCAGGTTCACTCCTTTTTTCTAGTAACCACAAACTTATGCTAATTACTGGTGAGCATTGTTTTCCTGTTAATGCTGTGCATCATTAAACAAAGTTTTTTCCACTGTTAGTGTTTGTTTAAGTAATGTTTCCAGATGCACACGTACACACCCATACGCACCCACCCTCCACACACACACACAATGCAAACACAAGTCATATGCTCTGCATCTATAATTTATATCACTCCTGTGCTTTGTTTTTTTAAAGATACATGTAGGTGTCTTCAAATATTAAGAAAGAAATAGGGGGTAAATAAAAAAAAAAAAAAAATATATATATATATATATATATATATATATATTAAAACCTCTATTTATACTGCAAAAAGTATAACTCAGTTAAATAATACTTGAACTCTTACAGTGCTTTACAGTTCCCAGAGAAGGACTGGTGGTGGGATGCATGAGGCAAAAGGTTGTACGGCGTGTGGAGGGCGTGTGGCGAAATATGGTACCTACAGATCAGCCTCTGTTTAGGGGAGTGGCCCCACCAAGGCCAAAGCTGGGCCAGACCTAGTCCAAGCCTCTCATTAGTCATCGGCTGGGTGCCGCACTGCTTTTTGGAGTGGTTAAGGGGGAACCGGCAAGGGTCTGGCAGTTCCACTGTACTCCACTCCCAGCACCATCACAACCCGACCTCATCAAAGCGAGCGCTCGTAATTTGTCACAGAAAGCAGCCAATTAACATATGTTAAGGGAGGAGGGAGGACAAGAAGAAGGGAGGAGAGGAGGGGAGGGTGAGTGAAAAAAGATAGTGTATGATTAAAGAGTCTGCACAGCTGCACAAAATCAAGATGGCAAAGAGAGGTTTGAAAGAGACCTCAGACCCAGTAATCTGATAAAAGCTTACTGTTACTTAACCCCCATAAGCAAGGCAGGGAGAGGGAGAGAGGGGGAGAATGAAATAATAGAGACAAACAAATATTAAATTACTGCTGTGAAGCTACAAGCTTTGGCGGAGTGCCTCTGCTCTCAATATGTGGCTACAGTGAAGGCCACTGTATCACACAGAGATGACCCCCCCTTGCCAAAGCACTACTGCTGCTTGACCACGCTCTATTTTTAGCTCCGCGCTCACCATTATGCTTGACGTAGTTCACAGTTGTGCTGAAATCTGACAAGAACTTCTTTTTTTTTCATTCTAAAATTTAAAAAAAACGACTGGTGCACCACAGCAATTTAGCTCTCTTTCTCACAAAAGAAAGGTGTTTTTTTTTTCATTTTTCATTTATTTTTCTGTCACAAAGTCACCGACAAGCTGCTTACATTCTGACTTGTTTGTTTGCTTTCAAATTCTTGTTCTTCATGGTTGGTTTTTAACATGCTGTGTGTGGTTATTTATGCATGTGTGCACGCCTGTGTGTGACTATGTGTGTGCCTGTGTGCATTTATATGCCTGTTATTGTTGATGTTGTTGTTGTAGGAACATCTTGTGAAGTGAGTTGTGTGATATTCTGCCTTGTTGTTGGATACGGTGGCAGGCTGAATGCATTAGCAGTGCACGCCGATGCCACTCTGTGTTCTGTCGTCTCTCAGCCACCTCTGCCATGTCTCTCTATAGCGACTGATCACACGGGCTGACAAGCAAGTTTGGGTCTTCGTCTGCCTCACCATCCTTCGCTATGTGGGCTCCGACTCTTTCAGCGAGAAAAATAAGAGAAGCGAGGAGGAAGCTTTAAACAAATTTCAGTGAATCTGGAATTGTACGTCAAGTTGTGGGGAAATCCCCCAAACAAAAGGCAGCAAACTTGAACAACAATGTTGTATTACTAATACAGTTATTTAAGAGAAACATTATTATTGTTGTTAAATGAAGTAAAACCACAAATGGCTGACAGAAAAGGATACACTGCATCATATATAAATCAAGACTGTTTCTTTTTTCCTCCTCTTCCTCTCTCTTGCACTCTTATCCTCACCATCAAGCATCAATCGTTATTTATTTATTTTTCCTATTTGGGAAGTAAAGGGCTGGAGCGGAGGAGGGAGGAGTGGAGGAGTGAAGGAGTGGGGGATGGAGAGACGACGGACAGAGGGGACGGCAAGTTGTGTTTGGTTCACAAGGCTCACTGAAATTCTCTTTCCTCCTCTGTGTTGCGAGCTGGTGGTTCAGTGAAGGACCTGGCTGCCTGGAGTGGGGGGGGGGGGGGGGGGGGGGGGGGGGGGGGGGGGGGGGGGGGGGGGGGGGGGGGGGGGGGGGGGGGGGGGGG
>JAUYWH010000027.1:10097034-10139841 GCA_034779795.1 Ctenopoma multispine | reverse complement strand
CCACCCCTCACCCCCCCAGCTAATGATAGCAGAGCACGTCCCCTCTACAAGGCAACAGCTTTTTCCACTTCATGTACATACACACAAACTTGGCACACACACACATGCACGCACGCACACAAGCGCATTGGACACACGCACACACTAGTGGGCACATCATATCCCTTTTCATTCTCTTGGTTCCTTCCCTTCATTTTTTCTCATATCATTCAATTTTCTTCCCCTTCTCTTCACCCTGAGAAAAATCCCCTGGCCTTGTGACCCCAAGAAGGCCTGAGAACGTTAGCCCCCCACCCCACCCACGCACACACACTTAACTCACTCCTCCAACTCCAAAATCCACATTTTTCTCCCTCTGCACAGCAAGTGACCTGCATCACAGCTGTGTGTGGGAATTTGTATGGGTGGGTGTGTTTGTAGGAGGCTTTAAGCGTGTGAATATATGTATTTGCACATACCTGCAAACGTCAGTGTTCACACCACATATGTTGCATGTTCACTGCTGTGTAAGTGTGTGTTTTACTTTATGTATGTTGTGTTGTGTGTGTGTGTGTGTGTGTGTGCGCGTGTGTGTGTGTGTGTTTGTGTTTGTCTCTGTGTAAGGAGGAGGAGGGAGGTGAGGGCATCTCTGAGCTTCTGCTGCACCTACTGTGCATTATCCCAAATAAACAACTCATTACACGTGTACTTAACCAAGGGGAGCTGGCGAGCAGTGGAAGCTAATCCCTGTTATCGTTCCCAGCGTTTCTCTTCCGATTACACTACAGGGAAGAGGAGCCCAAGAAGGTAGGCTGCTCAGTGCGGGAGGAGGAACAGTGAGGAGGAGGCAAGACGGAGAGAGAAGAAAGAAAAGCATTTGAGTTAACTTCCCACAAGTGCCTTTTTTACTTATAATACCTTTCTCTCTCCCTCTCCCGCTACCCTCCTGCCTTCTCTCCTTCCTTCTCCCTGTGGATTCTGCATAGCTCTTCCTTGTTTTCGACCATCTCTCAGAACTGGGTCATCGACAGACTGTGTGGCAACATTTTGAGGAACATGGGAGGGGAAAAAAAGCATGTTCTTTCTATGAGAACAATTCAAGGCTTCTTTAACAAGTAGCCCGCTTATCAAATTAAGCTGTCAAAAGCACATTAATAACAGGCAGCACAATTCTCTTCACAGAGAAAGGGGGAAAAACACATTCGGAAAAAAAGAATAATTTCTCTCTTGCTGTGTATAGAGACAGTACACCAAGGGCAGTAAAGCTTTTCAAAGAATTCTCCCTTTTCTCTTTCTTTCTTTCTCTTAATATGATTATCATTATTGGCTCTTATTATGAGGGGCCAAGATCCAGAGTGTCAGTCGTTTCCAAGCTGAACAGTAGGCTAGGATGCAGTAAGGATGATGCTCATGTTTAAAACGAATTACAGGCTTTACATGCACTGATTCTCCACTTTCTACTACAGAGTAAAACACTTGTGCTAGATGATAGTTAAGCAGACAAAAGAGCATCACAGGGTGAAAATGTGGATTCAAGATCCAATAATGAGGCGCTCGATAGAGTGGAGTATAATACCCAGGTATCATATTCCCCAAATTAGTGAAATGTTCAAAAATTGTTTGACCCTAGATAATGTGAACCTTCTCATAAATAAACAACTGTTACATATACAGTCTATTATGAGCAACTTCTACTCTCAAATTTAACATCATTAACAGTGAAGCAATATTGTGTTCACACCCATCATTCCAAATCTCTCATTGCCCTCGAAAATGTGAAGCCAGATCATCCCGTAACAAAGTGAGAGCAGAATGTGAGGGAAATAGTGTACGGCGGTGAGGCAAAGAGAGAAAGTTAACACTCTCACTGCTGTTCACATGGCATATGTCTTAGATGCAGAAATGAAATTAACAAGACACCTCGGCATACAGATGGCGGGAAGGAGAGAAAACCACCCTATGACCTTACACTCGTAGACTAGGTGTCGGAAAAAAAAAACAGTTGAAGTGATTCTATTGTGTTGTCATCTTGACACTCCTCTTGAAGCCTTATACTCTGCTCAGTATTTGTAAAAATAAATTAGCTTGTAGTTTTGAATATCAGCACTTTACAAAATCTGACGGCGTTAGTTAAGGCCGCTTATGCTGAACTGCAAGCCCTTTACTATTTTACTCTATAGGCTGATTTTCTCACACCCTCGATTTGAGTCCCATCCTGTTTGCTCGGCCCCTGAGGGGGCTTCTCTGTCGTAGCCCGGAGTGAGCCAGCAGTGGATGGATGTGACGTAGAGGCACTGGGACTCTGCTGGAGCGAGGCTGGAAGCCACGACAGGTATCCCCCACACTTCCTCTGCTATTTATAAAGCCATGAGTCCAGCACAGGGCCAAAAATAAGACAGAGGCCATTTTTATCCCAAATTCTAAGGGCTGATATTTACACACTTTAACACACACAAACACAGGTATCAGAGAAAAATCCAACCACACCATACATAAATTAACAATTTTGTTATTAACAAAGTGAAAAAGACAATGTCCTTCTATTGAGCATGCTCAAACCCACACACACATACACAGCAGACAAAAGTCAATATCAAGGCTGAGCTATTTCTGTAGAGAGCACTATTTAGTAAGTGTGGGCTGGGTGCCAGTATTCTCCTCAGTATCGTCTGGGCGTCATTGCACTGTTGCTGTTATACAAACTCACCTCTTTCCTCTCTCACCCGCTCCTCACCCTTTCCACCTAACCCCTTGTTCCATTGTCAGCACTCTCTCCCTTGCTCTCTCTCTGTTTTTCTTATACACACACAAGGTTATTTGTTTTTCCACTGGGTCGAACCACAGTGCCAGGTGAAAGCATCTATTGGCAGGATAAAGAGAGTGGCTGGTGTGAGATCACAAGGCCCCACTCTGCCCAGCAAACCTTGAAGTGAAGCGCCAGGCTGGAGTTTCAAACAAAGTGCCCCCTCATTCATTATACATGCAACTGCACTGAAAATCTCCTTCCGCAACACCATCTCTTCTCCACTCTCACTCACTCTGCCTCTCTAGGCCTTTCTCTCTCTATCTTCCTCCCTCTCTCCTTACATCGTCCCTCACCCTTTTCTCTCGTTTTTTTTCCAGACAGAGCATCCATAAAGTATGAATAAAATTAATGACATCATGAACTGCTCTTTGGAAGAGCCACTGTAGGAAAAAGCCATACATCACGGGGCAGAACAAGCTAGGCCGAAAGAAATTTAAAAAAAATGACAGATAGAGAGACGGAAGAAGGGTGATTTGGGGATTGTTGCTTCACTTAACTCCATCATCTGGGCCTTGATATTGTTGTATATTATTATAGGTTATAAGTTTGATTTCAGATATACTTTAGCTGAGAAGTTTGAACACAATTCTTTTTTTTTGTTCGTTTGTTTCATCATTTAGCTGCAAAGACTCAACATGTCTTTGTCCTGTTTTCTCCTGACGTTTTCTGGTCAGTTGAGTAATGTAAGTGCTCAAAACAGTCCTGTGTGGTGCATTCTTTTACAGGCTGGTCTTTGGTGTGGGAATGGCACAGATGACAGTGGAAAGGAACACTGTTGTGGACTTTGGCAGGACACCGCCTGGTAAAGCTGTGTGCTCTGCGGAAGAGGGAGAGCTCTGAGCGTGGATTCTTATATAGCTTTTTCTCAACTTAGATGGTGTTAACAGGATTTTCAACAGCATGATCCCCTCGGAGTTGAACAGCAAACCTCCTGATGTTACCGACTTTGCTTAGATATCTGAGACTCTACGGAGAAAAATAAGCATTGTATTTAAGACTGTAATATTCTTCCTTAGAGCAGAAAAAAGAAACAGATATATCAATCTTGCAGCCTGTTATTAGAAATTTTGTGTGACACTATTTCATTACAATAGCAACATCATACAAAAGCCTGACTGGGTAAAATTCCAACTCCTTATTCCTCTGAATCCATTGTGAACATAAGATCTGCTAAAAATACCCGATAGCAATGTTCACCAGCAGCATGGATGGGGAGCTGTGGCGGCACTGGCGCAGATTGTGAGCAGGGGTTTCAGATGGATGTGGGCTTGTGTGAGGCCAAGGCACAGAGCTACCTCTGTGCGTCTCACCGGAATATGTTGCAGAATGACTCGGCTATGTTGCAGTCGTGACAAAGATAAATTACAGCCACTGGAAAACATTTCTGTTTTTTTTTTTCTCCCCTTCTCCACACCTCTTTTCATTTTTTTGCATTGGGTGTAGTCCAAATGTGAGCCACACCAAAGGGAGATGGTTAAGTGTGAGGTGGTGGGGGTCAGAAGTTGCCGCTCACCATTCACAGGTCAGGCACTATGTTGTATGATGGAATATGCCTTCCGTCGCCAGATTTATGCACACTGATGGCAAACACTTCTCCCTCAATCTAAACTCTGAACTTCACTAAAAAGAATTCCTAGTTAATTCTGGATTTACCGCACAACATGTTCAAAGCAGGTATTACAAATATAAACTTCACTTGGTGTTACAGATTAGTGCTGCCAAGACTGTTAAATGGATACTGAATAAAGGTTCAAAGTCTCTCAGCGGGGCAACTAAACTAAGTATCTGGTATGGAAATTAATTTACTAATTTCTAAACATATTAACTATCACTTAACTCTCATTTTAACATTAAACACCTGATACTGAGGGATGATCTGGATCTTCTAGTGTTTAGACAAAGAAATCCAAACTCTGTTCTACTCTAAATGTTGCTGTTTGTCTTATCAGAGTCCTCTGCTGCCTGCACTCCTCCAGCCTTCTCACCTCCCAGGACTTGTCCAAATATTTCATGGAGCAGGCCTGAAGTATGGTGAGCTGTTCAGGGTGTCTCTTTCGGTGGGCTGCAGCTGACGATATGATTGTGTGCTCAGCGCGCTGCTGAGACCACCCAGCAGACAGCCACTGCCATAATGACCAACAGTCCAGGCAGGAAACAGGAAACAGGAAGAAGAAGGCAGGACATCCTGTTCTTCCAGCATGACATCACGAAAGCATCAGTTTTTAATAAAGGATATCTGAACAGAGGCCTGTGTTCTTAACTCATTTTAGCTGAAATAAATTTCTATCTAGATTTCTCGCTGTGTATTCTTCTGTCTTTCTGTGCATCTGTCTCAGTTTGCTTTTTCAGCCCTCACACTGACACTGTTTTCCAGACTGCTCCATCATTCCAGACATCAAATCCCTCCCTGTTCAGTGAGAGAATAAAGTGGAAAAAGAAATACATGCATTTTCATTTCAATATACACCAGCAACAACGTCACAAAACTCAGACAAAAAAAAACAAAACACAAAAGCACAAACAAACATTCCAACGCGCAAACAGAAAGAGACAAGACAGAAACTTGAACGCACGCGCGCACACCTCCCAGACACTCAGCACATACTGACAAACACACAAAGAAACAGCAAACACAAAGCACAGCACAGCCAGAAGTCTACTTTATGCAGAAATATTCTAAAGTGTTTTACAATACAATTAAACATCAAAGGCTGATATATTCCTCTGTGATCTTTAACACCCCAGTGAACAAACCCCATACACCCCCTTCCACTTACAGCATACAGAGAAACTTGCTGAACGTCACCGCTAATTACTAGATAGAGACAGAAGAAGAGTTTGCATCATTATGCAAAATCCAGGACATATTCAAATATATGCATTCAATCCAGCATAAACCATTCAAGCACTGTGTTATTTACTTTAGATTATTATTTTTTTTTAGGTTTTATGAGTAATTGCTGCTCTTATGAAGATATCCAGACTGTATTCTGAATGCAAAAAAAAACATTTGGATAAATGTTTCTAACATACACAGCAGTTAGGACAATGAAAGGGAGATGTGCTTAAAATGATTAAATAAACACATGGTGAGGTTAACCCTGATGCTGTCACTGGTTCTATAAAAATGTTGAGACGTTTCCTCCCATGTAGCAAAAGAGTGAACACCTGCCTTGTGCAATAAACAAAAACACAACAAGCCCTTGAGTTATTATAAAAGTTAAGTATTTTCATATGCTCATAAACAAGCAGAAAATGGTTATTCTAAACAAATTTTTCACATTATTTGTGTTAGATAAATTCAATAAAATGTGTTCTTTGCAACATTTATATTCAAGTACCTAAACCAAAATGCTTTATTTGCAGGATGTATATTAAAGTCTGTCGATGGTGTAAAATATCATATGCTTCTTATATATGAGCTAAATATGATTCTCTACAATTGACTCTTATATTAACTTTTCGTTTGAGCCAAAGGGTATGAAGTCCAATTACAGTCCTTCTGTATCTATCTCGAGATCTTGCCAACCTGCAATCTGCAAATGAGTGTTTTACTGATGTTTAACTGGGTATACTCTACAAACCCCTTCCAAAATATTTGAAACCATCAATGAAAAAAAACAACTTTAAAGCATAGCAAAGGGGGCTATTAAATTATTTGCTTAAACATAAATGCTGCTGATGTTTCCATTAAGAATAACGTTTTCATAGATCTGGTTTTCCACAAGGAGGGAATGTTGAAATGTGCCTTCTGTACGGTATTAAATGTCTAAGCTCTGAGGCAGTATACTGGTATACTTAACCCTTTCTTTTTTCATAGATGCAAGCTTGGTGACATGCATTTTGCAACACTCAGAGACTCTTTGTGTGCTCATGCTTCTGTTGACCTGCCAGTAAAACTTAAGCATTCACAAATGTATAGGCAGCATATTAGACATTTATGATGATGATTAAATATATTATCAGTAGCCCATTCAATGCTGATTTTTTGTTGAGTACTTTTAATACCCATGAAAAAGGCCTGACCATGGCAAACAATGTGTCCCTTCCCTTCATTTAACTAAAGCTTTAGCCTCTGGTGTACAGCAAAGTGCCCTGACAATCAGCTCAATGCCCCCGGCCAATCACAGGGACATGGGACCTTCTAATCCCTCTCTGTGATAAGGGTAAGAGTGTGTTGTCACTCTTGGTTTTGTGAATCAGCTCCCAAAATCCCAAATGATTTGTCAAAAGACAGAGGTCTTAAGAGAATAACAGAAACAAAAGCAGTACAGGCCAGATAGTGTGGGTGTCAGTGTGTGCATGTGTGTGTGTGTGTGTGTGTGTGTGTGTGTGTGTGTGTGTGTGTGTGCAAGCGTAACAGAAAGGAGAGAAAGGAGAGAGACCATGCTTTTGTCTATGCATTTGTGTGTGAAAGTGTGTGTTCATGTGCAACTGCATACATGTGTGCACGTGTGTGTGTGTGCGTGTGTGTGTTTGTACAGGGTCTCTGAGATTACAGAGCTTGGCTGACAGAGTCCTCTGTGTGTAATTGTGGGTCCACATGCGAGCGCTCACCTTCCTCTGAGCGGATTAACCTAACGCTAAATCCCAAGAGAGCAACAGGCCAGGCAGGCCACATAGAACAACTTCATTGACAATGAACTGAAGAGGGAAGGCCATGTGTAAAATCATTTTATAGACTAATATGCTTTAATATTTTAATCATCAGTAGTAAATCAAATAAAACAGCATAAATTATTTAAAAATATATATATAATTCACAGAAGCCTCCTTTTAAAATGTAAAGAAAATGTAAAAACTATGAAGAAGCAAAATCTTTTTTTCTCTCAAATTGAACTAACTGCGAAATGCAATCAAACAGCAAACGAGGATGCATACCGTATGTTTTTCACAAAGTCACAATTAGATTGATATGCTTTAGTAGACAGCAACACTTTATCACGTGTATTTGTATTTTCTTCAGCTTACCTTCAAATATAATGCACTAATAAAGAGCATTTCAAATGTAATAGTTGCTATAGATCTCAAAATTCTTTTTTTTTTTTGCAAAACTGCCTATATCTTTCTTTTCCCAAACTTTAAAAATGGACAGTATTTATCTCAGAAGTACACTGTTCGACTTTAAAATAGATTTACAAGAAAAAGGTTATTGAGATTTCCATTTTTGGTCATACTAATGAGCGTGAGTTAAAATACACAGTCTAGTCAGATTCACAATCTGCCTAAATTAAAAGGAAGTGTGCTGAAATAATTCCAAATTTTATTACCATCCCTGATGTGCATCTGTACCTATCATCAGTGGGCAACGTATCCACACTCAACAAATAAATCTATTTTATATTTCTAACACTGCAACCAGTTAAAGATGCTACAGGTTAATTGTGGAGTCATTATTAATCCTCTCACTGCAACAGGTTCAGTTGAGCCACAGGAGACTGAACTAAACTCACCATATAAATATATCAGCGCATAAAAAATTTTATCTGAACAATTTAAATCAATCAAAGTCACTTTGAAGAAATTATAATTCTGCTTGAACAAGACAAACCTTCTGTAAAACACTTATTGTCAGTCATGTTATGTCCCCAGCCTGCATGAATTAACGTTCAAACAGGCCTGTGTTCTTTTTTTTTGGTATTTGAAAATGTCTGTTTGCATGATTCAGACTTTTCTGGTATATTTACTAAAGTTTACTATGTAAATTATATCCTGTATAATAAAACGGGGATGTGATCATTAGTGCACCTCAGACTTGTAGGTCTTGTAAATTAATAATCAAATTGCATCTCTAAAGCCAGACCATCTTATGTATAGTCATTTTCCTTACATTGTGTTATAAATAGCCTGGAATTAAAAAAAAAGTTATGTTTTTTTTCCCTTTTCCACGTTGTCTTTAAATTAGTTTTTAGGTTTCTTAAATGATTTAGTAAAATTGTACATATACGTCTAAATAATTGCTCAGGTAGCGCAGAGTTTAAACTATTATCTAACTTTCCATGTCTCATTAAAAGTTGGAACACGCTACATTACGGGCATCTAATGGGCAACCCTTTCAGTAGCTGTGACTTTGGTACTTTGCGCCTGCATGTGGATATGAGAAAGCTACACAAGGTCAACACTACCTAAAACACGACAAAGACCTTGACTCCCCTAATAGACCATAAAAAGCTATTTGATGTCAGCTTGTAATTACATGACATAGTTGTCACCGGCGTAAGTCGATCAGGGTCACAACTAATCAATAGACGCAGTTACTGCACTTTGTTGAGGAGGCAGCGCGCATCATAAGAGACCCTCAAGTTTCCCTCTGGAAGGTTAGAAATAAAGATCCTAACATTCAACGTGTCTTGTGCATGTTTGCAAGTGAGTGGCAAGTGGTGTGAGCGCGGTACTTACTTTATTTCGCATGAAATCTTGTCGGGCTGAAGTGAAAGACACAACAAACGGTCCGCCGGCTGTTTTGGTCCGGCCGAATGACAAGAAGGTTGAAGCCGCTGCTTGATGGGGACGGACCTCGCCAAGACGCACTTAAAATCCAGGAGCGCAATTTAGCTGAGGATGTCGCCGGGAGGAAAAAAGTAACCTGCAGTACGTGGTAGGAGTCTATAATGTCAGAGAAACTACTCTCTCTCTCCCTCTCTCTCTCTCTCTCTCTGATCCTCTCTCTCTCTCTCTCTCTCTCTCTGATCGGACAGTGTCTGCTCAGGAAGCGGTGCGGACGCTTCGCCTGGTCTCTCTGCGAGGTGTCTCTGAGCGGAGAGGGACCCGGTGGAGCGGTGGAGCGGCGCTGGTGTTGGTATACTGTTGGACGTCTGGCGGTTATTGTTGAGAGGCTGTTTCTGTTCCTTCCCACAATCCCGACCGAGTCTTTCCCTAAACCCTCTCCTCTCCCAGTACGAGGAGAAATAATCGATTTTTTTCTCTCTCTTCTTTTTTTTTGACTCTGAAAGGGGGCGGTCTCACATTTCCCAACTCTACTTTAATGGCACGGCTCTTAATGCTTTATTATCGCGCCAGCCCCGATAGAGTGGACGCACAATTAATTGCTCAGAGAGGACCACTAGAGGAAGATGATGGGGAATGTGTGCTTTAACTAATGAGGCAACAGAGAGCGCGATGAGCGTCTGCAGGACTTCTAAATAAGGGCTGTCAAAGTTGTTTTTGTTATGGCAGATTCAGTTTTCGCCCGTCGTTTCATGCATGTCACGTCAATTTCCCTAAACAGTTTCACTTGTTTCAGGAAGTTTTGAGAAACACTGAGTACTTTGGAAAAAAAAAAAAAAGACACAGAAGGCTAATCTGTCCATTCATGAACATGTAATGGTAGCAAACGTGAAGCAGTTAACTGAACAGACACAATGATCTCATGCAGGCTTACTTTTAGGAAAATGAGAATTTAAGAACCATCATTACATTATATTTCATGATTTGATATTACATGAAGTCAAAACATGTCTTATATTGTGATGAAGAAGTAAGGTCAGTTTATAACTCCCAAATAATGCCATCATTCAATTGTCACATTTCTTCCACGTCTGTGCAGCATGGACGCTGTTTCATTTCTGAGTCACTAAAAACTTTCCACCTCCTGCATACCGCCAATCATTCTCCAAGACCCAGCTATCTTCTGCAGATAAGCCCTGACTCAGACACTAAGCATGGGGGAATTACCAAGCCTTTATCTATTCAACCAAATGATTTGGAAACATCCACTCTATTAGTGTGAAGATAACAATTAGAACAGCAAGTTTGCCACTTCAGATAAGACACAAGACAGGCAGCGCAATGGCTTTCTGTACAGAGATGTATCCCAGATAGGCCTTGTAATACTGCAGTTCTATTATATTCATATTATATGGCTTCTGTATCAGTTTAAAGATTTTTAATAGCTGTCTTGAATGAGGCCTGTTATAATCTAATACAGCATCAGGTCTCAGTAGTGAGTTCTCATAAACTTAACCACGTTTCACAGGTGGTAACTGTTACTATGTCTTCATCATTGTGAAGAAATGAAGGGACGGTATTATCGCTTACATTTACATTTTTGTTCAGTCCATCCCAGCAGAGTAAACTTTTTTTATTATTATTTAAAAACAGAAAAGAAAAAAAACGTATGTGCTTTATGATCTTAGCTTTGCTGTACATGCATGAGGTATAAGTGGACACCAAGCAGCACCCTAATCTTTTCTTTCTTTTGAAGTTCACCTGCAAAGCTTAAGCCACGTATGCAACCAGCCACTCGCTCAGTCAGTCAGGTTTTGGAAATCAGTTAATAAATAAATCAAGCTGGCTAATCTGCTTGACGGGAGGACATTACAGCCTGTAACTGAATCTGCTGGTGTCTGATGACTTGGGATTCCACCTAAACATCACCTGACCTTTTAATCTTTAATAGCGTTTCCTCTGGTTCCCAGGTCTTTATAATGATCAATAAGCCTGGTAGACACAGTGTGCTCATAAATGCAACACGATGAACACTTCACATATAAGCGTGTGTGAAAAATACAGATAAGACACACTTAACAGACACAGTTTCCTTCTTTCAGACCTCTAAGAGAGTGCTACTGGCAATTGCATTAGATCTGTCACTGACATATGGACACCTATGGGTGCCTGTGTGATTGTACGTACCACATTCGGAGTTCGTTCTGCTGCCGTCTTGCGTGCCCTCAGTTTCCTTGCTTTCTGTGGTGTCTGTCAGCGATTCATCGGAGAGGTTGTTTCAGTGTTCACAGTGCTTGAGGTTGTCTTTGGTTTGGCACCTGGGAGAAGAAGTAATATAGGAAAGCATGAGGAAAAAAAAAAACGTGCACTTGCTAGTGAAATGGTAATTGTTTCCATGTATGTTCAGGATCCATGTTAAGATATTTGTATCTGTGTGTGTTTAATGGCCACTATATGGAATACAGATAAATAAATGAGAGGAAGATTGAATATATTTGAATGAAGAAAAACCTTTAAACGCGGCAATGCTGGCTCATGTATATTCATAAATGACTGACTTGTCTACAGGGATAAACTTATAGTTAAGGCAAACTAACGGCCTTATACATGCTCACACATTTAATGCAAAGTAGGGAAGACCCACTGTATATTTTACTCCTGAGAGAGACTTGAGTGCAGATCTATGACTAAATCTAAAAATGGTGGAAACAGCTCACAGCATTGTGGCCACATTAGTATTACACTGTACTGTGTAGTTCATAATGTGGCACAAATTTCCCATTTTTTGCAGTGACAAAGAAATTTGGGACACAATGAAGGTGCGCAAACAAGATGAATGTTGTTGTAGGTTAGATACTGTAGGCTGTGCCATTTGTGTTGTGATGAGTCCAAGTATTTTTTCCCATAATTAAAACAAATGATCAGTTTCTTGCTATCTGAAACTTTCTCAGTCAACTCATTAGCCACTGTCCTTCCCTCCTACTCTTAGAACATGCAATCCTTAACTTATGGTTTGAGGGGTGTGTGTGTGTGTGTTCAAGTGTGGGCTGAAGTCTCATCAGATTCTGGTGGAGTGAAATCAACAGTTTGCCAAAACAATTATGTAATTTCAAATATGTCACAGTGTGTATACACACACTTTAGGCTTTTGGGTAAATGCAATTTCGTGAGGTTTGGCATCAGCTGTGGATAAAAAGAGAAAAGGGGAAGCTGTAACTGGATGTTAAGTCAAACACATAAGTGTGGTTTGCTGATATTGATCTTGCTTGGATTGTTTCTTAAGCCTCTCCTGGCAGTCACTTCACAGCATGTGTCACACACACATACACACACACACACACACACCAACACGTACACACACACATGCACAACAGCTCGCCTGAAAATGCGTGTTTTTTTTGTAACGGAGGGAGAAAGAAAGGACTGCCTTTCTCAAGCAAAAGATAAACACAAACACATTTCCAGGGCAAACAGGAACAGCCCGGGCTCAGTGCAATCTGTTGTCGATCATGCTCACGTGAAAACACAATCTGCCTGTCACAGTAGATGATGTTGTCAAGCACTCTGCCTCACTGCTCCTGAGAATTAGCCAGCTATTTCAGAAGCACTACGAGACACATGGAGTATTTGTTCTACGCTGGATATGTCTGAGGAGGATTCCAGCTTTATTTGGTATTTAGCGCTTTCAGTCATTCTTCCTGCATTTGTTCCCCGAAGAATTTCAGAGACATTTGGTATTTTGACACTAGATTGACATGATGTGACGACCAAACTCTTCACAGGGGGTACAGAAAGACCTACAGGCCAATTTAACTCACAGTCTCAGCTGGGGATCTATAGAGCTCACTTATCCACATGTGTATGTGTGTGTAGGTGTTTGTGTGTGTTTGTCTTTGTTACGGTTAGACCAGTATGGGTGTTTGAAGGGATATTTTTAGACTAAAATCTCAATAGAGCATGCCGAAATTATTACTAAAAATATTTTTGTTCTGAAATGCTATGATTGGGAGAATGGAAAAAAAAACAACCTATGGAAATTCAGATATACAGCACATATTTAAGTAAAGGGGAAATTAAGCATTGACTAAAGAAATTATTTATAAAAAGTAACAAATTAATAAAATGTGAAGCAGTAGAGTCCAGCTGGTTCACATTCAATATTTAAAGGCTGATAAATCATGTTAAAGTGAAAGTCCCTTGTGTGTTTACTGCCAGTGCATAAATCTGCAGGAGTATGTAATACTGTCCATTGTGTCTGTTTTATTATCTATTTTACATTATTAGCATTTTCTTGGCAAAAACCAAACACACTTAACCCTCAGCTTCTTACATTAATCGTTTGTTCATGTTAACAGATGATATCCAGGGATGTGATCCTGTACAGTCTGGATTCTGTTCTCAGGCAAAAACATACCTGCTTTAGAAGTCATCTAGTACTTTGTAGGTGAGATAAGAGACATTTCCCTGCCGTCGTGTGCTTGGTCTTTGTGTCAGTCATCCAAAGTGTTATATTACACGATTTGAAGCTTCTTATTAAAAAGCTTTATAATGAAATTCAGAGAGTAATATCATCAGTAATTATAGTCGAAAGAATTGTATCATTGTACAGTATAATTATGGGAGCAAAGGTGAGAAAACCACTTTTAATTAACTGAAATCATTTGTCCTCATATTACAAAATATATAAAACAAAGGAATTATTGATTCTGGGGAAGTATTTATTTGTGCACTCAAATGAGCTTTTGTAATATAAAGGTGTCATTCCCCTTTCTAAATTTAGCATGCAGGTAATATCACCTTGATAATTTTACAACAGACAGAAAGCAGTAAAGCAGTATGTTTTGACTTACAACCATATCCACTCACACCTTGAGTTACCTGCATTTGTAAAAAATATATATTATATGTAAATACATCAGATTTTGATATACATACACTTCGTATTTGTACTGTAAAACTGCATTTTAACAACAGTCAATTTATTTTTTCTTCCCTCACTTTGAAAAACTAAGCAAATTATCACTTATAATATGCATTTTTACTTGGACATCAAATGATCCCATTTATTTTCTAAACAAGCCATGTTAGTTGTAATTCCTGTCATTTTCTAAGGATGAAAAAAGCAAAGCATTTAAAAGAACACGTTCTGTCTGCTTATCATTACCTACTCTGTTCCATAATGGTATGACTCATTTTTCAGTGAAAGCATACAGAGCGTTAAATTCAATAACACAGTTTTTCTGTGTGTTTTGGCCATCAACTGCATCTGACCAGCGTGAAATTCAGCGTACCATTTCATACGTGTCCTTGACCTTACAGTCCAGTTTGAGAACATCACAATGTTGGATCAAACCACACGAAAAACAGACTTGACTGTAGTAATAACAAAGTCAGAAGGCCTCTGAAACTGTAGCCATGTAAAGACCCCTTACTGAGAAGCATTAAATGAAAGATGGCACTGGTGATTTGCATGTGTCGTGTTTAACCAACAGTATTCTGTTTGTACACCTTTTATGCATTATGGATGAGACACAAGCTGAACAACAAGCTCTCCCTTTGTTCTGCCTGACGCTCCAGTTACATCATAGGAAGAACCCCATGGTCCTGTGACTGCTCTGACTGGCTGAGCCACAGTGCTGGTGGGAGAGTTGTTAACATGTATATTGTGTATAGGTGTGCTATAGATATGAATGTGCATACACACACACATGCACTCGCACGTACAGCCTACTGAAAAATTCATACAAATCTTTGTATTTGGAAACTTTTGTCTGTCAAGATGCATCAGCAAATATGTATGATGATTGATTTGTTTATTAGGAGTCTAAATGAGATTGTCTTCGTTATCAAACGTTTTTATATAGAAGTTTAATTCAAAGACCAGACTATACTACCTACTGGCACTTAATAAATGATAATAAATTACTTTCATAAGACAAATAACATTTGTATATTTAGAAAAAAGACCAGCTGTTGACTACATGCAGTATATCATTCGATGATTCAGGCTTTATAATTACAGATTAATTAAACTGATGAAACTGTCAAGACTGCTTACTGATTTTAAAATCAAAATATTTAATATATCATAAATGCATGCATGGCAGGTACCATCGGTATGCCACCTGCTACTTATGAAAAGCACATTGAGCCTATAGAGGTGCACTCAGACGCTGCTGTGTAATTAAATGTGCTGCCTGCAGGGGAGCTCTGCATCCTTGTGAGCACAGAATATGCATGATTTAACTGGAGGTCTTTTTTTAGACATTAAATATTAGAAACCATTATCCACATACAAACATTTAAATTATTTTTATTTTAATTTACGTTTTTTTCAAATCCCTGATACTGACACTTCTCTCTGCCTTCCTCCTTTTTATGTGTCTTCTCTACGCTGTGGCAAGTGTAATTCCCACACATTCTGTCTGTATATCAAGGGCTCAGAGTTCTCTTTGTCTCTACTAGATTGCTTCATGTAAAGGGAAAAAAGGAAACTCACTTTCTGCTAATGATTTTTCCTTCTTTTGAATGGTTGGAAAGTAATTCCCTATGAACTGCTCCAACACAGGCACAGTTATTTCATTGTTCTCACTGCCCTTTCTCTAATTGTGCCCATAAAGGGGAGGTGCCAATATTACATTTTTTTGTCTCTGTTCATCGGATGCCCACCAGTGTTTTCCTGAAGTTGTGCTAAAACTGTCTGAAACATTAACATCAAAACATCAACTTTGTTGAAAATGAAGCAATGGAATGAATCTCACATCTGCGCCACAATCAACAAATGAAAATTTAAATCACGTCAATTAGGACCTTTTAGATTACAGTGCAAACTTAAATTAGCTTTAAATTTGCAGCTTTAGTTTGGTTGATAAATTTAATCCTTACAAGAAAAATGGCAGGATTAGTTGAAATGCCTGAAATGACCCCATGTTTCTGTTTACCTTTTGAGGCTGGGCAAATTAAGAATTTTGTTGGTTTAGGAACAAAAGGTGAAATTAGCTTGATGTTAAGTATCATGTGAGTTTGACATGAATGTTTGTTTCCCATTTCGAAACACTGTCAACATTGGTTTCTTTTAACCATAACTACTATCGTTGCCTAAACTTAAGTAGCAGTTCTTTTAAAATTCAAACCACCATCGTTCCCTATTCTTAAGCAGGTACGTTTTGTTGCTGCACATGAGTCAATCTTGGTAATGGCACCTCAGAAAACTCTTTAAACTTTATAAGGTGGATTTAGAAAGGCAGCAAGAAACCAAAACAACCATTCTATAAATAATTGCCACTTCAAGAATTTCTGTTTTCTGTGAAGATATGTGTAAGTGGGATTTTAGAATCACATATTTAAACTAATCCTACTCTAATGTCTGTGTGAAACATTCTTTAATGCAATGTGAGCTTTATGATTTCAGATCAGAGTGCAGATAACACAGCGATCTGCATAAGTTGACCCAAATCACAACTGTGTGTTTAATTATTTCATTAAACTGTTCTGACACATTCATCTTAACACAAAAGCCTACAGCTATTACTGTTTCAATTTCCTTAGTAACCATTACACAGCATAAGTTCCTCCTGCAGCTGTTGACCTCAGCCAATTCCCTTGACAATTAAAGATCACTCAGCATGGCTGTGCAACTTCTCCCACATTCTCAACAAGCAGCTGATAGCATCTCACTGCGAAGAAAAGCAAGTGGAGCAGAATATAATGTCTGTCTAAATGAGGGTTTCCCAGCTCTGTTGTGTGATAGTGAGTCCTACCAACCATTGGCTCAGGCCCGTGTTACATGGTGTAGCTTGGCAGACGAGCGGCATCGTCTAAAGCTCTTTGTGCCTCCAGGATCACCCCCCAACTCATTCTTATTCAGACGTGATCAGAGGGGAGGCAGGCAACTGAGATTAGCTGCAGATCAAAAGAGCTGCCTTGCGCCAGCACTCGTGTTTTGTAGATTTAGGCGGCCCTGGCGCACAGGCGTTGTATAGTGGCGGCGGAGCGTCATACTGTTTTCTGGCCTCGACAGTGCTCAGGGGGGTAAATGGAAGGAGAGTTTTTGTACAGGAGGCTGCACTGCTGTTGGAAATCATCCAAAATTAAATAATAAAGATGACAGAAGAGATTGAAAAAGGAAAAGTAAAAAAAAAAAATCCCTATGCCTTTACTGTAAGACATTACATTACAGCGGAACAAACGTATTTCTGTACTGTTGTGTAATATGTCTTGGTTCAGTGATACTGTGTTTTTAAAATGAAATGCACATTATACAGGAACATATCTTTGGTAACCCAAGTGCATCTGGCTCACTGGTGCCCACCGATTAACCACAGACACTAACTACTGCTGTAAATACTAAATAAATGTCTTCTGTAAGCGGCTGTTACAGAACAGCTAATTACTTTACTTTGTAGAAACCTTAAATAGAAAACCTGCACTGAGTTACATTCTACTTTTAATCTAAACAACCTGAAATAATCCATAACCTCAAATTTGAGTTTTTTCTGTTATGAATGACATATTGTGTGACTATCCTTAATTTTAATATTTGATTTAATTTGTATTCACATTTCAGACAGTACCAGTGAAGATAAACATCCCCTCTATTCATATGGCAGAAAGAACAGCAACAATGAAACTAATAACAAAGTGTGAAGGTGAAATGACAGGATGAGGTGAATTTCAAAGGCAGAGAGGCAACTGCGCAAGAGTGCTCGCTACCCTACAGAGAAACAAAACAACACGTTTCCTCAACTCTGCTGACCATCAAAGCCATGGAATTCAGGGGTAAAAAAAGCTAATAAACGAGGTCTAAGATGTTCCTGTAAACTGGGTCAAAGTTTCTCAGATCCTTCCTCTTTAGTTTAATAGCAACAGGACAGTAGCAATAAAGATATTAGTGCTAATCTACCTGTCTAAATACATCTATTAGGTTTTGTTTGACTTTTGCTGTTCTCATTTTTAATTTTAACTGTCTTTGTGGTAGCATAATGTATGATAAATATATGGGATGCAAAATAAAATAAGAAAAACTAATAGCTGAAAATATCAGAATATCACATTTCTGAATAATATTGCACCTCTGCTTACTTTATCCAAATGCTACAGTTAAATCAAAATGCAGGAGGGAAATATCCAACAAAAACATTCACCAGTCATTAAAATCAAACAAAGCCTTGAAATTCCATTAGGTTGTTTTGGGACAGGTGCCCTCCAGTAGACACCTTTTCTTATACCTCCCGTGAACCCGTTTGAATAGGAATAAACCCCTCTCTGTTCATGTAACATGACAAAAGTTTTGCCTTTGTTTCAAAACTTTGACCAATATGTCTTACTTAAACAGAAAAAAACGTGTGACACATATTGCTACTGAAGTGTGTATTTGCCACTTAGGTAGCTACCTTGAGGGAATGAGTCATTTCTAAAGCAAACAGCACGTTAAGGCCATGTTCTTTTCTCTCACTGATAATTCCAGATTGTGCAATGAGATGTTCTAAGCAATTACCCTTAAAAGTACCAGTAACCTAAACTGACTGTGAAGAATTAGAAGCCAAGAAACAGCACAATATAAAGTTCCACTTTGGCAACTTAGACCATTTGTCTTGCCTTAGAGATATAAAAATGTAGACTTTTAAAACCTGAACGCACACAGCTCCAGGAGCCTCAATCAACTATTTCCCAGCAGCTCAGAAGAAGTGATTGGCAACAGCTGGGACCTGACTCCTCCTTCAGTTGTGTTAGAGCTTTTCTGTTGTCTTTGTACTTGTCAAGTACAGGAGAGCAAGTCAAATTCCTAGTAAACTCCAATAAAGAGTGTATTTTGGCATTGTAAAGTCATTTTTGTATTTGGCATCATTCATTCATTCCAGCAAGGCTATAATGAAATAATTAGGCAAATAGCACTTTAAAATACATTTTAGCACAGTTTGACAGTTTCACAAAGTTTGGTCAGAGTTTGGTTTAAAATCTTCATGGAGACATTTTCACTGACAGAACGAGGTCCAGAGGAGAGGGCAAACAAGAAAGGAATAGGTGTACTGTGAAAACTCACCCGTGCCGTTTCTATGCTTCCCCAGGAAGTTACACCCTGCAGCACCAGCTGAGGCCCAGCTCAATCAAACGGGCAAAAAAAAAATTAAAAAACATTGAAAACAAAAGAGAAAGAAAAGGAAAAGAAAACAAATATAGCAACAAACTGCCTAAAATAAATGTCCTGCATGTGATAAAGCCAGACCAGCTGGCTTTGAATAGAAACCCCCGACTTGGGTTTGCCTGCAATCTCTGTCTGAACTGAGACCAGGTCTGGTTCTTTCCAACCAACACCGACCCTACCCCTCTGTCCCAGCTCAATCCACCTGTCCCTGTCACTCCTGGGTAAATTTAGCCTTGTGAGAGATCAGTGACAGCCTCCACACATACACACACACACATGTTTACCCCAGACCTTTGTCAGCACTGGCTTATATGCCCTGGGTTATTGCCCTCCCAAGAATGCTGCCATCTTCACAGTGGCAAAAAACAACCCCCGCCTCCCCTTTACCCCCTTCACACATCTATAGCCCGAAACTGTATAGATTTATTCTTCTCGTTATTTGTTTTCTTTCCATAGGGAGCTCCATGTGAAGTTATAGTAAATATATAAATACTTTGCCCAAACTTCAAAAGTAACCTTTCTCTAGACATTTCACAGAAAACATACCATCCCATATTAAATGGGCCTGATCGTAAAGACTTGAAGCATAATTCATGATCAAAGATTAACAGCTCATTTGAACTTCATTATATCTCTAATTTAATGACGCAGGGTAACGCAGCTGCTAAACATTTTAAATAAACTTTGCTGTAACAAAAACTGTTACCTCTTTCATATCCAGCAACAGCATAATCTGTGTGATTCATAAATAAATTATCCACTGGAAGAGATTAACTGACATTGATAGCATCTTGTTAAATGTCAAAATACCAGGTGCAGTGGTATACACCTATAATTTGGTAATTATAAGCCCATTTAACTAAATAAGCCTATATCTATGACTAAAATCCGCCTACAGTCTTGATTTTTTTTAACCACAATGTTCAGGAAATGTCTTTTTTCTTTCATTAAAACCTGATAAAAATCATGCATTTCAATCCAGGAGAAAACTTTTTGAGTTTCCTTAAGCTGCAGGCTTCCTGACTGTAAGCCATTTCTCCTTCTAAATGATACATTCAGTAGAATGTAAGGATCAACAAGCTTAAATTGTAATATCCTCTGTGGCTGTTTGCACATTAGAGTTTTGTGGGGGTGGCACAGGGGTAATTGTAGTTTTCGCATGCATTTTCCAGTCAGACTCTTTTACCTGATGCCAAAATCTAATGTAGATAATGCACAGCATGATACACTCAAATTAGTGTTTCACATATCCCTCTTAAATCAGCCAATTTGCTAATGCTGAAGTTGATGAGATGAAGGAAAGATGAGCAGAATATGGATTGGTATTTTCCCAGAATACATCCAAAAGAGGAAATCCACTGTCAGAGGAGATAAAACAGTTGTGCTCCCTTGATGATAGGTATTCACACTCTCCTGACAGTGAAACATATTTTGTATTGATCCGGTTGTATTGTTTACATGTTTCTGGGCACAAATAATTAACTAATCTGTTTATTTTGGGGAATTTTAGTTCCACGACTACCTGCACCCCTATACATTGAGGGATATGTGTCTGCCCTGTCTGGTATTTGCAATGACCTCATGAACAGGAATTCAGCAGCCTTTTTGTGTGGGGGTGGGGCTGAGGAGTGTTTGATGGATGTTGGTGGGAGTTCATTTAATTATGACATCCCTAGATGAGGGAGGGGTTCAGTGTCTTGATCAAAGTAACTTTAACGTGGTGATATTACCTCTGATGTAGCCACAAAGCAAACGTATCGCTTTTGATCCTTCAGAGCCTGAACAATAGACAACCACTTACTTGTACACGTGGACCAATGTGCTGAGTTCATTTGTTGGCTTGTGTATTTTGGCTTAAGTCTTCCTCTGAATACACTGCCATGCCAGCAGAGGCCTGCTGAGAGGGCATTTTAGCTCTGTCTCCCTTTTAATGGGGCTGTGGAGGAACTAAGTGGAGGGACAGAGGACTAAAGCCTGGCTGTCTTTTTATGAGTGTGGCAGTGTCAAGAAGGGGAAAAACAGAGAGCATCATGGCAGTCTGTGGCACACTGTCGACCACAAGAACCAGCAAAGCAGCAGTCCAGTCAATAAACTTTAAGAGTACATCATGTCCTAATCAATCATTGACTGGCCATTTTACATATACTCTGCTTGGTTGTGTAAAGATTTTCTGTAGCCAATTAATGTGTGTTCATGCACTCATTAGTGTACATATGTGTGTCCTTGTGCACAAACGGTGCAGCTGTGTGTCCATGCTATGGCTCACAACACTGTAGGCTACGCCAGTGGGGAAACACAAAGTGTTCTGTCAGCTGAGAGGTGACAGGCGCTCAACAGGAAACCAGGCACGGCGTCTCCTCTGAAACCTCTTTCACTCTGTTTTATTTTCTCTCTTTTTTTCTGTTGCTTTATCATTAAATCATCAACAGAAAATTAAAGTAATTATTGTAATGAACCCACTGACAGGTTTATGTAACTCTGGGTGGATTTATGAGCACTTTTATAACAACTCCACATTAGTCTGGGGCAACCCTACAGTCTGGCTTGGAGGTGATGATTATGAGAATCACTTGTAAGAATAGATGTGTGTGTGTTATTTTTCTTATTAAATCAGATATACCGTAGTAGTTGCTTTGTGGTGAATATTTGTGTGTGCGTGTGTGATACTTTCTTCTTTTGCCTACAGTGCGTTGCATGACGGGAGCTGACTTCAGCATAGCTGCCCAGCCCTCTGCTCCACACAAGGCCGCTATGTGTGTGTTCAGCCTCGGAGAACGAGGGGAGACCAAGAATGAAAGGAGGCCGCGGCCACCGCTAAGCACATACCTTTCTGCCCCACAGCCCCAGCAGCCCAGACACAGACCCAGGGGCTGTATGTTTATCAAGCGTCTCAGGGAAAGACTGCAGATTTAGGACCACTGCTCAGGTCCCTTTAGCCATCATTTTGATCGCGACTCACCCTCAGTGTAAGGGGGATGAAGTGCTGACTTTAAATCAGTCCACTCCAAATCTGATATAGTTGATAAATACCAGCCTGGGCCTTAACCCAACCTCGACTGCAGTAGATTAATGAGGATTGACCAAACCGGCCCTCTGGAGCTCAATCTTGATGAGCTCTGTTGGTTTTATAAGATGCCCCCTGTGACAGGATCTGATAAAACACAGCAGGAAGAGAGTCTGAAAGAGAGTACAAGGGAGAAAGATTGAGAGAGACAAGGACATATAGAGAGACAGAGCGAGTGCACGATTGAGAGAGAGCGCAAGACTGAGAGAGCGAGTGCGCACCTCAATCCAAAAACAATATTTTGACTGAAACCTTAGCCTCTCCATCTGGCTCTTTTGAAGGGTGGTTTATGACTGGTGCCAGGCTAACTCTTTATCCCACTCTGTTCATTCTGCAGGTCCAGTTTGACATTTTTCCTAAAGAACAGTTTAAGAATATAAAACAGCATTCAAAATGAATGAATGAAATACATGCAGGTAATAATATTTAAAGATGCAGAATTTACTAAAAACTTGAGAAAAAACATTAAATAAAAATAATGCTATATGCAATACAAGTAATCTTGAATTAAACCAAATAACACTGAGATCTATCCAACACATATCCTTTCTTTTCGTCTGTTCATCCTCTCTTGCACTAAAGAAAAACAGAGAGCATTTTTAGGTGGCCATGGTAACAAAGCAAAGCACTTACCCTTGCACTCACTGCTCTGTGTTCACCTTAACTTCCACATAAATCTCCCTCATGTTTCTCACTCCCTATTTCCAAGAGGTTGAGCACAAATTGGGGTTGGAGGGCTATATTCTTGTAACTATAACCAATATACTGTATATTTTCTGTACAAAAATATAACAACAACGACACATATATTATATGGTGCTTTGTTAACTTACATTATAAGAGGATTGTGAGTGGCGATGGAAGCTGTCCTCTTGTCTCCTTCTTTCTTCCCACACTGTGATTCAAACAATGGCCTAAGGCACCGTCTTTAAAGTGACGGGCGGTCCAATTGAAACGTCAGCTGCATGTCTGCAATTTAGTGAAAAACGTCAAAGATATTAGGAAAAGAGTAAGAAAGGGCAAAAAATAGGATGACTTCTTGATTAGCCACATCTTAAGCTTTTATGAGTAGATTGGACCAACCTAACAATATCAGAAATGAGTACTTGATTAATATTCACGCTTTAAGTTTTAATCACTGACGTTGGATACAGCCCAACCACATCATTCAATTAAATTTAAATGTTTCAACTCGCATGGTCTTCTCGTTGTGATCTTTGGGGGCTTTCACACCTGAGTAAAACTACGTGGCACATATTTGACTTGAGAGCCAAGAGGAATGGTGAAGTGATGAACATGATGCCATTTAAACGCATCTTAAATACATACTGCACCATATTCAGTAATACCATATTAGCTCGGTATATGATCCTGACTTCCTTTGAATGCGTGCCAAGCAAGAAATTGCCTGTTAGTGTATTTTTCTAAGTAAGGCTATACTTAGCATCAAATTGTTGAATCTGAACATTACACACTCCGCTATTAACAGATATGTTTGTTATATGAATGCAGTTAACAAACTGAAAATAAATAGTTCTGTTTTCATGTAAACATCTTCTCTATGTTATTGTAAGTAAGACAATGCAAAAATATATGAACAGTCTCATTGTTCTATGGTACTTTTCATTAATTACTGACTGGCAGACAATGTTTCTATAAACACATATGTGTTTTGTTTTGTTTTGTTTTGTTTGTTTTCTTGGGAATTAAAGCTGTACTTGCAATGCATTGTGCTAACTAAAACACATCAGGGTATCCTCCTTTATAGGTTATTGACATTCTCTACAGGGGAAATCATTTGCTGTCTTGCTTTCATTTCTCCATATTACATACCTCACAGAAATTCTTACTAAATGTATTAAAAGTATTTTATCATTTCCATGTTTTTCGAAAGTCATATACACCACTGTGAAAGTGGTCATGTCTTGTTTATTCTAAGTATGTCCTCAGTTAGTAAACATTAGTTAAAGTTATCTCCTTAAACAGACGAGCCTTTTATTATTTACGTGTGTTTGTTTGACTGTAATGATGCTTTCACTGATGCCCTGTGTGTCACAGCTCACATTTCAGAGGTCCTTGCTCAGTGTTTTTGCTTTAGCCAAAGTTTTACTTAGTCTGGTGTGGGTGGGGAAGTTTCGGTTGTCTCTTGATCCCCTGGAGCTAATTCAAATCTTGAAAAATATTTTCTGAGATATTTGACATATTTCAAAAATGTATGGGTGAATTTGGTAACATTGGTGTAGCAGCGTCTACCACTCCAGTGGTTAAAGAGAAGGCAGGGATAGACATACTGTATACTGTGAGCAAATGGACAGGCAAATTAAACATTTTGATGCTACAAATTTCCAAGTAGCTGGTATGGCATTCAAATCTTAATAAATGAGAATGAGATTTAATAACTAGTTGAAATTACTTATCAAATGTCTAGCGTGCACCTTGTAGTACTCATAACAATGTTCTATACACCATTAAAGTTATGTTGACAAATGAGAGTAACACATGCCTTTGTCAAATGTATAACATGAGAGCGTACAGTAAAACAGTTACAGCCTCCAGCTCACAGCAGACCAAAGCCTGAGGGAGGACAGTGCTTTGGTGCCCAGTGAAAACAAAGTCCCAGGCCACAGATTTAGGGTGTTGCCTGGCTCTTCAGTCAACTGTATTTAACATGACAGAACACAACTCTGACTCAAACCACATAGATATAAAACGTCTGACAATGTCAGGGGAAAAAGTGATATGTCAGTTGTTTCATTGTGGCATATACTGTATGACTGCCACGCATGCAATGGAGTGGAAGACATAAATTGTTTAAAAAAAAAAAAAGGAAAGAGAAAGAATATCAAGAGAGTCATTGTACAAATGTTCTGTACAAAAGATCACACATACCAAAATGATAACAATAAAAAGAGAGAATAAAGGATTTAAAATGATAAAATGTACAGTGTCATATATGAAAATAGAATAAAAAATAATACAGTGCGTGAATTCAACAGTTGCTGACAGAAAATAAAAGAAACATAAGCAGCAGTACTAAGTCGGCACAGACATGCAGACATATACAGTACATTAAGCGAACACAAGATGTTTTGAATTAAATAACTAGTTTTCTACATGCTGCCAGAGATATAATTGAATTCATTAATGACATTGGTTTGGCAATATATATATTTAAGACTTGATAATATTGTTTTTAAAGGAAATAATTTGAACAGGAAAAAAAATATATTAAAAAATACAATCTAATATCGAGTACAACTAAATAAGGTGGGGCATCCCTGTGTCAGACCATGTCTCTCGTCCACTGTGTTCTCCATGTGATTTATATTCATCTCTGATTTATGTTTCAGAACACAGTGTGATATTTCTTAAATTAGCATCTTCATTAAAAGTGTCTTGCTTCTTCTATTAGATGCTGTCATTGTGGTGGTGCTGTAGTTTGTCTGATGTTAATCCTCTCTGCTTTGTGGTAGCTCTGAGTAAGGAACTCTAGAGGGCTTATATTCATGTCTGCCAGCAATATTGCACGCACATTCACACATCCTGATGAACGCATGCAGGCAAAAACACACACAATAAAGAGCACAAGAATCCTTACATGGTTAGCACAAGCACACATACATATATATATATATATATATATATATGCTGACACTGTATGCATAGGTTCACAGAAAGAGAGGGAGAAAGACTTGTCATCCACCTGTCAGGAGCAGTAATCATTTTAAAGGGTTTCTCTCTGTAGCCTCTGCCACACGCCCTCGTCGAACACTGGAGAATAATCATTTAAATGTCTCCCAATCAGCCCTCTTGCCATCTTCAATTACACCTTTCCACCCTTACATTTGTATAATTCTCTGATCTAGCTGAGGCGTGGGGCTGTCAAATGTGCCTGAGAAAGCAGCAAAGCAGCAGCAAAGGCTGACAGATGGATCCACCAAGACAGAGCGACATGTCTCGGCATGTTTCACATGCCCTGGCACTGCTGGTGGATCATGGCCACATTCAGCTGGATTTTTGCTGTTGTGATGGCTGCGCTTGATGCCACACAGCCGATTTAAATGTTGTTAACCCTCTAGCGCTAGATTACGATACGATACGATTTGGTTCATATTAGGTCATTTTTCTTGAAATTATGCTTTAAGCACCATACACAGTTTGTGTCAGTTAGTTACAGAATAACTATTATTTTGTATGGTTACATCAGTTTAGATCTGTAGTGTGCACATTTAGTTAACTTCTGTACAGTCACACTTTAGTTTTTTTAAGTTACCAGTGTTGAGGCTACTGGAGGGACATCTTGTTGGCCTGAGCAAAGGATGGAAACAGAGCTATTATATACAGAAAGACTAATCAAATGGTACCATTGTCTACCACCTGAGAGGGGGTAATCTAAATTTGTACTTTAGGGATTTTGTATTTATAATATAATTAAATTTGCATATACATTTTATTAGTCTTTTGATTTAGTTTATTTTTTTACAACCGATAAACTAACTGTTCTGTTGTGTTGTCGTGAGGTTTTGTTAGTAATATTTGTTTTCAGTTCCCACTGTGTGTCTGATCAGCCATTGTATATGTTCTCCTTTGTGTTCAGTTAAAGACCTTCTCTTTTTTTGAAAATCCACCTGCGTTTCCTCTTGCCTGCCTGCTCGGTCCCTCACAGCTATCCTTGTGGGACCTACTAGTGGTTGTTTTCTGTCTGTTAACAAGAATGTTTTTCTTTTTACAATAAAAGCAAAGCAAAAGTTCAAGCTTTCTGGAGGAACAAGGCTTAGGATGGACAGCATGTTATCAACAGTGGCTTACAATTACTAGATTGACTACTTATTTCTACCCTAGTAAGGACCAGTAGTTCTGAATTTGCTCAGTATTGATTTTCTGTCATTTCACAAGTCCGGAACTTACTACTTTTGTGTAGAGCTGTAAGGGGTAAAAGCATTTTGAAAGGGCAGCTCTTGGTCGAACTTAGTTTTCTGTAGTGCTGTTCTGAGTAGATGGATGTGGAGTGCCAGTATAACCCTGAGTTGTCACCCATTACAGTGTTTTAGGTTAAAGTGCCCAACTGCCCACCACTCTCCTAACTGAAAATTGCACCTAAAAGGACAGTGAATGGTGCAGGTCACCCCACTGATTTCTTTCTTTTTCTCCTTTTATTTCTGTAACTGAAATTAATTGAAATGTACTGCATGACTGGATCATTTATAGCCACATTTTTGTCCTCACACTGTCAATACAATTTACCTTATTCTTAAATGCAATAAAAATGTGGTCATTTCACTTCAACCTTTATTTATCTGAAGTATAATGGAAAGAATTTCAGTGTTTTCACCGACCAACTTCATTATATTTTTTAAATACAAGCAAATTTAGAGTTAGATGTTTGCAACACACTCAAAAAAGTTGGGCCAGAGGCAAAATTGAACTGAAACATTTACAAAATATTTGAGTAACATCATTTTGGATGACATCAAAATTAGCAGGTTAATTGGTAACAGATGAGGATATCATGAGTATAAAAGGAGCATCCACCAAGGCTCAGTCTTTGCAAGTAAAGATTGGTTACAGCTGTTAAAGAATATTTCTCAACACAAGTTTGCAAATAATTTAGGTCTCTACCATGATGGATACAGTCACATGGGCTTGGGGGCACTTTAGAAAATCATTATCCAGTAACACCATCCACAGCTGTGAATTTTGGATGGACATCATGGCTTTATGCTTGACTGGCCTACCTGCCTACCTGCAGTCCTGATTTGCCTCCTGCTGTACATGTATAGCAAATCATGCGTCATAAAGATGAGAATGAGACCAATGACCCCGAATTGTTGTGCAACTGACGTCTTGTATTCAGCAAGAATGGACAAAATATTCCACTTGCAAATCTGCAATAAGAGTAATTAAAAGAAAAGGTGATGTACTGTAGCACAGTGATATACTGTACATGTCTTTGTTTCAACCTCCGTGAGTGTGTGCAGGCATCAAACTCTAAATTTGTCTATAATTACAAAATACAATTAAATTGGTTTGTGAAAACACTGAAAACAATTTTGTCAGACAAATAAAGTTTCAAGCAAATTAACAAATCACAAATTTGAGTTATTTTAGTTTTTTTTTAGAAATTGTTTTAACTTCTCCTGAAACATGGCTTGTACATACAGTATAATATATGTTATATACTGACAGCTATACATGGTAGAATAACTATTGTCGGTCTCTTAGGACTGTTTCAGAGAAGCATCATTAAGAGGAATAGAAATGTAATTAGTGAGATCACCTGGTAATGTATGATGATGATGTAAATAACATTTTAAATGCTTATCAAAAGAAATAAAGAACAGATGAGCGGCAATCACTACCACTGTAATAAAGACTGATCAAATGCACATATACACGGAGACTAATTAGCTAATGCAGCTTGTTATGAACAAATGTGATGCTTCGGCTCTGCTGGCAAATCAAACTGCTTTGGCTTGTGGTTTCATATTCATTAGAATAGATCTAGATCTGTTCAAATGGAACATGTGCCCTTGGTTTTGACTCAGATACCTTGTCCAATCTATCAGCACTCAGAGTGAGTCAGAGCCAAAACCGCCACATCAAGACACATTAATAAAAAAATAAACATATTTACAGTATATTATTATTATTATTATTGATTGCTATTAAGTATGATCACATTTTATAACTAGCACAGTTCTCATACTAATAATAATCAAAACTACCTTAAAGTGAGTATCTTGTAAACAATTAGCAATAATTAATCAATCTTTCTTTTATTCAGTGAGGTCTGTGCATCCTTCTGTAAGTGGAGAAAATCCACTGAGATTCTTACATTCCTAATTTTCCTCCCCCCTGAATTGCATTGCCTTGTGAGTTTGATTAGATTCCATCAGGAGCAGGATAAGCCGCAGCTTTACAACACAGATGTGACAATTTAATAAGGGAAACGTGGGGTCTTCTCATCAGAAAACAGCCATTCTTTTGTAACCATCTGTTTCGAGTAGTTTAAACCAATGTTCCAGCTCATGTTTAGTGTCATTTCTCATTTTTCACAGGCACTTTGATATCACTGAGTGACAAGTATGATTTCGCCAAGGTATGTGTTTGGGTTGGAAAGTCAACAAAACAACCATGGGCATCTTTACCTTTGTCACAGAAACAAAAAGCAAATAAGGATGAAATGAATAAATTAAAATAGTAACACATTTTCAGGAGCCGCATAAAATGCATCTGGAGCTTATGAACGAGAGAAAGAGAGAAAGACAAACACTGCCTTGAGCAATTTTGCACAAATCACTAATGACCTCACCTTCATCAAACTTTTTTTTTTTCTTTTTCTCACATTACTCCTATCTTCAAATCCTTTACGCATGCAGCATGTTATCTGATAAATAATCCTCCCTGTCACACGCTTTCCGTGCTGAACAGCTCTCTGTTTGAGGACTAGTATAGCTGTTCAGAGTTTCCCAACTTGACTCCTGACAGACACTTACACAAACAGAAATGCAACACGTCTGCATCAGATTCCTCACCACGTCTGAAGGAAGGCGTGTGAGGGAGAGTGAGAGGGCGGGAAAAAACAGACATGGTGTAGGCACTAATATATATACAGTATTGTATATATATATAATATATATATAATACATAGGCAATACATGCTATATATGTTGTTGTTGTTGTTGTAATAGATATGTTCTTACCTGTCTGCTTATAAAATACACCGAATAAATGTACTAATTAACTATTTGGTCTCACGCTTGTCAAAACACTCTGAACTGCCTACGAATAGGAATCATCTGTCAACACTATTTTCAGACTCCCTCTCCTGTGAGTATCAAAACTAAACTGGGCTTTCCTCTTAGAAACCAGGAGTGAAAGTCATCACAAATCATACAATATAATCTTTATGTTTAAAGACAGCTGTACTAAATCCTGAATTGAAAGTAGGAATCAAATGTACCGTGAATGATCTCCTTTAAAAGTTTAAGGGAGCACACTGAAATGCAAAGTAATCCAGTGGAGCTGTTTTATGTGTTAAGGCATAGCAAGTCACTTTTATGCTTTTCCAATAATGTAAAATGACACTAAAACAGCAAAACCAATGTTTAACACTGACATGTGGAGGCTGAAGACTGTTCTTTACATGAATTTTACATTGCAGGGTAGTCGTAGTGACTCATCAAGCAAGTCGGTCTCCTGCTGTTTAGCACAAAACCTGTCATATGGTGAATGTTTTTTAATCCATATTCTCAAGCTACTCTGGCAATTCAGCTCAGTGGCAAATAATGTTCTACTTCACATCCAATCAGGAAGTTTAATTTTTCAGTAATGTGTTGACTTTTTTTAAATACACGTTTTGGCTTGCAGCCATTCCATCCCTCAGACAACTGTCAGCCCACAATTTTAAAACACACCTTATAGCTTGTTTTTTCCATAATGAGTGCACAACAATGCACATTTAGTTTAGTCTTTATTTCACAATCTGTGTCACTCCCTCAGAACATGCTGCTTATATTCCTTATATTTAATCAACATTTCCATCTCAGTGTATTTTAGTTGAGGATCTTCACTGTGCTTTTATGAAATTCTGGGATTTGTGGAATTTTTTCTTTATCTTTGAAGAAACAAACACTGGAGAAACAATTCCATCCACGTACATCTTCTGAATGGCATGGAGTTGTTAGTGTTGGAGTTAGTTAGTTGATATCCTAATTGTCCTGCTCTATATTTCTGGGTTAACCTCTGTTTCACTAGCTTTGTTTGCTCGGTATAGACAAAAAAAACATGCTAAATATTGAAATATTCTAAGATAATCTGTGTCTGCAGTTCTACTGTACTTGGTAGTAAAAATAACTATCACTAACTACAAATTCCAGTAGTTTTTAATATTGTTGCTGAATGCAAACAAATAAGGTTTTATTTATCATTGTTAAAATGATAAATGAAACTTGAACTTTATATAACCAAATACAACAGCTCTGCTACAGCATTACCTTAATAAAGCATGCAAACATACAGATGTTTTGTGACATTGGATTAAACAGATGTTAATAACAGTTATATTTCTCATTAATGTTTTACAGTTGCAAATAAAAAAAGCCTACTGTTTTAGAAACAAAATAGCTCCAAAGAAACGCTAGTTTTTTGTAGTTTAGTAGAATTTGCAGTTTTAACATAATAATAACATAGTTACACTTCAGCATCCACAATATCATACTGTCTTACCTGCACAGTGTTCTTTCTATTTTTATCTACCCACTGGTTGCAAAAAAATTCTAAAGACTTATACATATATACATATTAGTGGTTCTTGAGCACAGGAGCAGACTGAAAAGTAAGTGGGTATTGTTTTACATCTCATACACTGAAGACAATAACGTTATTAGGAAACTGAAAGTCCAGTTTAATTTTAATGTAAAACCATTTAATTCATCTATATTAGTTGTATTATTTTTATTTAAATTCACCATCAAATCATATTCATCTCCTCCCACTAACCAGACATAACAAGACATTGGTTCATCCTGCATATTTTGTAGGTAAGTATGTTTTGGTCCTCCAAAAATGTATGATTATTTTTCACTACGACTTGCTCTCTCTCATTGTTATTTTTCACTTTTTCATCATGTCTTTAATCAGATATTTGGTAATAATCATGAACTATATAAATATATCTATGAGAATAAAACTTAAACAATGTGAATATGCATTTAACAGTATAGCTATGAATAGTAACTTAAAAACGCCTCAACACTACTACTAGCAATATCTACTATGCAAAAAAAATACTGAACACAGGATAAATAGAATTAGCTCTGCATAGAGAAATTAAACTAAAAAAACATGCTACTAAACCAGCAAACATACAAATTACAAAATTTAAAAAGCTGAAAGACCAAAACCCAGGGTGGAAATCATCTGCCAGTAATTGTCTCAGCAAAACTTCTTTTTGAGCTGAAAAGCGAGGGCTTGGACCTCAGCTGCAGCTGATAAGGCTTTTTGTGGACTTAGTTATTTTTTGGGGGAGTGGTGCAACCCGACTAAGAGACTTTATTGATTCAAATTAATTAATCCACTTACAGAGGAAGGGGATTCTGTAGCTCTGGAGCGACTTAAATAGTCCACACAAATTAAACTGTAAATTTGTTGCCTTTAATGATATTCCCAAGTAATTGAATTGCAGGAATATTTCAAAATATGTGGCATTAGCATGCAAAAACCATGTGTTTTAGCAATGGATAACCCAAATAAATTTGATATTAATTAATTTTTGATACGGTTCAAGCCTATTTAGTGTGATTGTAATTACCATCTCTGCGGTGAAGTAAAAGCATGTGGGTTTAGCGAGGAAGAGCAGGAAATATATACAGTATATATATATACAGGAAAATGTATGGAAGAACATAGTTACTTGTGTTATTATCACTGAAATACATGCATATGTCTTTTCCAGAACTGTGGACTGAAACTACAAAGTGCTATTTGAGATGGTGTGAATGTTTTTTCCTTCTATTTACTTTATATACATACATATATATATATATATATATATATACATATATACTGAATTTGGTCTGGCAGGAAAGTTGTATGTGTCCCATATTGCTCCTGTTCCTCCTTTTTCCTCCTTAATACTTTGTGACAGCCGTACCACAGCATCCTTGGCTAATCCAAAGTGCAAAAGCATAGATTAGACATTTTGTACCTGCACAGATGATTTTACATGCACTCTATGACAACTGCCACTACCCATGCCAAAATGAAAAACTGAAAAAAAAGAGACACAGTAAGGAAATAAGTACAACATAATTATCCCTTTGTAATTTACTGAATGAAGTTGGTGGATAATTGATGCAGCGTTGTTCATCGCACATCTGTTTTCCGTGACACATGCCACAGTGTGTATGTGCATCTGTGTATTTGCGTGTGTGTGTGTATGTTAGTGTGTGTGAGTCTGTACAGGTTGGCATGCTTCTGGCTTGAGAGAGGTGAGAGTGCCTTCACACTTTTGCTGTGGATGTTTTTATGTCACAAAGAAACACACTCACATACACACATAGACTTTAGTTTATAAAAAAAAACAACAACCCTCTACCATAGCGAGTACAGCGGTCATTACTTATAGTGTGCAGTTCGGTAACTCTGTGTTTGAACTCTACATAATTAATATAACCCATATTTATAATCACATTTGATCCTCTACTATAAAGTGTGTGCTTCACAATTCTCACTCAACTCCCGCAACAAAAAAACAAGCACAGAAGGGATTAAAGAAAATTTCAGTATCCGACTACTGACAGCTGCTGCCCTTATGAAACAGTCACATGTTTATGATTCTTTTTAAGGTTGCATCGTGTCAGTCAAGATTCTCAGTCATCCAGGTGAAGCTATGTAGAAGTCGAGTCAGTGCATCTGAACTTCTTTCTTGTTACGTCGAACAAGAAAGACGTCCAGTAGCCATGACTTCCAGAAAAGGTTTTATAATTTTGACAAAGCGTGGCATTCCACATCGTCTTGTCAAAAAACTTCAAACCTTTTCAGGGTCGCCACAAGCAACAGCTTTCTTACGTAGGTATGGTTTTGAATGCAATGGTGGGAGAATCGTGACCTATCCCTGTGAACCACTACACAAATTGGGCCGGCGGCTCAGCATGTGAAAATATATCAGAAAAACACAAATAAAAAAGAGACAAAGTGAGAGAGAGCAAGTCGTAAAGCTGTGCTGCAGTGATCAGCACTCTCGAGCAGGCTGTACAGCCCACTGTGGGTATGTGTGGCTGACGTCTCCCTCATGCTTCTTTCTCTCTTCAGCTAAAGATCGTAGTGTATTGACAACAACTCATTCGAGCAAACAAATACTTGAAAGCAGAATAATGCTGAGTCCGAGATGGGACAGAATCATCAGTGTAACAGATTATTTTAACATAAAAAATATTTGAACAGGTGACAGGTTTTTTTTAGGAATTCTGCTTGTGCACTCTTTTTACAGATAGAATCTCCTGAGTACAGAATGAAAGTGAGATCAGAACCTCACCTGTTGAATTTGACCCAGAAGTGAATAATCGTGCTTTGAGTCCCTTCCTGTTACTTTAGGAATAAAGCCCGACTTGGTGTTTGTATTACCCGAAAAGCTTTTTGACTTTAAATGACTTACTTTACATCCAAGTTAGTTGTAAACAACAAAGGGTTCAAACAAATAAAAATGATGACTATAATTATTATCATTATGACCTTCACATTTACAGAATTTTCAGTTCCATGGTATGAATTGTGTAAAAAGCATTTAGACAATACCATTAAAATTATATGATTATAGTTAATGTGTTATGTTATAGTTAACATTATTCTTGATGCATTGTATGTGACGGCATCCAATGGGGTTTAAAAGGTCCAGTCAGAGTCAGTCTGGGTCCTGGACAGGTTTTTATTCCCCACTACACCTCTGTTTGAGTGTGTATATGTAAAACAAAAAAGCATGTTTCATATCTATCTTTACTGTGACCCACTTCACGTGGTCTTTATTGAGACGTTGCAGTTTCTGCTGCTGCATCTAACACATTTTGACTAAGAATGCTGAATCACAGCTACAGCAGATTCAACAGGATGACCTCCTCTAGTCAAAGCTTAACTCCCACCCCCTTCTTTTGATGGACCCTATGGTGAGGGCTAATGAAATGCAACTCCTTCTTCAGCTCCCCAGTGAGTGGAAGAGGATTTTTCTGATTGAAAACTTCCTGGAGGTGTCTTGCTTGGTTTGTGAAACGTTGTAATTACTGCTGGGGGTCTCCTCCCGCTCAGTTTGCAGGGGGGCTGAGCAGCGTTTGCTCGCGCTCCGGGGTTCTCCCTCAGTTCAGCACACTTAGGCCCATCTAATTAGAGTCTCTGCCACATCTCTATACTGCTGTCTCCATTCGCAGCTGGGGACAACCCCCAAATCAAGCTACGGCACACAAACACTTGCCGACCGATGTTCTGCAAGCAACAACAAGCGACACTCTGAGTGCAATGTGAACATTAGCTCCCTCCCTCTGTCTCTCTCTTCTTCATCCCCTCCCTTCTCCTCTTCTCCACCACCACCACCTCGGTCCTCTTTTCTCCATCCTTGTTTTTCCCTTGCTTTGTTCTCCCTGTTCTCCTCACCAAGCTCAGGCACAGCGGCTACAAAGAGCCCCACATAGGAAGATGAGAGGGAGCAGAAAGTGAAGAGGGTTCAGATGCTGCACAGAGCTTGTGTGTTCATACGTGTGTTTGTGTTTCTGTGTGTGTGAAACTCTCAGAGTGTGAGGCAGCAGGAGATCGCCAGGGTAGTGAGAGTCGGTAGTACACCCAGAGGCACCGAGAAAGAACAGAGAGAACACTTGCCCCCCCATCAAGAGCAGTTGTTCAACCCCCTGAGGCGAGGTGATGCAGGAATGGGGGGGGGGCAACGAAGGGTGGAGAGGTGGCAGGCAATGCTACACTCGTCTGCTTTTCTGTTTCACCTGTTCACCTTTACAGTCTCTTCAAACTCTCCCCCAACCATTCTTTATACCCAGTGGGTTCACGGAGACTGGTGTATTTTTTTTCACTTCTCCTTGTCTGAGACAAAGTTGCAAAAACACCAGCTGACTGTTCACTTGCACATCTATAAGGTACAAGTAGATGTGCTAATCATTTGAACAGGTAAAATGTCTATGCATGTGTGACTGTGGCTGTGCATACATGCATGGTTTAACTTACAATTCAACATCACTGCAAGTACTCTGCGCTGAACACAAATTTCACAAATGTTAGATTGTCCAGACTTTTTTATGCTTTGATTATTTAATTATTCTCTGTGACCTTTAATTCTAGCTGGGGAGAGAGAGGTTCGTAACTACTGTTGTCAAACCTCACCGTCTGAACCTAGGGGGAGGATGATGTCTTTCTACTGTGCTCATGTGTTCTTATGAATGCACTGTATGAGTGTCACTGTGTTTGTGACTAATGAGGCAGTGCTTGTTTCAATCAAGAGGGAGGAGTGCATAAACATTACTAGGAACAGCCGTCTTTGAGTTATGTACAATGAAGGCTGAGACGACATAGTACACAATGTAGACTCTGGGGCTCACACACGTACACATATACAGTACTGTACTGAGAAAAATACACATACGTTGTAGAATAGCATCTTAATCAATTAGGGGAAAAAAACACAAACCGAGTAGCCATATTTTAAAGATGCCCTTGTTAGGATCAGTCAAAGCCATGTGTATGTATATGCATCTTTCTCTCTCTCATACATATGTGAGTGTTTGTATAAAAGGAAAATGAGAATTAGACAATGTTCCTATCAACAATACCATTCTGCACCTGGAGAGTTGAGGGAAGTGACCATATATACCATGTACACTCTCAGTTCTGCTCTGGATTTTCGTTCCATTTTTCTCTCCTTCCATCTCGTGTGTTTGAGAACACACACCTGCAGCCAGCCTCTAACCACACGGCATGCTTCAGTAATCTGCTGACTCTCTCTGATTTACAGTTTCATGTCTGGTGAATGGCCAAAGAACTCTGGCTGCCTGGTAACTTGACACTGAACATCATTTATTAAACCTACTTGTCCACACCAAAAGAATGACAACAAATGGCTTGGGTGTTTGAAAGAATATCTCTGTGATCTTTCTATCTCTCTCATTTAAATGGCAGGGATACTGCAAAATACCACAATTTCATACTTCTGGTATAGAACATGCCCAGAGGCAAAGCTCGAAGGGTCAGTACTTCACATTACTGGGAATATGGAAGTGGAAGGTTTTCATTCCTGAGACGGCTTTTTGTCCATGCACTTACATTTACATTCAGTTATTTGACAGATACTTTCATCCAATGCAAGCAAAAACAAGCAAGCAAGTGACGTGAGGAGAAATATTTTTTGTTTCTTTTAGTTTTATTTTAATAATAGATAGTGTGGATGTGATATGTGGGGAGAGACATACAAAGTGGGCAAGATTCAATCCAGTGATAGCCAATTGTTTGATGAAGTTTTGAATGCTAGACAGTAGTGGGCATATGAAAAGTGTGATTTAAAAAAAACAAAAAAAGAAGAAAGAAAATAATGTCTATAATGCATTTTTGTCCAAATACAACACCCACTCTGAGAACACAAGATGCAGCTTGGACTCTTCTCCCTCATGATTTCAACAGTAGCCTAACACTGTCATTAACACTGTCAAGAGAGCAGCTCTTAAAACTAAGCATGTCTTGCTTTTTTCCTCCACGGTGTAGGCCATGCGGATAGAGTTGTCATCAGTTTAGTTCTTGCCCTTGTTTTAACACATCTCTAGGGATCACTGCTTCTTGAGCAGACATTTACATTTACTCTTTTTACACTGATTTTTTTCCTCTTTAAACTTGTTTCTTGGCAGGTTGACCTGTCGAGAGGAAGCCCACGGTGCCTCACAGCCAGTTGAGCTATGTTCAGAAGCTGTTAGAACTGTGTTCAAAAATGCCTCCTCTGGTTTCAGCCTCTGGGGAGCTCAGAATACTCCAGAGAGCGGCTTTTTTCGATCTATGCCAAACTTGAGAATTTACTGTAGATTATAATAATGGAAAATAAATAAATAACAAAAACAAAAATGCACAGAATGCATTTGAAAATTCTGTGGATTAAAAACAGTATGAGCCATTTGATTTTACTGTAAAAACTGATTATAGTAGTATTCACATTAATTTGCTGATCAGGACTGTCCCTTATATCGTGTTTTGATTGAGATGGAGTGTGTTGAGTGTTTTGGCTTCCCTATATTGAACTGTATGTTTTCTATAAACAATAAATAAGAGACACATCTATAGTTGAAATGAACAATGTGAGGAAAAGACAGACTGTAAAGGTCTTTTGCAGTAAGGTTTAATGGTGTAAGTAACTATATTTTCAAGGCTAGAAAGTTTACAAAAAGAGAGTCTCTGTAAAGACAAAAACAAGATTATTGCATGTGGGCAATTGTGTGTGTGAAATAATAAAAAATAAAGTGTATGTAGAGTATATTTACATGAATACACAGGTTTGAATGTGCATGCCGCCACAAAAGCACATATGCAAAGCACATACACTACTATTCTAAAAAGGGATCTCTTAAAAATTAATTTCAAATTAAATTTAAGATCTTATAACATCAAAATTGATTAGACATTGACATTGCTGATGATAACTATTGAACTGCCAATGGCTGTTTTTTTATGGAATGTGTACATTGGCCCAATATCAGCAGATATTGGTTCTGTGTTTCAGTTGCACGCTGTGTTTACTAATGCTAAGTGGAAAGGTTAGAAAACCACTTTGCAATTATGTTACCACAGCTGAAAATATATACTGTATGTTTTCACTGAAAATAAAGAAATTGTAAAGTTACCCCAAACTTTTGCACGGTACTGGTGCAAACACAAATTGACAAGTATCTTAACTAAGCAATAAAATGCATTTGTGTTTGTGCAAGACAGGAAATGAGAGTGAAACAGAGAGAAACAAAGAGTGAACTGCATGGCCTCCTATCTCAAGGAAGGAGAGTAATATAACTGAGAAAGCAAGAGGACGTGGGAGGCGAGCAGTGGGTGAGGGGTGAAGGGGAGCCCATCTAAACTCATTTTGAAAATCAGAACTTCTTTTCTAAAGTCAGCATTTCAAATCAGAGCGTGTCCCCTCTCATTTAATGCATCATTTTGCGAAGTGATAAATTTGTGAATTAGACATACATCCTTTTTGCTTTTAAGATACTGGGCCTCATAAGGGAGGGAGCAGTGTGGAGGATTTAAGAGCGTTTCGCCGTGTCAAACATTAAAACCCACAGGGAGAGCATCAGCACAATTAGACTGGGGTGAAGGGAAGAGAGAAAAAAAATCCACAGACAAAATCAGGATCTTCAGAGCAGCGGCGTTATTCGTCTGTACAGTAACGTGGTTATCTGTCGCGGGTGATCCTTTTAAACGCTTCGTTTGCAGGGATAAAAGCAGAGCGGAGGAAATAAACTTAGTTCTGCCTCCAATCTGCAAATCCTTGGTGGTCATGGAAGATGATCCCAATTTGCTTCTGAGCAGCACTGTCAGATCTCACAATAATAAATAATTTAAGACTTTAAGCGGCAATTATGCTTGATAAATGTGGAAAGCCTGTAGACCACTGCTTTCTGTAGCCTGACGATGCTGAGGTTCCTGCAAAAATACACCAGTCACTACTTATGTCATAGCCAATAAATCACATAGAGAGGCTAATGAGAAATTTTTATTTAATATCAAGTTCATTCCCTGAACTTACAGGTTCCATAGTTTTACATCCAGCCTATAAATGTGTCCATTTATCCTTAATAGATATTGTTTGACCTGGTAATATTGTGCCTAATTTAAACTGTGTTGTCTTAACCCCAAAGTTCCTTGAGATCCTATGCACCTACCACTGTTTTATCAGCTTGACTATGTGATATTTAACTCATTGTGTAGTTGATTTTAAAACGACAGCAGGTCTCACAAAAATTGAATCATATTTTTGGTTTGAGATGTCAAACAGATTGGACGTCCATGCACTCTATATGTGGTACTGGTAGTACTTTTAACATGATACTACTTCTCTCAAAGCCCAAATTAATCTAACAACAAAATACCATAACGTAAGATAACACACTGATCATTCTGTGAACGAGTTTTTTTGTGTATGTGATTATACATATCACGTACAACATAGAAAACATGAAATATGTCCTCATTAGGTGTAAAAGCAATGTTTTGTGGTAATTTCCATGATTTGGTACCTGTGTCAAATATGTAAGCTAAAAAGAAATGTCAAAATAAATGAACTATGTAATAAAGATAGTTTAAAATACGTAGGGTACAAGAGCAGCATTAAAGCAAAGGCTTCTGTAAGTCATGTAATTTCAGATCATGTCAGTCCCATTCTGGATTGTAACCAGTGAACCAAACAGACAAGTAAACAATAAGTAGAAACAATCTCAGCCAAAGCGTGCAAGGAGATAGGTCCGTCTGGTTTCACATGGGTGTGCTTAGGTTTGATTTCTGTCTCTGTGGTGTGGTTTGTTCTCTCATGAGCTGTCTGGCTCTTCTGTAGCCCCATGTTTGTCTTTTGTTTCTGCCAAGAGTATGCCAAATCATTAAGTCTCATCCAGCTTCCACAGCTGCTTAGGTGAAACACTAAATGTAGAACAGTAATTACACAATTTAACAATAAAGGATGGGAAATTACTCTCCACTGCTCAACATGTTGGTTCTTTTTTACAACATAATGTCATTTGCTTAATGTTTTTATAATATAAAAATATTATAAATCTAGATTTGAAGTAAATCTCCCCCCAAATCATCATTCATTCTTTTCCTTGAAATAAAAAAGTGCCAATGCAGCATTTACATTTATTACTTACTGGGAGAGTTTAATTCCATGATGTGAGTTGAGAGGTTTGTTCAACAGCATGTTCAGGTTCATTTTTAGCGTCAAGAAGATTACAAAGGGAAACAAAGCCAGAGAGTACTAGAAACTGAGAAAGAGAGAAAAAAGAGGCTATACGATTTAAACTTTGGCACAGACCACTGTTTACCTAGAAGAGTCACTGTGTCTGTTTGGGTTAGATGTTTTGGTGGCCACTGGAATCCAGTTTGTGAATACCTGCATTGAGCCACTGGGGCTGAGGCAAGGCTATACGCCCGACGGACAGGCAGGAGCCACTGGTCACCACAATTTGAACATGGTGCCCTCATGGTGTTTGCTCCTTTACTGCCTCCTCTCCTGTATGGTCACCGCTGTGTTTGCTCAAGCATGGATATGAAATAGCAGAAAATATGATGTGATGTGTAGAGTACTATCTTGGAAGCAGCTACATGAATCTTGATTTTATTTTATGAAGCTTTTCTTATGTGTGTCTGTTGGTCTAACTCCTAACAATTGCGGTATAAAAATTGTGTCCATTAATAATTTATCTTTAGAGGTTGCGGGGGTAATAAGACCATGTAGTTGAGTTTAGTGTCATAGTGGTGTCACATATTACTGTTTGTCTTTATTTTTCAGATTCCAAAAAATTTGACTTTTGACTTTTCATAGAATCAAAACTGAGGATGGAAAAAATAAATGTAATGCAAATAAACAGCATCTTTATGTAATGCTTTATATTTTTATGAAAGCCAGTGGGCATATTTTCCACACAGACATAATCATTTCTTATTTTTCCATTGAATACAAATATAATCCATAATCCAGTAGTTCAATCGTTATTTCAGTGCACAAAATACATCAAATACAGTAAAAGTAGTTGGATAAAAATGACTATATTATTTGTGGCAGTTGCACCAGTATCTTGAACTAAAGGCAGTCACAAACGAGCATTGAGTCTGAGTATTCCTGGAATACCATGGATGTGGCCACAGGGGAATGAAGAGAGCGGAGACAAGAGGAGAGGACTAGAGTGTAGAGGTTTGAAAGAGAAATGAGGAAAAAAAAAGAGAATTCCCAAAGACTTAATTCTCCTGTTTTCTCTTTAAGGCCAACAAGTTATCTGCTCTTGCTTGTTAGTAAAGCTAGGATCCTGGAGTGAAAAGTAAAGAAGTGAAATGGCATTATGTGAAATGACATGCTGACACCATGCACTGTCGACACAATACTTGAAAGTTAACAGGCCATATAATTCATCCACTAAAATATTAGTCTCTTTTCCACAGACTGGGGTTAGTCATGGGGAGTTGGAAGGACTGTTTGCTGTGGTGTGTTGTGGTGGGGGCTGAAATAAGCTTATTATCAAATTTGACTCTCAAACTGCCTTATTTCTTGCATGCATGAAATGCCCTGTCTCTTCTGTGAGAGTGGCTCTAATGCTGAGTGGCAGGTACTCCAGAACAGTGCCAGAGTCCAGTCTGTCGCCAAGGTGATGACGTTATGGCAACCAGCTGTCAAATGGCTGGATAACCGCCGTCATAGACGACAAAGACGCTCACCAGAACCAGATGCTGCTAGCATTTCCACAAATTAGGAGTCAGGAGCTAGGTTCCTGTCGGAGGAGAATGAGGCCAACAGTTAAAGGCGGAACAACACCATCACTGTCAGACAGAAGGCTATGACCACTGTGAAACAACCAAGTGACAGTGGAAGAAAAAAACAGGAGAGGAGAATGAGAAAATGGATTTCAGCATCAGTGTCCAGTGGTTGCTAATTAATTAGGAAATTTCATCAACTTTTCCACAAATCAAAGTACGAACAGAAAAGAAATGACTTAAGACTTCCACATACAGTAGGGTTGCTGATGTTTGCAACGTCCCACCTTTACATCTGACATTTAACATGAATAGATAGATAGATAGATAGATAGATAGATAGATAGATAGATAGATAGATAGATAGATAGATAGATAGATAGA
>JAUYWH010000027.1:10082529-10096934 GCA_034779795.1 Ctenopoma multispine | reverse complement strand
TAGATAGATAGATAGATAGATAGATAGATAGATAGATAGATAGATAGATAGATAGATAGATAGATAGATAGATTCTACTACCTGAGTCATCGTTGGCATCATTGTGGTATTAGTGGAACATTTAAGTAATGAGAGGGAACAACAGGAAGAGACTTGCAGTCTGGCTTTTGCACAGCATTGTTAGAGCTGCAAAATGTCCTCTGAACATGAAGAGCTCTGTTGTCTAGTCAAGCGTGTTCTGAATGGAGAGTAATTTCATGTCCTTGTGTAAAAGTATACCCTATTGTTTGAGAATTAAGCACAGCGTATAGGCCTGTAATTATACCTCCACAATAGTGGGTTTTCAGAAAAGAGATGGAAATAGCTTTGGAGGGTTCCGGTCTGAGCTTCGAACTACAGAGCTGCTAACAGGCTGACAGACTGTAAAATGGCAGAGAGCAGAGAATAGAATCTGCTATGACTGCTATGGTTTTACTGCTTGTGGATTGGAGGGGGGCACTGCCATTGTCCAGTAACTTCCTGATTTGCACTGTGGTGCATGGTTTATACATGTGGGTAAAGTGTTATGAAGGTCTATTGTTAAGAGTGAGATTATTGTAACGAATGTTTAGAGGCGAGAACATCAGGGAGAGAAAGAGAAAAAAGTAAATAAGATAAAAGATGCCAAGTGACAATGCAAGAGACAATTAAATGAAGAACACAGTTCACATACAATTTTCCATCAATCCCACTCCATAGCCATTTTGTATCCTGAAATAACATCATGGTTTTACCCCAATTTCATAAGTGAGCTGCCTGGCATGATGCCTAACTACCCAGCAAATAGAGGGAATAATATCATTATATCATATACAATAGAGGGAAATCCCAGTGGTGAGCAGCCTGCATGAGCAGCTGTCTGACAGAGACAGTAGGTGTGTGTACACGCGTGTGTGTTGTGCATGTGCTGTAAAGATGGGTGAGGAGAGGTTTACAATAGTGTGTGTGTGTGTGTGTGTATGAGCATCGTCATTGACTTTGGCTTTATAGCAGGCTCCCGGGCAGTGCTTTACCTGGGACCTAATCAGTCAGAGAACCTCACTATCTCCTGGGACATCCCAGCTGGAGGGGTGTGTGTGTGTGTGAGAGAGAGAGAGAGAGATAGAGAGAGAGAGAGAGAGAGAGAGAGCCAGAGTGTGAGGGCTGCAGACGGCTGTGCTGAACAGAACTGCCTTCTGGGAGTCAGTTCGACCCCGCCTTCTCAGTTTCAGTGCCCACGGCTCTCCCTGACTGGCCACAGTCAAGGTGATCTTCTGTTCTACAATACACACCCCCACAGGTATACACACAGAATGCATTTGTGCAGAAATATTACAACATCACAGAGACAGATTGAAATGTTACTGTTATACTGATGTACAGAAGATAAATCAAACTGTCATGTACTGCTAATTCACACCCGCTAATACTGCACACGCAAACACAGATGGCACAGAATTGCTAAATGGCAACCAGTAGGGCCATAGATTATAATGTCTTTCCGTAGGTAAATCTGGTTTGCACTCAGATTTCAAAGAAAACAACCTGCACAAATAAATCAGCCATGAGTGTAGCTCCTACCAGCTTATGACACTATTTACTGGACATGGCAGCCTTTGTCTGGAGCTGGTACTGCCAACCATGGCTGGGCGGCGGTCTTACTTGATGAGGAGATGCTGGATGTTGGCCACGCTGTGCTTCAAAAACCCCCTGGGCCTCAGTCCCTGGGGTGAGCACAGGTTCAGGAAGAAACCACGCACCACTCAACTGCCAGTCCACAAGCCTCCAAATGGCCAACGTCCACCTGGAGAATCACTTTACATGGAGAAAAAGAGGCGTCAATGTGGATAGAAGGAGACCAGGGAGAAGAAGGATGGTGAGGAGGAGAGGAAATGTAGAAGGTTGCCATGACAAGGAAGAAGGGGAATATAACACAAACAAAGGCTGGTGGCACCAGGGTTGTCAGCAGTGAGAGCAGTGACAGCTTCCCTGGCATGCCTGGCACCCTCCGCTGTAGACGTCTAGTGGACAGAGAAACCCAGACTCTCTTCCCCTTTCCTTGAAGTACAGAACAGTCCCACATAAACTACCTTTCTCTTTTACATTAAAACTTTGCAGTCTCCTGTCTAATATGAACTGTCTTGTGGTACTGTACCTTTCCCAGCTAATCCTCCGCAACCATGGTCCACTGGTTGTGATAGGAAGACCACCTGTGGCCAGACAGACTGTGACCTAAATGGAGCTTATGGCAGGTCAGCTGTAGCACGTGGGCGTGTGAATGTGTGTTCAGAGAAAGGGGTGTGATGTACTGTCTACAGTCTTTTCTTCAAGTCTCTCTGCATGTTTGCATGTGTAATGCGTGTATGTAAATTTGATTTTCTTTGTAGATCACATGCTTCCATCAAATGTGTTTTCATAGCTCACAGATGGGCCTGCTGGAAAGACAATAACTGCTGAGGACTGTGGAGAACCTGGCAAAGGAGAGCTGGCTATTTGTAATGGGGGAAAACAAAGATGATATAAGATTTATTGAACCAACACAGCAGAGCAAATGAACAACAAATGAACAGAGCTCAGCAAAGGATATAATAACACAGTAGAGAGGAGGCGTCTACAAACAGCAGTAAAAGCAGTCCTGTATCGATCTGGAGCAGTCAGCCTGCCAGCTACTGCTACCTTCCTCTTTCTAGGACGACTCTGCACATACAGGATAAACCTTAAGGCAACTTAACTCATATCTTGTTTGTTTGTGTGTATGTGTAGTCATGCATACACAAGTTAAAGACTGTCTGCATATATTTTGCTGAGTTTGTGATCTCATTTTACAAACATGTTTTGTTAAAACTCAAGGGACCAATCTACTGTATATCAAGTATTATATGAATGTAATGTAAGTCACTTGCAAGCATTTTTACTCTAATGCATAGCCATCACTGGGAAGACCTGCAGAGTATTGGTTGACACACACAGTATAACCCTGATTGCATATTAATTAAGTGGATGTGGGTTGAAATGTTACAGTGCACACAGTGACTCAGTTAACCACCTGGAATATATGACACCAAGTCTCCTCTGGTGAAGACAGGACATCCCTAGCATAGAGGAACTGGGTCAGGGCTGAAATATTCATGTTGCAGACTCGTTCACACACGCAAACACTCACATTCACACTGGGACCTCAGAACTGGGAGCTACCAGCCTGTTGCTGGGGTGCAGAGCTGATCTTCATTTGTGTGTGTGTGTGTGTCTGTGTAACTTGATCTGTTTTCAGGAGTTAGGGTGACAGCAACAGGGTACACGGACATATCCATTTTGAGTCTGATTACTAATTACTAATTTTTTAGTAATTACTTAATAATTAATTACTAATTACTAATGTTTGGTCACCAACTTAGCTCAAACCTTACAAGCCCAAGGTTAAGTTACATTTGGGTCTAATTATTATTAAATTAATGTGCAGAATAGAGACAAATTGTTAAATGTCACAATGTTGCTTTGCAGATGTTTCTGTAAGTTATGAGGTGATAAGACCCAAACTTGTCAAGAAGAAAAACATGCTAGGAATTGTTAAGTGCTAGACAGTTTTTATTTTTTTGAATTGGTGTGTGTGTGTGTGTGTGTGTGTGTGTGTGTGTGTGTGTGTGTGTGTGTGTGTACACTCATTTGAAATACAAGTGAGTTGTCAAATGTTTTTGAATGGTGGTTATAGTCTCGACTAGTCAAATGGAGCAGGGCAAGTCTTTCCACCAGCCAGGGACAACAAAGGAGAATAGATTTGACTGGGATCAGAGACCCCGGCTATAATAATAATACACTATAATATAACAATACTTCACTTGTCTGTAAGAAGGTTTTTCAGGGATGTATGTCAGTTGCCTTTCATAACAGCCAAATAGTCTATGACTAACACAGAAGCCGCAACAGCAAAAAACAGAGCTGAGTTAACAAAGTTAACACATTTTTTTGTAGCGGGGGGCGTAGTTGCAATTTTCCAGTTAAAAGGCTGGAAAAAAACAGTTTGACTAAATAGTCTCACCTCCATTTAGTAGCTATTTTGAAGCATTTCATGATATTGCATTTGTCCAGTGTCATGGTACTGCAGTAATACTATGAGTATATTATCAATATTAGTGTTTGTCTATACCATCACTTTTGTCGCAATCTATAATAAGAAAATGCTTTTGCAACAAAGTTTGAAGCAACACCATCTACTGTGCCATCACATTTCTACGTTGTGCAGTAAGATTTTTAAACATCTTGTTGTTTCACCTCGCCTGGTGTTCAGTATGTTCAACACTGTAGACAGATGTTATTGCTATACAGGAATAAAGTTTGCGCTTCCCAAATGCCACAGTGGTACAGAAAGAATCAGACTCAGCACTGTTCCTAGCTCTCCTTTACACCCGACACGCACACATGCCACACTCAAACACACACACACACACACACACACACACAGTGAACTGAGAACACAGCGCCGGCACAGCGGCACAAACAAACACACTAAAAATACAAACTACGCATATCCAAACACTCTCACTCCTTAATGAGCTAGCACTTTTAAGAAAAGACTCCACCACAACTCTGTACCACACACTGATACCTTGAGGAGAACTCGCGATCGGAAGAGACGAACAGAAGAAAAGAAGCACTCTGGGATATGAAAGAGGGAGAGAAAAAGAGGAGGTGAGAGGAGAAATCAAAAAGCGCCTGGAGAGAGGGAGGAGGAGAGCAGGAAGAGGAAAGTGTTGCACCTCGCTCCTTATATCTCTAAGGAAGATGATAGAGAGGATAGGAAGAGGGGGGAAAGAAGCTGGAGCGGAGGGTGTCTAGGTGGAGGGGTGGTGGTGGAGTTGGTGGGGGAGGGTGGTATGCTGTCGCTCTCGGCAAACAAGCGGGTGAGTAAATAGACTCATGGGTGTAAGGGGTGGTGAAGGTAGGTGAGGCAACGGGAGGAGGGAGATGCACAGATGCTGTTGTGCTGGGGGAAACTCAGCTGTTAGGGCTCCATCTAGGGACCCAGGCCCTATATGTTGATGAGACTGGCATGTCTGTCTCGTTTATGCACACATCGCCCAGCCCTCACATCCCTTCCCCCCCTCTTGCAAACCTTGCATCGCTTTCCCATCAGCACTTCCCCCCGCTGTCTTCAAACATCCCTAACAACCATCTTCTCCATACTCCTACCCTCTCTCACCCACTCTCGTCCTCCCCAGCCCTGCAGGCCCTTAACCTAGCTCTCATCTCCCTATCCCTTAAAAACTCCCCCTCTTCACCAGCCTCCCTCACTCCATCCTCTCGCTCCCTCTTCTCTGTCTATCTGTCTCACCCTTTCCCTCTCTCCCTGTTTTCACTCCCCTTCCCCTCTGCCGATCATATCCCTTGGGTCTGTGCACTGCTGCTCGGCTGATGAGGGGGAGGATATCGCTGCCAGTGCTTTGATCCTATGAAAGCTGATATCCAGAACAGAGCTGCAGATCCCGCCACTGGGCACCCTGGCATTTGAAGGACATGGCTCTGTGTAAAGCCTAAGTTAGAGGGCCATTCCCCTATAGCCTGCCAGCTGGGAACGTTAAGTCTAGACAGGTGGTGCTGCTTGGTATAGAGTCGATCATACCTGAGAGTTTGTATGGAGGACTTAGCAGTAATTTGGGCAACATGTTATTAGTTTGCGTCAACCGAGTTGTTTTTATAGTACAAGAGTTTGTCAATGTAAGTGTATCGAAGTATGATAACTGTCACACATAAAATGTCATACAGATACTGATATTTTTGGAATGATATAAGGCAGAACTGAAATAATGTTGAACCAACAATGTTTAAAAATGTCAAAACACGCTGACAGAATTGTTGCAAGGATACCAGCGCTAGCACGGGAGATTACTGTATGTCAGCTCACAACTTGGTGATATACACGGTAATTACCCTCTTTGAAAGTTATTCAGTAGATGTTTAGTTTGATTCAAAACAACAATAAGCTTTAGAAAAACCACACTGGGATCACTAACTATTCACTAGACCAACTCCAAGGTACTGTATGGACTGGCACAATGCGCGTTTACAACACTGCTTTCTTTTTATGTTTCTCTAATCTAATTATGGTGGAGGCATTTTCTTTGTTGTAGTTTAAACTGATTTTATGACCATCTGATTTCTGTGGCTTGGGCGTCCGCTCCCACCCTAAACTGCTCTAAATACTGCAGAGTGCTGATCAGGCAGCTTGAGACGTAATGTTAACCGAGGAATGTGCAGCCTGCTTAATTACAGAAAGCCCCGTGAAGAGCACAGCGCCTTCCACACAGCTCACGCAAAAAGCAGTTTCTGTTATTTCACTCAGTGCCAGACGAGTGATTTTTCTATTTTGTTTTACAAGCACAACCAAAGGAAGTAAATGGGTACTTACTGCAATACAGATAAAAGATAACATTGTCCAGCTGTGCCAGAGAAAAAGTAATAGAATTTTTTGGGAAAACGCTTCAGAAGAAATCATGGTGGCACATTTTAGAGCAAGGCATATACAATAATAATATTACTCAAATTCACATATGGGAAACACTGAACTAAAAAAAAACTTTAGTGAAATGACACCATAATTATATATTAAAAGAGTGTAATGGAAAATATTCAGCTTTCGACAGACTTCTATAAGTGTCTAGCTGGTTACATCAAAGCAATTGTGAAGAAAATAAACAATTAGCTATGGACTGGGAATATGTTCATAAATAATGGATTTCTTTTTTTCTCTTAGAACATAAGTTCTGCAGTGAGTAACCTTATATAGATCTAAAAGTTTCATGCTGCGAATTGACACACAAGATATTAGCCTTTCCCCCACAGGCCACTGCAAGGGAAGAATAAAAGAATGCCAATGACATTTGTGAATAACCAAACAGCCATTGGAAATTGGTAATGCAGCAGCATTAGAAGTTCTGATATATCTGAGAAAGGAAGACAACCTCTAAAACAAAGGAGAGAAAATGAGAATAAATGGGACAATTAATTTTCATTTCTTATTAAAAGTTCTTTGTTTTACATGTGTCTGTTTTTTGGAATTTTTTTCTTGCTGCTTCAACTTTCAGGGATACTGTTTTCTTCATTCCGGTCGTCATCGAGGCGAGATTTCAATTCATAATATATTTTTAAATGAAGTCCAATCCCTAGTCTTAAATGCAAATGCTTGTGCACACACCCATGCACACACTGCTGTGCTACATTTACAGCAGTTTGGGGGAGACGGGGGAAAGGAGAGCAAAAGGAAAAAAAGTTTCCTGGCTGTCCATCACTGAGCTATCAGAGTTTTATCTGTGCCAGACGCCCACCATCCTCAGCAGCGATACTGAGACAGCATCCAGGACCTCAGGACGCTGCGGGAAACACAGCAGGACACCAAGAGAGGTGTGACAACGTCACTGGATACAGCAGGCGCAGAACACTGAACACACATGTGCGCGCACACACACACACACACACAAACACGCATGGTACACACAAGACTACACAATAGACACACATGAACAAGAACACACACACACACACTCAGAAGGCAGACACAAAGACAAGCACTGACACCATCTGATATTGCAAAACTGTCACGCCTACACAAATCAGATGCTAGAAATATCACAGATATCTGTGATCCCATATTTCATATGGGTATTAATTAAAGTTTCTTTGAAAGACGATACTTCTAAAGAAGTGTATTTCAAAGGTGAAAAACATATATAATGAAAACATTTTTCCATGTTTCTCCAAGTAACTAAAGCTCTATTAGTGTGACTTTAATCAGTACATTACATTCTACAACAAAAAGAAGTTACTGCTGTAATATGACACACTTACAATGAAATAAAAAATATTTTCTGATCATTTTTAATCTAATAATACATTCAAAAAGACATGAAGCTAGAAAGAAGGAAGACAGAGAATACAGAGAGAGACTTGTTCAAACACCCATCCACTGCCAGTGTTGCACCACAAGAAGAAGAAGAAGAAAACAGAGACAGCAAGTCCAAAAATTACTTGAAAAAAAAGCAGCTACTCCAAGTTGTTCAATATTTGGAAGACTTGGTGACTGTCTGCTCAAATATTGCCCCGTGGCTGTTGGGCTTGAGAGAGGAACAGAGTGGCAGTGAGACTGACAGTGAGATCTCTGTCAGTAGCCAACACTCTGTTTATCCGTCTGTCTGTCTGTCTGTTTATCTGACTGTCAAATTATCCCTTTCAGCAAACAGCTCACCATGAGCTGAATGTAAATATCACAGTCGATGTTGGTCACGTGAGCCAGCTGGTTGGGCTCCTCTCTGGTCAGTGGAACCGTCACACAGGCCACGTTCAAACGAAACATGCTCGGTTATAGTTGAAGTGGTGAACTGATTTTGCAGGAAAGCTCAAGGCTATATTTTTGTCATTTAGTCAGTGGTATGTTGTTTGAATTTCATATTAGGGGGTTAAATTTACATTATATGTTGCTTACATTACTGTAAACAGTCTAACAGCTAAACTGTGTCATGTGCTACAGAAACAAAAAACGAGTGCTCAACTAATTCATAGTGTTAGCACAGCATTAGTTGAGTGTGTGTGTGTGTGTGTGTGTGTGTGTTTCCCCATCCTCAATGCTCGGTCTTACCTGAACATTATGTGTCTGTTCACCAGCCATTTTCCCTCAAGCCAAAGTATATACAAAGAATTACACAGGTTAGTCTTGTGAGTGACAGAAGCTTTCATTAAAATCAGATCATGGCAGATGAAAATATCCTCTGCTGAAAATTTCAATTCCATGCGGATTATACAGTAAATATACAGCAAGCAGATGTAAACAGACACATATAAGTGCATCGATTCATGAATGCCCTCATCGTTGTCAATATGATCTTTCTTTACATTAAACCAATGTCTCTCTTGTCAGCTCATGAGATAAACGGTTCCAGTACACAGCACGCTTTAACGAGTGATTGACATAATGCACAGGTCAATTAAAGGAGAACCTATAATTAGTTAAAAGATTTGGAAGAAATTTTGAACTATAACTAAAAAGAATTAAAGGAGTTTCCATGGCATTGCATTGCACTGCATTAATAAAGTTCATCTTCAAATACAATACATGGAAAAATATTCTCACAAATGCAGATTAAGAATGACTTGAAGGATTCAAGACAATACGGTTTTCAAGTAGGACCAATATCCAACTGAGATGATAACTGAGACATCACAAGTGGAAAACTCTTGGTAATATCACTGAACAATAACTTTAGGAACTGTGATTTGAACAGTACAAAGAGTGTCTTTGTGTATCTAAAATATGGTGCTATAATACACTTGTCACAATGACAAAAGACAAAAGTCAGTACTATAACAGAAGGGAAAACTCAATTTCATATTTCTCTCTAGATTTCTATGTAAACCACAGAAGATGACACATTTGCTTCATTTTGGCATTATCAACTCTCACAGGATGCTTAGAAATGAAGAACAACATTTTGCAGTCTGCACGACTCCACTGAGAGTCAGAGAGATGGTCAGAGAACGTAAAAGGAGGGAATCAAGCATAGCAGGCGTCAAGAAGACAGACCTTTAACTGAGGCATGAGACCTGATGCCACCCAGAATGTATGGCAGTGTGCTGAAAGGGGTAGAGAGAGAGAGGGACTAGCATCCGACCACTTCACAGGAACCAGCAGGATGTTTGGACACACGCCTGTACTTCACAAACACCACTGGAGCCTAAATCCTCCACTGCCACCATGTCAAGACCAACTTACAGTATTGGTCCAGACAAAATATATGGATGTGTATGTGCTGGTCTTCCTACTTATCTTTACGCATCAACAGACCTCCATTTACCAGTGAGACCTACCAGCAGGGCTTGTCTGTCAGTGTCTGTGCATGATTATGTGTCTCAGTATCTATTAATGAAAAAGATATTTAGATTTGTATGTGTTAGTATGCCCACTCATGTGTGTGGGTATGTGTCTGCTTACATTTATTTGTGCGTGTGTGCGTGTGTACGTGTATATGGTGGAGGAGGAGGAGAAAGGTAGCGTGTGGAAAACTAGTCTTGCTCAAAGCTGCTGCAGTCTGAACCTGCATGGGTGCCAAAGAAAACTGTGGTCGGAAGAGTCTGCTAATAGAGCATGAGGCATGTCACCTGAAACTAGAATCATCTGAAACCCTGAAACCACAGCAGGCAGGCATCTCCGTGGTCCTGTATTAAGGGGCCGCCAGAGGCCCTGGGTGTGTGCCACCATCCCACCAGGGTCCTCCCATTAGCTAGGCCTCTTCCATTCGCGTGCCCAGCTGCACCATGGGACATCTAGTCATGTTAGATGCACTATTAACGCCTGTTCCAATGTCGGAGCTCACCTTACCGCAGTTTCCCCATGAAGTGCCATCGCAAGACGTAGGAGAACTGGTGAGGTCTGGTGAGATCCTGGTGAGTTACATATCCCCAAACTCATGCTGCTGAATTACATTCATTTGCATACAAGTACAAGAAACTTTTACTTGCACAATTAACACATTTGTGCTTCTACACATGCATGTGTTATAATATATGAATGTTGTGGTCTGGAACTACTTGTGTTATGTCAGATGTTAGGCTGTAAGAAACAAAAGCGTCTTTGTGTGAAGGCCATACAACGAGTAAAGGACATTGTGCCTATTCATTCATATGGTCTCATGGCTTTCCCACCTGTCTGCCCAGCTTATTTCACTCATTCAAGTTCAATTTACTTCAGCAATCATGTAACTTTTCTTTCTGCTCTGAGCTGCTTTTAGTTGGAAAGTAATAATTCAGATGGAAAGGATATGCCAGTTCAGTGTCAGTGGGCTGTAAAATCAAAAGCTGTCCCATCAAAAGTGTCATTTTTTTCAGTAAGTATTTCTTGTTCAAATGAAGTATTGCTCTTGTATTGCAAGGCGTTATCTTGCAGAGTGAATACCGGAAAACTTACTAAAGTGTTACACATTGTTAGTTGATCACTTAAGTCTGAGGATCTTTACCTGGATGACTGAGAATCTTCACAGACACTTGATCACTTAAGGACCTCCCCCGTTGCTCTAGTTCTGATAATGAAATGATCACTTTCTATACCTTCTCTCAACACATAGGAATCATCCCTTTCTAGGCAAAATATTTTAGAACCATAAATTCTTGAAGCCTCTTCTTAACACAGGTGCAATAAAATGTATCCCTGCTGCAACAGTAGCAATTTAGTGACAGGCTGTGGGTGGCGGGGAAGACGAATCGTGTCAATGGCGGCCATTAAAAAGGACCACACACTCTCCAGTCACTGGCGAGGCATGATGGATGATTATCTCAAGGTGTGACAGGTGCTGCAATGGTGAGAGAGCTCTCACTATCCGTCCCTCTGCCCCCCCCTCCTCTCTCTGCCTTTCTCTGTCTCTCTCAGCGTATCTTGGTCAATGCTTTAACACCCCAATAACATGACTCTATTGACACACTCCAGATAGCGTCTGGTGGCTAATGAGTGTCTGAGTGCCTCGCTCTCTTTCTCTCTCTCTGTCTTTTTCTCTCTTTCTTTCTCTCTCTGCTCCTCATCTCCCTGTTATCCTCTTTTCACTGTCAGAACAGTACAGTCTGGCCTATCTCACACACAAACCCATTAGAGCTTGGCTGGTCACAAACACACACACAACACAAACACACATTTACACAAAGGTTTGCATACACCAAAACGTGATAAACATTACTGAAATATTCATGTAGTTTGTGTACTCTAATGATACATTAACTTTTTCATTGTTTAGTTTTTTTCATTTATTCACATGTTGTTTAGGAAACAAGTTTGTGAGAGCCGTCTTTCTGGTTCACTCACAAACCGGGAAGTTTGTGCAGTCTTTAACATCTGACCCCAGACAAGAATAAATCATTATGTACTATATCTTCCACTGTGACTTGGAGTCAGGGGAGTTTCCAAAATGGAAAATTTAAATATTTAGGAAGCACAAAGATAACAACTCCCCGTTTCCTACTAATATCACTAGGTCATTATTTGTTTTGCCATTTCTGATTGCTGTAATATCTGAGTGCCGATAAGTCATTTGAGAAACTGAAACATTTTCAAATTTTATAATAAAATCTGCATAATAAAACTAGTCCCAAACATTTGCTCTTTATAGTCTGGTAATGCAAGAAGAAGTATTGTTGGTATACTCACATAGCCAGAGGGCAGAAAATTACTATTTCTTTGCTGCAAAATCAAATCAATACAAAAGATTGAATTCCCATACTATTTATGATGCCAGTAAATTGATTTCATATACTTTGGTCACCATCCATCCATTACCCAAACCACTTTTCCACCATTCACACCAATGAGCAATTTACAGTCACCAGTTAACCTAAACATGCATGTTTTGGACAGTGGGAGGAAGCTGGAGTACCTGGAGAGGACCCACACAAACATGGGAGGAACATATAAGCTCCACACAGGAAAGCACTACACCACCGTGCCGCCCAATGACTAAAATCAATTAGTAAAATGAAAGAAGAATTGGCTTCTACAAGTGTAAAAACTGTGAAAGTGGCATTTAGAAACTGCATTTCAATTGTGTAAATTTTCAACCAAAATTTGAGCCACTGAAACTAGACAATTTGGGAATGATTTTAATGGCATACAAAAACGAAACTCGGCATCTTAAAATTTCATGTGGTTGTTATAAATTTTAACTAAAGTGCAATTTCAAGATTTGTTTTCCAAATTCACATTTCATAACGCACATTACAGTAGACTGGCTTTTAGAGTCACTCAGCCCTTAGTGTCGACTGGAAGGTAGCCATCTCCTCCAAGGCTGCCAACAGTGGGCTCACAGTCTTTGGCCATGTGGCACCGTGCCTTGCTCATTTTCTCTGCCAATGATCAAGACACATTCTCCTCACTTGAAAGAGTTGCAATTCTTGTCATTTGTGTTACACGCCTAAACATTAAATCTCATACTCTCAGTTTGGACGGCAGAGGTCTGGAGAAATTTTAACTGGTCAAATTTTGCCAGAGCAGTGTTAGTGTCTTGCCACAACTTTGCATTCCTCCAGTTAGAGGCAAACACGATGAAATAGCTTACAGCTATTTTAGCTTCAGCTTAAAACTTTTGTGTTGATTAATCCCTTGTGTGGACAGTCACAGTACCTTTTCGCTGCCAAGATCATTTTCTATATCAGGATACTTCAATGTGCATTGTCGTGCTTATATCTTGGCTACATAGAAAAAGGAAAAGGGAAGGCTGTGTTAAAATTGTTATCCTTTTTGTTAGTTGTTATAATTAATATTAGTTTTAGAAAAAAAAAACGTCCTCGTACTCAGAGTCATTCTCATATGTAACAGATAACACATGTTGTATGATTGTGGTACCCATTTAGAGCTGTGATTTAACTGTTTGAGTTGTTCTGAATTTTAGCTAATTAATGGCAGCTAATCATGATCGATTCCATGGTGAAAGGAATCCTTAAAGAACTAGCTTTAAAGTTACTCATACTACCTGTCTATTCTTTTCAACTGTATAGATTTTTACATTAATTTTAGGATAAGTGAAAGTGAAGTTTGTTTTACACTCATATGCATAAAGGTTATATTTCCATTGTTTGTATGCTGCATTTGTTTGATACTCGGCCTGATATGTTTACTCTAAATCCACTCATGTTGTTGAATGTTCTTTTTGCAAGGTGAAAATATCATATCAATAACTTTACCAGCAATAATTTTTTTTTGGTTGTTGTCAGTCTCAACTTAAAAGTTGCACTGAAATAAACAAATAAATCTAACCTCTAATTAAACAGCAAAAAATTGAAGTAATTGCAGTGCCCTATTTTGAAAAAAGCAGAAATATGAAAACAGCCAATTAACATGAAGAAAAGACCAAAAATAACACAAATAAATACAATACGTTCATTAGTCAATGTTGAATAATGGCTTTTAAGAAAAAGAAAGTGTTAATCCCCAGACAATAAGATCCTTCTGATACCTTCATTAAAGACTCTTTCCCTGCACAGTATGCTAATGAGATGTCTTAGTCATATTATTATTTGGAAAGAGAATATTTTAATTTCCATCTCCTGAGTCTCACAAAGAACCAGAGGTGTTTTAGATTAAGACCTGTCAACCATAGACCTGTCTTAAAGGTCAAGCATAACCTGGTGATATATGGTTGTAGCACATATGACAAATGCTGCGCTAAGGTGAGTACTGAGTATGCACATGTCTGAAATTAGCAATAATGTCATGGAAAATGTATATTATTTTAATAATAATATATAATAATTATTATTATTTTTAGATGCAACATTTATCAGTCAACACGTGATAGATAGATAGATAGATAGATAGATAGATAGATAGATAGATAGATAGATAGATAGATAGATAGATAGATAGA
>JAUYWH010000027.1:10055022-10082429 GCA_034779795.1 Ctenopoma multispine | reverse complement strand
TAGATAGATAGATAGATAGATAGATAGATAGATAGATAGATAGATAGATAGATAGATAGATAGATAGATAGATTTGATTTATTAGAATAACAATGATGTGATGTAATACAGTAGACACTTCTCCAAGGCTACTAGCTAGCTGGATTTAAGCAATGAGGACAGGCTGTGAAATAAGCAGCCCCCCCCCACTCCTCACCCGACCTTTCCCTCCAGGCTGATGGTATCTCCTGCACTATATCAATTTCACCGTTACTGCCCAAATTTCCAGGCTCTGTGAAATGGTCCAAATAGCATTACAAATGGCGAGAGATAAAAGGGTTAAACTAATTGCAGTTAGATAGTAATAAAAGTGATTCGTTTTATTCTATGTCTACTATGCAAGACTGTCTGCACTATATCCTTAATAATACCCAGGCTGATTAACTTTTTCTCTCGTCTATTTCATTATTAAATGAAACATAGCCCTATAAGACTCAGTGCTATTGCCTATCTCAGAAGACAGTGAATTCGACATGCTAATTTTGCATTATCACACTTACAGTATTGCCATATGCTCAAAAGATACATACTTACAACTATCTCTCTTATTCTCAAGTTAACAAATCCTATTGTGTTCTTGGGTTTTTAAACCAATTCCACTGACGGGATGTGACCAATCTAGAGCCACGTACATATACATTTTTATTCAAACTTCAATATGCTTATGTAGCTTAGATTTTTGTGGATTCAGACATTTTTACCATGTTTTATCTTAGGCCTTTGTTTAAAGGAATCAGTCATATGTCAAAGAAAAGATTGGAAAAGATAGCTGTCATCAAACTCTGCTCATCATGTTTCAGACTCAAACTACAAAGACAAAGGAAACAGAACAACAAGCTGTGTGGCTTGCAGCTTATGATTTGACAACTCGATTTCTGCTCATATGCTTTTAATACAGTGCCATTTTGTAGCAACAAATGGCGGTGAAAGAGATTTACAGTGCTGCTTTTTTAAATTATCGCACCCATATTTGTAATTGCCAAAAAGTTGTCTAGCTCCCTGAGCAGCAAAGATTTTGTTTGAAATAAATGTGTTTTTTAAAAATCACATCCTGTATCTAGATTATTTACAACCAGAAGTAAATGACAGGATGGCTGGTAGGTCTGGGCAAACAAAGCCTTAGCAACCTGTGCAGCACACTGTGCCAGTGCTGTCAGTGTTTATGTAATGCTGGGCAAAAATCCATTATGTCAAAACTAATTTCCTGCACAAGAAGACTAAACAAGACTTGTCTAAAGAGGGAAGAGAAAATGGTGAATATTGCACTTTGAAAAAATGATTCAGCTTCCCAGACTACCACTGAGTAATGAGCTTGAGAGAGACATGGCTGGGTGCTGTTTAGGTAATATCCATGTTGTACACTATGTTTGTACAGTACTCATTAGTGCTGGTGACAACAAAATGTGAGGAACACAAAATATTATGTATGACCACTGAATTAGTCATAGATAATATTGCAAAAAACCCCTTTCATCATTTTTTTGCATTTACTGTTTATGTATTTGTTACTATTTTTTTTTTTACAAATGTTCTTTAATTTGTATCAGTTTGTAGTATTTATTATATTAGTTTTCATTTTCACTTTACTTTCAAAATTCACTTTTGATCTTTACATCCAAATACAATGTTTCACCTGAGCCTTGCATTATTCTCATACTTGATGTTGAAGTTTGCCCCTAATCTGCACTCCTACAACAAAGGAACTGTCACATTGCAAACATTTCAGAAACTTACCCACCTCAAATAAACTTTTTGATTCCCAAACAGAACTAATGACCTTGAAAGGAGAGCAAATTAGCAAACATACAGAGCCATCTGTGTGCCCCGCAGGCAGGCGAATTATTCCGTCTTTGCCAAGGTAGTGTAATGAAGCTCGTACATTTTACATGCAAATCTCTGCCTAATCTTACTCCTCTCCCTGCCAATGTCTCCACCAAATAAATATATAAAACCCAATTATGATTTAATTAATAGAAATCTACCGTTCCGTGGAATTGCTACTTTGGCTGGGTCGACTCTGGGACTTGGGCACATTAGTTGCACCGTTAAACCACTATGTGGCTTCACAGTGAAGCCTCATCAGCTCTTGCTTTTCAAACAGGCCCCCCGGGCAGTATAGGGAGGCATCCTGAGGTCTAAGCACCACAGATCTATCGACCCTTACAGTGAAAGTAAGACAAACCACTGAGATACTGCTGTCATTCATGCTTGATTCCCTTCTTATTCTGTCTTTCTATTGCAGATGTAGAAAAGATATTTGAAGTCACATTCTCTATAGTGACCTCTAGAGAAGAGAGCACTTCTTCTGCATCACTTTGTATATGGTTGTGTGTGTGTGTGTGTGTGTGTGAGTGTGTGTGTGTGTGTGTTTCCGCCCTCTCATTCTCTGTCAGGATGAAGAAAGCAGACATGCTTCATTAGCCTCTCAATGGCAAGGTGTTATTAGAGCAACCAAAATCCCAGTGACATTGTTTTTTTGCCTCTTATGCTACAGCAGATTCACAACCACGCACATACACACACACGCACGCACACATGTGCACATGCAGCACATTCAAACTTTTTTTTTTTTTATGTCGAGAGTCCCTCAGTTCAAGTCAAGTCAGCTGCAGCTCAGACTGCCTATTTCAATCTGCATGACTCATTCACTCAATCAGATGCCAGATAGGCAGCTCCTCCAGACCTCTGTGGTTTCCACCTTATATGAGTCAATCAGTCATTTGTTCCTGGTCCAATTTCTTGACAACATAAATGTTACTCAGATGAATTCTGAAACTTGGACATACAAACACATGCTGTTTATATGAAGAAAAGGTGAAAACACACTTTCACACAAGCACTCATGAATGTACATTATACACCATCACACACACACAACACATATATACACAAAGTTTATCCTGGTCTGTTCTCTGGAAGTCATCCACTAAGTGCACTGGATCTGGTTGCCCGTGTGTCCCTGCTGATAGGAGGCCATACACAACCTTAGCACCACTGAGCTGGCCCCTGCCATGCCAGTCAAGTGTCTGCCCATACAAGGACATGCTTTTGTACCCTGTTCGTCTGTCCTGTCCTCCACTCTGCTCTGGCCTGACCTGCAGACCCTTTGCCTTGCAGCCTAAATGACTGGTTTTCCCTAGAGGCGGTGACGAGGAGATGGTGGCCAGTGAACAAAGTAGAATCCTGAAAGGCAAAGAAAACTGTACTGCTGGAAAGCACACTGATGTCTACATCTGAAATCTTTAGTTTGTGTCATTGTGAGATGCATAAAATCCTGACACTCTGTGTTGGAGGATGGGGTTCTTTTCTGTCATACGGTATAAGCTTTGACTTTAGAAAGGCTCATGTGCCGTTCCTGATATCTGCTACTGTCTCCCCTGGTAAACAGCAGGAAGACAGTAAGACAAAGACTCACACTTCATTTTCCTTTTGTCTCTTTTCAGCATTTTTCTCCAGCTTTGACAGTCTCTGTCATTCCCTCTCAGCTTTTTCTTCTTCTTCGTCTTCTTGTTTTCCCTCTTTAACTCTCACTAGGTGTCTAACCTGCCTTTCATTCTCCATTTCTGCCCACTCTCTGCTTCCTTCTCTTTCCTATTCCTTCTGTCTCAAGTAAGGGATCCAATGACTGATACGGAGTGATTTTCCCGGGACTGTGGGGACCACAGAGCAGCTATCAGGGCTTTTCAATCTCTGCTGTGGGGAGCGATAGCAGGATCCTAATGGGCCTGTTCTATCAGCGAGCGGCTGGTCCGCGTTCTGGAAGGAGACAAGGGGAAACAGAGAGAGACAGACAGAGAGAGAGCTTGTGTTTGTGTGTGAGACTGATCATTCTGACGCCTACATCTGATAGCACTCTGAACTTTGACAAGAGAGGTCCCTTGTCAAATGATACAGCACAGGCTCCTGTCTTTCCCGTGCTCTCGGTTTCTCATTCTAGGTTTCTGTTCTCCCGTCTTCTTGTCTTTCTTTTTATCTGCCCGTTTATTTGCCATCCTCAATTGTGCATATTCATTTTCATGTGTTCATGTTTGTCTTTTCTCTTCTCTCTTTATTCTCCATTCAAACATCTGTTAAAGAAGTATCTCACTCAACACTCACTGGACATCAAATATGGTTGATACCCATTATAACAGCAAATTCACCATTACACCTTTTCCATTTTAAGTTTAATGCTATAAATTTTAAATTTGACAAATATGTTATGTGTAGCCCCTCTACAGCACATAGACAGCTACTTATCCCCCATAAACACCTTCCACCCACTCTTTCTGTTCTCACTTTGCAGCAATTATTAAGAGCTAATAGATTTGCAGTGTTGCCATTCGGTGATCCAATTACTAGGATCTCCATTAGCAATTAACTTCTAGCTAAAAATAACAATAATGCCAATTACATGCACACTTAATCACATAATCAGCATATTCTGTCACTACACAGTTATTGTGATTACCTCTATGTTTCATGAATTGCCTTGCCAGAGGGACGAGAGAACACATCAATGGCAATTTTGATTACATGAGAATTACAAATGCAACATCGTATGCTAGGATAATGAGTGGACCAGAGAGGCCATTCTCTGGTTCCTAAATTGATTTCTGTGGATGACAAAAGAGGATGAGGTTTGGTTTTTGTAAGTGGATGGACTGTAAATTAATTGTGAGCTCTAAGCTGACAAATGTTCATAGACAATCAAGCAGTATTTTCATATTTCTCTGATTTGGGTTAGCTACTCACATTCCCAGCCTGTTCATAAAATGTGCCTTTATTCTTGCCAGAATGTAGCGTACAAGATGGTTGGAAGAATAGCAGCCAAAATATACAAGGAAAGTTGAAAGCTCCAGTTGTTAAACAGGCGGGCATCTATTATCATAATGTTTATAATATAAAAAATAGCAGTCAGGCTCTTGTTTAGTTAAAAGTTAAAAGAGTATTCAGTAGGAATTAACAAATACTTATGTCAAAAATGAATTGCTCAGTCAAAACACAGATAAAGTAAATGTGAGCCAATTTATACAACAATATTATACAATATTTTTATTTGACAAACTGCAAGTATTTCTCAATAAATGTTGAAGCTGACAGAATCTTTTGAATTCAAAAAATGTCAAAATCCACTTTTAGCATGTAGATTTTGTCTACTCACAAGACTTTTTATACTTAGTATAAAAATCTATTAAAACTGTTCCTTTCAAATCATGATACTTTTCCTTTCCCTTTTCTGCTTGTTTTAACTGGATATACCCCAGAGAATTTTTTGACATTCAATGCGGGACTTTCCCTCTCCACAGTTTCCAGGGTCACAGGACCCGGTAATGGAGCACAAGCAGGTCAAGAGAAGATAGGAAATGTTAGTTAATTAATAGTCCTCGTGGACTCATCTTATACATTGGAGTTGTTGCAAGAGGGGAGTTTTCCCAAGGGGATCAATAATCAATCAGTATGTCATTATTATATGTGCCATTTTTTTCCTATTTTTCCTGAATTCTGACCTTTAGTTTGTGTAATTTATTTAATAGTTAATTGCAAGTATTATGAGCGTTACATGCATCCTAACATTTTTATACCTGGCGCTGCCTGTATGTGACTACTATTCATACTTCCACTTGCACATGATGCCTTTTCTAATCTTTTTATGACATGGATGAAGAGACAGTATATAAATACTGTAAATACTGTAAATAAATACTAAATACTGTATCTCAGCAGTTCTCTGACACAAAGAAGACAATCTGTGGTATGTTTGTGCTCTTGTATGGTGCTAGGTGTAAATGTATGATGAGTGCGTGTGCTTTTAGGTGTATGTACATCTGTCCGGAAAGTGTCTCTCTCCACAAACTACTCTAAGTGTCAGTAGCAGCCATGCAGGCACCCCTGTAGGGATTGTGGGAGTGAGCTTGGTGTGTCTACATGGTGTCTGCTGTTGCTGCAGTAATGACCAACAGGTGTGTTCTATTGTTAGTATCTTCAGTGCACTGTACTGATGGGAGAAGCATGCACAACCATAAAGAGCTACAAGCATTAGTACAAAAGTGTGAGTGCATGTTAGTCAGCCTTCACCATTTTTCTCCTTGCCTCATTACGGGCGTGTGATCACCGCACGCATTGCAGACTCCATGTCTGTCTCTGTTTTGGCCTCTTACTCATCCCTGCCTTGGGATCAAAAGATACTTGGTTGAAAATGTAACCAGAACCAATACTTTTTTCCTGCCAAAGTGTGGCCTTTGATTAAGGTTTAGCTTTGAACACCATGTGAGGGGTGGTTGTGACAGATACAAGTCTTTAAGAAGCCACTGGGGTAAAACTTTTGGGAATGTGTATCATCTGCTTTTGGAATGTGGAGGTACTGGGAAAAAGATTCCTGGTGGCAGGGTTTAAATTCCTCCACCCAGTCTTGCGTACAAACAGACCAGTCTGATGGTTGCATCTGTCTTAGAAGTCAAATTGTTTGTAGGGCATGGTGGAATGCACGCTTGTGTGCATATCTGCTGAAAACTCAAACTGCACAGAGGAATAAGCCATTCTCACTGAGAATGATTTAATGTAGAATAATTTACCCTTTCTCTTGTTTGTTTAAAGAATATATCCACAAATGGACATATTCTTTAAACAAACAAGCAATACTTGTGTGTTTCATGTCGCTGTATAAACCCTCCACATTCAAATTATGTTTCTGTTTTTTCTGTGTAATTACCCTATGATACCATGCCATTACGCAAATATACTGGTTTGTATTTGAATGAGTATTTCCTACTGTGTTTTTTTTAATGTGAAAACTATGCTTTGTTCATAAGCCATTAGAGCAAGGGTGGGTGTACTGTGGTAAGGGCCAGTGAACCAGGGCAGGAAAGTGGGTTGTGAGACCAACAAGGAAGCCGACACTGCCGGAGTAAATGAGGTGGCAGTGGGCTGGAAGCTGGTGTTAGAGGAAAGAACAGAGGTGGAGGCTGCAGAGGGCACTGTATTGGGGACAGTAATATGGTTTGCTGCGGTGGCACCATCCAGCCTGAAAGAGAGAGAGAGGGAGAGAGATTCCTGTCCCTGAACAAGCAGAGTGGGTATAGTTACTCTGTAAATAGTAATAGAGCTGTGGTAGCCTTCCCCTCTAGTCCAGTCAACTTTCCTCTCTCTGTCTCTCTCTGATCACTGACATGTGCTGTCTGCTTGGGACACACTCCGTCATTCAAAGGGAGAGTTTATTAATAGACCCTGAGCAAACACAGTCAAGTGTAAAAGTTTCCGAAGGGCTGTGCCACAGGCTAGAATTTCATAATGGGATAATAACATGTATGGATTATTACACATCCTCTTTATTTATCTGTAATAATATTAGCTCAGCTAAGAGATGTCACTCTTTATGAGTGGCAGATTGTAACATTTTATGGTTGCTGGAAATTTTTTTATTTGCTTCAACATGAGGACCAGAGGACTAAACACTGAGATTTTGGTGATTCAGTTTTTGATGCCCTGCCAAACAGAGGCAATAATGGGAGTGTTTAGTAATTATTCTAATGAGGTAGGGACATTCGTTGTGGTTATTAGCTCTCAATCACCTTATCCATCTACTCTCAAATAACCACTTGCTGATACAGTTTAAATAGGCAAGGTGAAACATTCAAAAGCATCCACAAGATTTGAAAGAATTTTCCATTTGCAAGGGAGCAGTAGGTTTTCTTCACCTCATATAATTGTGAGTATTTGCCTGTAAATAATTTGCTATTTCAAATGAAAAGCTTTTTCCTGCATATGTGTCATGCTATGTGCTGTATAAAGTAATGGCAGTGATTTGGTTTGCACCATTTAAAATTCTTGCTGTTCTATGCAACATATTATTATAAGAGATGAACAAAAAAAAATCTTCATAAAATCTTTGCTACTTTCTTTAAAGGTCTGTAGCTGTGAGTTAAAATGCTCACGGGCAAAGTGATTGTTTGAAGATCTTCTCCTCAGGTCCACCATGCGGTGTCATGCGAAAGAGAAGTGAAATATAGGAAGGTAATACATGGTACATTCCACATGTCCCAGACAAGAACGCACTGTTCTGTTATGTCAGATCCACATTCAAAAACACACTAAACATCAAAGGCTCTCTGTTTACATCTGAAGAAAGGCAACCGTATTGGTGCATTTCTTCCTTTGACCCTGATTACGATCCTTGCCGGAGAATGAATGTGGCTGACCACTGTATTCGCAGCCGCCACAAGACTGACCAATGCCCCCACCCAGACAAACTAGACAATCCTATAAGAGCCCATAAGAATGACTGAGCCAAAGAATGAAGCCCCAGGAGAAGCAAACCATTCTTGGGTGAGAATTCTTGACTGACCCCTTGGGGTTGTGATGATGATGGATTCATTCTAGACTCGAAGTGCTGTCTGAGAAGTAGGATCCAAACAGTCTGAAACACAATGTTCCCATTCTGACCACTTCACTAACACTGCTCACAATACCTGGTGCTGTTGGACTGGATGAAAGCACTTCATCACTGATAGAAACGATATTGCAGTGTTTTTTTTTCAAAATTTTACCTTTTACGCTATAGACAGTCCAACTTAGATATTAATCTCGCAAACCATACTGATGTTGTTTCAGAGAGTTAAAAATGTCCTTTTCATTACCGTGTCAATTTCTTTTGTGCTTTAAGATTTTCCATTTGCGAGACATTATGAGACCCAGGCTTTGTGTACTGGAACATATATACCTCTATGGTAAAACAGTCAGGAAATTTGTAGGCTAAGTGTGCTTTGAGTTGAGAGTTTATTGTTGACAGCAGGCCAGCAAACATGAGTGAGGTTTTGCTTCTTTTTTTTTTAAACGGAGGCAAGAAACTCTGTCGTTGTCTGACCACAGGAATCTGGCCATCCAGGCCGGCCTCTCTAATGTGGCGCGCCACCACAACCTCATGGATTCCAGAGCGCACAAACATGTTGACCAAATGGGACTCATCAATCCAGATTATTCCAGCACCCAGCTTTTAAACATCCACACTGTTTTTCACTTGTTCCCTTTCACCAAACCACCTGCCCATCAGGCCAATATGCTTCTCATTAAGCTGACATCATTCTCAACACTCCATTTCCTCAAGCTATGCTTCATTATTTTCCAGTAAATGTTCAGAGCGATAGGCCTGTAATTTTGTGCCTAAACAGAAATACAAAACAAACTCCAAATTTGAATAGGAAGAATCATTTGTTTTTCACTTACTTATGTCAGATTTTATTAATAATGCTCTGTGAATCAACTTGAACTTCCCACTTCTTGACTATACACTGATTTAGTTTTTGTTCCACACAATGTAGTGAAATGCTCTGTGCTGATACACCAGCTGTCTAATGCATTGTCAGAACAATTATATTCTGAGTGCAGATGAAAGTTTGCACTACAACTAATAGAAATATGTCAGCAATGATGCTGATTAAGGTTGCTCGATAGGGTCAGGCTTCTTCTGTCAGTGAGTTTGAGGATCCTGTGATGACTCTCACATCAGGGTGTCGGAGTTCTAGCATCCCCATTCTTCTTTTAAATTGATAACTAATCAATGAGAGGCCTGGAGGAGGACCAGCTGAGTTCAGACGAAAGGATCCTAATTGAATCTGACAATAATTTTCACATATTTCTCTTGCCCTGTCTCAGATGCCATTAGCGACATCACTGTGATAATAGTTGCCATGACAGCATGAGCAATGCTCATTAATGACCCGGCTGGTGGTAATGTTCTAGGCCATAGTTCCCTTTCCTCCTTCTCCTTTACCATTCTTTCTGTCTAGACCATTTCTCATTTTACCTTTTAGAATTATTCAAAGATTTACCACAGAACAAACCCTTAACCAGAAATCCTATAGATCAAAATTGTCCATCATTGTGTTCCTATAATATAATGTAGATTTTTCATTACCTATGTTTTGCTATATTCTGGTTTGAAAGCTTTTTGTACAATAAAATGAATTTTTGGAAGGGGGTCTGGGGATAATTTTAGTTGCTGATTTAATCCTCCAACCACAGCCTCCACAGCAAAGTGGTGCATGTGGGCAACATCCTCCATACAGATTCTATTCTTATGCTCCAAGCGCAAGAGCAAAGTCGACACAAAACAAACATCTGTTGTAGACAGGACTGTGTTTTCAGTGTGGTCTGGAGCCGCTTAACGAGAGCCGTGGACAATTTCCCAAGAGGCTTGAAAGGACAAACACCTCCTCTTTTACTAAGGACAAACATTTCTGGAGGGGAATGTGTCCGTCTGCACTCACTGTAAACACGAGGGTGTCAGGAACCAATGTCACATGCGACTGGTGGGGGACTTCCGGCATTGAGGGCCAAGAAGGCAACCGCAGAGGCACTCTGTGGAAAGAAGAAAACAGCTGTACTCATACACACAAACATGCACACTTGCACGTACAGTACATGCATGCAAACTCATGTTGTGCAGGAGTGCAGGAAAACCATAACTGCACAACATAAGAGAACTAAAACAAATTCAACTTCATCTGTTACTCTGAAAATGCTTGACTGAGAAGTTGCATTATCAGTGTAACATGCTGCCAGTAAGTAACTTATACAGTATGTGCTGATTTGGGGAACTGAGAATGTCTGTTTCTGACTGTACTCTATGACTACACAGCATTAGGAGACTAAAACTTTTAAACACGTCAGAAAAGATTAATATTAAATATATTGTACAGTATAGTGTTTTAAGAAAGCACAGTATAAACAAAGCACACCCTGCATGCCAAGAAAAATGATCAATGGACAATTAAGTCTGGATTAAATAAATGTAATACATTAAAAATAATAATTTTCAGAATCACTGTAAAGTTTGGTTAATTAAGATTTTTTTGGAAGCACCAACACACATACCACACTCTCTCAATTGTCCAACAGGTTGATACTTAAAAACATTTCAAAATAAAAGACCTTGGACCACTTTTCAAATTCAGGTGTCATCCCTGGCTACCTTGAAACAAAATACTCAAGCGTCTCATTAAGCAGACATGCAAATGAGAGAGGATAGGAGATCTTTTACTGCTTCAGTGGATGCACGTTTGAACCCCTTCGTTACAGCACAGAAAGACATTTTGAAATTGGCCGACAGATTCCATTGGTCCTGGGGCTGTTTGACGTGCCGCATCCAGGCAAATTAAGGTTAAGGCAAGGTAGATGGAATCTATCAGAGCTTGACTCTGCTTCATCAGACGGAACAAGGAGCTGCAGGGCATCCCTTGCCTCAGTCTTGTCATTACACACGTGCGTTCATATACTTGTTCAGCCACATAGTCATCCACATATGCACACACACAAAACATCACAGACATATAAATAAAGTGTATACTCGTTTTTTTGTGCATTTGCTTTCACTCTCACTCTACAAGCACATACAACTTAATGTGCATTCCTCATGTTTTTGTCAGATACAGGACATTCAACAATCTCAAAATTGATTAATCACAACTGTCTATACTTGTAGAGGTGCTTTCTTACTGAGGTTTATTGTATCCTCATTTCCCACTGCCACACACTCTATAGTAGAACAGATAATGACAATATAATGATATGTGTGACATAATATAATATACACTGTATTGCCAAATGTATTAGGAAACCCCTCCAAATCAATGAATCCAGTGCACAAAGCAACATCTATAAGGACATGGATGAGCAAGTTTGGTGTGGTGGAACTTGATAGGCCTGCACAGAGCACTGACCTAAACTCAACAGAACACCTTTGGGATGAATTAGAGCGGAGACTGCAGGTCTTCTCGTCCAACATCAGTGCTTGACCTCCCCAGCCTCTATCTTCTAAACCTTGTGAACAGCCTTCCCAGAACAGCTGACGCAATTAAATTAGTTGTGTGTGTAAAGACACGTGTCCCGATACTTTTGGCAATATAGTGCATAATATATAATTTCATATATGATATAAAGACCCTGTTTCTGTTCAAGAGGAAGTGAGACAGGAAGTGCACATGTGAGGGAAGCTACTGCAGATAATGTGTCCAGCATACTTGCTTTTTCTGAGTTGTATCTCTGCGTCATAAAATACCGTGTGACTGGAATAAAAGTAATCAGTAGAAACATAAAATTACGAAGACATAAAAAGAGCATTAATACTAACACAAGCTTATCACATCCCATTTACTCAATTCATAAACGAACATGCAGTCACACAAATATATACATTTAAACTCTGCTGGCCAACTCCGTTGACTGCCACATCTCAGGAAGTGAAGTGTTTCAACACTTCTCTCTTCTATCAGAGCAGCTGGACAGTCAGTCATGACTAAGAGGGGGTTTCCAGCACACTCAGATCCTCTGAACACTTATAGATTCAGATTGAAAACCAGACAAACAGCCATTCTGACACTGTCAACTCCACCACAACCTCCACCATTACGAAGAACACACTTCTGCTTTCTGTGCAGACTTTGGTGCCACTAATACCGAATACACCACTACCAACCCTTGCTGATAAGCCACCAATACCACCCTCTAAATAAAATAAACGAAGATTCTTTCATGATATTTAATATGATGAATGATGAGGATGACACATTTGAACAAAAGTCAACTCGTTTTTAGTTCATTACACTGGGATGAACTGCTAGTTTGATGCAGACTAATGTTTAATCTAAACTGAATGGCATTTGTCTTGAATGGTTGCAGTGTGCAGACCACTCCTACTTCACTGCTACGATTGTGCACGATGACAGAATGAGGACAAGTGTGGAATAAAGGTTTGCTCTGGTGCAATTACATAATTCTTTGAATGAAGAGCTGCCCATTTGCACATTGGAAGTGTTGTCTGGCCAAAACGTCTTGGTGTTAACCGGCATTTATGGGCTTGACAGTGCCATTCAGAGAGATGCAAGAAACACATATTTATTTTAAAGAACAATGATAATACTTACCATACTAAAAACACTTACCATACACTTATGTGACCATATGGTTTTCTATGAATATCATCTGTATTATAATCACTCATAATGCCGTGAGAAAAGCTCATTTGATTTAACATACAGTATACTGTATATATTGATATTGTATCAAATATACTGTAAATATTTGCTTGTTTTTACAGTGTATGAAAATGTCTAAAGTACTGTGGCCCTTTTTTTTGGTCTTTCTTTGTTGTTTTTAATGTCACTGGTGGTCAATGCATTATCCTGCTCTCCTCCTATCCTTTTAGAATCTTTGGAAACAGTTTTACACAGTTGAGAAAGCAGAGCAGTAAGTATAAAAAAATGCATTCATAGAAAATTGTGTGCATCCCATTTGCCTGTCTTTTGTTTAAACAAGCAAATTAAATATCAGGGCTAAGACAGGAGGAGCACACTCCTTAATTATGTCTAATAAATCTTGGTCCAAATTGCCCTCCAGGGGTGGAAATGGCTGCCGGGGGATGGAGGAACTGAAGTGGCACTTTGGTATTTGTTATTTTACCTTTAACAGATTACGCACGCTGACTTGTCATCCTTCATCCAGTTGGGCAAGTGAAGTGAAAGGAGAGCGTCAGCATGCCGTCGGTCACTGCTGCTGTTTACCTCGCGGTTGCCTGGGGGTAACACGCACAAATCAGCATCCAGCAAAATGCTCTGTAATTGGTCATGTTTACTCTGTTTTAGTATGATTGCATGCCTGATTGGATTGTTGTATTCCATTTGAGGGAAAAGGGTCTCCTTCTTATTCTGTATGGTTTTGTACTTGGCCTGTGTCTGCATGTCCATGTATGTGTGTGTGAGCGAGGGGGATATTTAGAGAATATCTAAAAATAAAATTGATTTTGGAATCAGAGGCATTTCATTTCCTTTTATTAAACTTTTTCAAAATATTTTTTACAAAATTCTCAGATTGCTCTTTTCTTGTGCTTTATAACCAGCCCCTCATTTCAAGTTCATGCAGAATATCATGTCATGCTGACCACAGAAATGTATCTGAAATATAAAAGAGAAGAAGAAATATCCCCTCATAAGTATGGCGAGGGTTAAAGCACACGCATGCAGATCATGTGGGTTCTGAGGTCTGTCCCCTACAGTATGCTTTCAGAACACTCAGCTCTTTGTGCAGTTTTATGCAAAATGAAACTTGATAAATGCTCACCACATACAGTGGATCATTGGGTTCCAGGTCTGGGGTTAAAAATCTGTTGAGAGACATGTATGTATGTGCTGTATCCAACTATGTTTTCATTAAAGAAAAAAAAATGAAAACAAAGCTGTGGATTATGTTCAGAATTAAGATTTTAAGAGTTCAGTGGACCTAGCAGTAAGTCATCTTCGTGATGGATGCCCCACAGGACTGCACTGACAAATTTCTGTTAGTTATGCTACAGTTGGTTGTGTCCAAGTGAGATAAAAAACACAAGTAAAACTTTCAGCTAGCCACACATCACCCTCTGTGTATAAATCTGACTTGCATGTTCAGAACATTGTTTTGACAGTAAACTTTCTTCTGGGATAAAATTCAGGTAAGCTAATTGCTGGTCTCAAAAACAGAAAGCACTAGCACCACATCTCCAGAGAGTTTTAAGCACATTCGTTCTCAAAGGGGTTCTGAATGTTTTCCTGTTTTTAGCCAAAACTGATATGTGTCTACAGGGCATTTTTCATGCTGTCTGTTAACACTGCATTGGAGAGATGCTTGAGTGAAAACAACTTGAACTGCACCTTTCCAGAGGCTGTCAAATGTTTGAATTGGGAGCTATGAAGGGGGATAGGTGGGATATAACTCAGATGGGATTTTGCCATGAGGTAAATTGGCAACAAACCAATGATGAGGAGATGTCATAGATATGATTTAGAGGTTGGTTTTAGGGTGCAGTGAGTAACCTAGACAGATTCCTAGATCTTGAGAGGGACATAACTACAGTGGTTCTGAACCAAGAGAACTCAAAATTAGATCAATGGTTAACTCAAGGCCAACAGTATAAAATAGATAGTTGGTATCATCTGTTTTGTGAAAATTGTTACTAGTTTTGGTGGTAATTGTATTGTTTGTATTTACTGTAAAAATATACAGTTAGCCCATCTGTTGCACTTTGAAATACCTTCAGTGAATGAGAACTGATTTATACAGTCAGACATGTAGAACAACTAATTAAGCATAAGCATCTTAATTTAGAGAAAATAAGGGCAATGAAAATGATCTGACATTTAAACCGTATAGTTAATGGACACTCGGGCGGCTGAGAAATAAAACCCAAAGAAGTGGGCAATGAGAAGGATTGCTGCTGAGTAGTTCATGAAGAGTATTTACACTCATTATTCAAATTAACCCTAGCCAAGTGTTTCTCTGGGTCCGTTGTATGGCTGTGGCGTAATTGGGTTGTTACTTTAAAAGGATATTATTTCTACTCTGGTTTCCTCGCTATTATTTTTATTTCCCCAACACTAATGATGTTGGCAAAGATACCTTCAGGAGTATTTTACTAAATTACGCAATTTCCCCCATTAGCCACCAACTCAGGTAGAGTAATTTTTCCTTTGTTTTTTTTGTCATATTTACAGGCTTCAATCAGAGAGCAATAGTTAATTACAAAAACAAACTTTTATTTTTACAGTTAGTAATATCCAGGGTCTGGTACCAGCCCCAATCCTGTCCTAGTTGTGTTGATGTGGGGTGGGGCTGCTGGGATAACCAATAAGTCACAATGACCAGACTTCTCCAAACATGTCATTCTGAATCCCCTTTGTGAGCCGAACCCACAGTCCTGTTAACACTCCAAACATTCAGAGTCACAGACCCGTGTCCCCATCCATGCTCTTTAAACACTTGTTAAATCTTACACTTTTTTGCAATGTCAACAGCCTGAGAACGACCCTTCTGGGGCTGTTGCTGCACTATATGTACTGTGGAGCCTCAACACAGAAAAAAAGTAGAGAAAGAGATTGAGTGAAAAAGGAACACAATTGAGGGAGGAATACCTTCTTACAGTGGAAGTAGCAGTCCAGCTCTCCTCCTCCCCCGTCTGCTTCATGAAGGGTCTGATTGAGACATGGACCAACCTAACTCAGAGCCATTCAACCGAAATGCTTCTACACCCCTGACCTGCTGTCTAACTCCCCCAAATTATACTACTGAGACCCCACGAGCAAGGCTTACATTACCAGTACCTGTGAAACCTTGGCAGGCCTCATCACCCTGAATGGAAATGTTGGGCAAATAAAAGCAGGCTGGCCTGTCTACACTCTCTCTCTGCCCACAGATGGATGGTGAAATGCAACATGAGACTCCATGGCTGAGGCTGGAGGAATAGTTGGCAGGATTCCCTTCTGGGCCCCTATAGGTCCTGGGGTCTAGTTTAGCATACCCCATGGAAAGTCTAGTCTGTCTGAGGAGTTTCCATTGTCTCCCACTAGACAGGCTTGAACAGAAAGAACAACAGGGACTGAGAGAGAAATAAGGCAAGAGATAAGTGAGAATGTGAGAGCAATAGAAATCGAAAAGAGTAAGAAAGGGCATGAACACAGGGATCTATTTAATTAGAAAATAAGGGATGAGGCAGGCTCCAAGGCCACTTTTTAATCTCTGGCTGAGGCCCTGCCCAGATTCTACTCAGAGCTCACCAAGAGACGTGGGATAGCCCGAATAATTCCCTCTTATTGTGACAATGCTGGTGGCAGTGGTAAAACTGTAGAAAGAACTTGACAAGTGCTAAACCACCCACACAAGTCCTTTTACACTTTCCAGCCCTGTGATGCTATTCGTTAGCATCACGGCACCTAGAATAATACTAAATACAGACACACATACAGGTCTGCACACTCACGCACGCACACGCCGCTTGATATTTCATAAATGGTATAATATGGTCTGAAGGGCTTGCAGACAACCAGATACTAAGCAGGTGAGTCCATTGGACAGTTTGTGTGCAAGTATGTTTTTAGGCACTAGTCATGTACATGCAGGGGTCCTCAGTTGGAAACAGAAGAAAAGCAATAGCAGGGGGTAGATTAGCACGTACCCCAGTGTGATCAACAAGAGAAGGAAAAAAATATTTAGTGTCAAATAATAGTGCAGACTCAAAATTACCATTACAGCCAACTACAATTCAGGGCAGTGAGAAATGGCCACCACTCATATATACATGTATGAAATTTTGTACTTTCTGTAACTCTTTCCTTTCTTATTAATATTTTTTCATCCTTGCTGTGATGAAGGAGAAATGTAATTCATCTGTGGGTGGGGGAAGACGAGTTCCTCTCCTTTGCCCGCATAAGGTGGCGGAAATAAGAGAAATGATTATGGAAGGACAGAGGAGAGGAAACTTAATGGGAGGAAATCATTTAGACGTTACAGTCATTTTCATGTCATCACGTCTTTCTCAAATCACCCTCCAGGGGCCAGACTCACTAGTCTGACACAAGAAAGGGTGTTACTTTACAGCAAACTTGTTCAACACATAAAGACTAGTATTGTGTTTTAATACATTTTATTCTCTTAGAAATATAAACATGATCAAACCAGGGAAGCTGGAGACTGAGCACAGTATAAGAAGTGAAATTATTGTTTGATTCACATCTGTAAGATATTAAGTCCATGGAAAGGTAAGTGGTGCTATTGTGTCGCACACATAAAAAATTACATCATTGTACTGTGTTACAAAACAGTATACTGTAAAAGGGAATATATGATGTGGGATTATTTCTTTACAGTATCGCTCAGACATGCCCTTAAACCTTTCTTTTGCACGTCAAGTTAAAAACCCTGGAGTCAAAGCCTGAACTGCTGCTTCTGCCAGTTCACCCTGCCTGAGGCCCTGTCTCTTCTAAAGACGCGTTTGTTCACAAGTGGAGCACAGCAGGTGTTTCAGCAAAGTGCAAGGTGGAAATGTGGCTTACATTGCTGCTGTGAGACTCATTTATTGAAATGCTTTCAATTTCTCCTTAAATCATGCTACACTTTCAGGCTAGGATGTGCAGTAGTGTGTCCCTCCCATTAAGCATGAGCAAAAGATTCCAACAGTGAAAAGACATATGTCAGTGGGAATGCAAACCTGTGTTAAAGAAAACATCATTACAGAGTGTTCTAAAGCAGATTATTCTGCTGCACACTTTAATTTTACTTGTCAATAATGTGTTTATAGCTGTGAGGCATGGTGCAGTTACAGTACACCTGCTCCTTAGTCCCCTCAGTACAACATCTGTGCATTATTTCAACACAACCTTTGCCAATAATAAAGTGGAAGCCAATCAAAGCAAATAGACCAGTGGATCTTTACCGTGTAATTGGGGATCTGTGTAATCGTTAACCTTGGCTCAGTGTAGGAAGTTAATGAATCAAATCAATACCTCTCTCTACTGATCCATAATTATTTGAAAAGAGATGAAAAATTAAACAGGCCGAGCCTATGAGGTTATCATGCCATGCAATTAGTCCGCCGGAGGGAGATTATGTTACCTAGATACCACTGGGGAAGTGTAATTTCTCTTGCAGATGGAGTTTTTTTAATGAAGAGTGCAATTACCTAAATAGGTCAGCCAAAGACACACTGCTGCTGTTGCTGCTGCTGCTGCTGTTGCTGCCGCTGCTGCTGCTTCTGCTGCTGCTGCTTCTGCTGCTGCTCCTGCTGCATGCCACATCTCAGTGTACCTGAGCTCCTGGAGATAAAAAACAGAAACTCCTAATGTTGTTTCTCCCTTAGTATCCTCCACGCTTTCTCTTTTTCTTTCTCAGTCTTCCAATAATCCTCGCTGGATGGTATCTTCTGTTTTTCCTAATTAAATAGCATATACATAGAAGTCTTTGTTATGCAGAGATGCAGCAGGAATAACACTTCGAAAATGTTTCCTCCTAATAAGGCTCAGGTGGTGTGTTGTGGCCATTTGTTGACTGCAACATGTGCAATAGCTCACTCTGTGAAGTACAGAACAATGTGCAACATGACTTAAAGTCGAAAGAGACAGAAAAAAGTGCTTTTATTTTCTAATAACATGCATTATTTTTGCATGACCTACAGTTACATTATTCATTTTGTTTTGACAATAGTTGTGGTCACTGTAACATATTTTTTGTAGTCATGAAGTCAGAGGTGGCATGCAAATTAAAATGCTACTACTTAAGTAGTGTTTTAACAAGTGTTTTCAACACATGCAACAAAACAGTGAGTGTGTTTTCAGTGATAAATCTGCTTAATGACATCAGAGGTCAGCAGGAGAGACAGGCTGGAAGATGTTTAGAGAGAGGAATAATAGGAGGCAATAGATGTATTTGCAGTAAGTGACATTTTCCGTTGAAGTAGCAGATAAATGCTTGATATGAGAATAAGTATTATAATATTTGCTGATATTTTTCCACTGAATGATTTCTTACAGTTCACTTAAAAATGTGGTTAAAAATAAATAAACAGCATATACTTAAATATTTGAATTGCTTTTGTTTTTCATGTCTTTGAAAATATACCATTGTGATACCTGTGAAACTGCCATAACCACTGCAGTTTAGTGTTTATATTTTACTGTGCTGTTGCAATTATGGTAAACGTATAACACACACTGAACTCAGCAGGACGCTAATACTGATAAGTAGGTAACAGAATGCAGGTACTTAATGAAACACAGCTACATGGTGGTGAACTCATAATGAAAACTGTGTGGTGTATAGAGAAAGTGAACTGAAGAACAGTCCCAAAAGGATGCCACTAATAAGCACATCTATGTTTTTGATCCAAAACCAGCCATGTAAAAGTAGGTATTCTCTGCATGTACAATATGATTGAAAGGAGGAATTTGGCACATGCTTTCTCTTCTCAACACAGAACGACTGACCCCGTGAACCACCAAATGGTGTCTGTTTCAGGTTCTCAATGTGGCAGGTGCCTTGATCACGATTCAACCAACTTGTCAACAAGCACTGTTTTCCTGAAACTTGGCAGAGACTCCACAACAGATTCCAAGTTGAAACTTGGATGATCACATTCCAAGGCTGGAGGAGTTTTTTTTATCTCTGATATACCCTCTTATTGTTGTGCTGACCTGCACTTAAAAAAAAAACTCTGTACCAATGCAGGAGGGAAAACATCACAGAAGACTTCAGGTATCCTGTTAGATGGTAATTTGATCCCGAGCGATAAGCTCTGCAAATGATAGAGACCATGTATTCATCCTGTCTTTTTTGATGGACAGGCTCTGCCCAACCCTCCTACACACTGACACATAGGAAATATGTTTCAGGGAATGACACTAGCATACCCTCTTACACTTAATCATTGTCAATCACTCTGCGCACTTGGCTCGTTGGGTAATAGGAACAGATCCAGCATCGCATCCCCCCCAATCTGTTTGGCTCTCACACGGGAGGTGCATGCTGTTTTCATGCCTGTGTGGGATGGCTTCAAGCTGTTTTCTTATCAAAAGGCCCATTCAGACATTCTCTTTGAGAGGCATCACAAACCTCAGATCTCACAGCCTCCATTCAACCACATGTCTTGATTTAAGAGGCCAGAATCAGATTTGCTGCCACGAAGAGCTGTCACTGTTAAAGAATGGGATGTGATTTATCATCCTGAACCACACACAGAACTGAATAACCAGAGCACTAGTATTTGTACACATATGTGCACACACACGCATGTGAAGGTGCCCACACACACACACCAGCTACCCTTTCCACCTTACATAAACACCTAAAAAACAGATCAACAAATGTTCTCAAGCTCACTCATCCTCTGGCTCAATCACTCCTATATGCTTTCACACAAAACCACAATTTCACACTGGAGCTGTCTTGCCCCTCGCACTCTTGCAGTGTGGAGTTGGATCACATGCTTTTTACAAACTGCAACTACATCACCTTCCACCCAGGGATCCTCTCTAAACGCTCCCTTTTAAACCTCCACTAACAGTCTCATCATTGATTTTATGTCTCTGTGTTTTTTTTTTCCTCCTCGGGTTGTAAGCAAGCAAACACAGCTGAACCCTAACACCCTGTGTCCCGCTGTGTCTCCCTCAGGGTGTTCTCATCACAAAACAGCTACACAACATCTCAGAGTGAAACACCCTCAGCAACACAGGCCATAGAAAGGCAAAGGTGACGGGAGCAAGTTTTTCACCATTTCAAACGTACAGAGCTATCAAATAAACTGCTCTCTCTCTCAACATTCTGAAGTTGAGCACAGTTACTTCTCCAAAGAAGTAGTTTCTCTTAACTCTGTCTATCCATTTCTCACTCTTTACCCTGCCATCTTTCTTTCTTTAGCAATTTATCTCTCGCTCTTGTCAGTTGCTGCTTATTATTTCTTTGTGGAAGAGTATGTGATTGCCAGTATTGCTTGGTGGCTGTCTCTTTTGTAGTTGTTAGTTTCAACGGAAAGGCAGCGAGACTCAGATTCTAAGCTTCTGATCTCTCTCTTCTCTCGTCTCTATGCCCTTGTGCTCTTTGGCTCTTTTTTTGTGATCCATCAACAAACTAGTGCAGTGTATGGTGGTTTCAGTCAGTTGAATAATCATCATAAGGTGTGTTGGTGGGGACGGTGAGGAGACTAAACTTGCCAAAGGCTAGCGAGTGCAAGTGTAAACCTCGCCTGCACTCCTGTCCCTGTTAGCTCAGCCATTTTTGGGCGGTCAGGCTGTCTTGCCACAATCACATGCTGGCGCCACAATTGCCTAGCCCCAACTGCAAGCCTTTCACTGTGTAATGAATACATCCAGAAATAAACTTTAACCGCTCATGCCCCGCTGCTTGCCCCCCATGCTTATATGTACAGAGACAAGACTGGTGTGATGTTTGTGTTGTGCCCTGGACAGTGGCAAGCTCACCTGGCCCCACAACGTCGCGTGGTGATGGTGTGGTTAAAGTCCAACACAGAACCAGTCAGTGAGAGAGATGTGACCACTGACCGCTGTCACACACTGGTGGGACCTTACATACCCCACGTCCGGGGAATGTTGGGGATAGAAATGACCAGAGAAGAAGAGTGGTGTTTCTGTTTTCGTCAGAATTCTGTTTAACTTCATGTTTATCAGCACTGGTGCTCATGCTTAAATGATATGCATGGACACATGCAAAGCTGCATGTATTTCGCCATCCACTGTCCATTTACACAGTGCATTGTCTGAAAATGCGTTTTGCAGAATTCAATCCGTCTGCTTGTCTGTATGTATGTAAGATTTGTTGCCACAAGTGATAAATATACCTGCAGCAAGCCCACAGGCTCGAGTCTTGATTGTGCAAGGGGTGTTCGAATCAGAGCAGTAATTTTCCACATCTACACTCAGCCCACTTGAGTCTATCTTGAAGAGCATTTCTATGAGGATAAGTGCTATATAGTTCCGTGTGTGTGTTTGTGTGTACATTGTATGTATTGTCTGCTTGCACAGATTTTTTTTTTAAAATCTAAATCTGTGTTTTTGAGTTGTGACTACTTTATCTGTCGTCAGTGACACTTCTGTGACAGTAGCAGTTTTCTTTCAGCAAAATTTCGATTAATTTATTTTCATTCTCTCTCATTCCTCTCAGCAAATAAGCACACCTATGAAATCAGATAGCACAACATTTGTTTTGCATTTCCATCTGTAATAAATGAAACCAATTAAGACGTACTTTTAAATTAGGGAGGCGGCAATCCTAATTTTCTCCTTAAGTGCGGTTTCCACGGCAATCTGAAGTCACTGCAGGGGGTCGTGAATGGAGGCGTTGGGTGGGAGCGCACACAGCAGGGACAAACCGACTGAGTGCGAGAATCTACTGCACTCACAGCTGAATCTTCAGCTTCAGCTCATATACACATACATATGCTAGAGTGTGTGTACATTGCATGTATTGTATACACACACATACACACGCACACACACACACACACACACACACATTTTAACTGAAAATGTGCATATACTCTCTCTCTCTTTATTCAGCCTCATTCTTAGGTTTCATGGAGTAAAACTAAACGTAATAAAATGACCCGTGTTATTATTTATCTGACCGTTGTCAATTGGATGATCATTCACACAGTGTCTTGTGTGAATCCAGTATTATATTATAACGTCAAACATAGAGCACAGCACGTGCTCTATGTTTGACGTTATATCAGCCTGTGTTGTTGGCCTGCACTTCTTATTTTTCCTATGAATTAATTTGTCCCAGAGCAAATGTGCATATGACAGTTTCCTCAATCTGTTAAAAAAGGAAGTATTTACAGTTCCAGTCAGAATATAAGGGAACTTGTCCCTGTGTCATAATTTTTGTCATCTTTGTCTGGATTCTGCCCTTTCCTCTAATGGACACATTTTTTTTGTAATCACTCAGCAGAACTTGAGGAACTGAAGACTTGTCATATATTTTTGTTTGTGCTCATATCCTAGTAATCTAAATCTCTGTCACCTAAGATGAGGAAAAATCGAGCTGTTTTAATGTTTGTTTTAGAGATTGAGGGACATGGACGTTGTACTTATAAAACTTGAATTGACTGTGTACTGAATTAAACACAGTGTCAGTTTCATTTTGCAAAACTTCTGCAAAATTAATAAACAAACTAAATGAATAAATAAGAGCTGTGTTGAAATGTTGACCAAGTAAACAGACAGAACAGCAGACTGGCCTGTTGTGAGTATTTATAGCTTCATTTGGCAGCTCTTACAGGAAGCTAAGAGCTTTTAATTGAAAATTCTCTATAGTCTGGAGCAACACTCGCTGCTCCAACATGCACTTTTTAACCATTTTCTGTTTAGTGTCACTTTATGACTAAGACATACATTTTCAGGCTTTTTCGATCACTGTGATATTTACAGTAATTAGCGGTAATGTTAAAAATGAAATAAGTCAGACTAACAGCTGCATTCATTAGTGTACACAGATTTAGAATGTGTGACAACTTACAACATTTCACTTAAGTAAGTAAAGGGCAATGATGAATAAATTTGTTGTTAAACGTTTTTTTTTCTCAAAATTTTCATAGTAAAGAAAGCAAGGATAAAAGTGCAATTCATGCTGTGCATTTTATATATATACTGTTGACACATAATATATATATACAGCTCTGAGACTACTGCAAAATTATCAGTTTCTCTGATTTTGCTACTTAAAGGTATATGTTTGAGTAAAACATTAAAAATTTTTCTTTTATTCTATAATAAATTCCAAATACAAATATTGCCATTTTATTTACAGAAAATTAAAAATGGTCAAAATACCAGAAAAGGTCCAGTGTTTTCAGACCTCAAATAATGCAAAAAAATTAAACAAAACAAGTTCATATAATTATTTTTACATAACTAATGGTTTAACTTAGAAAGTGTCCAGAAATCAATATTTGGTGGAATAGCCCTGATTTGCAATCACAGCTTTCATGCAGTTTTTTCCAGAGTTGTACATATAAACATAGTATATATGTGTATGTAGTAGTTAGTTAAGCATCTGAATATAAACAGTGAATGTTAAATAGTACATATTGGTAAAATTGATATGACATTATATTTTTTGGTCCATCACTTCACACTTACAGAATTACTGATATAGATGGCCAAGCTTTTTGAAAAACAAAACGACTCTGATTTCATATCCAACTTTACTTCTGCAACTCAACAGAACTTTTCCTGTAAACAATTAAAACTTTCCTCTTGTACATTGCTGTGATACCTACAATTATTTTAGTCTAGCAGGCAGTTATAAATTAAAAAAAATAATAAAATAATTAAAAAAATAATAAAATAGAAAGAAAAGAAAAGGCATGATTCAATCTGTCACACTGGATCTGGCGTAGCCATCTAATAGTTTGAGGAAGCAGAGAAGTTAAAGCTCAGACACAACAGTTGTTAGTCAAACACAGACGTGTTCCACAGGCACAGGGATGGCGAGGCAGAGGAAAGGAAATAGAGAGAGAAGCATAGAGAAAGAGAGGGATGAAAAGAAAAAGAAAGAGCACAGGCCTTTTTCAGAACTGTATTCATGGAGCCTGGCTCTTTCAGGTTCATCTCTCATTACTCCTGGGTGCTCTCTCAAGCTTAGCGGAAATGGATTATGCTACACAAAGAAAGGAATAATCACCCTATTCTCCTCGTCCGTCTCTGATAAACACCCACTACGTGTAGGTGCACGCGGACACATCCACGCACACACAGCCGCGTGCATAAACATACACATACTCTTTCCCAGTCTGTTGTTTTGCCATACACACACTGAATGAGCCAAGCTTTGTGTGGCTGCGAGTCGCTGAGTGTGGTGCTCGTTCTCTCACTTCATGCCAGGGGACTCGTCAATTATCTCCCCAAACGCACCCAGTCCTCGAGGGGAAAAGGCGGTGAGGGAGACGTCCCTGTTTTTGAGGGAACATGGAGTTTGCAACATTCAGTTGAGTGACAATACATTCACGCTCTAATTCTAGGCTAGCATATGTAATGTTTTTTTTCTCTCTCCCTCTCTCTCTCTTTTTCCTTTGTCTCACTCCTTTCTGCTCTCCTTGTACTTCTTATCATTCCAACTTTGAGAAGTTGGAGCTCCTAAAGGCTTTAGTCAATGTGTGTGTTTTGGGTGGGTTCGAGTGGATTTTCACTGTGTGTTTATACCTGCTTACATATGTGTGTGTGTGTGTGTGTGTGTGTGTACTTTGCATTAAAGAGTGTATGGTTACAGTTTGATCTTTTTTATCTAATGTAGGCAAGGTGGTACTCCCTAAAGATTTGTATTGTTTTTTTTTTTTCCCCAAGCAAATTTAAGAAATGTCTGCAAAAGAAAAAACACAATAACAAAAAAGAAAAACAACATTTTTTATCATATTCATGTTGTTAATTGTGCAATGATTAGCATTTTCTCTTTTCAAGTATAAAACACAAATAAGCTTTTATTAATACAAAAAATAATATCAAGCCTTTCAAGAATTCAAAGTTTAAACTGACAATAATGTGATGCACCAATATTTTGATATCTTTGTGCCAACTAATGGCAACATTTTTAACAGATGACTCTTATATGATTACATTTTTTGAAGTCCTGAATATTGAGTTGAACATATAATTGCTCTGTCTCCTGACAGCCAGCAAGCAGACTGCCTCACCGGGGATGGCTTCAGATTAAAAAAAAACCTCCCTGTCCATGTTTGTCTTGCTGGGGTGACTCACTGAATCTGTGAGCGCTGGGCCGCGAGGCCACTTCTACCTGGTTAAATTAAAGAGAATATGAATAATAGATGGAGAGAATGACACTTCCGTCGCCAGGGGTAATGAAAGACTGACTCCCAGCTCTCTCTTGTCACTCCTCTGACTCACCGAGAGTGCTAATAAAGATGACACTTGACAGCTAACGAGACCCATCATGGGTGGGGACATGCACACATACACAGAAGAAGACAGAAAGAAAGAGAATAAGAGAAGGAGTACGATAGTGAAAAAATATAAGTGGAGGGCAATTGTCATCAGGGCGCCTAACCTCTGACTGGCCAAAGAACTTCAGAGTGGTTTAGCATTCAGCAACCTATTTTAGAAAGTCAGCAGATGACTTCTAATGTAGAAAAGGACGAAGAAGGAAAAGAACAACAAAAAAAGACGGGACAGTTTTTAGTAAAAGGTCTATATTAAAATGTAGATTAAGGACAACAAAGTGGAAAAGAGAAAGCAAGTGAAATTTTAAGTCTACCCATGAGGTCTCAGTGGTGTGTTGGAACAAGGAAAGTTGGAAGTTGGAGAAAGCCCTGCCCTCAGCCTGATCTCCAGGGTCAGCTTCAGCTCCAGCCTCCACCACAGCGCCCAAAGAGAGGGTGTGCCATTGTTTACTGTCCATGGTGCGGATAAACAATAAACAATGAGAAGACTGAGGGCTTGCCAGCTCTTTACCCTAATGGTACCATTTTGGGAACTCAAACACACCCCCGTGCACCTCACAGCCCCTACTCACCACCTACTCCTTTTCTCCCATCTCTACCTCTGCCATCTCCCCTGTTCAGATACATCCCCGGCCCCAGAAACCCCAGAGGGGCGGTCGCCCTGCCTGCCCACGCTGCCCTCTAAGAAACCACGAGAGGGTGTGGTTCCGCCTGGAACAGGGAAGCCATTTATTTTGGGCGCATCTCTGCTGACTGACTCATGTGTTGACTGGAAAGTTGGCTGCATGCTCCATAAGCTGAGGCTCCACCAGCCCTGTGGGCTATCAGTCTGACCTGCCCTCCCTCCTTTAGGGCCCCCTGTACCTCAGCCCACCACAGGTTCAAATGCACCAATAGCCACCTACTCCCATCCTTCCACCCACTCTAACCAGCCTTCATCACCACTCTATTTTTGTCTTTTTGTCAGTCCTGCCATTTACCACCCTGTTCTTACTCTAAATTGAAGAATTGCCATTGTTTCACTGCAATCTTCAGCTGGTGTTTTGTAACAGCTGATAATCTGGGGTTGTTTTATGATGGGCATGTGTCACGCATTTAGTTTGGGTTTTCTTCCTGAGAATATTATATA
>JAUYWH010000027.1:9977486-10037963 GCA_034779795.1 Ctenopoma multispine | reverse complement strand
GGGACTGTTGAGCCATTCCTCATCTGGACCGATCACCAGAACCTCATCCACATCCGCTCTGCCAAGCAGCTCAATCCGCGGCAGGCGAGATGGGCTCTGTTCTTCGAGACTTTTAACTTCCACCTGGCCTACCGTCCGGGGTCTAAAAACACCAAGGCGGACGCCCTCTCTCGGCAGTTCGCCTCGTCCGCCCCGGACCCGGACCCCGAGCTCATCCTGCCTACCACTCGCATCATTGCTCCTCTTCGGTGGCCTCTGGAGGACTCCATCAGGACCGCGCTGCCTAGAGGCTCTCATCTGGGCCCACTCCTCTCCTCTGTCTGGGCACCCTGGATCTCTTGACTCCCCTCCGCAAAGGACACCGCGGAGATTTTGGAGCACGTGGTCCGACTGCATTGGTTTCCCAAGGATGTCGTCTCGGACAGGGGGGCCCAGTTCATCGCAAGGTTCTGGAAGGCCTTCTGCCGCCTGATCGGTGCCACATGCAGCCTCTCCTCAGGTTACCACCCTCAAACCAACGGTCAGGCGGAGCGGGCCAACCAACAGCTCGGGCGCTTCCTGCGGTGCTTCGCCTCCGCTCAGCCCCATCTCTGGCCCCGTCATCTCCTCTGGGCGGAACTATCCAACAACCTCCACTCCTCCTCAACCACCGGACTCTCACCCTTTGAGGTCTGTTATGGATATCATCCCCCCATCTTCTCCCACCAGGAAGCGGAGGTCGAGGTACCCGCCGCCCAACAGCTGGTCCGCCGGTGCCGGCTGGCATGGGTGAAGGCCCGGGCGGCCATCGCCTCAAACCTCACACCACCTCTCCGCTGGCCCCCCCCTCTGCGCCCCCGCCGCCACCTCGCATCATCGACGGCGGGCCGGCTTTCATCGTGCGGCGGATCCTGGACTCCCACCCTCGGGGCCGTGGCTTTCCACCTCATGGACTGGGAGGGCTACGGTCCTGAGGAGCGCTTGTGGATACCAGCTCGCTTCGTCCTGGATCCGTCGCTTATCTCGGACTTCCATCAGCGCCGCCCAGACCGCCCGGACCGTCGGGAGCCGGTCCTAGGGGGGGGGGTCCTGTCAGGTGAGCGAGCCAGGTGACCGCGATGAAGAGGTAGGATTGGTTAGGACAAGATATAAACAGGGAGTCCACTCACCTGCTCCTCGCTCAGACATCGTGTTTTCTCTCATGTCCCGAGCTACTCAGGTACCGTGAGTAACGAGCCTCTATTTCCACCTGTTCGTCTTGTTGTTTGTCGGCCGGTTGTTTGTAACGCCGGCTCCCGGTGGGAGCCCGCTTTAGCGCTCCGGGCGTTACAACAGTAAACCGCGTGTGTCTTCTAACCCGCTGTGGCTCACTCCGCAGCTGGGTCAATCCCACACGCAACAAGGGCGTTTCGTTCACACACTGTGTCTGTGTCTCTACACGCCTGACATGGCCTGACTGTCTGCAGTCCCATTTACTGTGTGTATTGTGTGTAACAGTTCCTAATAGGTTTCACTCAGTCCCATTAAGACTCAAGGAAGCACTGCTACAATCTAACTGATGCAGTTTATTTCATCCACAGTTTTCTCTGTGCTGTGGAAGAATTCTGTCTGTTTAATCCTCTTTAAAAACTCCCAAGGGCCCAATGTAACATCCTGGGTATCAATACAAACATACTGCATTAATGAAACAAATCGCCTTCATCTAATTATTGCACACTGAGTAATCTAATATTTAATTAAAGCCATTGTGTTTATACTGTCATGATGATGAGGTGACTCGTTACTACATGCCAGTGGTATCCAGAGGGACATTATGCCACAGAGATCTGTGAGTTCATTTGAAATCATGTTCCAGATGTGTTCAATTACTTGTAACTGCAACTTGAAAGGGTTCCTTAACAGTGCTGCACGTCACGCATGCGTTAGTGTTGTTGCACTGACAGAGTTATCAGCTGAGGAGCTCAACAGAGTCTGAAGTACCGATGTCATTAAGTGTTCAAAAAGACCTGGTAAAAAAGTTTAGAGCCAAATGCCACCTGTGTACACGCTCAACAGCATGAAACGTAGTTAGATTGAGCCAAATGGTAACCACGGAAACAGGTTTTCCCCACTAGCATTAGAGGTGTTGTATTGTTAGTTGGTCCACTGTCAATAAATCTATTAACGTTGAGCCTACACATTAGAATTACCACTCAATGAGTTCTGCTCTTCCAACAACGCAGAAAAGGTACTTATATATTAAACATATATATAAACAAAAAAAATGCCTTGTATATTCACTGTTTTATTTGAGATTGTATTGCTGCACCAATTATTTGTCACAATAGTAATTTCTTTTTGTTTTGCAGTATAAAGTATAGTAGTGTTAATACACGATAATACAGTCATGTTCATATAGTGCAGTGGAATAGTAAGAGTGTGAAGATCTAGGCAGTCAACTTTAGATTTCTCAATTAAATTGAGAAATGATCTCAGTTACAATTTTGAGGACTCTGATCAGAATTATTGTTACTCTTCACTCCAAAAAAAGTTCATGTTCGCTTATTGGGTGTGCACAAATGCATAGTTGATGTGAAGCTGTCAGCTAACATCTCACATCAACAAAAATGCACTACACAGCAGCACTGATAGCACTCCCCACTCATTGTAAGTCCAATATTTTTATTAATAAGTTTACATTAATATTATTTTATGTATAATAATGAATAGCATGTGAATATGTGTCAGAATGTCAGTCTAATATAGTAGGTATTCATGATTGATTGTTTACTGTGTAATTTTTTGCAATCAACTTTAGCAGTGCCTACAAATTACAGACTGAGGATCTGAACCAAAAGTCTTCAAACAGTTTGAAATAACAATTAAAAGGAAACTGTGCTGCACCTTCACCTTGCTCACTGTAATTGGTTTAACTGATATGTTTTATTAAGTGTCAAAAGTACCAGCAGGGCTTTCACTGAACAATCTGTCAGGGTGCAAAGGCATAAAATGGGTAATGGAAGAACAGAGAAAGGATAGGGGGGAGGGAGAGAAAGAGAAAATGAGGCAGTGTAGGAGAAAGAGTAGCAGGTAAGAACAGTCACTGTCTGACATTTTGAAAAAGCCTCGGCTGCTGACACAGGTGAGCACAGACAATGGAAGTTACATTACTGAGATGATTAGATAGTGAGCTGACTGATCACTCGTTCATTTGCACTCTTTCACCCTGGGGTCGGAAGTGTGACATGAGGCGTTTGTTCTTTTTTCCACTGCTGATGTCAGTTGTTTTTTTAATCAGCACCACCGGTCTGTAAGTAGTGCAGGTGTGGCTCAGAGGAGCAGTAATGCTGAAGATGTGTGAAATTACACCTGTTATGGGGGTAAGATGAGCAAAAGGCAAAGCAAAAGTTTGGATTAGTAATTAATTGTTGAAAATGTTAGCAGTGTTTTCCAAATGTTCTCTTTCATCTATGTAGACTTTAGTATGTACTATAAATGAGAGATGAAATTCAGTCTGCTATTAATTTAATTTTGTTCCTCGTGTTCAAAGAGAGTCAGATGCTCTGTTCCAGTTTTCTGCATTCTGACAATCCACACATCCATCCATTATCCCAACTGCTTTATATCTTAAGGGTCTCAGGAGTGCTGGAGCCTATCCCAGTGGTCATTGGGTGGGGGGGAACACCATGGACATGTTGCAAGTCTATCACAGGGATAGCATGTAGAGACAGACATTCACAGACATTCACACACATGGGCAATTTATAGTCAGCGGTTAAGCTAACTGCGTGTCTTTGGCAGATTCTGACTCTACCGTACCTCCATTTGTTTAGAAAGAGAACAGAGCTTCTCTATTTTATGTGATTTGATCAATGTATTTCAATTCATATAATGCCAAATCACATCAAAAGACATCTCAATCTCTTACAATGTAAGGCTTAAGACCTTACAGAATATAATATCACAGCTATAAATAAATTATGTAGAAAAGCCAACAAATCCCCCTTAAGCAAGGTCTACGCGACAGTGGAGCAGAAACAGCTCCGAGGCCGTGGATACCTGCAGAAAGGTACAGACAGAGGGAGACAGAGAGGAAGAAGCTATGCAATGCTGGCTGAGAGGAGAGGAGAGGAGAGGAGAGGAGAGGAGAGGAGAGGAGAGGAGAGGAGAGGAGAGGAGAGGAGAGGAGCACAGTGAATCAAGAGAGGTCCTCCAGCAGTCTAAATATAGCAGCATAAATAACTGATAGTTCAGAGCAGTGTTAATTTGTTGGTATTAGTATTGGTATAGGATCGATATTGGCATGATGAAAAATCTTTACTTTTGTCCCCTACATTTGAACACAAATATGTGTACTACTTAAATACTTTTTATGTTTATGTTTTAATGTATCTGAGGAAAATTGCTTATTATTCTCATTTTGCATCATTATCCACTTGCAAGAACCGATGAACAGACTATGTACAGCGTGAAAGAAGAAAACTTGATAATGTTGCAGCAATGTTCTCCTTCACAGCCAGGGTTTATAGAACAGCTTTCAGTTCTGATGTTATGCCTGTGAGTGAACATCAGAGTTTGCAAATGTGGAAAATGATTCATAAAAAATATGCTGAATGTGTTTTCTTTCTCATGAATGGTATTAATAATATAGATTGATAGTTATCAATATCAACAAACATGTAAAATCTAAATTATGATAATATTTTTGGCCATATTACACAGCTCTGCATACAGCAACCTGTTAGAACTAGCATTACCAAAGATGAACAAATGTTTTTAGTAGTCATGTAGAGATAAGGGAATTTCTAAGAAAAGAGTTTTATTACACATGAAATATGTTCTGAGTACACTTTGAATACAGAAGTCATCTGACTTTGATGTATATATAGACCAAACACTGACCAATGCTTATGTCTAAATACGGTCTTTTTGGTGACTGACACTTGTGTCACAAATGACAGATAATGATAATGATATCTGCTCTGCTAGGCCATTACTGCAGTGGTCAGTGTGAAGTAGCATCTCTACACAGGCCCATGGCCCACTCTGCCACCCAGAGACTTTGCTTTATACTCCCAAAGAGCCCCTGTTATCCCCTTATCAGCAAGACTCTTGTTTTTAAGAGTCTGATGTCTTTCCAAAGGTAATAGCTAGACATTTGGATGTCCTACTGTCTTAACAGTGGGTCCACATATTGCTAAAAGGATGATGGTTTAACCTTTAGGTATGATTATAGAAAATACCTTGTCTGTGGGTTAGTCGCTGTAATGTAGAAGAATTCAGTTTTTGTTTTTCCATTTCATAATCCACAATTCAAAGTAAGGTGGTCTCATTTCAAAGCCTTTTAGTGTCTCATTCATTTTTATGAGTGTTTTTCTTGTCGGACTCAATTCTTGTCTCCGCAGCTCTGACTCTAAAACTATCAAAAAGTCTTTATTTTGACTTTTGAATAAGAATCAAAGAACCTGTAGGTGAGGCCTCAAAGACACCTTACAAAATATTCCTTTAGTGGGTTATGTCTAATGTTTACTTGGCATGGGCCAGTGCCCAGAGGCACCAGTCCTTATTCCCTCTCTGACACTAGTGTTGTCTTGTGCTACAAGAGGAACCCTCTGTGCCCACAATTAATTTCCGCCACAGACCTAATATTCCTCTGGCGTCTGTATTTGAGACTGGTGAGGGCAATGACGTCCATAGTCTCAGTCTGATCTTCAATAGACATTCATGATAGACTGCCCACCCAACAATTTTAATGTGCAGAGGCCTTTCTCTCCACTCACCCACCTTCAAATGTTGTGGCATTTTCCTTACATATTATGATAGAAAATGTCCTTCAGTTATATGTTCCCACTGTGGTTCAATGTTCCCCAAGATGTTTGATGGTGAAACAATAATTCAGTTTGGAAATACAAAATATAGTATTTTTCATAAAACGTTTATGATGTTTATTTTAATATTGCTGCAGTGGAATATATATTTACTTTAATTATGAGACTCTCTAAAATAAAAAAAATATATATTAAGTTACTAAGTGTCAGTCTAATATCCAATCCTATAATACTAATTTAAATCCTCCCCAAATGGCATTTAACTTAGCACCCAAATTTGTTGTGTACCTTTAAAATCACTAAATGAAAGCCACAAAGGTCTCTTTCTGAAATAAACTAATTTACACGTTTGTTTGGCTACAGTAAATGAGACCCTAGGTCTTGGGTGTTAAAAACTACGTACATAAATACCTTTCATCTGATAATTTTCATGGTACACTGCTACAAACTTAAGGTGGAATTATAAAGTCCTTCCTTATATCAAAGTTTTCCTTAGCACCCACCTACCCATCCCCTTTTTTAATCAAGACTGTGCTGATGTGTGTGTCATTTTGAGATTCTTTTATATTCCATTTGCTAATGACCTTTATGTGCAAGCTATCTAAAGAATGTGAGAATGTTAGCCATTGCTCATTTGAGTCTCCTGTGTTCTTTGGACAGCAGACAATGTGTCATGGGTTTCAAAGTGCCTCTGAAGTGGAAGGTTGGGTGTGAATTCAAAAATACCAAGAAATAACACACTAAATGAGAGGCTACTACTTATCCTTCCTGGCATCACATGATCAAACATCAAGCCTGGATTGTACTACTGTCAGAGTGTGTAGTGTTAACACTGCAATACGTTTACGATTTGACCATTTCCTCTCTGGTTGACAATCTATCAGCTGTCCAGAAACAGGAAATACATTTGGACATTACTGATCAACTACTTGTGACGTGATAGAGGGAAATTTCGTCTCGCTATGCTAAGATCTCTTTTACCAATGATGTTTGTGACGCTTTTTGTGGTCATGATTGCTCTAGGTATCGACAAGCAATAATAATGAATTGGATTTTATGTTAAAACAAGTAATAGTTAAGTCTGAAGTAGGAAAATTCCATAGGTGTTTTCTAGTGAACAGCTTCGTTGACACTGCTGGGTAAGGTAAAGTACTGTGTTTGTATAGGCCTACAGACAACTTGTCTGTAGCTTCATACACATCCAACAGGCCACTGTGGGAGACAGTCTGGCTGCCCCAAACTCAACAAACATTGTCACAGCAAACAAATCTGTTCCCAATTTTAATGTGATCAAATAAATTACAGAAACATTTTTCACAGGCTATACTCTTTAACCGAGACATTCAGCTAGCTAGTGCCAGGAAGAGAAACATGCAGCCAAGATATTTCTCCTTCAGGAAAAGCTCTGTGAAGTCATCCTTTCTATGTCTGTGAGTGAGGGACTCAGAAGTTTAGCTGTCTGTAGAAACTCCCCAAACAACATTTTGATACAGTTAGGGCAAAGGCAACATGATTATTTGTGCTGTTTCCTTCACAGTAAATGTTTGCTTCAGGGGATGGGAGTAAAACCATGACAAGCTTGTAAAATCCATGACGTGCTTGGGATTCTTTGCCCTTATCATCACGTGGGTCTCTTTTTTCTGGCTTGTTTCTGAAGAGCAATGCCCACCCCTCTCGTCCTAATCGTGCCCTCTGCAGAGAAAGCCTGGCAGATCTCACATCCAGAAAAACCTGTTGATAATTGCCTGGCGTTGTGAAAAGGATGAGGCCCGGAGTTGAGATGTGGGCTCAGGCCACAGACAAGTTGGAGAAGAGAGGGAATAAAAATGGACTAGTTTAGGATTTTATTGTTTTTGACATTTATTATTTTATTATAGCAGGTTTGTATGTTGTCTCTGCAATTTAGACTGCATTTGTTAACATATGCAGAGATATTTCTTCAAAGTTGGATGGGCATTTGGTTGTGTATGGTTCAGCTAGTGTTGATACACTCCCCTGTCCTCACTGCTGCCTCCCACCATGCCCCATAAAGAGCAAGGGTTCATGGGAATGACCAATGGGAAGCATTGCTCAGCTACTTCCCACAGCCAAGAGACAGCTGTAATCCTGTAACCCCTTCCCCCATATGAGTTGCAAAATGCACACACAAACTTCCTTTAACACAGTGGCATTTGTAGGTACACATATGTACAAGTACTGTATCCAAAGACACATTCCACAGTACAGTTCCTCCCAGTCGTGCTGTGATACTGTTACTGAATTGATGGTGTTTCTGCTGCAGTGTCCTAGATTGCCTCTGAACATTCATCACTGGACCCTCCATGGCAAGCTGTGGCCACTGGCCTTCAGTCAAACCCCATCCCATAGCGCCAACGGGGCACCGATAAAACAAACAACCGACTGCTGCCTCCACAGTGACCCTCTGAGTCTGCATATTACAACTTAATCTCCACTCACCACCACCCTTAAATTACTTTTTTCTCATTGACTCTCTCTATATCGCCCCTCCAGCCCCAATAGACCTCCTTCCCATTTCCTCTCAACCTGCACCTCCTTCAGTGTGTTGGACATCCTCCTCCTCTCTTCACTTTTCTTTATCTGTTTCTTTGTGCTATGTGATAGAGAGGATTTGGGTAGCTACAGTAGCTGAGGGGGTTGAGGGGGCTGGAAGAGGAAGAGAGGGGAAAGGAGTGAGTAGGAAAGACAAAGGCAGGAAGGTGGATATGGTTGGGTGGGAGGATTGGGGGCTCTGAGTATACAGTCCTCAGAGGAGTGAAGTGAAAGCCAAGAGTGTTCTTCTGAGGGAGCAGGTTCAAGATCGATCTTCTTTATACTAGCACCGTCATCACTCTGCTTTCCTTTCTTTCATATACAGTATCTACACATTTGCACACAGTACTATGTCTTACTGTAGCAATACGTGTGATCACTGAAACCACAATTTTTATACGAACAGTGTGAGTCGAATAATATCTATACAATTCAAATGATCTTTAGAGATGAAAATACTTGTTCTGTTTGCATGCATTAGTTTTTTTCAACAATGCAACTTTCCAGTTGTTTTGACAATGCATTTGGGGACAACATTGTATTTAATTATTGCTCAGGCTAAGTAGCACAATGTGGACACACACTAGGGAAAGGTCATGTGTTCACTTTGAGTAATGTGTGAACACACTCACTACCTAATCATTTCCCTCTCTTGGACATGGACCTTCCACCGCAAACAGTGACACATTATCTGCAGTGTACAAACATTCCAGCTCTACTCTCCATGTGCACTGCACATAATAGGAGAGGAATACATGACAATACACTTGCAACAGAATTTGTAAAAATCGGCCTTGATTTACTAAGATCCCAAATAGTAATTTTTTAATTGTGTCTTTTTTGCTGGAGATCTCGCAAAAACCTTTATGAGATCTCACAAATCTTGCTTATATTGAAGTATATTGTAAGTTCTTCCGGGTCACCTGATTACCATAGACGTTACAACAATGGAGAATATAACTGGGGGAAACATTTGTAGAGTTTTATTTTGAACTTGGCCTCAAATATAAAGACATTATATAGGTTCTTGGCAGTAAACATTGTTTACATTGTTTGACACTTGAAGAGAATATTTCTGCTGAGGGCTACTCTCGTCGGAAAACGTACTCCGAACTGGAGGACATGGTGGAATTAATTAGTAAACAACGGTAGTACTTTGGGCAGCCTCACGGGTACCGATGGGATCATGATAAATGCCAAGAACACTTTCCCATGTGTGGAAAAAGTTTAAACCTTTACATTTTTTTTCTCCCGGGTTCTGTAAATTTGCCTTGTAGTATTTAGACACCTCAGGTTGGAAATTTTAATATGTCATGGTTACAAATGGGGGAAGTTGTTTTAAGCAATTCGAGTATTGTTCTATAGTATTTGTAGTAGTATTTGTACGTTTTTGAGACGCACAACCAGTGAAGTGAACCCAACTAGCTAGTGCTGTCAAACTAACAGTAAATGCCATCAGTCACACCAGAGGAGCAGATGGACCTGTGCTCTCCTCTCCTCCTCCTTTCTCTGCCACTGTTCTATTAGCTCATCCTTTTCACCTATGCATCTCGTATCAGCAGCAATTGACTGCAGTACCTCTTTTAAATGCTCTGTGACAGTGTTCCTTTACTGATCTGAATCTGATCTGAGCTTTTTCAGTCAACATGGAAAACATATCGCATTTATGAAGCAAAGTTGTAACAATCAACCAACTTGGCACTCTTAAAATGCACAGTGTGTAAAAAGCACACCACTCTTCTCTTAATTTGGAGATACGGAGCAGTGGGAAGACAACCCAAAATGTGGTGAATAAATTCATTTTTTAAAAAGGGAGCTCCAACCCGGCAAGGACCCAAATACAGCCAGACCAAAGCCAAATAGGTCCTGAAAACCATTAGACCCGTTCTAATGGTTTTCAGATCTAAAGTGTGTTTGACACGAATAGATCCGAACAGAGAGCAAACACACACACCAGCAGCTGATATACTTAAATGCAAATTGGTTTACCTCATTTTCTTTCAACTTGTTCTGTACACTCACACTACACACTCAGCTGGACATTTTGCATTACTCTGTTTTGCAAGCTCATATCTGGATGTTAAATCTAAAGGTAGGCAATAGATTAATAGATTAGTGGATGATTCACCTTGCTCTGGATTAATACCTAGTGGTAACACAATATTAGTTTACCTTCTCTGGGAGGTAGAAAATAAATGTCTCCAAAAAATGAGTCCTTTATGTAGCTTAGCTAGACCATTTTACAACTGCAGTTTATGGATTTTAATTGCATATAACATGACTATGAAAAAGAATGGACATCCACAAGTTATTACAATAGAAACAACAACAGTTACATACATACATGGTAACCTGTAGCAACCCAGGTAATATGCATTTATTTGATTTCAACTTGATACCAACCAGTTTGCCTGGCCCTTAGTTGCTTAATACATGCACATGATTTATTCAGGAATAGGATATAGATATAGACGGATAAATATAGATATACTGTATATAGAAAATGAAAAAAGTTGAAAAACTTACTGTGTGTGCATGTGCAGGCATGTGTGTCCTACACTGCAAGATTAAAAATAATAATAATAAAATAAATAAATAAGGCAGGGGAACATACTGTAAGTACTGGCGCACCTGCATGGGAGTGATCCCCACATTACAGTAACAATAGTGTTAGTGCATGAATGTTCTCATACTGGAGTAAATACTCCATGCATGCAGTTGATTTGACTAGAGATGTTGGATCAGCTAAGATAATGGGCATTTAAACTTCCTTCTTTATCTGGTTTAGAATCTAAAGGCAAATTTTTTTTCTTGACCTGTTTGCAGTGATTAAGATGAGAAAACTCCCAATATGTTTTAACAACCACAGGGTCGGTAGCACCCTACATTGACAAGACAGACAGCATGAGAGAGAAAGAGTTTTCTTTTGCAAGCCTGTTCCTGCGTCCGCCTGGTTGAGCAAGGAGGCATTAATGTCTCACTAATCACATTAACACACAAGGATCACCCAGTCATGGGGATGGAACAACATGCATTCTCTCTATGGCTTAGGAATCCATCCGCCTTTTGCTCAGACAGAAGCATTATAGCGTCAGCAGTTAAAAACAAAGATTCCTTGATGGGATCAGGAGGAGCTATTGAGAAGAACTGGTCTCACAGTTAGCTGAAAAGATTTATCATCTGTTTAGTGCTGGGGGAAATTGGAAATGAACAGATAATACAAGGATATATAAAACAAAAAAAAAGAGCAAGAGACTGTTTATGCTGACAGTTAGTCAAGGCTCAATGTACTGTGAGATAGGATCAATTTTGAGAATTGAGAAGCTCAGTGTGTGGAGGAGCTTAGTGGTGGATGGATCTTCAGAGCTAAGGCTGTTATAGCCAAAGGAGGAAGGAGCTGACTTATTCAAGGATGATGCATTTTTGAGACAATTATGCAGGCAGTCTGAGAATGTATTGGTGTATACATTCACCATTCTGTCATAAAGTCTTGAAATGTAGCAAAACAGGGACATGATACCAAAAACTTGTGAAAAAACAGCTAGTTTTAATCACCTCTTCTCTGTGCTGTGCACATTGACTAGATGATGAATTAATTATCATTTCTGTAATAAACGTGCCTAAATCACACTCTTGACTGAGAATATTTCTGACATACTGTAAATCTCTAAAATATGCATAAGAGACAGAACCTCAGTAGTGTTAGTGTCCACCACAGGAAGCTTAACTGTCACTTCTGTACAATCCTCTTGCTTGTGTTTAACTGGTCTCACACATTCTTTGCCGGCATCTGTGCCATCTCAGAAGCGGGCCCTGTCTCTTCTGCCTGCCCACCTCCTAATGTTATTTGGCAGAACAAAAGCTTCAGCGCTCATGCCAACGAACCTGCCGAAGGAAGTTCTTGGGCATATGAGTTGAGTTGTGGTGGAGGTAATATTACCACGCTCAACAGTGGCTGCCTGTGTGTCAGGCTATAGACGTAGAGAAGAGGATGTTTGTCATGTTTCTTTTGTTTGCTGTGCATTCTCCTCTCTATATGCTCGCTCCTCTGGTGTCTGGCCTGTCTGTCCTGCTCCTTCTTGGCTTTTTTATTTCACTCTCTGTCTATGGATCCTCACCTCCCCCTCATATTCTTATATTCTTTGTTTGACATCTCGTTTTGAGTTGTTGTTTCTCTCTTTCTCTCTCTCCCTCTCTCATTCTCTCTCTCTCTCTCTCTCTTCAACCTTTCTCTCCTTGCTTGTGTCTCTTTGATGCCCTATGGTTGGTTGAATGAGTGAAGCCATAAGGGCTGTTCCACCCACACACATACGCTGAGTTGAGCTGTCCTGTGCTGTTGATACTCCTGCTCAGCCTATCCAAAAGAGAAGGCAGAGTGTGACTCAGATGCTAAGGTGGGTGGTATAGGCCCAGGTGGGTGGTTAAATAAGCTAACTGTAGCTTCTCCAACGCATTCACTTTCACACGGGAGATATTCTGATAAGTAGCTAAAACACAGCAAATTGGAGACGTGAACAGCTTTCAAATGTGATTTACAGTTCAAAGATCGTTTCTGTTATATCTCTAGGTTGTTTTGGAGACAAACCAAAGCTCTTGATTTGATTTGCTGGGATGACTGTTACTTACTATGATAGCTCCCTCAGCCTCAGAGTCAAAATGACATTAGCAGATCAGCATTATCATAATCATCCAAACCATGCAGCTCTCTGAGTTATTTTCATATTTGCCACATCCCAGGGAAGTGCTTTGGAATGGATGTGTATAAATTAAATAATTGATTTTATTAAATGTTTGGAATCACTGTGGAGGCTGTAAAGCTACTTTACAAATTTCAAAACATGCTGCGATTATTAAAAATGAAATCAAACAAACAGAAAACAGAAACATCATCAGATACGCTTTTGGTGGTTGTGTTTGGGATTTTTGGGAAGATTTAGATCTTGACTTTTTCAAAGATAAAAGTTAAACATCTTATGGCAAAGAAGTATATCAAATTTAAATTATAGATATGATAACCTTTCGCTGTAGGCCCAAAAGTTAAATGCTGATAGACAACAAGCCTCTTTTCTCTCGGTGGAGGGGTTTTAAATTTTGCCCTAAGTTATAGATTTAGATTTTCACTTCTACCATGGGTAATTCTCCCTGACAGGCTAAAGTGACTAAGTAACATTGCGTGCACTGGGGGAAACTGCAACTGGCTTATCTTTGAACGTGATTATCTTTATATAATTTGGCTGTCTGTAAAGCAGAGTGTGAGTCACTATCTGAGGGCTATGTAATGTCTCTTTTCTAAACCGCACAACACAGAAAGCCTTGGCTGGACTCTTTTACTTTAGACTGACACTCTCCTAAGTGAAGCTCCAGTCCAGAGATAATGCTTTATGACTTGAATATAATTCAAAATGGAAAAAATAAGATGCTTTTACATGTTTGGTATTTTCACAAATGGTAATGTTAATAACATGTAACAGAGAACAGAGTTCCATGAGGTGATATTACGCAATCCCAGAATTTATCAGTCAAACTAAAATGCTGCCTTGTTGACAGGAGTTATGACATGTGCATTGTTTACCTGTAATGAAAAATGAATGGCACTTGCACAATAAAGGAAGGGTGGATGATGGCTACCAGAAGCATAATTTCACATGCACTACCAGTCAAAAGTTTGGACACACATAGAAATAAACATTTTTGTGAAAGAAAAGCAGATTTCATAACATCAAATTGATCAGAATAAATGTGTAGGCATTGTTCTTATTGTAAATGACTATTGTAGCTGAAAACAACTGTTTTTTTAAAAGGAATATTTACATAAACACACAGAGACCTAAATTCTCCAAACATTTGTACTGTCTTCCAATAGTATGTTATGTTTGCTAATACAAATGTATTCATTCAAAAGGAGAACTGATCATTAGAAAACCATGTGCAATGATGGTAACACAACTGAAGACATGTATATTTTTAATGGAAAACATTCCTATGTGTGTCCAAACCTTTGACTAGTGTTGTATGAGGCAGTGCCTTTCAATAAATTGCTACAGAGATTGTGTGTATAAGTCTCTTTAAATCAAAGACAGTTTTACCTACCAGCTACTGTACATCTAGTTAGCACACCAGTTACACACAATGCTTGTTAATTATGATGTGTGACAATGGAAGAAATGTCTGGACACTGCAGGTCTAGTTTTTGTCTGCCATGTATTGACACAGAGATGAATAAGGAACCCAATCTGCATGTCAAATGCAACATTTATCATCCATTATCCATCCAACACCTCTGGAGTTTAGGTGAGTGTTGTTAAACTACTTCCTAGATTTGATGAAACATTACCATATAAAGTTTTTTTGGAAACATGTTTTGGTTGGTAATAGAGGCACAGGCTTGGGCTACAGCACCACAACTTTGTCATTTTCCAGTATAGTATTCTAGACTGTACTCCCCCTACACCCTCCCTTTGTATTACTAAATCCTCAAAGATAGAGGTAATATGTTGTTGTCATGCCAAATATGACTATAAATCAATATTATATTCCAAAAATATCAACTATAAACATTTCTTAACTCAGTCACTGGTCTTGATTTTGAAAACATGACTTGTGTCTTTTTGAAGGTGCCACAAACTGTGAGACATTCACATCACAGTGTTTATGATTTAATGTCTCAGTGTTGTCATGGTTGATATTTGGTCATGTCACATCTTGTTAAATGCAGTTAATAGTGAATACTGTAAATATGCATTAGATTAAGTGAAGATTTTGATCTTTACTTGTACTATAAACTTGTTATTATTAAAATAAGCACATGATAGAGGCTGCACAGATGACTGATTTAAGGACCTCTGCCAATTATACTGACTAAATAAATAAATACTGAGTTACACATAAAATAAGGTTAAAGCTATAGGATATATTTCCACTGTTAAATCACTTACAACCTTGCTCTGTGCATGTTTAGGTTCTAATATGGTCCACTTTTTTACACTTCACCACCTAGTCTGACAAAGACATCACCAGTTTTATTTGACACCCGCAACCATCTGTTGGGAGCCCACGGTGGAGCCTTGATGGCTGTGCATTCGAGTGGTAATTGAGCCTGAAATGTGCTTAATAACGATTGTCCTGCCTAATATGCCACATCAGGAGCTCAGAGCACCGTGACAACCCTGAGCAACCAAGACAGGCAGACAGATAGCAGAGATGGGCAGAAACCACATTTCTACTCCTCATTAGCTTCCAATAACTGGTTACAGCTCACATAAATGCATCACTGGGAATCAGCTAAGAGAAAGATACTAGACTAATAGCTACTTCGAAGGGCTGTGATATGTATCAGTCATGCTATGTTCTGGGAATTGCATAATTTATTGAGCTATTATAAACAGGTCTGAGTTTAGTTTAAAAGAATGCTGACAAATTGTACATACAAATAGTGATTATATTTCTCTGTCACATTATGTCTTGGTATTAGCTCTGGCTAAACATTTACAAGTAAGAATTTACAAGGCCTAATGCAGGCCACATTCTTCAGTCCAACCAAATGGCCAAGCTTATAATATAACCTGGACAACTGAGATAAGACCTAGTTCTCTAATTGAGGCTTCTTTTGAATGTATTTGTTATATTTAAATTGATTGTGGCTGCTATGGCTATGAACACATCCTCTGGGAGCAAGTTTCCTGTGTTATTAATGGGTGTAAAATGAGTTGTAGGTATTAATATAGTGTACCCTGTGATGGGGGCTCTGTTCACCATGACAGCTGCCCCAGGAGACCAGATGGCAGTAAGAGGTACTTGTCAACAGTGGGTTAGAGACAAAAGGCAGGCGTCTTCTCGGTCGGCAGGGGACAGTGTGTGGGATCAGAGGGCGTGATATCCTGTCCAATGCCCCTGCTGAGGATGCAGAAAATCCCAACTCCCTGCACCTGTCAGGCACTGCGGGGAGGTGGTTAGACAGTGTCATGTTCGTAACACAAGAGAACGCCCCTCTCCTGAGGTGTACGTGTACAGTAATCATCATGGCTTCCGTTTCAGATCTATAATCAGTCGTTCAACCTGACAGGAGCACTGTGTTTTTGGTTGTATGTTGCGCTGTGTTGAAGCTGAAGGGATTGGGTGCTCTGGGTTTTGGAGGGGTAATTGCCTCACAAAGTGAACTGAGTCATGAGGAAATGAGCATCCTCAGAGAAAAATCTGTCTTACAAAGTAAGTCATATACACAACAACTAGAGCCTGCTGGTGAAGCATTACTTATTCCCTCTCAACTTCCTCTGCTATTCATTTTCCAGTCTGTTCAACTTACAATGTGTGGGTGCCGCTAACTCACCCAGCCACATGTGTAACCTGCTCAGCAGTAGCTAAATGTTACTCTGGGGATATAGCTTCATAAGCAATACCATGCATCACAGAGACTACATTTAAATACCAAATATTGCCCATTCATTTCTCCCTCTCCAATCATGGGGAAGTGCACAGCACTGTGTTTAGCACAGGCCAGGGGGATTTGAGCAGGCAAACAGATGGGATCTGAGAAAAGGTATGGATAAGGTACAAATGCAGAAACGGGAATTCCCCTGGGAGCACCCTCCTCATTCTGGCACCCACTTTCATGGTGTGTTTAGTGCCCTACTCTGTATGAATTATAAACAGACTCAGAGACTGATGGTATAAAGCTCTGCATACAAAGTGTGTTATGTTCTATGGGGTAACATTGAGATAGAGTAGTTAGCATTTCTCTGTGCATCAGCTTTTTATAGTATGTTTTTCAAAAGAAAGTTTGCCTGTTACATTGTTCTTTTAAACTGAATGCACGTCAAACTGTAGAGTATTTCTCATTGTTATGTGAAGTTATTCAGATCTACTTTATTAAAAATGGCAATGTAATTCAAAAACATTAAAGAAAGATACTGTATATCTCTTGAGAAATACTTACCTAGGTGTATGGCAGAGCAGCAATCACAGTAATCAGCACTCTTATTTCAGGATTTCTCTGGACTGCACAGCACTGACAAAACACATGTAGGAGCAGAGCTGACAAATCTGGATACAAGATGGGCACTCTGACCTTCCCCTGGCACACCGCCCACAGCCTGCAAGCCCACTCAACATGACGGGTATCTGTGCGTCTCTGCTGAAATCGTGGCAGGCATAATTGCGCCTCCTGTCCAAGTGCGAGGAAGATATTCTTAAGGACCTTTTCTCTGTGCATCTCTGTGAGACACGACAGAACAAGAGTACTCATCCCCATCTATGGATCAGACCCCAAAGGTCCCTTGTTTTACTCGGAAATGTAATGAGACATTGTTAACTCAATTTTACCAATTTTTAGAGGGAATGAAAGTGGCTTTTCTGTGGAACTGCAGCGCATCACTATCATTTAATTCTCTCTCAGGAGACTAATGTGGCTGCACAAATGTGACTTTGACACTTAAAATGCCAAAATTAAACAACATTGTAGCACAAGTATACAACAATGTACAGTAAACACATGTATACACAGTATACTGTATGTGACTAGTGAGGGGTGAGTGATTATGCCCTATGTTCTGCCTTTGTGCATGTACAGAGAGGTTTGTGAGTCTGTGAGAGGTGGATGTGAGGTGGAGACAAAGAGCCCACTCCTCTGTTATCTCTGCCTTTCTAGGTGTTAAAGAGGTGCTTTTCACAACCATGGGTCACTGTACAGATGCCCTGACATTTACACAAACTTTCTCTGCATGCACACAAACTCTCTCACACACATACTTAGAAAGAATCACAGTGTTAATCTGTGTCACAATGCCCTCTGAAAAGATTGGGCACCCTTCAAAAGCACCCCTTCTACAAAGGACAGTTCATGGCACCGGCACATGTTGTCAAGGCTGAGGTCATGGTGAACCATGTCACAGTAAGCCCAGGAAACAAATGAGGCGAGTCTATTATGCCAACTCCTGGTAACATGGACACATTTAGGGGCACAGTGGCTATCTGTTTCGAATGAATCAGCTCACCCCGGATGGCTGGCAGGAGTATGGAGCAAGAAAAGGTCTTAGTTTTGGCCCTGTGTCCTCCTTTTATCCCACTTCTAACTGAACACAAGTCCATCACCTGCCACACATCTGCATTTAGCACTAATGAGAGTCTCACAAGTGCAAGTAAACACAGGGGGTATGAGTGACCCTTTGTACTGAACACCAATACCCACCATCAACAATGTTTGGCCTCTATCTCCTTCAGCATAACTCTAAAGACACAGTTTATCATTTAGTGTTGGATGTGAACATGAAGATAATGGAGAATTGTTGCATGCACACAGTATAGATCTTTGTTGTGCAGCATACATATTTATTATATCTGGTGTACTTTAAAAAGGAAGAAATTTCAAGATGTATATTACACAGTGTATGCATGTGAATTGCTTGAGGAGGCAGCTGCTGGTTTGAAGCTGCTTGTCTGTCAATCTCTTTTACACAAGATGCCTGGACTATGATGCAGGCCTCAGGGCCACAAGAGAAACACACCGTTGTTGTTGTGTTATTACTTCCACTGCTGCTTTTGTGTTAACAATCTGAAGACTTTCACATCTGCAGGTTGCTCCTTTATGTACAGTGTCCATCAGCCCACGCAGACCAAGTGTGTATGCCCAGTGGGACTATGGTAATAGCAGGTTTGGGGTGCAAAGGAATGCTGTTTTCCTGCTCAGAGAGTGCCACAGACAAGGGGAGGGATTTATAAATCAGTCTCCTTGGTAACAACATGCTATCTTCAAAGCCCAATCTCAACTATGTGATCATTTTAATCAGTGAAATTACCAACACAATTAATAAAAATGCAAACGTGAATTGTGAATAAGCAGTTCAGCTTAATTCCTATTGAAATTGAAGATTGTGTGTTGCTGAAATTTTCACATTGTGGTCAAAGTCACATGTGGTTAAGGTACATTAACCTAGTATTTGGTAGGTTTCGGTTATTATAAGGTTTTACTTTTTAACAATAGCATAAGTTCTTGATGTAACATTTTTGGAAATATAATATATATTAATATATGATATAATAAAAGCATAAAAAAGACAGGTGAGATTATTACACTGCCTTATTAGTCATTACACTATACTGTACAAAGAAATACTGTAATATGCTTGTAAAAGAAATCTCCACTATGCTGTCTATAAATTGAGTGTTATAGCATTGTTTAATTATACTTGTAACAATCGAAGGTACAGTGGCCTCAAAGATTTAAAAAAATGAAACAGTTGGCAGGTGGACAGACAACCAAACCTGTAAAGTGTATTTTGAAGCTGTGCCATAACACATCATTACAATCATCATTACCCTCCACCCAGCCCACCCCCCTCACCCACCCTACCCCGCCCCCATCCTTCCGCAGTACTAAATAACTAAATTGATACCACCAGAAAGCATGCACTTCACCGCTGACACTGAGGGGGATTTGGTCCTGTGGGGATATAAATACCTGCCGTATCATGAAATGCCTACCACTGAGAGATGGAGGAGAGGCCAATCAGGTGAATAATGGCCACAGTTTTTATACTGTAGCTGCCAGTACTGGTTGTCATCAGTATGTAATGTCCACCTTGAAAAGCCCTAAGTGTGCTGTTTGATCAATGTTGCCTGATGGGAAAGGAAAATCAAGCCCATAAAACGGGCCCTTGGATGCTAAAAGGGGAGTGAGACCTGAGGGACCAAACATTGAAATGTATGGTGAGAGGTATATTGATGGGTGATTTCCGAGAAGTAAAAGTGTTTGACCCTATAACACTTTCCCCTATTGTAATACATGTGATGTATACCTGTGCATGTATGTTTTTAGCTGGCAAATATATGTACACAAGTGTTGTGCTATATATATGTAATTAAGAGAAAGAATATGTCAAGCTGCAACGCAGTGCTGAGAGACAGATATGACCTTCCTGCATGTCTCTTAGATCATGCTTCTGTAGTTGAAAAGTTCATCTCTTCAAATGGAGAAAAGACTGTAGAAGTCTCTTGAAGCAGACAAGAGCAGAAGAAAGGCAGAGAGAAGGGAAAGGAAAAAAAGAAATAAGTAGCAGCAAAGTTTCTCTTCTCAGCAAAGAAGAAGGAATGTTTCTGTGTCACTGTTTTCCTTTTTCATGGCAAAGGGAGAAGAGCCAAGGTCGAGCGTGTCAGTGTGAGTCAAGCCTGAAAGTGTGAAGACTCCAATTAGACATAGCCTCGGGTCTGACTCCAAAAGACAAGGATAACACACACCCCTCCGTGAAAATGTGCCAAACAACGCATAGTGCGAACAGATACACAAACACACACTAACACAAACGCACACATACACGCATGTACACATACCACATGTCTTCATGTCCCTGTTTTACATGAAATGCATGTTGATACCACAGCTGTTTGCACCCCATCCATCATCTCTAGCAGGCAACAGGCAGAATTATTAACAAGCAAAATCTGTCATGCCCTATTAGCGCAATAAGGAACCTGCTAAGGCAAGTAAACAATTTATTAATGTATGGCTGATGCATCTAATTATTGTGTGTTATACCAAATACCAGATATTAATGATTTCACAGTCTATTTGCACTTAATCAAACATGTTGCTTGAGAAAAAATCACAACATTGGTTTATTTAATGAGCATGGAGCAGGTTTACAAAGTTTGGCAGTGGATTTGTGTCAGTCTCAACTTCTTTGTGGGGATATGACATCATTTCATTTACTTGAAGTAGTGAGCTCTGAAAGATGTGAAACGTGAAATAGTTTTTGGAATTTATTTTATATGTTTGTATAAATGTGTTTCTTCGACAGTTTATATTAAAATTTTATTTTGCACGTTTTTATTTATTTGTGGTTTCTCGCTCCTTCACATGTTAATGTTTTAATACCTTGTAATATATTATCATATAAATATATCATACAGTATCATATAACAAGCTTGCCTTAAAATGGCTAGAGAAGTAAAACATTATGCTAAGTTGAGACCTTAAGGAATTATTTCTCAGTACTGTAGAAGGTTTGTTTACACACTAATATGAATCAAACAAAGCATTACGTATAATACAAATACAGTATTATGGCATTAATAAAAAAAAAGGTAAAATATATTTTTCTCTAACTAAAGTATTTTTAGGAATTGTTATACACAGTGGCCACAATAATTACTTTACAATATGTCTTAGTGACATGCATGGGTTGGGTTGGGAGAAATGTTCTGACCACAAATGATAAAATAATAACATTGGAGTGATGCAAAAAAATTCTTAACAGATAACTGCAGTCTCATAACCCAGCTCAGATCACTGGATAATTAGGAACACACTGCAACAAGTTATTCTGTTAGGAGAATATATTGTCACCCACATAAATAGTTTTCCTTCTTCATAGTTGATTGAAATGTTCATATTAAACATAGTTGCAAAATCTTCAATTTAAATGTATTCCATTACTTTTTCGTACAATAACTACTTATTTACTTACTACTAAAGCATGACTAGTTATGTTAAGGCAAGTCAAAATACTTGGTTAAGAGTAGGAAAAGATTCATTGATTCATTCAGAGACCACCTCTCTGTGACTTAACATGAGCATATACAGTAGGCTGTAAGTGGACTTGAAAAACTATTCCTGTGCTCATAATACACATAGCTATTTATTTTATTAAGTGTTATTTATAAATACAGTGGCTTTTTTCAAATATCAGAGGGCATGTCTGTTTGAGATCACTCTGTCTTAAGACATGGATCATTAAATCCTGTGTATCTCTTTAATTATCCCAGCTACGTATCAGGTCAAACTTGTGTCACTCTATTCTGTCCATTGATTGCCTGCAGCAATGCATCAAATACCCCAGTATGCAGTACGTGCTATAAAAGGATATTTTTGTGTTTCGGAGAGAGAATGAGAGTAGAGATCAAACAGCATACAGTACATACAGTATATAAAAAATATAGACAGTAAAAACACACTCACACACAAATGCAGAGCAGATGTCCAGTGTACAGTTTGGACTTAATGAGCCATGAATGATACGAGAGGCAAATGGAGATGCCTGTCCCTGTCTGTTCAGAGATAGGATATGGTTGGGACCCATCTGTTACCTGCCCCCCTTTCACAGCAGGGAGAGCCTGTAGATAAACAGTGCAGTAACACTTTTTCCAAGTTTTTAATAATATTTGACCGTAATCTGCTGTAAATATTGTAGTGTCCCAGGAGAAGCAGGTGTGCCAGGAAGCCTCTGGGTACTATATGGGGCCTACAGACATTTAATTTATTGTTTTCTTGCATGTCATGCCACATTCTTCTACTTTTTGTTCTGTCATGTTCGTAGTTTTTTATTTCACATTTCATTCATTTTCGATGTGGTTATTGCAGCGACGTTAGACCGTTATTGTTTGGTTGCACTATTAGTGGTAGGCCTCTTTTATTCAATCAAAGATTTGTCAATTGTGGTATGATGCTATGTCTATGTGCTTTATTTTCTTAATAAGTAACCCACAACGTGCCACAACATAAAGGATTTGTATGTAATACGACACGTCATGTACATGAATAAATCGAAATATAAATCATTTATGTTGTTTTATTTAATTGTAGAAATCTGTCTGTTTCCTATGCAAGGAGGATTGCCATTCAATTTTTCAGATGTTTTTATTATGGTGCCAATGTATACTAAAGTTGGGATGTAAAGGTACAACAATAATATAAAGCAAAAAGAAATATGGAAACTTACTTTGAAATATCACAAAACCATTTGGAAGAATAGAGCTACAGCAAAGCTAGGGAGAAGTCAAGATATGCAGCATAGGTCCAGTGAGTGGCATCAATGCCTATTGTCATCCAGAAACTGCCATCACACTCTGGCCACATGAGGCACCAGGAGCAACATTTGAGCACCATAGCAACATGCTAAGATAATCACATCTGAAGCTGTGGAAATACATTTCTAAACCTAGCTATATCATACAGAATAGGAATTCTGAGAGATGCTAGAGACCAAAGAATAATTAGCTAACAAATGTTTTAGTTGGAAAGCCTTGTCATCAAGCTGTAGTCTACACATAGTCTAAACTGACTTGCCAAATGAACAAATTTGGACTAGAATTTATTTTACTGATACCTGACAGATTTGGGCCAAACCTGATCCTGGCTCATACTAAGTAGCCAAATAGGTGGTTTACAACTTTAGTGATGGAGTGAAACAAATAATTGGTCAGAGGCCAAGGTATTATCAAACTTTATTTTTTAACACATTTTGTAATGTGGCTTAGGATTAGGTACAAATATTCAAATTGGTTCTTCCAACCTTGTTGAAACAAACAGTGCCCCTCATCAGCCACGGATAAATGTTGGTAAGTGCAGTTTCCTTTTTTAACGTAACATTACTGCATGTGTGTAATTATAAGTGAGTAAATGTAACATTTATAAAATATGGTTAAGTAAGATAATTCTGCCAAAAGACAGTGCATGTTTCCTTCTGCGTTACTTGCAGACTAATTGATACCATCCTTAACCCTAATGGGTTAAGCGTCAGACTGGGATGAAGAAGGTCACAGGTTTGAATCCCAGCCTGACTCCTAGCCCATCCTCCACCAGGTGTGTCCCTGAGCCAGACACTCAACACTAGCTCCCTGTAAATCGCTTTGGATAAAAGCGTCTGCCAAGCAAAGTAAAGTAAAGTAAAAATAATTAAATAAATAACTACAGAAAGTGGGCTTTCTGAGAGTCACGGGGTAATTAGCTACTTAAGCTAATGGATTTACCATTAACCACCTGTAAACTGAGATTTCATTTAAATGCAGAGTTCTTTGGCAAGTCAAACGTAGGATGATCTGAAAAGCAGAATGTATATGTACAGAAAATGTTTTTTTTTTTTGTTGTTGTCTATATTTAAATGATAAGCAAGCATAAGATAATTTGAGATGGTTTTATCAATACTGCGTTGCCATTACCCAGAGAGCAGCCAGGGATAAGCAGATCTATGTGTACCTTAAAATACATTCAATGGTTTCCATTTAAATTTGTCAGATAAAAAAAAAACTCCCTCAAGTTGTAAAGTTTTTATCATGTCAGAACTTAATTTTGTTTGGGTTTTGAATTAAAGACTTCACTTAGTCATTAAAGGTTTAGGTACGCACTAAAAATTGCTTTCAAATTTCAGCTTAGCCTACTTTATCTTTTGTTTGATATTAAAAATTACTTAAAAAAACTAATTATTCCACGGGAACTAAATATTTTTTATGCAAATGCTTGTGTTTTTTAAAGTTGTGGCTAAAACTGCAAATAAGTATGCTGAGATAAGTATGAGATGTATTTAATTACATTCTGAGCTGTATGTGACGGCTACAGTATTAACATCAGTGGTACCATTGCAGGGACTTACTCTCCCTTAATACTTTTTGTAGATATTGACCTGTACATTGAAAATGTAGTCTGTAAACTTGACTGTAAAGGTGCTTCTCAGCCTGTTACAGCGTTAGTTTATTGGCCTAGCTCCCCGTCCTGCTGCCTGCAGCCTTGGAAAGACTTGGGTAATGGAGAAGGATAATCATTGAAATGGGCAAATTACCACTTGATAGAGACGTATCATGTTAGTGTGACCTGCATGCTTGTTGTTTGAAAGGTGTGCAACACCCAGTGTTGTAGTGATCTGCATTATAAACATTAAATGTATCCAGTTTTCAGTCTGTGTCTTTGACTGTGGGTCAGATACACCTGCACAGAGCAGACAGTAATGGTCGAATCATAATCGACAACTTCTACCTCTTGTGACTGGCCATCTCTCATATTCAAGCAAATTGGAAATTAATGGACTTAGAGCAAAAGAGTGACAGTGGAATTAGGGCACAGCATTAAAAGGAATGGTTCCTAACTGAGACTCGGATCCCTATGTTCATTTCGATGAGCTGTTCAAACGAACCGAATCGTTCATAAACGTAACATAACAAAAACTATATTAGATTGCATTAAATTGTACCTAATGTAGCATTCAGTGAGTATATTGTACTGCAAAGTACACCATTATTAAAAAAAGTACACTGTAAATCTGGTTTACTTATTTGTCCCCAGGCAAAGTTCATTATTTACATTAGGCACTGCAATGTAAAGCATTATTGAATAAACTTTGCAACCAGTGCAGTGGTGAGGTCTACTGCATAAACAACTACGCAAGATCAAGTTCTGGATTCACAGACACAGACAGTAAATAGATGCAATAAAAAAATTTAAAAAATGACTGGCCTTATTCTTTAAATGTTTTTTAAATTTAGTTTGTGTTTTTAATGTTTTTTTTCTTTCTTTAAATTCAACTTGTCCTCAGGTTTGGCAGTGGCTACAGACCCACAGGGTCGACAAGCTGCAAACGAGCATGCAACCAAAAATGACCCGCCTGTGTGCAAGCTCTATGTTCACTGTGAGTCATTTTTTATCCAATGTTTTTGTGTATCGATTTCATTCTATCAAGCTTAGGAACACCCCACTATTCTCAAGAAAGAGCTAAGAGCATGGCTGGGAAAACATCCAGGCTACCCCATTATGACTCAGACCTGGAAATATGTCTGGAAATGAATAAAATGGATGGATGTATTTTTTAATTTACTTAATTTATTTTTCCAACAAAGGAGGAGTTTTAATGGTTTTAGTAGAGACTGATTAAAACACGGAGGTGGTGATTATAATAGGGCAGAAAGGGAAATGAGAAAGGGAAGTGAGAGATACCAGGAATGAATAAAGGATGATGGTTATACAGTGGAACAAAGCTTTATAAAAGAGAGAAAGATATGAACATCTCAGGAAGGAAGCAGGGAAATGGATGCTGGTCACTTCATTGCCTCCTGGTTTACAGCTAGCTCTGTCAAGGGTACAGATGACCCAAAACCAGGAACTCTCCCTGCTGTCATCCACCTCCTGAGACCTCCGTGGACTGACCTAATTTACACTGACTGATCTTCTTCCAAGCCCTCAAATGTGACCTCTAAGCCTCTTTTCTCTGTCACAGACAGACTACAAATTTGGATTGGAAACTTTTTTTGTGGGTGTTAATGTTTTAAATCAATCTCATATGCCTATTATTTATTTATATACAGTAGTGGATAAATATTATATAGCTGTAGAAAGTGTGCATCTCTCTACCAACATGTCTGTCTTTTTATTGTACTATGGCTTCTCCATTATGCTTTTGCTTGGCAGTGAGAAAGCAGTTTAATATCAAACGAGCAAAACAATATAAAAAAAGAGAACAGCAGTTTTTAGAAGATGCAGTGTAAGATCACACAGTGTTAGTGTTTAACAAGGTTAAATGTGCTGAAAAGAAGTACTACAGGAATTACTCTTAGAGCCTGTTTCTGAAAGGAAGATGCTAAGTTTGGGCCTCTGATTTTTGTTACAGCATGCACAAGATGTGTTTGATTCAACTTTACTTGATTGTTTGATGGTCCAGCTTAAAGTCAAACAGTAAATGTGATAATATTTGTTTTCTCTTTTATGTCACAAACTGTGGCCATAATAATAACAGTTATTTCCTTTTCTCCTTTGTGCTGTGTATTTATTAATTATAAAGTTGTTCTCTATTTACCATGGCTGTCATTAGTGTTATCGTCATTGCCATCTTCCCTTTCGTTTTTAGCAGCCCCAGCTGCATCATCATTATCATCAGAATCACTAATGGCATCATCATTCTCATCATCAGGTGAGTAAACAACTGTGATTGCTGGGCACCATGCAGCACAAATTCTCTAACTAGATTTGAAACCCAGATAGGCCGAAACTTCATCAATCCATCCATCTATTTGTCCATCTAGAAAGGCAAGAGCAAAGTGTACATAGAGCAGAGGGAAGAAATCACTGAAAGCTTCAGACCAGCTTCTGTAGTCCCTCACTATCCGTTCCTGTCCACCCAGCATCTCACTGAGTTAGACTGAGTGGCCCTGCTCCAGCATGTTGAATAATGAATTAGAGGCTGATATCCTGTGACGGAGACTGGGAGAGAGCACTTCCTCCCTGGGCCGGAGTGGGGCTTGAATACCCGTGAATAATACATGGCCAAAAGTGGGTCTGTTGAAAAGACTCAATACTGGGAGTCAAGTGCAAGATTATCTTTCCACAGTTATGAAAATATTGCAACCTTCGTAACACAATAGGAGAGGTGAGAAGATGATCGTATGAAGCAGGCTTACAGTTACTGTCTTGTGTGAACAATTTATTATCAAAATGTTCTGAATACACAGGTTGTTTCATCCATCCAAACTATAAAAATGTAAGAAAAATCCGGTGTATGTCTGCTTATAAAAGAAGAAATATTTTACTTTTCACTGAATAAAGACCAATACATATGCCTCAGCATGGCATGAGTAAATCAGAGGGCCTACCTTACTTTTCAGTCTCTCTTTTTCCATGTTTCTTCATAGGATTCTGGTTACATGCATGTGGAAAACTAATAATCATGGCACCTATCTTTTCACCTAAGAAAAATAAATCATCCCAAACAGAATTATGATATATTTACTTATCTTTATGCAGTTGTCAATTCACACATCCAGAGGTGGCTTTTTGGCCTCCCACAAGACAAATTAAACCCTCTGTCTCTCACTGGGCCAAGTCAGCCTCCAAGAAAGCTGGAAACCACAGGCTCTCACTCAGCCCCCATCTAGCCCCTAATCCATGTGTTTGATACATTAGAAGCTCTGCTTGGCTTGTTCTGCAGGGATGTGCTGCCCCTTCTCTTGCCAATTCTCCCCCCTTCCCTATGACTATCTCGCTTGTGCTCTCTCTTGCTCCTGCCTCAGTTCAGAGGATTACACCAGTGTCCACAGGATTTATCTAATTGTGTTTAATTAGGGTTGGGTCAGGCCAGGGTCACAAAGCTCAGGCTGCTGGATCAGAGGAAGCAGATACCGTGGAGTAACGCCTCCAGATCTGAGGCTTGCAGGTGGGCCTGAATATGGTGAGCAAGAGAGAAAAAGTGGATAAATAAATAGATTGAGGAGAAAGAGAGATAGAGGGCAGCGAGAGGTGGGAGAGAGGAATCAGTAAGGCGACAACAGTGTCTGTGTTGGATTCCCCCAAGGAGAAATCGATTGCCATGTGCCTCGCTGTTCCCTAGACCTCTGCTTCTGCATGCTTCTCTCCATGACACCATGCTGTGGGGAGCTGTAACTCACTCTGCCCTTGGTCGGGGCTTAAGCGGATTGTGGGTCAGGAAGTCTTCCCTTTGCCACGATGCACAACAACCAAGCTAAAATAAATTCTCCAGTGAAGAGCATTAACAGCAAGTGGCCTTTTGCTCTTCTCTGCTGAGGACTACCAAGGGCTTAAAGGAAGACAAAGATACAGAGGGGGTGCAAAAGAAAAGTGCCAGTTTCTTTGATTTTCATTGACTAAAGACCTCCAAGTTTGCTGAGAGCGTTTAATACTCACTATATCTGGGTTACTTGGATTCTAAGTTGTCATATTACAGCCCTATCATAATTCATCTAACAAGCAGCCATACATCTAATATGCATGCATATATCTAATGTGGAAATCAGCTTCACTGCAGCCTTTCTGAATCAAGTACTTATTGCCTCTCATCTCTTATCAAAAGAAAAGCATATACATATAGTTATTTCCATTCAATAATTCAGTGAAATGCTATTGAGCACAGAACATACCACATGTAAAAATTCAGCAATGCATCAAAGAAAAATGTTTATCCTTGTAAAGAAGCTGTCATGTTAAATCTCCCAAGCATTTTCTGTTGTTACAAAATGAATCTGGTCGCCTCATAATGAGCCCCTATTATGGCATTGTGTTTATGTTGGGCGAAACAAATTGTTATTCCTGTGGGGAGGACTGGAAAAAAAACGCGTATGTAATTTGTGTACCATGGCACTGTCATCAGGAGTTACTGTAAAAGCCGACGGCCTCTGAAATGTGAGCTGTTGACACACACATACACACACAAAACACAGTGTGCAATAGCAAAGTCACACAAAAAGGAGTTCTGGGGCCCATAAAGGCGTGCTGATGGAACAGCAGTTTTAAATGAAATGTAATGAAATGCTGCTGCTTGCTGCTGTCTTGATTCACTTCATCACACTGTGATCTAAGACTTTATGAGACACATGCCCCAACTGTTAATATAGTATGTCTTTTCCTCCCTCTGTCTCTGCATGTGTGTACAGTACTGTGTGTTCAAAGGTACTTGGTGTGCTTATTATGTTGAAAATATTAAAAGTTTGGGGTTTAGAAGAGGATTGTGGACGTGCAAGATAGTTGGTCTCTACATACAGTATAATAGCAGCACATGTCAGTGCCCTTGTTAGATTTCAGCACACTAAATTGTTCAATCCAATTCACTTCTACAGACTCACCATACAATATAACCCTATGATTCCCTCATGCCCATCATACTCAATTTGTTGATTCAGTGAGAGAGACAGATGGCCGGTGACAAGCAATGCTATCATCCTCAAATGACTCCACAATTTCCCACAATTACTCACTAACTCTTGATCACAATGACTCATAACAGTGTCCAGTGCACTCCACCGGGCTCACAAATGGTTCACTGTAACATTATTCAAATCACATTTCAACAACAGCAAAGGAAGGAGTTGTTGGAACTGGAAGCAAGGGGGCAGCCAGCTGTGGCTCCAAATGCCACATGCTGAGAGATTAAGTAATAACCTTGTATCCATGGTAACCTTTACTGAAAGAAAGTAATATCTGTAATTTGTCTCTATCTGATCAAAGAGAGACAGCAGAGAAAATGCCCAAAAACTTTGTGACCATGAGAACAACATGGAAGAAGTTATTTTAAAACCAGGATTGATATAATTCGTTTTTAAAGAAACAATATGTAATATATTTATTAAGTTGAAATATTGTATACTCAGACAGCAGTGCTCCAACCTGTGCGCTCTCTTTAGAAGTGTTCGTAGAGTATTTTTTTATTGTAGTTTTTGTTTTCACCTGTGTGATTCTGTCTGCTTCTCACTCATTTGCTCATCTGCTCAGTACAATTTGAATAGGTTTAGGGGGCAATTGCTTTTTAACATCAGACCAGTTTTTTTCCTTTAATGATGATGATTTTGATGATCTGAATCATTCAAGTAGACCAAGAAATGCCATCCCTGCTCTGAAATAAACCTTGTTTTTAGTGGACTTTCTTGCCACCTGCATTTACCCTATCATGAAGAAGGGCAAAATGTCAGAATGAGGTTTCATCACAAAGAATCAGAGATGGAAAAAATGAATAAAGCTTTATTATTTATCACCTGGTTGGCAAGGGAAACTACTGAACACAATATATCCATTTGCATCACCCTAAAAAGTCTTCTGTCATACCCAGCATTGAGAATTGAGCTTTATATGTCAACCCCTGAGTGTACATTTCAAATCAAGTGTACTGTGTGTTGGTAACAGTAAGGTTAACAATAAAAACCTAATTAGTGAGAAACATTGAAAAGATGTGGCCGACTTCTCAGTCCCCTTTAAGTGTTTTCATTACACCAATGATCTAGCGAGACAAAAGATGAAACACGGTTTTAATCTCCACGCAAAGTCTCCTTTCCAGTTCGCCAAATATAAAATGCAAGATGTTATTGATATTTTGTTAATTTTGTCTAAAGTCACTGATCAAATAGAAAACATGACTATGCATATGGCAGTTTACCATTCATGTAAATTCTAATAATTGTACTATCAGCATGTTCAGTTTAGAACAAAAGAAGGGTGAACTGGATGCACTGTTGTTTTCTTTGTATAAGTCACCTTTGTGGACAGATACTATGAAATATAGATGTATTGTCCTGACTGCATGAGGTAAAAGTGGGACACAGCCAGACTTAAATTAGAGAGAGGCACAGCAGTTGCATGTGTGCCCATAACACTGAGGCTGGTTGCCTAGTCACAGCGGAACACAGCGCTGCATCCTGGTCCCAGAGAGTGAACTGGAGATGCTGACTCAGCCAAATCCATCAGCTGCAGGCTGGAATTGGCCCCCAGGAGCACAATGTCTGACCCACATAACGCAATGGTAGGTACAATACAGTGCCAGCTTACATTAAGTTTTACAGTACTTTACTTTATAGTTAAACTAACACTTCTGGTGACATTGTGCTCTAATATAACTCAATACCCTAATAAGAAATATGTTTTATTTGTGTATAAATGACTTTGAACTGCTCAAGGAGAGAGAATTTCATGCTTGGAAAGGTTGTCCTCATATAACCTATAAACCTCCAATATAAGTACAGTAAAAGACAGGAATAATCATAGTGTTTGGTTTGTGCAACGTCTGTGTAAATTGTGAATAATTTGTTAGTGTCAGTTAGTCTGTAGCACTTTGTTTATAAAGTAGGCTTAAACTCCAAATTTGTCATAGGTTGGTCAATTACACATATCCACAAACAAGTGCAGTCAGATGGCCTATGGTGACAGACTGTGTGACCATTGCCGCAAATAACCTTCTCCAAAAAAATCACTGCAGATAGACAAGACCAACGAGACTAGTAGGAGGTTTGCTGATGAGGTTATGGTAGCTACTGTTCCATCTTTGTTCCACCTTAAGGGGAAGCGTTTGCAGGCTAGTAGTAACCTGGCAACAGGTTAGGCACTGTTCACATATTGTGTGTTTTCATTTTAAAAAATGTGCCTGAGTAACAAAGTTGAAAAAGTCAGGTAAGCTCACTAGCAGATGGAATATAAAGTTGTATTTGGTTTGATCGGAACAATACTAGAGGTTATAGACTTGCAACAAAGTCATTTAAGTGATTTAGCATTTTTAACTATCTGGGCCTAAATGTGTCAGACTGTGTGAGGTGGTGGCACATACTTAATATTTTCATTTCCACAGAGAGGACACCAAATAGTGGGGCTCAGACTTTTCCTATTTGTGCTTATGGTCTAGTGTAAAACATTATTTGCATAATATTGTTCTGAAAGACTTTCTGAATCTATAATTCAGGGTGTTGTTTGAGCAATGAGTAAACAGTAAACAGGATACTGATCTATTCAGATAACATGACCTCCACTATGTCATGTTGAAGACATGAAGGTCATTAATTGATGGGGAATCATTAAGAATTATCAAGCTGATTCATCTCCAGCTCCACTAAATATGTAACATGGTTGTAAATAGAGAGGTATAAGAAGCTCAGGTAGTAATCAAACACTAACCAAAAAGGTTTTTTCACAAACTAAACTGAACAAACCGAGGGACACTTACTCAAGGAAAGCAGACATCATAGAACATATTTATGGTTATTTGACTTACACTGTTTTATTTCACACAAGCTTTTTTACTCTGAAATATAAAAACTTGTGTGTACTTTTCCACGCCAACTTAGATCAGAGCCTTTAATGAAATGGTCATCTGGACTCTGTAAAAGAAACTTTGTCCTAATTGTTAAAACTAACACTGTGCAACCTGTGCTGTGTTCTCCCGGGGTTACAGTGGGCACAGCGGCAGCTGGCTCTATTTTGTTGTCAAATACAGGAAGGCAGGGAGCAGAGAAACACCATGAACTTGTATCTGTGAAGAAAGAGAGGACACTCGATATTATTAATAGTAACAGACCCATGACAGTGAACAGAGAGGAGCCTGTGTGAGTTGCCTTTTATTTCAACCACCCTTCCTTCCATATACCCCACAACCTCCCACCTCCCTCCACCCTAACATTTTATGAAATATGTACAAGGCAAACAGAGGTGGGGTTGATGCGCAGACCTTCCTTCTCTATGACTAACCACTACATGTCCAGTAGCATTACTTATTTATAAGGCATGCCGTGTAAGTGCCAGAGTGGCCTCGCTCGCTTCTCTCCACACCATAAGGGCACTTTCATAACACCCTGTTTACATTTCAACCACCACGAGAGGAGTGATAACAAAAAAGGATCTCCAATTAGTTACAGTCTCCAGAGAATGGCGAGACACAGACAGCTGTGATGGTTCTGATAAATATTTGTAAAGTCATTGGTTCATGCTGGGTATTATCCAAGGTTATTGGAGGAGATGAGTTGCATACTTTTCCATACATCCTCGAATTTCAAATACATAAGTAAGACATTGTAAAAATAATAAAGATGTAATTCTAAAAGGACTGTTCAGTGGACATTGCAGTTATGTTGACGGAATGTCCTGGTAAGCTCTCTTAGACTGTTTGTTTTATATTCTGTGTCCTTTCATAGTCATTCTCTCTGCCTCCTTTCTTGGGTATTTCTCTCTTCTAATTTTTCATTGCATGGCCAGAACGATTACCAGGATTCAATATTAGAACCAGCGTGCATGGTTTAAAATCATTTTACAACAGCATTCATTCTAGTCCATTTACTGATTTTAAACAGATGTACTGCACAGTGAAAGGAACGATGGATGCTCAATAGCTGGATTAGATTCCCTTGATGTACATGGATTGAATAACAATTAAGAATCTGACAACATTCTGACAACATTAGAAAATCAATGAATATAGCAAAGCTTCTTGCATAGTGAAAATATTGCAGAAATTCACAGAAACACAGAACTGTGGGAGCTTTGAAATTTGGCTTCAGGAAAAAAAAACACACTCATTGCCACATCCATAGGAATAAGTGGGAGGATTCATTGTTAGTAAGTAAACAAAGCAGTGTGACAAGCCAATACCCCTCCCCACTGTTTGTGTAACACAACAAAGAATCAGATCAAATCTAGATTAAGAATAAAATGCCTATGGCATTTTACATGCACTTTCACACTGTATAGATTGAAAGCTTCTCCAGGGTACTTACCAAGGGACACCATCTGGTATAACTGTTTTTTGATGAATGGCATTACTTAATCTATGCAAGGAGCTCAATGGATCTTTTCTTCAGACACTTACGGAAAATCAAGTCATTGTTTCAAATGTGCATCTTATACCAGTTCTAGAAACTGACATCACAAACAACATTGTCACCTAAAATATAATATGCGGAATAGCTGCAAATACATTTTAATGACTGTTACCCAGAAATTTATATAAAAATGTCTTTGTTCATCTGTGATAAAACTGTGCATGTCATATACTGTAGTTGAGTATTGGACATAGTATTCTGATCACTTCTGTCTTTATTGTGAAAGCTAAGCATGCTGCCTCCCTTACGGCAATGTAGGTCATATTTTCCTCCAACTCTGCCTCTTGAGTGTCTCAGCATGATGCTAGCCTTGCCCCATCTCTGGATGCCACCAAACACAGAACTGGCACGACCTCTTGGGACACACACACACACACACACACACACACACACATACAGACACACACATTCTGACAGAAGCGATGCCAGGCAGACCTCAGACATGTTACCATACTGCACCACTGTCTGGGACCTCCATTTCCACTGTATCCCCAAACCACTATCCAGCACCACGCCTCATAGAATCAGTCTCAGGCCAGGCCAGCCTTGCCCAGCTGTGCGCAGTTCAGCCCAGACCTGGCCGACACCCTTCATCCGCACCATCTACTCCATCCTTCTCCGCGTCTCCCACATCCTAATCTCTCTCATCACTTGTCTCTAGATGTATGGGGGCTTGGGATTGACAGCAGCCTTGCCGCCTCCGTCCTTGCCATCACCATCTGCTTGGTGAGCCCAAGGAAAGCGAGAGGAACAGTTGCGTGTGTCTGCCAGCCAACCAGCTAGCCTTGCAGAGAGCCGTTGTGTCCAAAAACGCTGTGCCGTGCCACAGAACCTTAACTCACTGTCACAGGGCCGTCCAGTGTGATTGATCTGGTCCATTTAGTCAGAGCAGCCAAGTCTGGAGGAGGCCGGGTCCTCCTGAAGCCCCTCCAGTCCCCTTCAGCCCACTCTAGCCTTGACATCCCGACTAGCACAACACAAACACTAGAGCCCTGCCAGCTGGCCCACAGGCTTGACATGCTCTGCCTGCTTATCAGTTAACACACCACAGGCCTAAAACCAGGCTTACATGGTCATACACAGCTCTATTCTTTTGACTATCCTCTTGACTTGTAATTGAACTGAACTGAATCGAAGTAAATGCTCATTTTGTGATATATTTTCAATACATTTTGTTAAGGTGCTTCATTAACCACAGGATATTTGAGGTTCAGGAGTTTAAGTGCTGTTGCTCTGAACTACCAAATTAATGCACAAAGAGAAGCTTTTTATCAGCTCTATAAGATTACACACAGCAGAGACCCATACAGTAGCATATTTCATATTTCAACAAATGTGCCCAACAGTATATCCTTAATGCATTTATTAGTGGAAGATGAAAAATTTAGTTCAGAGGAAATTAAAAAGGTCATCAGGACAGGTTTGTATGGTTTCATTTTACATTGTCAATATTATTTCCTGTTCACCATATTTATGTATCGCTATTCCTTTTATTGGGTTGCTAGTGCTCTGGCTTGCCTCATTCCAGGGAAGACATTTCATTGGTGTTTAGTTACTATGAAAATGAGTTCCCTAAACACAGAGGTCATGACCACAGCCCTTCGTGAATTTGCTATTTATGCTCCCTGTGTATTACATCACTTTGAAATCAGGCTGGTCCAAAGCACTGACTTCTCAATGGTCCCTTTTAACAGAGTCTTAGTTTTGGGATTTAACCATTGCCAAGCTTTACGATTTTCCTTAAAATTCCAACCACATCACATGGACTTATTTTTCTTTTTAGACGTCTGACTGCTGAGAAGAAATCAATTCTCGAGCTGCTCCATTTCACTGTATAAACAGAAAGTGATTGTAGATTTAGCGCTAAAAGTCATGTAAGGTTTACTTGATTTGTTGATGTAGATGTGACATTTAGCTGAAACAGACATAGCTTTAAACTTTAATTGTGAGCACTGAGGCAAGGCAAAGATATAGACCTTTTAGTTTCAGGCCAGGATTTAGGAGAGAAATGGACTCAATGTAGTGCACGTACACTGAGTGAGTGAAAAAACTCAGGGAAGTTGTTAGGAAAGTTGCATGTCCTCTCACTTTAATATTTAACAAGAGAATAGCATTTTCACCATCCTTCTGGTCATTTTTTTCTTCCTTTTTTTGTGTATTTTAGTCTTCTCTCTCTCTCTCTTTTTGCTTTCTATTTTTGTCTTATCTTTGCTACAGACACAGAGAAAGAGGTACCACCTGAATCAAATATGCTCACTGACCATTGACTAAAGTAATATTTATAATTTAGGCTTAAAAATGCACACAACAGAAAATGTCCTGACATCTTTCGTCAGTACATTAGCACTGCATATACTGTGGGTCTGTAATTCTGCCATATGCTCAATGATTCTCTACCAGAATTTGAAGTCACAGTATGGTGTGGCAACTTCGCAAACTGCCTTTGTGACTGAGGCAGTTAGAGCATTCGTCAGTGAGCTGTCCAAGGACCACCATGGGAACTTTACTAGAGGGGTTGGCTGGAAAGATTGTGGGAGTGCAGTGACAGTTGGGGGACTTTTCTCATGTGAAAGGCCCCATCCATTCCATATAAAAACACACATCTACAAACAAAGAGCAGTCGTGACCTGATAATGAGGCAGTCTGAATTTAATCATTTTGAAAAGTAGTGGCATTCCCTCTTTTTTTTTTCTTTTTCCATCTCTCTACATTTGTAATCATAGCCAGGTTAATTAAAGAATTCTTTTCTTAATTCCCCAGTATATAATCATGACATTTTTACAAGCAGCAAGGTAATATGATCTCATATTTTTGTTCGGTGCTGCTAACCGTGTTACAAAGTAGTTTTAAGCGTGTCTCCAATGGTGACATCTCATCATGGCGCAGTATGAAATGGTCCTGAAGTTGAATGAGACTCAAACAAAAGCGTGAGGGAATTAGTACATGCGAGGCACATTTCCAGAAAGTGTTTATGTTCTTCTTAAAGCCTTTCTCTGGCAGAAGCGATTACATGAACGTCTCCTACTTATTTGTTTTCATCTGAACATTTGGCTGAGGGGTTTATCCATCTTGACAAGCACATAATATGGCTTTTGGTGCTGTGAGGGAGAAAATGAGAGAGATCGGAGGAGAGAGAGGGGAAAAACGTGAAAGTTAAAACAGAGGCTCTATGGTGGGGTTTTATCACTTTTCTTGCTCTTCCCATCCTCTCTTTAACAACATGCTTAACTCCCCAAAGATGTGTTGAAAGATCACAATAATCCCCTCGAAATGACATTAGTCCTCACTCTTCTCTTTGAGTAGGTGGAATGCATCTGAGCCAAATTACTGAAGACACTCTAGGGTGTTGGGAACGATGCGATAAACACATAAAGTTCCCAATGTAATTTGATTAAGTCTAAAAAGTATAAATATCGTGTCTGTTTAGCATTCCATGCTAAGCCAATTAGAAGCTCTACAGTAAATGAATTTTGGTCCATATGATAGTTTGACTTAACTTCTTCAGCAGTAAACAGGTGTCTTTTAAAATATTCAGTTGGTTAAACTTTCCATCATCTTTTGTTGGTCACCAGCATGTGTTAAGTAGAAACTTTTAGAAAATTTAAATCACACTAATGTGAATTTGTTTATTTCTGTAGAAAAAATCCTTATAGTTAATGTAGTGGGTTACATTAGAAAAAGATAATTTCAAAGTCCCTCTCCTATGCTGTGTTGTATTCTATAATGTACCTCACAAACTAGGCTCACCATAGTGAAAGATCAGGTCAGAATACAGTGTTCTATTAGCTGCATAGAAGGACAAAAATGGTCTGTCCTCTAACACACTGTGTCAACCACTTGGCCACTACTTGAAGCAAACTTCAAAATAGAGCATTACAGAATGTGGACCTCTCCCTCTACCAATAGTGCATTTGAACATTGCAGTAAGAACACCAAAGTGGTTATTTCTACTCCATCTAATGGGAAGGCTGGGAGGCTGAATTGCAGTGCGCAGCTCCTAAAATTGCTGCCAAGATATGCCACTGAATGTTCAACCAGCTTTCAGTAACAGCAAAATAAAAGAATAAACCTGTGAAGAGGAGAGACTTTTCTTTTTGTTTTTGGGTATGAACCCTGTTCCACTGTTGACCAATTTTACCTTTTTTCCTGTTGTGTTTCTGCTTTTTACATTTTTAATGTGTCAGTGTGAAAAAGCTAGGAGGTGCTATCTATCTTATGACATACCTTGTCTTGTGTTGTGTCCTGCTGGTGTATGCATATGCCTAACAGTATTTTTGCAGCCCATATAGTTCTGTATGTGTGTGGCTGTCTGTTTGCCGATCCACTTCCCCTGGTGTGTGAAGTGTAGGATAATTAGCTGCCTTATCAGCCTGGGACACAGGCAGTCTCCTCTCCACTGACAGGTCATGGAGCCCAGGACCAGCGGGAGGTTGGAGAAAAGGAGGAGGTGGGATGATAAGGCCACAGGAGGAGAGACAAGAGGCGAGAGAGAGAGGGAGAAGGAGCTGAAGAGAGAGAGAACGGGGGAGGGGGTAGAGAAGCAGACAAAACCTGAAAGAGAGAAATGGGATGAGAAGCCAGACAGAGGAGTAGACAGAGAGATGGAGCAGTTAAAAAGGGGGAGACAGTTAGGCCCCGCAAGGACAGAGCAGCTGCTCAGGCCTATCAGCTCTTCCACGAGACCTCGGCACTCATTAGCATAAATTCGAATGACAAATGTGGCCCGCTTTGGCAAAGACTAATTAATTCACGGAGGGGGGAAACTCACCAGAGTAAGAATTCAAATCATTCAATGCCACGGGCCTGAACAAGTGTTAAGAGGGAGCGTGTTGAGCTCCATTGTGTTATGGAATTACTACAGTTGCCTTACATGTTCTGAAAAGGTTACAGCTTTCATTTGAGTATTTGAGTTCTGTTTGTTTTTTGTGCATACATTTTTTCCCTATTCACGTTGAGCACTTAGTTTTTAGAAAGTTTGAGTTTGTAAAGGTACAATGTTGCTTTTTTTAATATTCTATATTTACACTGTGTGTGTGGGTGGGTGTGATTAGGTTGATTAGACTGATAGGTTGTGTTCAGTACATTTTCACACACACACTTACAGACACACACACACTCAGGACTTCATGATTTACAAGAGCGAACAATGGACTGGAAAAGATTGCTTCGCTCTGAAGTAATGGCAGAGTTTGAAGGCTGGAAAACACAGAGGAAGGATAAGTGCTCCCCCTTGTGTTCAGCGCACAAACTTCTGCTTCTAATCCTGTCTCTATCTAGTTTCATAAACTATGATCATACTCTGTAGGACAGAACTCTAGGTCACATTAAAATGATATTGCACTCTGTCACTATGGATACCTGCACAACGTTTTGCACACCACAGTTAGCCTCTTCCTTTATTTTTACACAGTGAGCATTACCTCAGTTTATCTTCCATACTCTTGACTGAAAAATAGGCAAAGTCTGCCAACGAAATGTCTGTCTCCTCAACTTTTATTACCAAACCAATCGTTCTCAGAGGATTTGTGTAAACGGAATTAGTGCAGTTTGTTGGCAAGTGACAGCCTGTGGTGTGTGGGGGGGGGGGGTCTAAATGATCCATTTGAGTGAGATTGTAGATAATGTATATGCTCCATGCCCCAGTTTGTATTAGTCCTCAATTCTTTGTTTTCCACTTTACAGCAGGCTTAACTGGCCACAACATCTGTCCCTCATCAGGTCCAGGTGTTCCTGCATCAGTGTGTGTGTGTGCAAATGTCTGTGACTCCGTGTGTTGGTTGGAGAGAGTACCTTCCCTGTCTCTCACCCTCTCTCCCGCTAGCTGTCCTATTCACTGTCTCCTTACATCTTTTCTTTTATTTGCCTCTATACTCCAAACCACACCATGCTCAGCCAGGTGCAACCGTTTTCCCTACCAAATCCCTTGTTAAAGACCCCACAACAGTTGCCCAAGAACACTCCCTGCTAAACCAGGCTCTTCCTGCACCATAATTACATCAAAACAGAACATGTTGTGCAGTGCGAGGACTATTTATATATCCACATCGAGAGCCAGTTTTCTCTGTGTCTGCTTCCAAGGAACATCCTTCTGTGACTACTGTGTGTGTGTGTGTGGGTGCTGGGGAAGTAAATGGGTGGTAGTTGGCGGGGGTAGTGTGATTCTCCAGGTGGCACACAGGGGCCCCAGTTACGGCTGCCCATTACCAGTTACCCCAAGACTCCAACACCTGTGAAATGCATTATAACTTGACCAAAACACTGAAAGTAGGTGGTACTCGTTTTGTCTGACAGTGGTGGACAGCTAAAGCAATTTCAAGGCAATGCTATAACCAACTGTTGGTTTTAAAGGGATCATTCAAGTAAAACCACAACTATTATAGGCCTACTATTCATATCTTTGCATGAGGCCATCACAATTTCCATACTAGGTCTGTATGTAATATGATTGCTTTCTGGTTTAAGCTACAGAATGGTCTTTGTTGGACCAAGCACATAACCGTGCAATGTTCCAGACTCTAATGGGCAATTACCCTGTAGGCCCAGTCATTTATTTGTTTAATACCATCACTACCATGGCAATGGCGTTTGTCTCATTCATTCTAGCATGTTGGTACTTAGCATTTCAGCTTATTTCCCAAATCTCTACATTTACAGGGCAAAATTAAATCAAAATTTAGAATGAGAAATAGCAGGCCTCACCAAAAGACTAAGCTAATAAAATGAATTGCCATCAAACCCTCAGAACTCACTCATGCTAACTAAATATTTGAGGACACTGTTGACTGGGAATAAATTGTTGCATGGTTTTGAAACAACAAAGGATTTGACACGGATGACCAAACAACCTCAATATCCACTTACCTCAATGCAACTACAATCTGTTAATCTAAAGTATGACTGTTGCTACATCTTGCAATGCGCTGTTGACGCACATGGAGCAGAGAGGAAGGGAGTGGAGGAATCATGGGAGGAAATGGTTTCATGGCTGAGATGACTGTTTGAATTAGTGTATCTGTAACGGGCATCGTCTGCTAGCGCTCTGACATGGTGTTGCTCTCGCCTTTGGCGTGCATCCATCCCTTTAGACTGACACACATGCACACACTTACATAGTCACACATACAGTCACACAAAAACACGTATGCACACAGAGACACACAGAAACCCACATCATGCACTTAGCTTGTCTTGCTCCGACCTCCCTGCTGTGTCTGACACAGCACCCATGATCCCTTGCCTCGCGGGCTGTGAGCTGTCAGAGTGACAGGGCATGAGGAGGTTGACATGTGACGCTGTGAGACAGGATCAAATGTGTCATCATCTCCTCAAACAAAGAAAAAAATAGATGAGAAACTCTTTTCTGTACCATAAGCTAATTGTTTGTCAGTAATGTCACAATCAGGTTTAGGTTTTTCCACTTAATTCAATTTTGTCAGTTTCAGCTGTGATTTAGGTCTTTTGAGCTAGAGGCACATGCAGAGAAGCCTTTGTTTCGAGATCATTGCTGAAATTCAGTAGCAAAAATAAATGTTAATGAACTGAAAACAATAAATATTGTGAATAGCGTAATAATGTTTCACTATTTTCAAGTTCCAGTTGAACTAAATATTGAGAAAATGCATGGTTTGTTGAAAAGTTAAGCGCAGTGATTATCTGATCTTAACAGGCTGAGGTGTTAAAATTAGATTAGAGACAAAAGCTTATAGTATTAATTTAGTAATCCTCTACTTCCCTTGGCCTGACGTGCTTTCATAAGGTAGAGCTACACACACATGCACATATTGGTATTTCTATACAGGCTCAGCGTACACACACATGAAGCTCTCCAGGTCTCACACACTTTGTCCAAACTGTCCTGCTCTGTCCAGGCCTCTCGTGGACTAGTAGACCACACATCCACACAGCAGTTCTTTATTGTTCCTTTCACTGTGGTAATGGAAACAGAGTCAATGTGGCACAGAGGGAGAGGAAATGGTGGCCAAAGGCTGTGGGCCCCAGGCCCTATATGGCCCCTCCATGCTTGGCATCACTTTCTAATCTCTCTCACACACACACATACTCATTTACACATATACATTACTGCACACAACCTGTCTTTCTCTGCTTCTCTTTTGGATTAGATACACACACATATACGAGAGTGCAAGCCACACAGTAGTAAAGACACACACCACCCCTGCATCAGTTCAAATGGTAGGAAATCCTGGACATGTCGAGCACATTTTAAAAAATACTTGAGGTTTTGTAGAAATTGGGATCATCTCGTCCCAGAGTAACACGATGCTAGTTATATTAAAAATGAAGGGGTGCCCATATGGAAGCCATCGCAGACCACGTGCATGTACATACAAATCAAAGGCACTCCACTCCAGTTGCTAATGAGGGTGACCGTGACGTTTTTATGTTGTTATCCTACTGTGTGGCTTAGGTAATGGCTGTATAGGATGGAAGGTTTCATCCACACACGCTAAGGGGGGTCCGGGCGGTATTGTTACAGCCTAAACACATTTTTATGGTCTTTTTAGCCTTTGAATTATAGTATCAGCTCTACACATGGCAGGTAGGGTTTTGTGGTTGGTTAGCAAGCTGGTTTTATTTACTTTAAATGTCTCACAGCAGCCAAACTGCCACAGAGGGACTGGTGCTGTTTACAGGGACACAGAAAACACCAATGACAAAAAAATAGAATAGATGACAAGCTTTAATCTACATACTGAAAAGACACAGACGTACAACATTACTGTTTTGTGTTTTCAAAGTTGTTTTTGCATTTCATCTTTGTGTGAACCAAGATTGCTGGGTATTAATTGTGTGAGTCCTGCCCCTGGTTGTCGTTAGCATGCGAGTGTGACAGATGCAGTGCGTGCTTGCTTGTATCTGTATATTTGTGCATCTGTGCATCTGTGAGTGTACTTGCGTTCTTCTGTGCTATCAGTCTTGGTCAGGTCCCTGCCTGGATGTGTAAAGGTTTGTCTCCCTGTGTTGTTGTAGCCTGTGTAATCATGGTATTAATTATTAGCTGTTTGCTCTCCATCATCCCCCTCCCCTGGGGGCGGGCACCGTGCCTGGGCTGCCAAGGACTGACTCTGGGTGTCTCATCCACTATAAATCTGCACGGTTAACATCACAATCATTGTAAAAGCATGCACCAAGTTGTTGTAAATGTCTTTTAACGTGGTGAAAAAATTGTGAATGTGTTTGTCAAGTTAGTACAGTTTCATTTGCATTAAAGCAAAAACTCTGCCCTGTCTTTGTTAATGTTGTGATTACATAAATTTTTCTCTGTGTTTCAAACCCACATTTTCAGTCTGCAACTGTGTACTTTAGCCAAGAAATAAACAATGTGTCCCTATAGGCTTAGCCTAAATGGTGTGAGAAAAGATGTCTCACATTATTCTGCTTGGTGTCCTCGGGCCAGGCTGTGAATTAGTCTCAAGTCTATCCGATCTTTTGTCCTTTTTACACACTGCCACCAGCATATCCCCATCACTCACTAACACATACACGCTTCTGTACATTTGTCTCCCTCAAATGGCACCAACGGCATTGCTCCTTCAGCGATACTTATGAAATGAATTGTCTGAGAGAAAGTCACAGCATCTGGCAGTGATTGTGGTGCTACAGGCAGTGTGTGTGCGTGTGTGAAACATAGAACGGGTGTGCACATGTGTGAGTCACCAAGGGGACAGGGTCTTTCACCCCTGTTAGTATCTAGGATAAGAGACAGCTCACCCCATTATTGACCTCCAAGACCATATCCATGTTTAGATGTTGACTGGTGACTTCTGAAAGCAAGCCTACAGTTTAGGGTCATGATTTGTTTGGACAATATTACCCTATACTTAATTTTTTTTACTATTACTGTTTCTTACAAAAATATAGAAAACACAAATGGCAAGCTATCCAAAATAATTAAAGTCATTTGCTTTATTGAAAGCAATTTAGAAAATCTAGATTAAACTCTATTATCCATCACTTATATTGAACAATTTTGCTACAGTTGCGTTTCAGTGGTTACCACAGATTCTGTCATGTTTCCCATTTCTTTCAAATTCAATGATAGTCATAAATACCAGAAAAGATCATTTTAGCAAAACACATTTTACATTTACATTTACTGAATGGAAACATAAATGATCTGTATGAACAAAAATCCAATAAACCTAAATGAGAGAGAGAGAGAGAGATTTCTTCTGGAACCACAGCAGAGTTAATAAAATCACTTATGGTTTTTGGAGAAACAACAGTATTTCATTGTCCAGGATAACAGCTTAAAAATGAGGTAAGAGATTTGGATGCGCCTGTTGCTAGATTCAAAGCATGACTTGTTTTTTCATCTCTAGAACCAAGAAAATAAAGCATTTGCAGAGTCTGTTGCATTAATTAACAACTACCAATGTCCCCATGTGGTTTCCAACCACTTTGAAGATTCCTTCACAATAGACTGAGACTTAACCATTTATGAACTGAAGGGGGGAAAAAAATCTCTGTGATTGGATCACAATGCCACATGTTGGCTGATCGCAAGCGCAGGAATTGTATCATAAAAGCAAAAACCGCCTCTTGGGAATCATGTCAGGAAAAATCCCAGGAAGGAAATGCTGCCAACTAGTCTTCACCAGTGACTGGTAAAAGAGATTTTTTTTTTTAATCCATTTTTACTTTTTTTGCTACAAGACAGAGAGATGTTCTAATCCTGTTCATTGTTACGGCAGTGTGGGACTGGCCGAGGGAAATAGCTTTTTGATGGCAGTGGAGGGGAAAGGGAGCTTTGCCAAAGAGGGCTTCAGAAGTTAATGGGCCGGTTTTTATGCTGACAGTAAAATCTTGGCTGGAGCCATCAGGAGCTTCTGCGGCGTTATCTACTTCAGCGGTTTTGAAGATTATCTTTAAAGGAAAAACAGAAAATGACAATGTCAAGAACAAGAGAGATGTCTAAAAGCAAAGGTTTAATCAAGACTTATATCAGATGGAATTATCACCAAGCTAAAGCTGATTTATGTTGAGGAAGCATTATAGTTTAGAGATATTCTTCCTGGTTAACTGTTGTAGACTTGCGTTCATTTCAAAAGCAAAAAGTATCAGTAGTGAATTCACATTTCGATACACCACCAGGGCTAGCAATAGACTTTTTATCGCCAGCGGGTAATGTTTGATCCAGTGGGTGAAGAGTAGTATCTGCTGTCCCTGCAGAACAAAGAGTCATAAAGACAATGCGACCCATTTTCTCAGTGAGTGTTGTTATATACAGGTGCATACAGTACAAACACTAACCTTTATTTTAGTAAGGAAATAGAAGAAAACTGAGTTTTTTAAGTATTTTGAGAAAAACACTGCAGCTCTGCCAAAAGTTTATGAAAGCAGAGCACTGTGGGTAATGTGGGTTTCATAGCACTTTGGAGAGGGGAAGATCCAAGCGGGGAGTCCACTGGCACAAAGATTGGTAAGGTAATCTGAAGCCTTGAGGAGAGACATGGTGACCCTTTCCTTCATGTTTCCTTCTGCAGAACAATAAGCCAGAAAAAAAAAAACCTCACATTTGCTCACATATGCACAGATGCCTGCAGTAAAGAAGGAAGACTGAACACAGAGTTATGAGACTGCTGTAGTAAGACTCCTGTCTCCTGTAAACTGACACCTCTCCCAAACACATTATTAATCATAAAAAGCTGCAGCTAACTATTAGTTAGACGATGACAGGTAGGGGTTGAGGAGTGGCAAGGAGAAGGAGGTTGCTTCGGAAATGGGGGCTAAGAATAGTGGGCGTCTACGGTTGTGTGTATATGTATGTATGTTGTGCTTCATGTGCGTATCTGTGCCCATGTGCATGCATTTTTGTGTGTCTGTCCTTATCCTTTCTAACCTTCTCAGTATCTCGGGGGTTACTAGGACCTGCTTCACAGCAGAAAAACAGCCAATAAGCCACAAGCCATCAGCAGCCAGGTCAGATTAGGTTTCTGTCATTGGCCTTTGTGCTGATAACAGTGAAGTGAGTGGCACTTCCCTACCGCCACTTCACCTCGGCCATCCCACACTTGTCAGTCCTCCACCAGTCAGATAGGGTCTGTCAGTTAAACATGAGATAAAGGGAAAGTCAGGAGGAAGGGAGGGGGTTTCGCTGTTAGTTTATCACCCTAGTTGAAGGGTTTTTGTTACTGATGAGCGTCGCAGAAGGAATAGCCTAAAGACAAAGGGGAAGGGAGAGTTGACTGGCACATTAGCTGGAATCACTCTGTTTAATCTGAGGAGACAAGCGATCTCTTGAGTTGTGGGGATGACCATGGGAATGGGGATATGGAAAAGAGAGAGAAAGAGGACATAACTGTCTAGACCAATTTGCCTCCACATTTTCTGGGCACCAATGTCTCTCCCAACTCTGTGGCTGTTTGTCGTTCTCATGCACACAAATGTAAAATGACATAGATACGTGTAATCAATATGAAACTTTCACTTTTCACTGTACTTGTTCTTTAAAACAACTATTTTTTCTATCTTTCAATCTTGCTCATTTGAGGTTTTCATGGTCTTCTACTTGCAACCCAATTAGATTTTCATAAGAGGCTCATCCCCTTTTCACACATATCACTGATGATTAGCCTTCTGGGATAACTTCGACAGAATAGTATCCTGGATAGATTTAGTCAGTCTGTCAACAGGCATCAGTTCATGCAGGATGAGACCCATGTCAAACATTACCTCTCTATTTCGGAAAAGAGACACATCTGCCAAACACTGTTATTGAGCTGACACTACAAGAGCGTAACCTAGCCGCCCCATAAATATTAAAGGTGTATGGTTAAGAAATATTAATGTCATATTCGATCAATCATTATTACCCTAGAGGAAAATCCTGTTTGAGGTGTAGCAGCATTAACAATTTTTAGCTTCGGAAATGTCTGGATATCCTACTCCTAAAATGTGTGTAACAATGAGCCTCCTCTCTGCCTGTCAAAATATTTTGCTTTTTGTCCTGAGGAATCTGTTCATTTCAGTGAGCTGTCTCAGTCATGTTGTCACTAAAAAGTTGAAAAGCCTGTGTCTCCACCTATAGGTGCAAATATAGAACTACTGTCCTAACAACTTCTTTTTCCCCCTGCTCAGCGCATCAATCAGTACACAAGTTAAACACAGAAAGATAAGAAACACTGTTGAAATTAGTTCATGAAAGAAATGAATATTAAATGATGCAATACATATTATACTGGTAAAATCTAAACTTTTACAGAAAATCATATTTTCTGCTCTCATCAAAGATAAAATAGTGACCAATCTGTCTTCTTATAAACAAAATGTGCGACATCTTTACTTCTCATAAGCACTGATAACTGTTGTGATCAAAGTCAACTTCGTGTGTTTGAAACAATACTAACTCATTGTTGTATGCTATAGACCTCACTTTAGGCAATTAGAGAATTATTGCAAATTCCGACAACAAAACAACAACTACGACTATTCCTGAAGGAATAGCTGCTTTTTTGTTGTTATTTAAAGACACTGTGCTTCCCCTAAGAGGAAGAAAACAAAATTTTTCCCGATATTTAAAACAAGCACAAAACTACATCCTTTAACATGAAAATATATGCTTTAAGTTAATATTTGAAAGCAAGTGGACACTCAGAAATCTGCTGTTAATGATGATAATTTCCACGAGAGTTTGTTGAAAATAGTGAAGCAAGAGACAAACAGTTTAAGTTTTTTTTTACAGAGCAGACTTTAGAAGCAATATATTTGTAAGATTGGAGTAAATACAAGGACCATACAGACCGTACGGCAAATATACAACACACAAACATACATGTCAAGCATAGAAAAGAGAAGATCTTTGATGTTTTTTACACATTCATATATACATTGCAGAGCATTAACATATCACAGAAAATTAATATTGGAAGATTTTTCACATAATCTGTGTTTCAATGTGATGTTTTAATTTCGTAACATCTAAGAAAAATTCATATGAGACATAATTTAAAAATGTATCTAAGGACAATACCATATGAACAAACCCCAGCCCACCTTAATAAGCGAAATACAAGTCAGCACTGACTTTTTCCTTTGCATGGTTATCTTTTGTTGTGTTGCTGCTGTGTAATTAAAATATGCCGTGAGACTGTCATTAACAAATACGTGGCTACAAAAAAACTCAGGAAATACAGGACGATATTATAAGATGGTGTCTAATACATGAATCTTGATTATATTTACCAGTCAAGAGGAGTAAATTAGTTTTTAGCAATGTAAAGTACAAAGCAAACAGTGAACAGAATGGAATGCTTGTTATGTATGTGGATCAAAAAGAAGACTATAGTCTATAAAAATCTGTTTGGGTTTCTTACAAAAAAAAGGAAGTTTGTGATCATTTGTCATCATGATCTGATCCCTCCCACCAACATTCCTACTGTATCTCAAAAGGAAGTAAGTTATTTTGGTTTCAGGAAAAGATCTTTGCTATTTTATCGAAGAAAATGAGGCTGGGTAATTTCCGTATACTTCTGAAAGTATTTTGTTTGCTTGTACACAAACTTTTTTTTTTATCCTTTCTACAAAACAGAGAGTACAAAGTTTCAGTAGGAGGATTAAGGTAAAAACATGCATAAATGTGAGTGATGATGGTGTCCCTGAGTGTGTGCATATGTGTGTGTGTGTGTGCGTGTGTGTGTGTACTACTGTGTCTCTGTCTTTCTATATGGTCTCCACATAATTGGCAGGGAACAAGCCTTGACGGCCATCTTTGCTCCACCCCCTCCACCAGGCTTTGTCCACCGTTTCCACGTCCGTGATGATGTCACCAGGTTCAAAGGAGATCTCAGATTCATCCTCTGTGGGAACCGCAAGATAACATGGTGAAGACCCACTAATCACAGTGTAATTACTATAAGTGGAGGCACTTTATGTGCACATGCATGGCGATTATCCTCTAAATGGCAGCTTACCTGCTTGGTAGTCATACAGAGCTCGGACGCACATTTGTCGCTTGGCTAAAACCTGAAGTAGAGAGGAAAAAGGAGTCAGGAAAAGCGTGTAATCATGAAATATATGTCTTGCTTAAGTAAAAGTCACAATACAGAATGAAAATAAAAAGGAGGAAAAGAAGCAAAAGGAAAACAGAAAGAAGAGAAAACTAAATCACTCTTTTCTTTCAAAACTTTCTTCTTACACTTGTACAGCTGTCTACAGAAACTAAAAACTCACCACTGAACAACGCTACAATGGCATTGTAGTTTATTCTAAATCCCACATACAATCAGCTTCAACATTAAAACCACCAACCGACTAATGTACAAAACGGCTTTTTATTGACTCAAACTTTATATTTGTGGCCCACCTTTAAAGCTTTACTGAGTGCTTCAGACTGGACAGGGAAGTCCAGCTTTGTATTTTATACAAAAATACCAGCTTTGTGTTTTATTCCTCAGCAATCAGGACTGTCTAAATGATAAATACAAGGAGTGTAATCTCCTGCAGAGCAACATTTTTACTGCAGTTTTTAATATAAATTGTTTAATTCAAAAAAGAAAATATTGCAATTTTTAGACCAACAAGTTTAGGATAAGTAAAATATGTGTTTGTAAATACGGTACCTCTTCTCCATTTTCTGAGATCTCCTGCTCCTCGTCCTCAAGAACGTCATCCTCCTCTGGGGTGACATGAAGACTGTAGCACACACTCAGCTCCTGGGAGCTGAGTTCTGTGTCAGATGGACTCAATGATCGCTCTGAGGAACGCCAGTGTGGAAAGCATTCATCACAGTCCAACCAGCACAGAGAATGAATGTATTAGTGTATTATCACTAAATTATTATACATTATATAATATTGTTTAGATTGATTTGTTGCCAAACCTATGCCATTCTGTTCCTGTGTGTTCTCTCCATTTCTGATCCCGTTGGTTGATAGCACGACGATGTCATGATTGATTTCTTGATAAACAAGTTCTGAAAAAAATGTTTTTTTTTTTATACATTTAATGCATTTTCTTCTTTTCTAATGCATTAATTTTAATATATATTGTTTGTGACAGCATAACACATCTCATTAATCAAGATAAAATACAAAACAAGTTACAAGGAAAATATAGCTACCTGTGACTGCTGATACTTCCTCTTTCTCTGAAAGCTCAGCAGGCTCAGCAGAGGCCTGACTGTCTTCTGATATGTTGTTCTCCTCTTGATCTTCTTTTGCCTCCTCTTCCTCCTGTACCACCTCTGCTGGCTCCTCCGGTAATGCAGGCTCAGCTTCCTGTTTTGAATCTGTCTCCTCTTCCTCCTTGTCCTCTTCCTTCTCCAGTTCTTCCTCGTCCTCTTCCTTCCCCAGTTCCTCCTCATCCTCTTCCCTCTCCAGTTCCTCCTTTTCCTCTTCACTCGCCAGTTCCTCCTTTTCCTCTTCACTCTCCAGTTCCTCCTTTTCCTGTTCCTCATCATCTTGGTCCTGCTCTTCTCCCTCATCCTGTACTGATTCTGTGATAACAACTAATGTCTGGGGTTGTGTTTCAGTCTTATGTTCCTCGTACCCCTCCACGTCCTCTTCCTCATCTTCCTCCACCAGTACAGCCTGGGCTATGTAGCAGGTGTCTGAGACCAGCCCAGTGTGCATATGAGTGGCAGTGTTGAGGTCTGTTGATTGGATAATTGTATCAGTACAAAACACAAATAAATTGTACAATTGTGTCCATGGCTACGTATGAAAAACAGAACCATAAATAATCCACAAGTCAGGTTCTCTGGCCACACATGTTAATTAACTGAGAGAATCCATTACTTTTGGAATATTTAATTGTGACTGCACTGTACAAATATTCTGAGCTCATTAATATCTGTGTAACAGGCCACTGATCCATAAGTCTTGAAGTAGGCTTTTAATTAGTCACAACCAAAATTTAACATCAGATAATTAATACTTGGCAAATAACATATTACTTATTACTAAGCACAGTGATATGTTCATCCTCACACTAAATGGGCATTGTGTTGTTTATGTGACATTGAGACACTGGAGGTTACTTCAAACAGGACAGTGTATAGATTTCTAAATAACCATTTGTCTTTTCCCACCATACCTGTATTGGTCTGTGGTCTCTCAGGAAGAGGTGCTGTTGGAGCCTGTGGAGGTAGATCAGCCCCAAAGAAGAAATTTATATGCACTGGCTGGGTTGGAGTATTCTGGGGGGAGGCAGGTAAGGCATCTGAATGTGACTGAGAGGGATTGTTTTCTACTAAAGTTGGGGACAAGGAAACCAAGACAGTAGGAGAGGCCGGCGGTGCAGAAGGTTCTATAGGTGATGGAGCTTTGGGCTCAACAACAGCCTGAACTTGGTTGTTAGTTTGTGGAATGCTGTGCAGGGCTGAAAATGCATGTCCTGGGTGAACAGGTGGTGTGGGCGGTGACACTGGGGCTTTCGGTCTTTGTGGCGAGGTGACGGGGCGGAAATCAGGGCTCGTGGGGGGAGAAGTGGTACGGTACAATGGGGAGTGAGGAGTGCGGGAGAAGGGGGAGACAAGGGGAGAACTGCGAGGGGAAGATGCAGTGCTCTCTTCCGCCTTACAGAATATAAAAGCTGTGTCTGTCAGGCTGCGCTGGTACCGTCTGAATGGTTTGCCTGGAGAGAAAGAAAACAGTTTGTGAGTAGTTCAGAAATGAAAATCGTACACATTGTATATCCAAAAATGTCTAGTTGTTTCAGCTCACACACAGTGCACATACCAGTACGGGAGGATCCGGGACTAGTGGGACTTAGTGATGACGAAGATGACAGCTGCCTGAAGAACTCCCTAGGGTTCATGGATCGTTGTGACACTAATGCTGCTGCCTCCTACAGGCCAATTAACGTAGGAAGTCAGGAAGTCAGCATAAGCAATTATTAGACTTTCCAAAAATCCAGAATTTTGTGTCAAGCCAGGACTTTAACAATGTGCTAATGTAAAGAAGTATTAATAATGTTGTAAATAATGTTTCACTTACTGCTGCTTTCTCTATAGACTCACTCCTTCTAAGACGCGCCCTCATATCTTCCTCATGCTCCTTCTGCTGCTGCTCCTGTCATTCCATAAACATAACGCCAATCATATTTACACTACACATGCACACACATCTTAATGCATTTAATCTCCTCATTTTAATTAGAAGTATTTGAGATTGTACAACACGTGACACATCGTCCAGTTTTCCCTGCAAATTTAAGTCAGTCTACTCTTTGTTGCTGTAGCATGAATCCGTTGCATGAGTCCCTGCACATCAGTAGATGTTGTGGAGGGCAACTGTGGCCCTCACGTAGCTCAAAGGGTCAGTTATAATGTCCTCCGAGAGAGTAACAGATTTAGAGTCATCTCACATATCCCAAGGTCACTCCAGTTCGTACACAGGGGAAAATGAGTTCAGGCCAGTCTGACCTAACTCTAAAGCTGGAAGTCAGCAGCGTAGGTGTCCTTCTTGCCACTCGGCAAAGCACATGAACAACCTATGTCATGTACAACCCGCATCATTTTCCATGTGAAAAAGAATCCTAGAATAGATACAGTATGCACATCTGTCCTCTCACCCATTTAAATTTCTCCTTTCTGCGCAGCTCCTCTTCTTGTTCAGCCTGTTTTCTTCTGCAGCGCAGAGAAACAAATTAAACAAAGCAAGTTATTACTGCTGTGCAAATACAACAAACAGGACTGTACGTTGTTCTTCCAGTCTATATGACAGACTGCCACTAGAGCGCATTAATGACAGGAAATTATTGTCATTCCAACCTCTGTGCCTCAATCATCTGTAGTTTCTCATCCATTTTTCTGTCTCTCTCTTCTGCATCCCTTCGTTCCTTCATAACTCTTTCTCTTTCAAGGCGCCGTCTCTCCTCTGATGCTCGTCTCCTATCCTCTTCTTTCCTCGCCTCCTCTTCACGCTTACACAAAGAAAAGATCACAGTGACACGGAGACTATATGGTATAGTTTAAGCTTCAAATAAAAAATAAAAAAAACTCTCTTTAATAGCTTTCCAAATGTAAGTGGCAGCAATCAACTAGGTGAAGCAACTTATAAACTCAAATGTGGCTTAACAGAGATTGGGCTACTTTGGCATACCTCTGCACGTGCCCAGAAAGAGTCTCTGTTTATTAGTCTCATCTCCATTGCAGCGTTGGTTTTTCTGTAGTTGGTGCCCTATATGAAAAACAAAGGAATAGTGACAACACATTTTGAGAACACATATATTTTAGTAGCTATACTAAAATATTCTCTTTAAACACATAAGCTATTGCAGCTGAGAGAGTTTCTAGCTCATACTGTGTCACATTGTCTACTGCATATTAAAGTCTTTGTCGCCATCTGATGGAAAGACAAGATATTGCAGACTCACCACTATCTCCTCCTTGTCAGTGGACCTGGAGCTCCTCCTCACCCACTGTGAGGAAGCATGGGCACTCATCTTGCTGAGCTCAGCTCTTAACTTTTCCTCTGTCACATCCTCCACCTTCTCTGCTCTTATGAAGACATGTGCTTCCTGAAACATGGAGGGTAGGTAATGAAAACAAGGAGATGGCAAGTAGACTAAGACAGATGTGAATTTAATCCACCCTCACATATTGTACTGGGCTGCTAGAAATCCATACACAAGCACACCCCAGTCCCTCTGGTGGTTTTGTCTTGGTCTGGCTTATGAGTTATGCAAAGTTGGAGCCAAACAGTTGTGCAACAGCTTCACTTATAAGGATTGTGAGAGAACAAATACACTCCCTGGTTTTAGTGTGAGGACAGGAATGCACTGAGATATGAAAAAACACTACTGGCAGATCATATTTTACAATCACAGACCAAAACATAGCGTTCCACTGTGGGTGATAACTGTGGGTTGAACTAATGTCTGTGTACATCTACTAGGCATTTATATGTAACCAGGACAGAATAAGTTCCACTGAGTCCAGGCTTGCTGACGGAGAGCCAGGTCTGTCAGCCGCCAACAGGAAACCACAGCTTGATCTGAGTGACAACACTGACACTGACACCGAACAGAACAGTCAATGTGCCCTATAATACATGTCAGTACAGTGTATAATCCATATCACTCTTGCTGTCACTGCCAACAGCACACACACAGACCAGACAAGCAGTCCAGAGTGCTGCCAAGGACGCCAGGAAAATCATGGAAAAAGACAGGTCCACAATTTACAGCAAAGTTTCCCACAGAAAAGCTCATTGTCTTTGCGGAAACTCGTTGTGTCTTACAGACACCAACCCACATCCTCACACGCTACAATTGATGAATAGGTACGTAAACTCATTAAGTGAATAAAGTTAGAGTAGATATGTGCTCACAGTATGGTATGGTAAATCATACACAATTTATTCTCAGATTTTAATCTCTACAGTACTGTAATAACTAATCAATCACAAAATCTTTCTATTCAAACTTATATTATTGCTGCAGTGGTAACAACAGTTATGTCATACTCACTCCTATCGTACCATCAGCAGAAAATCTCAGTGTGGTCAAGTGAAATATTGCATCTAAACCAACAATCTTTTTAGGATTCATGACATTGATGACCTTGGCAAGAAGATTCACAGTGGGTATAAGAATATAACTTTTCTGGTAGAAATAGGAGCTCAAGATGGTGTGACAGGTTGAGAGTTACTTTCTAGCTATAATTGGGCTCAACTCTACACAAACTGTCTCTCTGCACTGGAACCAAACTGTGACAGTGTCTCTTCTACACAGGAGTTGTTCAGACTGTGAGAGGCAGTAGGAGGATGTGGGGAACTGTGGCAAAGTGTCCCCAGTATGTTCCAGCTGATTGATGGGTTACTTACAACAAATGTCATTATTTGCAGAATTTTGATTTTATTACAATTTGGAAAACAGAAACGATCAACTTGCATTGACAGAATTTTTACAATGTTCCTGTTGCACCAATAGTATATTATAATCTGAACAGGTTATGGCATTTATTTTTATGTAACGAGACCTCCTCTGTTGAAATAAGACAGAAAGAGCAATACACAACTACTGTATGATGGTTGACATGAAAAAACCTAAAAATTATGCTTTTTTAAAAAAATGTATAATAAAACTGCTGTTCATTTTTTCAACTCAAATCTCCTGTTCCTCCTGACAGCGCTTGTTCAGATCTGCCTACTGTTCCTACTGTTCTCCACATCCTTTTATGTCTATCATCTCATCTCCTCCAGTGAATTACTCACAATATTAATATCTAATGCCACCACACACACACACACACTCGACACAACTTCAATCTGATATTATTTCAGTGGAAATATCTGCACCCTATTTTTGGTTTAGTTGTCATAAGTTAATGCCAGCCTGGAATACAGTATGTAACACACCCAAATCTGCTGCTGCAGACTCGCCTTGACAAAACCCCCTCACTGCTAGCTGGAACATGCAGAGTACAAAGTGAATGAAAAAAAAGACATAAAGAAAGAAGACAAAAAAGAAAATAACAAAAAACAAGTGCCAAGGAAAATTTTAACTAACTGTATCCAAGGCAATGAAAGTCTGAAATGAAAGCGTCTAAGAAAACAAACAAAGCCCTCAGTTATTATCACCTGTCAATGTATGGATGCAGGTTATTTTTGGAGTTTTCTTTCCCTAGGTCTGCTAGGACAATGTCAAAAAAGTCACATGACACAGGTCACAACAGGTAGTCTAAGAGTTTCCATATGAGCATTACTGAATGTAATATCTTATACCCTCTGTAATGCTGTAAAGGTATACAGAATCTAAAAACAAATAAAGGTACAAGCATCAAAGTTTACACCAGTAAAAAAAAGATACCTGTGACAGTTATTTTATCTTTACAGAGATGCAATAGCAGTCACATTTGCGACCACAGGTTATTTTCATAGTCATGACACAAGTCTGGTGGTTAATGTATTGTATATGTTTATGTTCTAAGATTAGAGATCACATTTCTCCCACAAATCGCATATGGACAGATGATTTTCTTCACTCCCCTTCATATTAACCATGTGAGCATTTCTGAAATTCCTCATGAAAATGTACAGAGGCCCAAGGGTGCTCACACACACACACTGCCTCACCGATGGGTTAGGGGTTTTACAGCAGCTCACATTATCCAAACTCTACACTTTTTGTTTAAAATAGAGACAAAAAACGACAAACATTCCACAGATGCTTCTGCAGTTGACCGGGTGATGCCTTTATATGGAAACTAGCAAACCTCAGGGTCAGCAGAACATTTTCTAATGTTCTCTCTCTTTTCTGCTAAATAAACACAATTTAATTGGCACAGATACAGAAAAGATGTTCCAGCTAAGACGGTAATGGACCAAGTTGCTGCTATATTCTACACACACAAAACATAATAATTGATACTTTATGAATCCTTGTGGACATGCTGCCCCCTTGAAGAATGTTCAGGGTTCAGTGTCTTGTCCAGGGACACTTCGACATGTAGCCAGGAATCTGGGGGAAACTGGGAAGCAAACCACTGACCCTGTGGTTCGCAGACTACTGCCCACTGCCCTTCCAACTGCACCACAGTCACAGGGTAAATAACCTAAGTTCTCCATTCAGTCTAATTCCTGTGTCCTATCACTACTTGGGTTTGTGATGTGACTTTGGTCTGCACCACAAACAATGGAGGTTTCAACTGCAAACTTTGCAATCTCACTCACAGTAGTGGCATAGCAGATAGACCAATCATACATAGTACCAACACACCAATAGAGCAGGAAGCAGACAGAGGACAGGAAACTTGCAAAACAATACAAAGTAAACTACCATGTGTAAATATAGAATTTAAGTACAAAGTCTAAAGTCCAGGGATAAAAAAGGGGACAAGTCAAAACATTTGAGAAAACGTGTATGTGTGCAATGGTTCGTACAGTAATGATTCTGCTAAAAATGTCACAGGCGGAATCTTTAATTCAGTGGGGAAACCCAATAAACAGATAAACTACTATATTTTGTGATTAAGTGAAAACTAGCATATGTCACATCTACAGGTAAATAAAACATTATCATCTTCATCGTGATCTACTGCACCTTGAAGAAGTTCTTGATAGCTGGAATGTGGCTGGCACATTCTGCCCCCCGGTAGTCATCCACATTTTGGCCGACCTGTGGACAAACACAGGATGTAGACACTTGCATTCATATCATTCCCCTCTCTCTGAGTAGACAAAAAAAACACCAGGAAGACTGAGGAACAACAGGATTTAAAATGATGTCATAGAGACTAATCTGTGTACCACATAACTGACTTTTGAATTTGAATGTTGAATGTTTTCTATTTCTTGGTCTAAGCCATGTGTCCTTCATGAGCTTCTGTCTATATAAATTGATATCAACTGTGAGTGGATTCCAAACCAATCAGCAGGCAGTGTTAACCTGTATGTTCACACCAATGTTTAAAGTAAATAACATTAGGAGAACAATCTAAAATGTATTTCTCCAAATGATCAAGTGTGTTTACACGTTCATCTTGCCCCATGATTCATAAGCTTTATTGCATTTGACTTTTTACTCCAATGATGCAATACCACAGCACTTTCCCACATGTCAGATGCCAAGCCTGTGTCAAAACATGACCATACAATGTGAAAAAGCCAAGCAGCTTATTTTATTAAGCCTTTACCAGGTTTATAAGTGCATGACTACTTAAGATGTTAAATCCATTTTCCTGGAGCTGCCTAATAACTTCTGAGTGTGTCTTCAACACAATAGGCTGCTTACATGAATCATTCTGCCACTCACCCAGATGATCATGGCAATCCGGGGGCTTCCTGTTTCCGTACCCTCCACTTTACACAGTCCATATTGAGGCTTGGAGATGTGAAACCTTTCTGCCAGCTCTGGCACACCACCAGCTGTACAATGAAGAAAAAAAAAATAGGATATTACTAATGGAGAGACTGACAACAAAACTCCAACATATTCTTTCAGTGAAAATGTTATAATGTGTTTTTAAATGCAGGACATGCCCTTTTTAAGTTTTATTCTTTGTAGGTGATAAGTATTCAAAACTAATATTTCTGTCAAAGGTGTGAACGTAAACTTTACCTCCAGAGTCAGCCAGTTTGAGCTTGTTAGTAACTCCATCATATGCAAATATTGCCCTGTGGACATATAGACACAGACGCTGGTCAGCTACTGAGAAATATAGATGTAGACACATAACAAGACACATCTTTAATTTCACAAAACAGCTAGTATTTTATGAACTTCTACTTGTTTGATTTCCATATGTCCAAGAGTGAAGGCACATTCAAAACTTCCATATCCATGCATGAGCATATAGACAGCTGAGTATGCCTTGTGTCCATAGCACTGTAAACAAGGGACACCCACAGACATACATAAATGCATAGCAGATGTTTTACTGCACATACTTTGTCCAAACCACAACAAGCTTCCTTGCAGAGTGAGGTAATTCTACAATGCACAGAAATTAATTCTCTTCAGCTGTGGAAAATGCTGTATTTTACTTTCTATTGTGCTTGTTACCCAGAGGTCTTTACACTACGTGAAGGTAGCACAATAACATTCATTCACAGTGTTGTGAATGTGCCTCACGGATAGATGCTTCCTGAAATAAATATAGCTGGGATCGTTCACAGGGTTTTTGATATTTTACAGGTGAAAACCTGCCCTAACACACCCATCAGTCAGTTAAACTGCAGGTCACTATGGCAACTCAACAACCCACGATGTGTTTTCATGCTGAACGTACAGAGCGACTGTTTTGAGATGTGCCCTTATGTTTGTTAGTTTTGTCCTTCAAGACAGAAAGTGTTGCAATCCGTCAAACGTATCCTAATCACATGGACTTATTATTTTAATGCACCGTTATCCATACCACTAGTTCATGTGTCTGTGCGTTTAAGTGACTTTATGAGGTGACCTGCAGAGAGATGAGCTGGCAAAGCTTTTAGAGCTGTGTGTGTGTGTATCTGTGTACATTTCTCTCTGTAGGACTCGTGCGGATGTGTCAATAACATCTGGAGCTGTGTAGCGAGAGCGTAAGGCCACGAGCAGCCATTACAACAGACCAAAGGTGAATGGTCTGAACATGTGTTGGGAGGAGCGAGTAAGTAACAGAAACAGACACAGAGACAGAAATAAAAAGAATTAAAAAATGTTGTGGTCTACAACACAGAACTCTCAGTAAAAACAACAGCACACTGACATGCTGAAAACAGGCCAGATAACTAAGTTAGCATCTCTGAATCACTTTTCCTGACACAACAAGTCTCTGTCTGTCCAAAGAACAAAGAGCAACAAAAGTCAATCAGTGTGTTTGTGTGTGTGTAGGAGTGATGAGGACACAATAACCATATTGTGCGCCCTACTGAGCAACTGCACCATGGCCCTGCATGTGAGGAGGCAGGCTGACACTGCTCTTTCATTTTTTTATACTGTGCTAATAATGTTGTGTTTGCATATGTGCAAAACCAGGAGTCTTTAAATAAGATTTTTCTTTAGCTACGTTGAAATTGATGGTGGTTCTGGTTCAGCTGGTAGAGCAGTCATCCAGCAGTATGATTGTCAACTCCTCCTGGCCAAATGTCCTACAGCAATATGTGAGCATTGTATCACCTAGATCATTCACATTTCCGATTAGTCTGGCTGCAATAATTATAGAAAAATTACACTACAAGCATAAATACAATGCTGCATTTAATGATCAGTGGTCCACAAGACATTCCTAAAAGTCACCATTCACAAGCAGTCAAGGTCAAAAGTAATTGTCCCTCTGAAGGAGTTGAACCTAAATGGAATCTGCTATAATTCATATGGTTCAGTGAATAAACAAAATGATGTTAAACTTCCTCATAGCTAAAATAATAGGATTACTATAAAAAAGCCTGAAAATCTGTTCTGCATTTTACCTGTTTGTAAAGCTGTGCTTATAGTACACTGTAATTTACTGTAACAGACAATAATATCCTAACCGAAGTGGTAAACCACTCTAGCAGTGTGTGGTGTAGTTAGTGATGTAGCTCTCCAAACACAAGGTGAAGTATCCTGAGGGTATTTTCTGTCTGCACCACTTGGTTAGTGGTTAGTTAGTGTTTTAGAGTAGTATTATACTTGGTTAGTTAGTGTTTGTGGTAAAAAAAAAATCCCTAACAGAACTGATAGACCTGCAGACACATGCAGGTTTCTTGAGAGCTCCACCGCTGATGAAAAAAACAGACTTTCTTATGTCTGTACTCCAGCCCACCTCTAAAACAAGCCAGCTATGATCTCAGCCCTCCAAAGAAGGAGGGCGGAGAAGAGAAGAGAAGAGAAGAGAAGAGAAGAGAAGAGAAGAGAAGAGAAGAGAAGAGAAGAGAAGAGAAGAGAA
>JAUYWH010000027.1:9920868-9977092 GCA_034779795.1 Ctenopoma multispine | reverse complement strand
AGAAGAGAAGAGAAGAGAAGAGAAGAGAAGAGAAGAGAAGAGAAGAGAAGAGAAGAGAAGAGAAGAGAAGAGAAGGGTGTGAAATGTAGTGTTGCCCAAAAAAAATAATGATGTCATAATCTTAAATATCAACGTTTTAAAGTAATTATTAATGAGAAACTGAATGAATGAAACTGGCCAGCCACTCAGAGCAGTAAACAGCAAGTAAACGACCATTTATCTCTGGCACCACTAAGAACATAAACACACACACACTCACACAAAAGCACATGCACACACATTATACTGAAAGCCTGAGCCAATAACAATAGGGATGGTTTGTTTTGTACGACCAGCGCCTCTGTAATACCTCCAAACATGCTACACTCTGCCATTTCCAGATGAATATAAGAGAAACAGTTGCTGCTGTAAGCTGTGGTGGAAAAGGTCTTATATTCACTTATCCAGACGTTCCACTACACCACGCTGAACTACAGTATGAACCATTTAAGTATGATAACACACAAGAAATGAACAATGTGCACACATTACGTGTTCATTTTTCCCTCCTCCTTCTGCGTTGTGACGTTCATACACATGATTGTTCATTGTTATCCAAGAAAAAAGAGAAAAATGAACCTATTAGAATATTTTTTTGGGCCCCAGAACCAATTACCTTTTTTCATATTCCTTGTTCACCACACCATACTCACTCACTCTATATATTCTGTTGATATCTCACCATCGTTACTACTCTAAATTTATTATTTTGACCCATGTCTCCCACAACAGCATATTTCTTTCCCTCCTACTTCCTGTAGCACAACATACCTCTTTCACAAACTGAAGCAATATTTCTCCCTCATCTTTCCTCCCTCAATTCCACGCTTCCTACCCTCTGTTCCTCTCTGACAGGAAGATCTTGTCAGCTCATGGGTCATTTATTCCTATCTTTGCCAAGGGGTGAGATATGAGAGATTTGTGGTTATGCATGCTGTTGCAATATAATAAACTGCAGAGAAAGAAAAGGAAGATATGAGAAAATGGATGAGACGCTGCCCAGATTAAGTTCTCCATCAGATCATTCTTTGCTTCTTTTTCTCATTTCTCCTCACCCATGTACTACACACACATCTGTAGTGGTCTCACTAACGCACATAAGGCATTTGTCAAGACCTATGATTTGAACAGTGCAGTCTTCTGAATGCTTATTTCATGCTGTTATTCCTTTCAGATTTGTATTTTCAAGCCATGTTCCTCTCCACTAGCTTCTTTCTGTCCACTTCATTTTACATCCTCTCGTTCCCCTTCAGCCCCCCAACACCTTACTCTTGGCTTAAAGCTGACCTGGGCTTCCAGTACTATTTTTAGTCAGTCTCTCTGTCTACCTTTGTCTGCGTTGGACTGCGGGGCTTAGAGACGTCCCCTTAGAGCACAACACTCATTTCCTCTCACCAAACATGGGCAAAAGAAGTCCAGTCAGCCTCAGCTGCTGAAAAAGTCATTTTTTCCCCCCTGTCCAGCATGTTTTTCATATAGTGTCCATATAGTGATCCCAGTGGTACACGCATTCCTCTGTCCGTCTGGATTGCAGAGAAGTGGAGATTTATGAGTAGAGCTTGAGAAATATGAGTAAGAAAGAGAAAGTATTTGAACAAGAGACTGAAGAAGAAAACAGGAACGACACTACATTTATATGGCTTTAAGAGGCCTACAGAACGGTAGCCTACAGTGAGTCGGGGTGAAGTAGAATCACTGGCTCTAATATCTCAATAGAGAGAAATGTATATACAGTAATATACATTATTTCCCACTAGAAGTGCAAATAAGTGGAGTAGAAAAACGACTGTATATCCTTACCCATCTTACTCATCATTATAACTTTACAAAATAAATGACAAATTACAAATTAGTTACCCACAATTTAACACTCTTTAAGCAGTAGACTATTTCCATTTATTCTACTGTGCTATATTGTGTTCAATTCCAAAAACGGTATATTATTATGTCAAAAGTGAAAAAGACTTAGGAAAGGTTCACGTAAATCGCTGGCAGTTGGGTCGTGATATGATGGTAGTGCACAGAAACATTTGTCCAATGACTATAGCATGCCAAGTCCCAACGTTTACCCTGTGACTGTCAGGATATCCTACTGGATACACACACACTCGCACACAAAGCTTTGATTTAGTCAATGGATCCCATTTAGTAAAAACTAAAATTAGATTAAATAAAGTAAGTGTTACTATAGTTGAAAGACTTGCATCTGGAAATCCCACTATGCTTCACTGACATTTCACTCCTAAAAACCTGGTCTTCGTGAAATCATGACGAATCCAACTGCTGGCAGTAATTTTACCATAACAAAAACAAACAGAAACTTTGTTGCTTCACCTTTTGCGCTGACAATTCAGATGCACAGTCACAATAGTTGTGCAATTCAACTGGAAGTATAAACTGTCCATTGGAGCGCATGCTTAAATCCACCCTCTGAGTAACACTGACTGATCTGTACAGTATTTGACTGGGTGGAGGACACAATCCCTTGGAGACTATTACAGACCACCTAAGCTATTTGGCCTTAGAGAACGGTAAATAGGCAAAATCAAAATGTACGAAAAAAATTAAAAGAAAGAACAGACAAAGCTCAGTTAAATGTAGCTGAACTTCAGTTTAAAAAAAAATAAAACAACAGAGTGTGATTCAGTAGGGGGTGAGGTAGTGAGAGGCAGAGGGAGAGACTGGATGGATGGAATGCTGAAAGGAGGAGGGGAGGGAGGAAAATGTCTTTTCTCAGCAAAACACGGAGCCAGAGAAGTTTAGAATATGACAAACTAAACAAATAAGTAATTAAATCACTGCCAAAGACCAGTGAGCGAAAACAGCTCCCTCCATGCTGAGGCAGATGGAAAAGAGCGGGGACAACAGAGAAACAGAGAGATAAAGTGTGCCATTGTACAGTATGGGAGACTTCAACACAAAATGTTCTTAAACGACACATTTGCAACAAATACAGATGAAAGACACTATTAGAATTTGGACTGGAGAATGAACAAGCTGAACAATAGTGAAGAACACGTTGTCAGGTGATGAACTGTGAGGCAGCGCATGTAGCAGTGGGTTGCATGCAACAACAGTCGGTCTCGTGTTACAGCCATGAGTTAATCCACGGATAACATTAGACAGCCATTGTGTAAGCAGAGCTGCACATGCACTAATTACTTAGTGACCAAAATTCCCTATGCTTAGTTTAATGCTAACCATCGTGTGTGTGTGTGTGTGTGTGTGTGTGTGTGTGTGTGTGTGTGTGTGTGTGTGTGTGTGTGTGTGTGTGTGTGTGAGTGTGTGTGTGTGTGTGTGTGGATCTGTTTCAGCAGATTTAGTCTCAAAACATAATGTGAGAACAATATTTATTACCGTGCTATGACATGTCACAAACAGCTTAGCTTTGTGCTTGGTTAGAACCAGGACAGATGCAGGGTTTAACAGAACCATGGCAGATGAAGTTCAGTATTGTGAGGATGTGTACTTGTGTAAGACTGACGGGGCACAAGGAGAAGGATCTATCCCGGATGGAGAAAAGCCACTTAAAAATACGGTTCACACTGAGGAAAACGATGAAAAGCACCAGGGGAGAGGTATAAATGGGGAGAGGGGGACGTTTAACAATGGCACAATGGGAAACAGCAAGCGCGTATAGGAGGTTTCCAAGGGGGCAGAAGAGTATGTGGTTATTGGGGGCAAGTGTCTTGATGGAAGTATAACAGGGAAACTGACGTGAATCTCTGTGGGGAGAGTTGTTAGGACTTTTAAAGGTAGTTATACAGTATGTTCAGAGAGTGAAGGAAGGATGGCGCTAAATAATTCTTTTCCTGAATCTGACATGGGGTAGGATAAATGGAGAGGAGAGGAGAGGAGAGGTGAGGAGAGGAGAGGAGAGGAGAGGAGAGGAGAGGAGAGGAGAGGAGAGGAGAGGAATTAGTGATGATAAACTCTAAAATCACGGTCCACTGGGATAACTCTGGCATTTCCTGTTCATAGCGTCCCATACTGCTCCACACACACCCATACACACGCACACAAATAACCTCCCTTCTATATCATGGGTATCATACCATTATAATATGATCGGGTCTTCAACTGTTTCCTTCCAGTAAATGAAGCAGAGTCTCTCAAGAATTCTATACCCACTTAGGCCTCATTTGGCCCATCTTTTCTGCAGCCTCTCTTTTCTTTTCACTCATTCACCTGTCTTCTCTTCTCTTCCTTTTCCCTGCTCTATCTACCGCCAACTTCAATCATTTGCTGATTTTGCTTCTCAACAATCTTTAGAAAAGACCACCCTGACAAACTTGTCTTCACTTACTGCGAGCCCTTGTCTGTCTTCTCACATTTCTCTCTCATCTTATTATTCCTCGATATTTCTTACCACGAGCCCCTGCCCATTCATTTGTACCCCCTTCCTAGCCTCCTCTATCCCTCTCCACTCATCTCCCCCATTCCATTCAATCTCTCTTTACAAACAAGCAAGCTTTCCCACCAGGGTTGTCAGGGACAACGGCGCTCCCAAGCTCTCCTCGTCCATCCACAACCCGGTCCCCACCAGCAAGTGAACAAACAAGACAGGAGAAAGGAAAGAGTAGGTCCCAGCTGAGGCCCTGCATCCAGTGTGACTTTGCTGGAAGATGCTAATAGTTAACCCCCAATGTCATGATTATATGGTGCTTTTGTAACCATGGTGAAGTGAGGGCTACTGCTTTAGCAAATTGGTTACTCAGCTGATGACACCTCACAGTATTAGGGCAGCTATGGGAATGAATCTGAATCCCTCCCAGTGTCCCAGTGTATGTATTTGTGTATGTGTGTAGTGAATGTGTAAATGCACACTTCTATTTCTAGTGCATGTGTCTGATGATCTCATAACTGTGTAATTAAGGGAAAAATAACAAATAAATGTATTAACGTCTGTCAAAAGATTTGTGGCTGTCAGACTCGGCTGGTATTGTGCTTGGCACGCTCACAAAGAAATGAGCTACAGCAACACATAACATGATGAGACATTTCAGTGTGCACTTGGCTTCAACATTCATTCCTTATTGTCACGTTCACTAGACTTGATATAAATATATTAGAGAGAAGGGAATGGATTTTATAGCAGAGGATTTTCCAGAGCACTTTTCATTTGACCTTCTTCGAAGACCATCATTCTTGTGAGTTACATAATTCTTCAGCAATGAGACAGCTGTGTGGGAGCTACTCTGGACTTTGTGGAAGAAACACAAGAGAACTCTGTGTCTCAGTATCTCCTGCTTCAGCACTTTGAAAGCCAAGCATGGGAATAACATTAAGACAGGTACGTCACTAACATCTGCAATAGCAAAATATGAGATTTCACGTACCTGGATGCCAGTGGCTTGGATTCACAAATCAAGTGTTTGGAAAACTCTACAGCTCAGACACATGTAAACATCAGCAAAAGAATATATGTCTGTAATATTATTGCTGCACAGACATCCTTCAAAAGTGCCTCAACAGGGCTTAGTTCAATTAAACAAGCAATTCAACTCAATCCCAGTTTAGCAAAAGTATCTCAGAGCTTTTATCTTGAATTAAAAAGTGCAAAATTTGTTGTGTTCAGTGCTGTAAAAAGGATAACTTTCCAGTGGAAACAATGTGTGGAGGGCATCTGGATTAAGGTCAACTCTGGGGAACTGGACTGAACAAAGGGGGGAATTTGACAGAAAGGTCAGGTGTGAGGGCAATTTACTAAATATTTGATGGGACACTGTTCACAACCTTCTTTATAACAGATGCCCCGACATCTGCCTGCATCTTTTGAAGATAAAAGCTGTAATAGCTCTTCGCTAATAATCTTTAAGGTATTTTTTCTCCCAGTAGAAATCTGAAACCAAGAAGAATAACACCACCGCAGTCATGAAACATTAATTACCAACCTTTTGCATCTTCTATGGGACAATTACAAGTCACACTGCAACACAGTGTCAATTTGTGGTCTTAGACCCAACAGTTTGCATGCTAAGAAACCCAAACACACAGAAGCACACACGCTATACACACACACACAAACACTCAGGATAACCTTTTGCAGTCATGTCTCATCGTGCACGATACCCTTCTATTACACTGCAGCTTCATCTTAAAATCTAGATAAATCTAAACAATATTTAAGACAGTAGTAAGCAGTTGTTTAGTGATTACTGCTCAAATCATTCTCCAAGTTCATCTAAACAGAAATACGTATAACAGCCATTATAGCTATCATTGTCATCACCTCCCAACATGCCACCCACAGGCTTGCTCACATAAGAAGTTAGGCAAGTTGGGGGTACTGATTTGCAAAAAGCCAAAAGGCCAATTACACAAAACTTACACAGGGATTTTTTGCCAAGTGCAGCACTGTATGTCTGAAACCACAACCATGGTGGTCCGCTAAAACCTTTGGAAACCTTTACGTATTTGTGATCTAATGGAACAGATGTGCACTCAGTCTTTGCCTTAATGTCTAACAACACATTTCCTCTCATGCCACTTTGCTTCAATGTCTTCACTCTCAGTTAGTTAATTAGTTAATTCCCCTGTACCTCACTTGTAAGGTCAAAATGAAAATGTAAATTTCAAACCAGAAGCACTCGAGTGGCCCAAGTACCACTCTGGACAAGCCATGTTAGTGTCTAGCCAAGAAAGCCCCTCTGGTCAGGCTCATCTTACTAGTCCTTGCAACTGTACTGTGACCTCAGGGTAACCATTACTTTAAATCTGGAATCTTTTGTTATGTTCACAGCTCTTCCTTTATGGGCCTGTGCACACAACGGTATGAAAAAACAGTCACATCATTTGCATGCATTATTTCAGTTACAACAAAGGTGGTGGTACTAGGTTTTCACAGCAGCCAGTGATATGATGCATTTCTTTTGAAATCATACAGATCAATATCACACAGGAAGCTACTGTGACCTTCTCTCTCTCTCTCTCTCTCTCTCTCTCTATAAAAAGAGATATAGACAGAAGATGGGAAAGAGAGAAATTGAGGGTTTGGTGGGCATTGTTCCAGTGTAACTGTTGGCTTCACATTTATAGTATACCACTATTTACTGTATATCTACGTTCGATCAAACATATCCCGTTATCACTCAGCATGACAACAACACTGAGCACAACCTTTGAAGCCTTATCCTGAAGAGCCAGAGGAAACCAGCCACACTGCTTGTTTACCTCTCTGGGATTCCAGAGTCAGGCAAGAGAGAATTTGTTTCAACTCAGAAAGAAATGACAACCTTTACCAAGCGAGACGAAAGATTAAACAACCACTTGTGTGACAACACCTAGCATTAATATGTTGTTGGGTTTCTTTTGACAGGTGGGTCTTTGTGGACAATAAAGGAACTTGACAAAAAGCAGAACCTGTGCAGGGAAGTTCAGACAAGTTCAATGCTTAGAAACCGACATGGTGATAATTATTATTTATCTTTACAAAAAAACAGAAATGACCTACTGCACTTGCATATTCAATCTCCGAGTCAGAAAACACTGTGCACCTACAGTATACACCGCAGAAACACTCAGAAACAAGGGCATCTACACACACTGGCAACCTTTTGTTTTACTGTCCTCCTTCCCATCCTCTCCACATAGCCACAGGTGTATTCCATTTAGTGTGTAACTTTAGACCTAGGAACTTTGGTTAATCATGCATGAACCTGTGGAAAGTCTGGCTGGTAACGGCCACACAAACACCCCAGGCCTATGCTGAAATGGCCCATATGAAAAAAGCCTCCTCCATTCGTTATCAACAAGAGAATCTTTTCAAAACAGATCAGAAGCCTGGAGAGGAGTAAATAATCTCTTCATACTGAAATAAACACGGGTAAGATTGATTACGTAAATTCTCTCCAGGCTGTTAAAGGCATATAAAGTAAATCAAGGTAAAAATAAAGAGAAATTATCCATATATCCATCCATATGACAGGTAATCAATTCAGTAAGTTAAATAACATGTTGTATTACAGTACTGCAGGCACATTATCTAACAGCTGCAAAAGAATAGCATCTAAAATATTATTTATACTGTATGTATATTGTTGATTTCTATTTAAAAACAGTGCTAAAACTGAAATTTTATATCTGTAATTGAATCACCATTACCATTAAGCAACAGATCACTTTACAGCTCCATTGCTGCCAATAATGTCACGCGAAGGCTTTTCTTTCAACAATAAATTCTTCTTGACTTCTCTGGAACTTTTTGCACTTTCAAACCATCTTTACCTCATAATATAAAATCTCCCCTAAAAAACCTAAAACAGATTTTGTGAATTTTATTAATTATTTTGAGCAATTTAGGGATAATTATATTACACCAGATGCCACCTGAATAATAATATAATAAAACCTGTAATGTCACTAATGCAGCTTGTTTTTATTTTGGAAATGACTACAGTGCATGTTTAATTCTTATAAATGAACCAAGTCAACTCCATGTAAACTGAATTACTCTGTTTCTGAAAAAAAATCTACTATTTACTTAGTGGATCACTGCTCATTGATTGTAATAACCCAGTTACATATGTAATAGCACAGAAGTATCAAAAAGTAGAACTCTCTGAGGAAGGTGTGTCGCAAAGTCACCCACGACCCACAGATGTCTGGAAAGAGTCCGCACCCAATTCTGACGAACCGAGGTCAAACTGGTCCATAGTTAGTAGGAATTCCCAGCTGATATGTTTTGCAAGGCTGAAACAATGCTGATTTATCTCCCCCTTTTACGTGCTTGACTTGTGCTGTAGTCTATTTGATATTTGACAGGAAGACACGTCTCGTAATAAAAGCTAGTTTGGAAATGTGTTCTTAATTTGCACTATCCCACCAACTGAGCTGCAAATAGCTGTAAAATGTGAAGGATAAACTACTGACTGATGAAGGGTATAGAAGTTTATATTGGGTTAGTGCTAGAATTAGTATTTTTTATATAAAATGAAAAGCTCATTTTCACACTGTCATTGTCACTAGTGACATTAGTGACAGTGAGCTTGTACGTTCTATTTGACTCCTTTATCTTGGAGTTAACTGTAAATAGTAATTTCTGCTGCAAAAATTATTTGAAAGAAGCATTTCTTGTTGACAATGTCCTTGAGAACATGTTCATAATTTCCCTTTCTTTTTGCACAAACAAATCACATGCCAACAGCACACATTTCAGCGAACAGGCTTCAGGACCTCAAGGCTACACAGTGGTGGCAGAAACATTCAGTGAAACAAACCTCCTACCCATCACCATGCTAATTTTCAGTGCCCCCAACTCACTTTAATAGTCACTGCAGGGTGTGTTTGTACATCCAGTACAAAGAAATTCAAATGCAAACTCACACGCACACACCTCAAATCCTTTCGATACACACACAGAGGCTTGTGTGGCGGATGCCTGTCTGGATAGCTTGACAGAGGGCATCGTCTGTTCCCCCTCCCACCTCTCTATTCAGTACCAGCAGAGTTATTTAGTTTTTTTCTTTCTGTCCATTTGCACAGCCAAACCCATGCATGTGGGTAAGAGAAGGTTTGTGTGATTGTTTGATAGACACCAGGCTGACAGAGACTATGAAATCCAAACACACAGATGAAGAACTGTAGAATTGGTCAATTGTCAGCATGGAAGTGTTGTCATGGCACAACACTTCCATAGTGACACTGAATTTGCCCATTTTTCAAATTGTTCCAAATACAAGATGCAATGGAAACTAAGCATGTTATGCCTGGATAGAGGACTTTTTTCCTTCATAAAGATGTAAGATTTCAGCTTTCAGCTTTCCACTCATGTTCTGAATCCCATTTCCTCAAGAGTATATTGTGTCAAGAAAAGCCACAAGGTAGGAAGAAAGAGGGCCAGGGAGCCCTGTGGTTGCGTGAGATGTGACGCAGAGGACGATTCAACAGATATGGGTGGAATCTGTAATCAGCTGCTACATGAGCAAATGTGTGGGCTTGGACCATAGCCTACTTTGGTAAACTATAACTTCATCAAAGACAACAGATACTTGGAAAGAGAGGGACCACAGTATATAAGCCTGTTTGATTCTGCTCAATGTGGCCAGTGCTCAGAGCCGACAATACCACACACACACACAAAAGCTATAAGTGAAGAAGAAAAAAGCAGATGACATAAACAGAGTGGGAGATTGGTATTGTTTGGGTAAGATGGATAGGTCACCATGGTGACAGGCCAGACAAGCCCTGTTACAAAAGAACAGAATTTGTCAAGTGCTGGGTGCTCAGGTTACAGTTTGGTGTGGTCTCAAGTATACCAGTGCAGAATGGAATAAATCATTTCAGCTTTCCATGTCTTAAAGAATTAGTTGACAGCGAACAACTTGCCACTCAATACGTCCTAAATAACTTTTATTTACGCACGTCCTAGATGTTGCTCAGCATCGGGTGATTAGTATTACTGTTTAGTACGCCTGCTCTGCTCATCTACTATGCCGTCTGTCAAATTAAAGAGCCTGTCCCTGAAAGACAACCCATGTCAGAGATCATCACATCAGCAGAAACATGACTCTCATCGCAAAGAATGAAGCCTCACAGATGCTGGAGGAGAACAGCGAAGTCATGAAGTCACGAACCAGGGCGGCGGGCCAGGTGTTAGGCTTTGAGTCACAGCCGTCTGGCATGCGTACTGGACGGCAGTTCACGCACGCACGTACACACACGCACACTCACATCAGCTCTCCGAGGGGAGGGTAGAGTCTATACATCCCTGTGCCACTCAACCAGCCTGCGTGCATTTATAATTTCTGGTAAACATAGCACAGATAGCGTGTGTTAGCCATTTTCCTGTCACTCATTGGATTAATCAAAATCAAGTTTCCTCTTACGCAACAGCCCCTCTGGTTGTGCGTAAGCAGCTAGAATCGTTCAGTAAAACAAGATGGAGAATATGAAAGTTTCATCAAAGTTACTGGTTGCGCATGTCTTATAAATATCTCCATAACAGTGCAGATGTGTAAAGGTGCTAACATTTAACGTTATGGTGTAGACAAATCAGGCTCTATTACAGAAGGCAGAAGTAATTTTGTTCAACAGCGCTATGTGTTACCAGTTAGTGGAGGAACGGGGGTTCAGGATGTCCTCTTTGGCTGTGAGCAGCGACAGGCTGTAGGTATCAAGGTTCACCGTTCGCGTGCTCATGATGGCAAAAGTTTCCAGACCACTCCCGCAGCTTCTCTCTTCACAAGTCCCGACGGTGTTCGGGGTTGGAGGATCTGCTGGAAAACAGCCACAGCGGAATGCTGGGGGTCGTTCACAGACAAGAAAAGTGCACTAAAGCTATGCAGGTTCATGCACTGTGAGAATTCAGTTCCAGACTGGAGCGATCTGTGCAGGCGACGCTGCGCGTTTACAGCGTGGAGGAGACTGCGACTGCACACTGGTCTTTGTGCAGCGGGGTAGAATAAGTTTTCACGAAAAAGCCCCACCTCCCGTTGAGAGAGTAGAAAGCATAATGACTTCATTAACTGGGTCGCTTGGAGGAAAAGTGTTCACTATGTAGCTCTCATACTCATTAAAATCAGTCTCATGTATCCTCCTTAGCCTGACATTAACCTGGTAACCTTAGTCCAGACAAATGCTCTGACCTGACCAACACAAACGTCTGCTGAGTTGTTGAGGAAACAGAGCAATGCAGTTATTGCACCACATCACCAATACTTACATAATTCTGCTGGCAAATAATAGCTGAAGGTTAGCAGCATGAAACAATCCTTTTTCTATTTATTTTGTAAGTTAGTGCTAATTTTGAATAATATTAAGCTTTGCTTTGACCAAAACTCTAGAGAGGAATTAGTGCTGTGGTTTAGAGGGGCTGCAGGGGTAGTGTGGCAGCTTTGGATCTGTCAGTGTCTTTTTGTCTTCGATTCGGCCCCCACTGGCCCTTGGCAGCCTCCAGAGAAGCCATTTCGAGTGCAGGCAATTTTGAACAAACCCCCAAAAAAGGGACAATTTCATGGGAACTGATTCAGAAGCAGGCTGCACATAAAAAAGAGCAGTTTCAGTGTTTAAGAGTGGCCCAGGGTTTGTTCAGTGGCTGCCCAACAGTGACACACACACACACACACACACACAAATGGATTACATCTTCACACACCTGAACAGTGACTCTCACACACACAGTTTGCAAAACCTACAGACATACAGTACATACACACCGTCATGCACTGACTGGGTCAGTCTCATGGTGTTCCTTCGTTCTTAGATAGTCTAGGACAGATGTACACAACAAAACCACAGGTTTTTATGATGATTTGAGATTTTAACTTCATGAAATGGGATCTCAGATAACTTGATCAAACACTACATACACATTAACATGCTTTTTAGCTAAGATTTGACCTGGAAACAGAGGCCATGTAATCCTCTGGTGCTTATTGGATTGACACAGTCGCCCGACACAAACAGCAGTGAAGATAACCACTTCCTTTTACGGTTTCCATCGTCATCGTTATTTCCCCTTCTTTGCATACATTTTTTTTTTCTCTCAGGGTTGCAGCTGTTTTTCAGTTATATCACAGTCAGGGAATTAATCAGCAGGTCTTTGCTGCAAATACAAATCTTTTTCTGCCTTCTGGGTTTAAATGAGGGGAATTAGTCCTTGTGAAATAAATGATATCTCTGGTGTTTAAAAATATTGCCATAAGTTAAAGTGGAAAAAGCAGTGATACAAATCTGCCATGATCCTGAACTATTAAGCCTAACTGTATACACACACACACACACATTGTTCTGATTTGGCCTGCTTGTAAGCCAGAGGGACAGGGGACATGACATCCCCATGCCACTATTTTTCTTACAACTTCCTGCTATTAGAGGCTCTCCTGCCCTCCCAGCCTCAGCCCTTCACTGTGGATATGAACTGCAGCGTTGTTATGCCCCACTTCAGAGGACTTTGGCATTTCCTCTGCTGGGGTGCGACGGCAGCTGTTGTGGGAGATGGGGTTTAAATGTGGGAATGATTGTATGTCCAGTGGGGATTTGGACATGTGTTTGTGTGTATGTGGGACTAATAGTGATTTTCTCCTCATTTACTGAAACTCCTTCGCTAATTGTCACAGGCTTTTTGTTCAGCTTCCTGCCTTTCTGGCAAAGCCTAAACTAACAGAGTGTGGGTGACAGAGTGTTGAGTGGTCTAGTCACAAACAACATCCTCTCACAGTCTCCTGCACTATTCTTAACTTCACAATCCATTAATGAACATGTCTCTTTAGTAATTAACATACCTTTAATAAGTCCTTGTACAGGAATGTGTACTTGTACTTGAGTGTTCCACCATCTAATGTTGTGTGGTATTGCATAACACACAAAACATAATCTCCCTCTAAAATAAACTTATGCTGCTAAGCAAACCCTTTCCTTGTAGGCATGGATTTGTCCAAATCCTGTTTTTCTGGGTCATATTAAGGCTTGTGTGGCAGGTTTATGTGGGCTCAGACTTGATAGGTGTTAAAAGTCTGACATGTGTTATGATTCAGGGGTCACAGCTTGATCCTTGTCCTCCTGTTTTCCTTAGTAATAATATGTTTTCCACCACCCTTTCTGCACGCTTTGAGAGGTCAAGACCTACCTACAGTACCTCCTTACATGTGATCATGTGTTATCTTAAAGACTATACGTGTGTGTATGAACACTTGTAATGGTTGTAATTTTCTATTCAAGCTGTCATAAATATAGCCTTTCCTGTTTGACATTATTCCATTGTCTTCTGAGCGAACTGCTGGAATGTATCTATCCTTTTAGCCACCAAGCCATATTTCAAAAGCCGGGTTTTGCTGTACTATAGAAATCATTAAGTCTATTAGCTTGTATAGACCAATAGTAAGTTATCCATATTGGTTTTGGGTGGGCAAAGTTACGTTTAAATACATTACCACTAAACAGGAAGTGTAAGAAGTAAGTTTGCAATGTATTGTTATATGTAAGAAGTTACATTCTTGTGTTACAAATGTTTCTCAACTACGAAAATGTTTTTGGTGTCCTTTAAGTCCACATGGTATGATAACTTACACTCTATATGCATGATTTACAGTAGAACACTTCAGAAAATGCCTTAAGTCTTAAAGGGCACAGTTTTCAGTAAAGGAGACTTCAGCTGACATCTCAATCTCACCTCCTCCTGTCATGTAATACTTATTTAAGTGGAGGAATCATGTTATTGCTTTCCTGGGTGGATGTGGGAGAGCCTTGCTTAGTGGTGGTGGTGCAATTGAGCAGAAGTTAATTATAGGGATGCTCCAGTGGTGCACACACACTTATCTGACAGATTTATCTGGCAAATTAACTCACAAATGTACCTGCAAGTACAAGTCAGACATACACTTTACTTGTGTGAGAGAGAGAGAACCTCTCGACATATTTTGTGTGAATCTGGATGTCTTATCCTCAGGCTTCCAGGTGAGGTCACTGCTCAGCTATGTGCCTTCACAACAACCCTGAGATATCCTCCCCCTCACTCTTAGTGTGTACATGAGTCTGTGCATGTGTGTGTGTGTGTGTGTAAGTCTCTGAATGCCTGCATGTGCTCTGTGCACATTTTAAATCACATTTTAACCTCTGTAACCATGAGGAAGAACTGATAAACAGTGACACTACTTTTGAAGTGTTTAACTTCCTCATCATTTCAAAGCTGCCTTGTGTCAGTAAAATATGACAAACATAAACAAATGACCGAGTAAAGCGGAAATAAAAAGAGACCACAAATCTCTCTTAAAAAGGGAGCCTTGTGCTTTCCCACACAAAGTAGCTCCCTAAATTAGACTATAGTGCCAGAATGATATAGTATTCATAAACATTTCTTTGAGAGACTTGATTTAAAGGGATATGCATGTGTACGTGTGTGGGGGCAGACACTTGAGTTTATAGAGCAGACCTTGGGGAGGTCTGGACCAACAACATGTAGAGAGACACACTTGGAGGAGGATGAAATATAGAGGAATGTGCTGTCACTCCTCAACCAATGGTCACCTATTGCACATTTTCTATTACTGGTTGGTCCACTTCTTTATTAAATGTCAAAGTCATGCCAAGGTTTGTGTGTGAGTGAGTGTATTATTGTATCCTTGAACATTTTGAAGCTTAGAAAATGTGTCATTGCAGATACGAAAAGCGTTCTCTTAGGTTTGTTCAACTCACGCACATTCAGATTTTAAGCTTCCCCATACTTAAGATTATTCCAACTTCTATTATACCTGTGTGGTTCATGAAGAGCCCCAACACATTCACACGTTACTGCGAGACAGTGTTTCGTCTTCGTCTCTCAAATTCAGATCTTCTTATCTGCCCCCGAGGGAACCCTGGAAAATGAGAGTCAGATGTGGTGATGTCAGTGTGTCTGTGACTCTGAGGTTGTTTTCATTGAGGCTGCGGTCCAAGAGCAGGGGCAAGGTTAGTGGGAAATTTGAATGCAGCCCACAGATCAAAAAGCTGACACAGCATAAAGGTCTGTAATCAGTGTTAGGGCCGACGCTTTTGACCATGGATGATGCTGAGGTAATTGCTACAAATGCACACTTGTAAATTCCCCTATTTACTAAAGAATAGAGAAAAGCTGGCTGTTAAAAGTTTATGGTTAGGTAACGTGAGGTGGTGTGTTTTCATAGAAGAGTCTGATTGTAACACACAAACACACACACTGAGATCAATATGGCATATGGACACAGATATTCCACTACCCACAACCACCACTTTCCCTCGTCAACCCTCTAAACTTAAGCATCACCAGCCACATCACTAAACATCACCATAGCAAGACTCGGCCCTCTCCCCTCCTGTTTCTGTGGCTTTCTGTGATCCTTTACCAGACTCACTTTATTAAAAGCCCCAGCTCATAGCATGGGAGCCACTGAGGATGAACTGCTGATTCAATCTGTTTTACATCTAAAACATAAAACGTTAACAAAAATAAACATATTCCTTGAAGAAAATTATTTAGTAATATGTAAGACTTTGCTTAATATAGAAAATGTTAATGATTACTCATGACACACTGATCATGTTTTAGGTTTAGGGTGTGCTGTGGTCATCATCTTCAGAACATGCACATGTAACTTTCACTGCATTGAATGGGATTTAGTGCAGGAACATCCTAACAGCAGCTCAGTTTTGTCCCTGAACCACTAAATATCAATAATCCTTGACATGTTCTATAGGGCCCCATCTGAACTCTGGGTCTCATGTATCATTCTTATAATCTCTCCCTACTAAATGTAGAGAAGCTGGTAGTGAAGGAGGAACTGTGCTGATGGATGGATGGTTGCAGTGTGTATCATCCGTTTAGTATGAAGTCATATATTTAGTGTTGTTTTGATTTTCTTGTTTAAAAAAAAGCAGAAATGTTATGAAATGTGACAGAAATATTTGTGTGTGTATTTGTAGGACAATAAAATAGTAATAAAAAAGTTTTAATTTACACTGAAAAACCAGCATAGTATATCTAAGGCATAAAACTAACTTTGCTGTTAGACTGCTTTAACATAGGAAATACTTGTATACTATTACCCTATTTGATCAAACAATTCTTTACACTGCATGTGTTCAGTCAATCAGTACACCAGGTCTCTTTAGGCCTTTTGTGAGACAAAGAGGAATACATTTTCTCTTTGCATTTTAAAGTCATTAAAGCACAATGTGAGGTTTACAACCCACCACCAATCCTCATTTATAATAATGCTAAATTATTTGATTATTTGATTTGAATTATAATAATTACACAGTAATCAACTTTGAGACTTATGATTCTAATAAAATAAATAAAATAACTTATTAAGTTATTAAAAAGTAATTAAATACTATAATGTGCATCTTATTGTTAGAGGCAATTTCAAAGAGAGGACCAAAAATCACCATCCTTTAGTTCTAAAGAGGTTTTTCTTTGTTTTTCTTTTCGTCAGTGTTGTATTAACTGTCTTTAGCTATTAACTGTCTTTAGCTATGCTACAGTAATGTATGTGTGCTTCTCTGCACTCAGACTGTTGCTGTCTATTGGTAATCATGTGTTAAGTACACACAAGTCTTTTTATAAAACTGCAGCTTCCTGTTTAGGAAATTCAAATTGTGTGGTATTGTATCTTAAAACTGAATAACATTAAGTGGAACATACTCCAGAGAAGTTAATTAAAGAAAAATAAACACAACAAAAACTGTGAGTTCAAAAGTTTAACAGTTTTAATAAAATCCATGTCAAACATCAAAATACGTAAATGGCAAAAACAACAACAACAAAAAAAAACTTTTTTCTACTTTTCTTTTTGAATTTTTGTACAAATCACAGTGGTTCAAAAATATTAAAAAAAAATTTAGTTTCAAAAAATTTTTTGCACAGCAGCAAAACATTCTGATTGTTATGTATTTTCTTGAAAGCCCTTAATACGTTTGAGTATGTTGTGCTGTCTTTTGCTTTTTATTGTCATAAACAAATGAGCAGTAAATGAGTCAATGAATGTCAATAAGTGCATAACAATACTATTAAGTACAGTATATATAACACACTTAAAAATGGCAGAATATACCAGGGGTTAATAATACCATCTCTGTCTATATAAGCACTCTTCCAATCCAGCCTCTCTCTGCATACAATCCTATGTATACACCAGCTTAGTACATAAATACAGTATGATGAGTAGTTATAAGGTGAGAGATTAATGTCAGCTGGGATTCATATCAAATTTACAACACTGTACTGTACTGTACTTTGGATAACAACTATTATCATTAAAGCATAATATATATAGTTGTTGCAGCTTATATCTGCCATTAATCCAACTAGTAGTTCACAGATTCTGTTCCCCAACTAAGAATGCACGGACTTCAAGTGATATTGCAGCTAAACAGTGGAAGCAATAGGAAACACTACTCATTTTGGCTTAGAGAAATAAGCACGAGGAAGTGTAAAAGTAACAAGATATTTTAACTTTTATGAAGAAAACTGGTAAATATAAAGACTTAGCGTACTTATCAAAAAAGTATTAAGCTACATAATAGAAAGTGCAGGCACCTGAATTGTGGTTTGCTGGGTTTGTTGGTCGTTTAATTATTCATCTGTTGTCATCTGTTGTGTAGCTTTAGCATAGAAAATGTTACATAATGAACTTGTAAAGCTCCATCTATTATAGTTATCACTGGAAGTTATCACTATGACCCCAATAGCCAGTAACTGCTTTATGCCTCAAAAACATTAAAGAAACATAAGCCAATCCACAAAAGCTCTAAAATACTGCACAATAAAGAAAACTGCCTACTTTACTTCTGTGCTCACAGGACTTTTATTTTTTGCCTTAATCAACGTTTATTTCAGAGACTGTTCCTGCAGGTAAAAGTCTAACATTTGTACAGAGCTGAAAGAGTGAGATGTCACTGAAGGCACAGCAAAGGAAACACCAAAGACACTACAAACAATGTGTTCTCTCAGTTACTAAGCCTTATGTTGAAAAAATAATGTCAGACCTGCTAAGAAGGAACAAAAGTTCCAACTAAAATAACTGAGAGTGGGACAGTAAATATAGAGTAAATACGTATATCACTAGCCTACATCAGAAAATGACGAGACGTGATTTGGCCTGTAGGGGTCAGTGTTGAATAAAGCTAACAAGGTTGAACATCTCTTTTCTGTAAATCAAGGTTTGTCTTTCTTTTCTAAGAGAACCTGGTTGGAGACAAAGATGGTGGAATGGCAGGACTAACTTCTGAGAAAAACTCAGCAACTTCCAGCCAAGCTTGAAAGTGCACCATCTTGTTGCTAGTCCATCATCTTTGCCTGTAGGCAGGTACTTCTCACCTTTTCTGACCTGTGAATCAATTTTCTAGTTCTAGTTTCTAGTTTTTAAGTTTATTTTGCTATTATTTCAATTTTAGAAATGCTCCATGATCTCATGAATATAATGAGTAACCCGAGGGTTGATAAACCACTGTATATACTGCTTACCAGTTGGAATTTAGATTTTTATGGTTTTTAATTTCATTCCCTGTACCCGAATACCCAATATCTTAAAAATCTAAAAAGTCTGATTGTATTGACTACAGTAATAGCATAAAAGACACAGCTGTAACAGCACCAGAAGCAGATTATCTGCATTAGTTTTTCAAGCAAATGCTTGCAGATGTCCCAGCATTTTATTTAAAGTTGTATATTAGTGATGCTACTTTAAGCTGAGTTAATTTAGGAAAACTGACAAGTGCATAATGTCATATAGCAATTTTGGGGTTCAATGCCAAATAAAAAAGGAGCTGAAAAAGTTGTGTTATTGAGCTTCTCACTTAGTTCTGGGAAAAACTGAAAGACTTAAGTGGAAATAATGTGCTACAATCATCAGGTTTAGAAACAATCTCACATAACAAACAATTCATGCTAAGCATAGAAATGTACAGACAAAAAAGAAGAAAGTGCATTCCAATAATGACAAAGTCAGGCCACCATGCAAATTTACCACATACGTACCAACAGTGGCTGCACCCTCTAAATACACAGGTCAGTTAGTGATTTTGGAAAAGTGAAACTTTCTCAAAGTCAGTGGTTTTGAAGTTACACTACATGAATCAATCTGTCATTTTTAAATAACAGGAATTGACCTGTGATTTTTTACCTCTCAATCAACTGGTCAGTGGAGAATCCAACGATGGTGTGAGTCCTAATTCATCCAAATAATGACCCATAGAAGAAAAAAATATTGATCAAAGGCCATATAATTACACCAACCTACTGTACAATTCTATACAGATTCTCCACACAACCACACAGGTTGGGTTGCCTCCACAGGTATATTGGCTGAGAGTGCATACGGCAACAATATAATCCATTTTACACTTACAACATTATCATGACCATTGTCTACCACTGTATCAACTCCTGCAGAACCTGTCTGCAGGTTTGAAATGATTTTCTCTAAACTCTCAAAAGTTTTTAGTTTTGTCCAACTATAAGGCACATTACCAAGACAAGAGACTCAGTGGGTCATTTACCAATCATTAATTAGACCAATATAATATCAATCTCTTCTATAGAGAACTTATAGCCAACATTGCAACATATGTAGGCTGCATGAACAGCTGACTGAGACTTGTTGACTTTTACTCAGGTTTTAACATTTTCATAGAGGAATCAATTCAATTCTCACTTGGGTCTCGTGAGATCATATATGCCTTCTGACAAAATTATTTTAACACAGCTCCCATGGAGAATGACAGAATGCACCACATGTCTCACACAATCTATCTCAGTTTCCTAGGTAATGCTGAGGGGTGCAAACCCACAAATAGAACAACGTGCTAAAAGATACGCATCACCACAAAGCCTTGTTTTCACATTCAGTACCCAAGCCCAAAGAAATTAGCACCCTTAGGGAGAAAATCCGATTTGCTCTGTCAACACTCACAAATGCAAAATTCAGGCTAAAGAAATATTATTTTCCTGGTTAATATGGAAGCTAAACAGAACACATTATCTTTGAGTATAAAAGCAGCAAAATACAATAGAAATCTACAAATTCTATAATCAGTAATGGACTGTGACATCTTAGACCGATGGATGGAGAAAAATTCAAAGTGTAAAAATGCTTGAGTCAAATCTGAACACCATCATTACGTTTCTGCTCAGTCGTTGCAGATTAACACTTAAAACCTAGAGAGATGCTTAAACTATGAACATAGAATCACATGCGTGTCTGTGTGTTCATGTGGACACTGCCTTGTTGTGTATTAAGCACCATTTTTAATTCCAGCAAGAGGCATGGAAGGCGATGTCCAGCAGTGACACTTTTATCCTGACCAGCACAAGGAGGGATTCAAATAATATATTATGCACCCTGCCTGTCCTACAAGCCTATTTCTCTTCTCATCTCTATTCCCTATTGCTGACAAAGGAAGCAGGGAAGCAGAAATGAAAAAAGTGAGGAATAAAGAATCACAGCTTTGGTATTTAGAATCTGTAGGAAATCGACAGGTACACTTTTTAAATGTACCAATAACACTGTGCATGTGTTTTAAGCTTTCTTCTAATACATTTTCTTCTAACTACTGAAACTGGAGTGAAGAAATCACATGCATAAAAACTCCTGTTTGTGTGAAGGTTAGTGCTAGGGCCCTGAGCAGTGCTGCCCCTAGTGGTGTAGGGGTGTAAAGGCAGGCTGGCTGAGGTGCTTCAACACAACCCAGTGGTCATGGATGGATGTTACAAGCACATTTGTTTAATACTGTACCCATCGTTCCTCTGTAGTAGATGTATCAAGTAAGGCTAGCCCTCGTTACCCGATCGCTGTTATAGTGTGGCCACACTAAAAGTCTCTGAAATGCAGTTTGGTGAAACTATCGCATCACACAACTGCTTGTGTTTCACGTTTTTGCAGGTGTGGCATGTAGGAGGAGGAGGGGGTGGATGATTGACACTAATGGCCACATCAGGACTGCACTGGAGGTTAACGGCTACAATCAAACATCCTGACTGGAGCATCCTAACATGTTAATGGTTTTAGGGTTACCTTTAACACCCAACACTGGGCTATTTACTAACAGTCTCATCATTGTGGTTGCAATTGCAGCCATCAAGGTCCTCAAACTTTCCTGGGGGTAGTGTGCACACCATCTACATACAACATTTACCCTGATAATAACGTCCTACAAGGTGCAAAATATATACAAAAGGTCAAATAATATCAAAATAATTGTTACACTGTCAGTGTACGTTTCTGGTAGTCCAGTGCTGGTTGTAGAGGGGTGAATCTTGGACACAGGGCTGTGTGTGCAAGTTAACAGTCTGTGTAGAAGTGAAGGCAGAGGTAAGCTCCCCAAGAGGAGCTGCAGTGGCCAATGTGTAATAGTCATTAAGGTCAATGTGAAGGATGGAGACTGAGAGACATTGAAAGCCCTTGCTCCCAGTCCAATCACTCAAAGGCTGACACACTGTGAGTGCTAGTGGAGGGACAGAGCTCTCGTGGAGGAGACAAGGGGCTGCACTGCAATGCTGCACGCCCTAATAGATCAGTGCATCTGGTAAGCACTCAACTCGGAAGCATCACTCAGTCATAATACTGCTCACATACACTCCCACATCCATGCACATACCCCTCGATTAAGTCTACAGTTGCCACACAAGCATACCAAAATGCACTCAAGAAGTCACCCACAATTAGAAAGAGGCACATACATTCCCCCAAACATGCTGACATTCAGGCATAGTAGCACTGAGAGTCACTTCCTCACTGATGGAGGGTTTAGAGGACACCTCCAGTTAAATGAGTTACAGACGGGGGTTGTTTCCTGGATGTGGTGACCCAAGTCCAGAAGAACTCAGTGGAGGAAACCCCTTAGGAGACATGTGGAGAAGAGGATGGGTGTCTCCAGAAACACCAGCCCCGTTTAGTATGTTGTTTGCGTAAGATCTCCTCCTCACGCTCACGCTCTTTCTGAGAGCGTAGATAGCGGTCCTCCTCCTTCAGGAACCACACAGGTGGCCAGCGCTGTTTCTCAAAGTGCCTCTGGTTTTCTACAGAGAGAGAGAGACACAACAAAAGATACCGTGTGTATGTATGTAAAGAGGAACAAAACCAAAAATCAAAAAAAAGATTTGAAAATTTGACATATGCACTGATACAAAAGAAGAAGTGAAACGTTTCTATTTTGAAACACTGCAAAATAGAAATGCTCTTGGAGGTGCACAGTAAATTTCAGAAGACAAAAAGGTGATTAAACAATGAATTAATAAAATGTGTGTATTTACAGCTTCATGAAAGGAGAAGGATTAATTTTGACTTTAATGTACCTGATATGTGACACATGCATTGGTTTAAGAAAGGGGTTTAAGTTGTAACAAGCTGTCAGTACCTGGAGACATTGCCTTCATGTCTTTGGGAAACTTGCGGCAGATGCTATTATAATTAGTGCAGATGTGATGGAGACACCAAGCTGATAGTTGCTTGGCATTGTGAAACTACAAAAGAAAAAAAAAGAGCAAAAATGAGAATGAGGCGTTATAGGAACTGTGAAAAAGAGGCAAGAAAAAAAAAAGTTATCATGATCTATGGCAAATTATTATTCATTACAGTAAAATAGATTTTTTTAATTGAAAAAAATTAACTTACATTCATTAACTTAAATGAATCATTAATAAACATGTGGAAAACAGTTTTGCAGGGACAAACCTGTGCAAGCTCAAGATACGCCAGTACCTGTCCATCAATGTCAACTCCTTTCACTGCCAACTGGAGAAGTTCATCCACAGCGTGCTGTTCTGAAGATGCGCAAGTTGTACACAATCATGTTAATATTTGGTGTTTACACGCACACATTTTAATCTTTCAGTCATAAATTCTTAACCTTTTACTGACTCAATGAGGCATCATCATGTGCACAGACAAAACACTGTCAGCACCATGTTATGTCACTGATACTGTTGTCAGTACAAGATATTCAGGTGAGTAGAAATTTATTGTACTTCAGAAACTGTACTTCACCTGTGAGAGCAACAAGGCGTGGCAAACACAAACGGTTGGCTAGAACAATCAACTCCATGGGCTCCAGACCAGGACAGGGTGTCAGTAGACCACAGTACAGGAACTCCAGTACTCCACGCATACAGGCTGTGCTGGTGTTAGGAATAGACACCTGAAAAATTATGTCGAGAGTCAAGAGGAAACACAGAAATATGAGAAATGAACTGCAAGTCAATTCAAATTGTATGAACTTAATTTTATTTTCCAGATACGTATATATATATATGAGTTCATATATTAATACTAAGCTGCATGCGTATGTTCTCCTACATCTATTCTGTATTTAATATAATGGTTAGAAACTGATGGGGTAATATCAATCAAAGTAGTATTTGGAGGTAAAGGGCAGTGGACATCCTATTCTGGTCACATCGTCTTTGATCTAGGTTCAGACGAAAGCACTCACTGGGGGCTAGTGGTGTCAGCAATATGGTTAACACAACAAAGATCCCAAAGCGTACACCGACTGTAGACCTGCTATATTGAGCACAATGATGAGCCCAGCCCGGCTACAGATATCTGCAAATCAGATACTCCTTTTTTAATCAGATATTCCTTTTTGTAAAAACATAAAAATGCAGATATAGTCAGCATGTTTTAGGTAATCATTAGTGATGACTGAACCACTCCAAAACATGCACAAATGAAACACCAGCAGTGGGGTAACAGTCTACTATGAAAGCAATCACCTGCAATGACCTCTAGATGTCGCCATATTATCAATTAAACCTTAGCTCAATGACAGGCAATGAAAATGCTTATTTTCAGTGGAGCCCGGAATCCCACTTTGGGTAGTTAAATAAATATTTGCTTACAAACTTTAAGTCAGACCAGCGGCAATTCAGAAACAGGTAATGCAGTCTAAGGTTAGGACAGATGGAAGGAAGGTAAATGATTATGACAGTGATGACCTGACCCCTCCAGGAGCTCTCTGAGTGTACCCACTGAGGTGCTCTTCAACCTCTATTCCCATAACCAATTAGGAGAATGTCAGCTTGGTGCGACCTCTCGTTATAAGTGAAAAGTCACAACACAGGGGTGGTCTTTGGAGCTTAAAGCCCCAGCTGGGACCAGAAAGCATTACTGAGTGGACACGTCCACAGTGATTGGACATTTATGGATAAGACCAATCAGCTGTACCGACAGATGTTCTTTTGCTTTCTCAGTCTGCCATCCTAGGGGGCAATTCTGAGTTTATCTTATTTGCAAAGCCATAAAGCTTAAGCTCACAGTGGATTGATGAAAAGGTCTAATGGTGGAAAGACACTGGAAAAGCATGTCAATAAGATGCTTCAAACAGGGTTTGAAAAACAAACACACAAACCATAAGGCCTCTAGAGAATTTAAGATTTATATACTTGATGTAGAGGGCCTGTGATTTTCTACAGTTCTGTTATAGAAAAAAAATCCCATAAAAATACTATATATACAGCAACAATTAATGTATGCTTAACAAGGATTGTCTGTGAAAGTCTGATTTAGCTTGTTTACTTGTTCCATAGAGCTCTACTGTTGTACAAAAACAAACCAGTTGTCTGTACTGTTGCACTGGGTGTCATGTTTTTTTTATTATGAAGCAATATGGGCACAATAGTTTAACAATAAACAGCTCCACAGAACAATAATGGTAACGACTTTCACAGTGCCTGGAAAGACCTGTAAGAGAGAGCCCACTGTGCAGGTTTGCTGTTCTGTTTACCTTTTCATTAGGATGTTAAAACCACCTGACTTTGGGCTAACTCTAGGAAATGTACAGTGTCAAGGACAGAGTGATCAATGTGACAAGTAGACAATGTATGCATGACACATGGGGGGATGTTTTCCGATGTGATGGATCACATGTAACCATAGTTGTATAAGATGTGTTGAGAGAGAGAGACTGAGAGCAACAGCAGACACTAATGTTACGCCTCCAACTGACAGTAAGGAACTGAGCATCCCAAACATAGCTACAGGAGACCTGTACTGCAGCTGCAATCACTCCTCAGCAATGCCAACTGAGAATGTAGATTCTGCAATGAATGACACAATCTGCAGTCTATACTGCAGAAATAGTACACAGAAGAGAACAGGATGAACTTTCTATTATATACTGTGCCACACAGACATTTAAGTGCACCTGAGCCCAGAGTGTTGGAGACTTTCTCCAGGTGGAGAAAAATAAAAATAAAACAACAGTATAACACAGGATCTGAAGGGGGAAAGTAGATAACCACACAAACCAGACATTTCTACAAGCAGGTACAGATCACAAAAAAGGTAGATGCAAGTTAACAAGCACTTGCAGTGGCCTCTGTCTCTCCAGAGACTGTGAAAGTCATTGCTGTCGTTCCTCGTGCTGTTGTTCTTTCGAAACTATCATGCCCATATTTTTCATAGTGCAACAGTGCAGATAACTGATGTGTCTGACGTAAGAAGGGCTTCTCACGTAAGACAGCAACTTGACAGACTTGTCAACATCAAACACTCCACTGGGAAACCACAAAAGCACAAACACACACCTAGGACATAACCTAGTAGTATACAATGACACATTCTTTGTTCAGTTTGCATAATTGTGTGCACAGACAACAAACCTCAGGAGGTGTACTGACTCATGATTTGTGATTAGTACACCACAGCTAAAACCTTTTTAACTATGACTGATGGTCAGTGGAGCTTTTCATTTTGTATCCACCTATAATGATGCTAATACAAATAATGCTTCAAATAATAATGGTAATAATAATAAATTAATCTGTTGAATTTCTGTTAGAATTAGAATAGTCATGTAATCACACAACAGCACGCACACTGAAATATGTGAGCCTAAAAATACAGAGAAGCGTGACATGAGCATGAAAATAGAACAGCACTGGCTCATCACATGCTCCTCTCATAGTTATAGAGTTACAGGTTATTTTAATTTTATATGGATTCATACAATAGTCTTTACAAATCTTTGAGAACTATTGTAATTTGACTTGAGTGAATGAGTAAAAGTTGAGTTATTAACATTAATAAGACCATGATTTAATAGATCTCAACCTCCAATTTTTAAAGAAATCTTTACAATCAATTCTTTTAATCCATATTCCCCAATACTACATTTCTTTTAGAGTAACTCGACAGAACCAGACCATCTGCTGTGTTAAAGTATAGCAAATGCATTACTGTCTCCTCCTCTAAAAGCTGTGCTTCTGCAGGAAGACCAGCGGTAAGTGTTTTAGCAAGCATGCCTGCTCACTTCTGCTGACACATTCTCCCAATCAAGCATTTAACCATGTGTACTTCAGCAAAGCAAATCAGATAATGGGAATTCTGAAAATGCAGTCTCTACATTATGAACCATTAAACAGCTATATTTTTGCCTGACCAGAAGGAGAGCCAGCAGACAATCCACTAACTGCAACTTGCTGATGTCACATAAAATCTAATTCACTAATTAGCACTGCAAAGCTTTTCAGTAGTGTAAAAATGCAAATACATTTATATGCAAACATAAATACCCTCTTGCCGACAGTTTCATTGTGCAGTCAGTCTTTGAGGCTTTGTTGGTAAGGCACCTGCCTTCTATGCTGTGCCAGCTTCATGCCATAAACAGTGCCACAATAGTCACTAACATGAACCATTTACAGTAACCATAGACACTGATAGCCCACCTGCAGAAACCACTCTGCACCCTCAGTAATGTTTTCACCATTGGCCACAATGGCTGCAATGGCTTTTTTAACAACCCCATGTTGTGTGCTATCCATGTGATTTTCTGTTTTTCTAACATACTGTACCTCTTATGACTAAACTAAATTTTAACACTTTATTCCTTTTCCGTCTATCTATGTTCATTTCTAAGAATTCTGAGAGCCTGAGTCTATTAACCTAGCCCTATGGACCTTGAAAGTAACTGTACCTCAGGGGATCTCATTCTACACACATTATGGGGAGTGTCAACTTAAAGACCTAGTTACATGAACTTCCTCTTAGGTTCAGTCAGGTCCGGGGCAAAGGCCACATCCCAGAGAAATAACATTGACCACAAGCTGAGCCTCAGGTGAAAGCACACCTGAAACAAGGCGAATCATCACTAGCTGACCACAAAAGAGGGACTCTTGTTGGTGTTCTTGAAGTTCTGATATAAGTAATATATGATGATAGTATGCAATATCTTCATACTATCATCTCACCTCAACTCAAAGGTTGCAACGAGTGAGGTCAGCAGTTTAATGCACATGTGTAAACAAAGTCATGTGTTTTATTTGATAAGGGAATCTATGGATTATATTCAATGGATTAAAACGCTACTTCAAAGAAGGAAGTCATAAAATAAACCCTGTGTCTCAATGTTAAACCAAATACTTATGGAATTTATAAAAAAACTTTTGTTTGATTAATGGCAGTGCATATACCAAACCACAAACCCTCAAACTACAGGAAGTCAAACGCTGAGAAGGTTAAACCACACATGAAACAAAAGAGGATGTATATGTTGATAGCCTCTAGGGGTCAGGTACCTGCAGAGTTTCACATTTGCAGGTGAAAAAAAGGTTTGTAGGTCTATATGATAACAGGTCTCAAGCATCCTGAGTAAACCTGCACATAGTAGAAGCACATAGTGTGCAAATGTGTGCATGTTTCTGTACAACAAAACTAACAAACCTCAACAAATCCATTTACATAATTTATTTATTATTTTATCAGATGTTACTGTTGCTGACCCATGCTGAATTCAGGTGGGTGATTAGGTTGCCTTTAAAGGATGACCTGAGTGTCCTGTTGTAAATTTCCCAGGATTCAGGACGCAGAAACTAAATCCCTCCTCAAAACTTAAAGGTAACTCCATCCCCAAGCTCTTCCTGGTATGTGTGAGCTTACCTCCTCAATGTAGCTTTCCATGAAAGAGCCACGGAACATGGCAGCCATCCAGTCACAGCTGGAGATAAGCAAGGGTTTGTGGGCCGGGAGGCAGCCATCATCCAGTCGGAACACCACATCTAAAACCGGGGTGGGAAAAGAGCATTCATCGTGTGGAGTGCCACAGAAGCCCAAGCTACAGAGGGGGAAAGACAGACAAGGCAGACGTCCAAACACACGCGCAGGCAGACAGAACGCCACACAGACACACACAGAGACATAGAGACAGGTATACAGACAGAGAGATAAATTGACAGAAGGACAGAACAGCTTTTGACACAGAGTAAGGGAAGGAGAACAGACGCAGGGTAATAGGTCATGGAGTTAATCCTGCGTGGACTCTGATCTACAGTGTTGGTAGAGAAAATGTTAATAGGAAACACATCATCTATGTTAGTGCATTAATGTTGTAACAGACTACTGGGAAAAAAAAGGATTTCATCTAATTCAATCCTCGAGGGAGAAATTGTATCAAGGAGATTATAAAATTGTGCACATGACTTAATTATCAACAGAAGATCTTTAAAGAATTTTAAAGAAAGATTTCACTATAATCATGAAGACAACAGAGAATGCACAAGAAGAAGTGAAACTTCAGAGTTCAATTTTCAGAGACAGCAGCGGCTGAGATTAACTTCAAATGCTGCAGCTACATGCATACAGCTTAGAACAGACAACACTACACAAACACAGGACGCCGGAAAGAACACAAGAGCATACACAAGACAGTCAAGGAGACTGAAATGACCATCAGTCAACATTTTGATGACCTCAACAGGGCTACAGAAACAGAAAAAAAACACAATGCATAAATGCATATTTGCTATCAAATATTCAATAACAAATGCAGTATATGTTCAAGTGTACACACATTTTGCTAAAATTAGCAAAATCCTTCCCGTCTTTCTTGCACCTTCTCCTTATCAACCACATCCTCAGCTACTCCCACTCTCATATACGCACAGAAACACAAATGCATACACTTAACAAACACACAAACAACTACTGACTCATACAAAAAAACATTTACAATGACACTAAAGCTTTTGAAAGTCTTGAGGCACTGAATGGTTGGCAGAACTATTTACCAGAAAATGTCCCTTTATTGAGACACTCCTTGATGCGGTTGGCTCTGCGGACATGGAAGGCTTTCGTGATCTCCTGGTTCATGAAGCTTTCTCTGTTCAGGACATTGGCTACCATCATCCGCAGGTCAAATACCTCTAGTAGCTCTGCGATGGTGGCTACCTGCATCAGATCCCCTCGTCCTTCATCCAGACTGCCTGTGTACAGGTACTGAAGTACGGCCTAAAACAAGAGCACCTGAGACATCAAATACATGCTTTGGAACAAACACAAAGCTCTTTTTTATATAAAACTGAGAATTTAGCCTGTAGTTATGATGCAGAAAGCTTCAAATTTACACATTATCAGAATCATATTTGTAGTAATCTAGTTACTTTTAACGCCATCACCTTGAATGGTTCTTCCTGTATAAGTGCATCCATGGCTACCACAGTCATGAGTCGTAAACGCCCAGTCATGGGATCTTCAATGTGCTCCAGACAAACACTCAAAAACCCCCTTCCCCATCCTGAAAGTGCACGACCAGTCCCTAGTGCTCCCAGGCAGTACTGGGCTCGTGAGGGGAGTGCATTATCACTTTGGGAAGTCCTCAAAGAACCTTGCTGGAGTAGTTGGGGTCTATTCAAGCCTCGCACTCCTCCATCAACCCCGTCTTTATCAATGTCCAGGCTCTTAGTGCGCCCAGCTTGCTCTTTGGCTCCTCTCCTACTCTGCTCATCTTCCTCACCGCTCTCCAAGTTTTCCTTGTTCTCCTGTTCCTCTCCCCGTGGCCCTATACAAGATTCACCAAGATCAAGGGTGAAGAGATCATAGAACTTGGAACAGGATGTTGCCAGATAGACTTTGTGTGCAAAGACACGAGTGGTGCCACCCTGCAGAAGGAAAAGAACATCTGCACACAGTGGATGACAGAAAAGGGAATCAGGGCCCTCGCCATCCGTGGGAGGGGGGTCTGGGATTCCTACAATGGGTCGTGGTGGCCGTGGAGGCAGGAAGGGTGCTTGAAGGAGGGGTCTCTGGACCTTTTTCAGGTGAGACTTCCAAAACTGCAGGTGTCGACGGGAGATGAGGGCAGCACGTATGGCATTGTCAAAAACATCTTTGACTCCAAACTGGGCTACAATGCTGGTCTCATAGTAGGGAATCCCAAGTTCCTTTGCCACTTCGTGACCTCTCTCTGGGGGAAGGATATCTGTAGGTTTGATGGGTCTGTGAGTCAAGAAGAGAACATTAGTAATGTTAACAGTGCTTAGAAAAACACCCAAGCATGTATATGTACAACATTTTAGTAACATTTAAAGGAAACACACAGAAAATGTTAATGTCTGTTTAGGAAGGTGGCTCACTTGGCTAGGGGTCGCCGTGCACGGTTAACTGCATCCAGGTCGGCATAGCGCAGATCCAGCTGGCAGCCAACCAGTATGATGGGTGTGCGGGGACAGAAGTGCTTGATCTCCGGGAACCACATGGTGCGAACATGGCGCAGGGAATTGGGATTAGCCAGAGAGAAGCAAAGCACCACTACATCAGACCTACAAGAGAGGAGGCCGAGAAAAAATAATCTTTGTTTTATGTACTTACAACCTAACAGAGATCACCGAGAAGATAGGGAAAAGATGACATAGGACAGCTGATTTGTTGTGTCATAAGAAAGAAATGTCAGCAGAGAGAAGACATACAGTCTTTGATGGAGTGAATAGGGCAGAACAGATAAAGAAAAAAGGCATCTGTACTGAGTCACTGAACATCTTGTCACTTTATGTTAAAACATGTGTGATATGTGTATGGAAGAAGCTTGTTCTGCTGCAAGGCATTGCAGGAGCATGGACAGTGCCATCAAGAAACCTATGTGATGGGGTCACAAGAACAGTGTCTGTGTGTATATGTGTCTGTGTGTATGAGTCTGATTAGTCTGGGCCTCTGAGCTGGTGATCTGTGTGGCCCATCTCTCTCTCTCTCTCTCTCTCTCTCTCTCTCTTACGTAAATCTCCCTAAGCCCTCCAAGGCTACATGAACCACAAAGAGATAGCTAAGAATAGATCAGGATACACACACACACACACACAAACACAAATTCATTTCCTCAACCAATGTGTTTGAACAAGCAGACAGCAGCACTTACAGCTGATCTTTATTGCCAATACTTCTGTGGCTTGTTAGAGCATATGTATCTGTTTCTAGGTAATGTTTGATCAAGCTCTATGTCACCAAGACGGATCATTAGTGAAATGCTGATGGGAAGAATTCCTAACTGATCTACGTCTTAAAAGATATTTTCCTGTTTTGGACATTTGTCAATACAGTGTTCATAAGAAGATTTGAGGTTCTAAACCAAAGCAGTATGACACACTATTTATACATGTCTCTTAATTCCATCAGATAAAATACCTGTGCTACTGTTAGTTTGGCCTATTTATTGAGAAGACAAAGACTGTACTGTAAAAGAATAAACTCTAATCAACTTGTTTTATCTTGTATTGTACTTTAAAGTCTGACTTTACTTTGTGAAAAGCAAGCAAACGACCAAAAAAGACCAGCTTGTTTGAATTGAAATATCAACAGTTTTAAAAGAGGAACCTTCTTTGAAGAACTATACTTTTCCTTTGCAAACATATAGGTTGCATAATTTAGCTTCACTTACTCAATTTCTGAAAACCTCTCAAGGACAAAATATACACTAGCATTACATCATAGCTCACACAGACCCACACACAGACACACACACACACAGTTATTCTAATTAGCACGTCATCAAAGAATCACTACAGTGACTTAGTCTGTTTGAGGTCATGTTATGCATACCTGTCATTTCTCTCGGAATGGAAAATACTTCATACTACTATAGTTTGAACCTGCATAGCTTCATCTTTGCATAACACTGTATTCACTATCAACATTGTAGAGACTAAAGAGATGCACTTTACTGGAAACTGCCTAGCCAAGCCTTCCAATAGGGCCAGGGGGAGGTTTTTAAACACACCCAGTCTTAATCTTTCAAGCAACTATTTAGAAGTCTAAGAGGGAAATTAGGATCCCTTATTACTCGTTTGTGCTGCAGAATTATTTCCAGGTTCAATCTGTAGCTCAAGCCAGATATGTTTCCAATTAAACTCTGCCACAAAGGAGAAGTACAAAATGAGAAATTACACAGACAGCCTAAATTGTGAAGATGGAGGACAGCTTAAAGGTGATCAGTGAAGTGATAGTGAGGTTGCAGCTTTATGAGTTCCTGTCTTATCTTGTCTCCCGACTCACTTTACACTCCCCATTAATATGTAAGTGATATTATATCAGTATTACACAAAGCAGTGTATGTCTGCATGAGGATAAAGAGTGGGATGTGGGTCACAATAACCTGTTTGGACTGTAATTGGATGTTTGCAACACTAAAAGCATAATTTATGTTTTATATATATATATATTTTTGTAAATTGTTTTTGATTTAACCTATACTCTACATACAGTATAGTAAAAACAGTACACCTCAATGAGAAAGCACCTGTAAGTCACCTGTGTTATCACTAATAATTTACCACCAGCACTATTGTGTAATAAACAGCTCCAGTGACTGGTTATGCCGTGTTTTCTGTGTGTCCATATGGAAAGTCAGGTTACATAACCGACACACACAGTACATGCAGATAGTCTATCAGTTCTATAAAAGTCAATACAGTGCTACAAAAACTGCACATCAATGCTTAAATGTGCTATAGGAAATTGTTTTTTGTATTTAAACAAAAGCCAAAGTGAGATTTTTTTAAATAGATTTCTGCTGACTGAAAAAAAAATTAACTTGAGATTGGCTCGTGTTAAGTTTGGCTTAGCCTATTTTCTGATTGACATTGTTTTCCTGACCAGAATGTTCCTCATCCAGCATAGCATGTGACCGTCTGGGTATTGTCTAACAATGTGATGTTTTGAGTTTTGATATCAACAAAAGGCCACAAAGAGGTGGAAGGTGTCGAGGGGGTTAGAGAGCAGCAAAGTGTGAAGGGCGAGGGCGATCACAGTAACTCAGTAATGAGGGAAACAAAGGAGATGTTCGGTGAAGTGAGGTAGAGGAGAAAAGGAGATGTTCGGTGAAGTGCCTGCCTGGGGACAGACAGGCAGGAAACAGCTGAGCTGGCGCTGTGTCTTTATCAGCTGACTGCAGGCTGACAAAGCACACAGGACATGCAGACAGACTCACATGCACACACCAAAACACACACAAACTGAAGCAGATCACTGTGACAAATGACAAATGACACAAAGGGTGGAAGAACACAACATAAGGGAGGAAAATTCAAGCCACAAACTGAATTGCATCCAACCTTCAAAAGCACAAACTGTCTGTCACGCAGATACACTTGCGAAAAGGTGACAGGGTGACATGTTACACACACTGCATCCGCCCACCTCTGTGACAACTCAGACTGCACGGCATAATGTTTACATGCACAAGTCTTTCTGTCCAGAGACACATGAAATTGTGAAAAATAAGAAAAAATAAGATAAAAAGATGGACGAAAAAATTTAAATGACAGTGTGAATTTATAGAAATAAATGTACATTACGTGACACACACTAATTTAATGATGCATGAACGGTATTTCCAATTTTGTATGTTACTGTCATGTGGTCAGGTTTGGTCGCTGGCATTTCAAGTGATGTTTGCCGATTTTGCCCTGCAATAAGTATTTCTGCATTTTATGGCAATAAAGCAGCTTTGATAGATGGATGGGGAGGGTGGGGTGGGGTGGGGACCGGGTAAGAGGATAAAGCAATGATCCAATCATGTCTGGTGGAGGAAGGATGTAACAGCTTGAGGGCAGAGTTCAACTAAAAAGCGTGGCAGCTGGATTACACAAAAAACAACTTTTGACTAAGTAAATGTTATGTGGGCACGTTTATGTGGGTGTGACAGATTTGTTACATTCTCACTGTAGGTTACATTCTCCTAAAACCACAAACAATGGAAATGCCTTACAAATTATACAGCTGAGAAAAAAAGCAACCTCTTGCCTGTGGTACTGGGTCAGAAACAAGACTCTGGCTGCTAGACAGTCTGAACGCATGTGTGCATGCCTCTCTGTGGGTATGTATCTGCTCACCTGCCATAGGCAAATCGTCTGTCTTTGTGATGATCCCCGAATGTGTCCCATAGCCTCAGGGACACACTGACCTCATCCACTACGTCACGAGATCTCTCTAACACCTGCAACACAACCACATACCCCAGTAATCAGGGCAAAGGTCTTAAGGTTTTTGTAGTGTTTATATGGGACCTGAATGATTATGCAATCACTAAGCTAAATAAAATAAAAATAATGCATAATAACATACAGCACGGACAGTGTCTTTTTTCTTCTGATAAGACAGGTTTTACCTATATTATAACTACACAGTGAACAATATTATCCTCAGTACTATGTGCAAAATGGTCCCCAAGTTTGTCTATATGTGCTTCTTTGTACACTGGCTACATGTGTATGTGTGTGCCTACCTCCTGGCAGACACGGTACTGGTCGATGGCCCAGACGGTTGGCACGTGGGTGGCAAGCAGCTGATACTGTGTGAGGGTGGCATTGCAGGCCCGGGCACAGATTAGCCTGGTCTTGCCTACTGCATTATCCCCTACCACCACACATTTAATGGTTTCCACATTGGGCCGCTCATAGTCTGTGTCTATATCCATGGAGAGGGCCCTGCAGAATAATAGAAAAGAGAAGGAGATAAAGAAAAGAGGTCAATTCAATATTTGTGGAAAATTAAAATCACATTGATAAAGCATCCCTTGAGGAATGATGCTGCATTTCCACAATGTCATCAGGCAAAATAGCGCAGCCGAGGCTATTGAAGCTTTTTTGAGACTCTAAGTCTCTGTAGCTGTACTGACCAGTGTTCTCTTCTGCAGAACACATGGTCCGCAGGCTGAGGAATAGAGGGACTACAGAGCTATTTTTGTAACAGCACACAGAGAGAAGGACAGAGACAAAAAGAAAGAGACTTCCCTTGAGCTCACTGTCCTTTTCTCCCCTTATCTATTCTCTTTTTGATCCATTGATAGCATCTTCACTTCAGAGAAAACGTTTAGCTTGGTAGCACAAAAGACAACAGACAATAAAGACAATAACATCTGTTAAAATTATCATAAAATTATATGATGCAGAGCTGTACATCATCCTTCAGAGTCAAACTGATTTTATTGTAGGTTTGCACAGAGAGATAAAAACTGGCTATTGTATGACGAGTCAACTATAGATCTCAGCATAACACAGAGGAGGTTATATACTGTACATAGCTCAACTGCTTTTCTCTTGTCTCTTTCTAAAACCACACATCACTCTGAGAAGATCCCCTTTTCATAAACTGCTTACAAACATTTTGACATGCCAAAACATATCTTAATACCTTTTTTTTTAAACATTCCTGAAAGAATCTGCTCTATTGCATAACCAGCCCACACACAAACACACACACACACACAGTTAGACCTGTAGTTAGTTAAGTCCATCCACCCTTGCAACTTGTTCAAAGAACCGCGCCAAGGTCCCATAAATAGAGTGTCTGAAACATTCATAAAGGCCTTCGCTTGTTATTCCATTGACGTGTATGCCAGTGCACCACTTCAGTCTAGCACTGACAGATACCTGAAGCTAAAAAAGGCATCTATTCATCAGACACACGAGCCATGTGTCCATCCTGCCATTCAGCCATGACCTGCTATCCATGTTCTCACACACATCCAACCTGTTCACATTACCACTGCCGTTATACAGAGAAAATTTCTTCACCAAAAACCAAAGATGTTGATTTTTCCAGTCAGTAACAAAAGAAAATCTTCGTGTTTCAAGGTTTCCTCTCAGAACAAGTGCAAATTTCATCTCTCATTACTGCACAGAGAGCTTACCTTTGTCTATCTGAGCTGAAGAAAAGTGTCTTTTAAAGAGCCTGAGTCCTAAATGGTCCATATGAAACAGAAATGTGTGTCTTTCAGAGTTAAAAAGCCATCTGCCATCTGTCTGGCTTCTAGACCTTCACAGACATGTACGACAGGTAGAGGACAGAGATAGAAGAAGTCATAAAAAAGGTACCACTACCTTGCACTTATCTAACAGCTATCCGCCTAATGGTCACAGCACCTGCCAAAGCAGCAGTCCTCTTAGTGCTGTATTAAGAAGAGGAGCCAAGCCTGATTTAAAACACAAAAACATGTGACAAAGGACATACAGTATGAGCAAAAAGAGACAAAAAATAATGACATGGTTATTGACAGACAGATGGAGGGGCGGAGGGGATGCATAGCAATATTAATTCCCTATATTTCCAATGCAACAGTAGATAAGCAAAAGAGATTGCAAGAAGAGACAAGGCAGGAGGATTATTAGGGTCTGGAGAGTCTAGAGAGAAAGAGGGACTGACAGCTCAGTATTAGTATCTGTCAGTCATGCCACAAAGATCCAAAGGCTAAGACCAACTTTTCCTGTTGGACTCTACTGTTAAATAAGTTTTTTCTAAGACAAAAATACAGATAGTGAAAAAGACAGAGGAGAGACCAGAGCAGACATTATGATCCTCTGCTGACCCATTGAAATCTGGAAGTCAGTATGTGTAAGTGCGCGTGAGCATGTGTGTGTGTGTGCATGTGGTAATGAGCTTAGGGTCGGTCTGTGAGGCGTTGAATGATGCAAGCAGTGATGTAACGTGGAGGAGGTGTTGGTGGCAGTGGCGTGGACAGTTTCTCAGGGGGATCAAGAACAGCTGAATCCCAGATATCACCCTCCACCTGAGACTCTCTATCAGGCTCAGAGTGTAAGTCTGGTCATGCAACGGTCAACATGCATAACCCAATTGTCTACTCACATCATCACTGAACTTCACAGATATGCACCTGCTCTCAGGTTTATATTGAAGCTTCACGAGCTTTCGCAGACTTCAACAATTATTTTTAATTGCATGAGTGAAGGATGAGCAGAAGCCCGAGACAGTGAGAGGAGTGCAATGCGGCTTAGAGGAGCGGAAAGAGTAGCAGTAATGCTCAGGTTTCATTTTTAGCCAATGACCTATAGTGAACTGTACACAAACAGCTAGACTTTATCTGCTGGCCATTGTCTTTCCAGCAGGGCAGCAAAGGAGGCTGCAAGGACGAAGGAGTGTTGTACTGTAACAATAAAATGTATGTGAAAAGGAAACTGAGTTCCTCTCCCAATCCTGTGCATGTGTGCATGTATTTCTGACTCTTATAGTGACATATTGATGGGTGTAGGCAAGACCACAGTGATAGGAACACTGTGACAGGAACTCAAACGCCCACTCAACACACAAACACCGACCTTCTGGTTTATTCTGGAATGTCATGGATTGAATCAGTGTGTGAGCGCAAGTATGTGTGTTTCAGGAGAAGCAGACAGACAAAGACACTCATACATAATTTGGACAGTGTGTTTCTCAGCAAGAATTGCTTTAAGGCCAGAGGGAGTTTCATAAGCTTTTTCTCACTGGCTTCTTTACCTCTTGTTTTTTTTTTTTTTTTTTTTTTATACAAACCTATTGATTACTTTCTAAATCCTTTCATTTATCTTTCTGTCTGTCATTTTGTTCCCAGCTGTGCACACTCAATCAAACCTGTTGACCCAATGAAAAAGCCCCTCACTCTCTTCTGTAGTCTGCATTCTCTAAATGCAATGCTCCATCTAACAGTTATCTCATCCTCCACTTCACTCATTTTCTTTCAGTAACCTCACTCCGCTAGCCTTTTTCCTTGTTCGCTCCCATTTTTTTCTCTCAAAATCACCATCAAACCCCCTCTATTGCTTTTCTTAGTAGTCATCTATCTATCTATCTGTGACCTTGCACTTTTATGTCTGGTAGTAAAAGAGCAAAATTAAGAGACAGCCCTCCCACACCCAATCCAATGGTAGAACTTCTTGTCGTCTCCCTTCACCCCAACATCATGACAAATCAGCACTCTCTCCACCCACCCCAGTAAGCACCCACTTTACACATGGACCAATATCAGCAGACTCAAACAGCGCTATGGGGTTTACACTATCGCAGGCTTCGCTGGAAAGAAGAAGTGGTACATGTTCAATCATGTTTCCAACCAGTTTTATAACTTCTTTGTCTCAAAACTTGCTTAAATATATCTATGTCTATTCACTCATACTTGTGTATGATTTCCAGGTGTGTATGCTTGTGTGTGGGAGTGACAGAGTGTGTGCTATATCTTTGTTTGAGACAGTGACTGCCACAGGTGCAGCTGGCACAGACTGGTTACATAATCTGGTCTGTAGCCTCTGCTTGGCTCACTGAATGGCTGACAGTAGACCTCAGACTCACACACATGCATGCCTGCACGTACGTGCCTCACCCACTGCAGACGCTACTGGTTTTCATGCACAGCCCGTGGTAGAGGGTGATACATACGCATCTATCCTGATGAATGAGAGGGCTTTTGATAGTAGCATGTCAGTCTGATGGAAAAGCCGTTCCTTCACTCTTCTCTCTGCTGCAATAATTCTTTGTAAACACAGACGGGTTTGTCTTGATGCCCTCATTTCTTTTATCCTTCCCTGTTTTCCTCCTCCTCCTCCCATGTCTGTTTTCCACCTACTCTATCTCTCTTGGTGTTTCACATCTCATATCTCATTTCTACATCATGCTGTTATACTACATTCACTGTCCCCTGAAGTAGAGATCAGTTTTCTACACAGTATACGCCACACTCATTTTCCCAGTCACTATTTCTATTTCCTTTGTAAGACTTTTCTAATAAAATAAGCAGATAAGCTGTCAATTAATTTGCAATTAGTCACTGACCATTAACATGCTTTGTGTTTTGACTCTGTTATAACAGTGGCATGTGTACAAACTGTGCAAAGCTTCATATTAGCTCACATCCTTCCACTTACCATTGTATATTCCAGTTTAATGTTTTGATCAACACATTACCTCATTTGACAGATGTTTTTTTCTTTTCCATATGCAAAGTTGGAATATTATAAGCATAGATTCTGATGTTTGTGTTTTTTTATTAAATAGAGTCAAAGTATTTGTGATTTACTTACTGTTATATAAATGTTGCAACTTTGCAAACGGGAAGGTGGTTTAAGTTTGTCTGGAAGACGATACTCCAAGCTATGAATCTCCTTTGAGAATGTAACAATGGATTTACTCATAAAACCATTTCTTTATGCCACAAACCAGATCATAACTCTATTTACATACTACTATAAAGTTATTGTTCACTTACAAACCACCAACACCACTAACTGTAGTTAAATCTTTAAAGCACCTTTTCTCACCAAAGTTCTGTCATCCATGTCGTAACACAGCACGCAGCATTAACGAAGACAATACGCACGTAGAGCATAAAAAAATAAACACAACTGCAAGCTCTATTACCTTTGTGCACCTTCCACTACAGCCTCACACAAGAGTTAGAACATTCAAGGGAGTTATATAATGCTGGCTGAATTCCATGTGGGTCTGTCAGTGCCGTTAGTGCTGTTATCTCAAAGCTGTTGACACAGTCAATTCATTGGGCATAGTGCCTATACTAGGACAATGAGTAGCGCTGTTCCAGATCCATCTGAAAGTTTACATAATTATAGCTGCAATCATTTATTCATTAACAGCAGTGGGTACAACCAAAACCAAAAGTCTTCCTGGCCAAACTATATTTCATAATCAGCGTTGTGTGGCCGAGTCATTTTGATCAAGACATGAAATAAGAAGTGCACAGAGCAGATTACTTAACAATGTGTCCATAGAATGAGACAGTCAAGGAGTTGCCATTAATAGCCATGTTTTCAGGAGAAAAACATATTGGTCAAATATAAACATTGCACAATATAGTGGAGAAGTGAAATTATTTAATAATCCTGCAGATTAATTTCTCAAGAATGGAACAGAAATTACTGTAACATGTGACAGACGTTTAATAAAATTACTCATGTTCCATGTTCTTTCTGTTCTTCGTTTTCTAAGTCAGCCTCTTCCTCTTGGCTACGCGACTACCTGCATAACGGGAGCCTTCTGGTGACGTCACAGCCATAGGATCCGCATGATCTACATTACGTTTTATGTTTGTGTGCGATTAAGTACGGCAGTGCGTGTGCTGTCTCCACAAACTGGGATTCTGCACAATATGTGTTGCTGTTACATACTGCGATGAAGGAACTCTACAGTCATCAATGAAAAGCACCTCGTGTGCTGCCTCTCGCCGAAGTCATTCATAAGCACCTGACTCATTCATATTTTTTTGGGGAAACCGATTCAACAGAACAAACTATTGTGTGTCATCGATACCTGGAAGGGAATAAAATCCAGGACACACACCGCATTTAGCGAGGTGGTTAGCTGTCTTTCACAAGTCGATGTTGTAAAAGGCAGGTGGACATCCCTACATCCCGAAATGATGCGCTGATAAGCCTTGCGTAATGTGCCAAGCCCATCAGCTGCACTACAATAATGAATCGAAACGCTCTAATAACAGCAGCCTGCGCGTCACGTGTGGGATTAGAAATAACAACATCCATTGTAACATATCTCGCTAAAATAAGCATGTAATACAAGTAAAGTATAACAGCCTCTGGGACTATGACACACATATTATAGATAAGATAAAAAAAAACATTAACTACAATAAAGTATCTAGGATATGAGCAGTGATGGTTTCAGAATTTTTGGAGTATTTGAAGTGTGTGGATTGCTTTGTGCATAACACGATACTCAATGGGAGCATGTGACCCAGTATCGCTGCAGGAAAGGTGCCTACCTTCCGACGGTTCCGGAATTGACCCACATGCCACTCTGCTGGTGGTTCAGCCGGTCCCTCAAACCGGACAAAGACGCACGGGGGATAGAGAGGTGAATGCGGTGATCCCCTCGTTTGTCAAAGAGCACATATAACAGCCTACGTCGCACAAGACCTATTCCCTGTCACATCCTCCACCTCTTACTTCCCCTCACTGCCTCCTTAACGTATCAATAAGTATCGAGTCGCTGCTGCAGGTGTGATAAAAATGCGGTTTTGGTTTGAAAAGGACGGTTTTTAAAAATAACTCTAAACATAACTGGTTTAAAGATTGTCCTGATCTGAGCCACCCTCTTTTCTGTTGTTTCCCCAGCTGATTTCATCACAGACACGCCCCCACGACTGCGCGTCACGACACAAGACGTCCAACTCCTTTTGTGCTGCGTTCAGGTGCCGTCAGAAAAGGGACATTGCTAGTAGAGCAGAGGCAGAAATACAGACACAGCTGGACGACTTTGATATATTTGGGAGTAAATCTCAGAGGTTGGTATGATGAATGAATGCATGAATGAATGAACTCAATATAGTATTATACAGAATCTATGGGCCGTGCATTCATTAAAAAATAAATAAATTGGTATAGCATTTATTCTTACACTTTTGTTTTGCTGTGCTGTGAGTTATACAATTAAGAACAACTATCAAACACATTCTTCAGCATAGCCAGGTGTCAGGTGTAAATGTTGAGCAGCACCTCTTTAAGGTCTCATCACAGATGAGAGCTGATAGTATCCACACCCCTGCATCCTGTTAACTCAAAATATCCCGTAAACATGCTGCTTTTTATTGCAGAATTAGCTAAAGACTCTCTTGTCATTGCACTGTTAATTAGAGACAAGCAATAGACAAGCATAGAAACATGCATTTGTCAATTCATTAAATGCGCAAAATTATAAATATCAATTAGATTTCAGCTCAATCAGATGCCATATTTTGCCAAATGATATAATACTGTGCAGGAAATGGAGAGAAACCTTCTTCCATGGGTATTCTGGGTGTTCAGGCATAGCAACTAGCATCACATAGCAACACTTTGCTACAAAAACCAGTAGAGCAGCCAAAAAAAAGGGGCAGATCATGAATTGATGTGGAAAATACCCAGCCTTTTGCCCTCATATTTTTCCAAGATCTTGATGTCTGGGAATTAATTTCTGGAATGTTAAGCTGTACCAAAGAAGATAAATCCTGCCAAGAGGCCAAAATACCTTACTATTCTGCCAGCTAAACTATTTTAATTTAAATATAAACTACTGTGTATATGTAATGCAATCCACCTGAAGACTTTCCTGGACATATTTTAAGACAGGAATCTTCTTTTGAGCCCTATAATTATAGCTATGCCTGGAATTCCAGATAAGAAAGAAGTTGTATTAGATTACATTCTATGTGAGAATTTGTTTGTAATATTTTGCATTGCTTTGTCATGTGCAGACCCTAGATAGTCTGATCTACCAACTTTCTTTCATGACGGATGAAGACTTAAGACAGACATCTACTGGCAGAATTTGGTACTGAGCTCTCTTAAACAAAGGCTGTATAAAGCGTTTCTGGTACACAAAAATGCCATAATGACAGGCACCCACTAAAGACCATTGCACCAAGAACTAAACATGTGTTGATCAGCTGTGACAGACTATACATCTAAAATAAAATAATTAATGAATTGCTTGATTTTTATGCAGCTTAGTCAATCACTGTATCTCTGTGGGTTGTCGTGTACGTTCTCCCTTCAGAACATATACAATGACACAGTGCTAAGACTGCGATTAAGCTACCAGGAGTTCAATGAACAACTAGAGGAGATGTTTTTTATATTTTGTTTGTCTGGTGGTGTCTTGAAGGCCTGAGAAAACACTGCCCGTTGACCCGGTTGGCATGGCCAGAATGAAACAGCATGAAAGATGGGCTGGAATGCTGCTGGAGAAAGCAGGCGTTCAACAGCACTGGCACTGGGAAGGTTTAGAAATGGCAATGGCAAAGGCAACCCCCTTCGTTGAAGAGGTGTACTTGTGAGAGAACTCTCAAGCAGCACAGGCTGAGGTGATGTCTGGCTTTTTCAGCTACAGTAGTATGAAAAGGACTGTGTGGCTTTGTTTACGAGCTTTATCGCTCTTTTATTAACTGTGTGGGAAGTCTACTCCCAAAGCTTTTACACTTTGGTGAGATTAAAGTTGGGAGAATGAGCTGAGATCATTCTTTGGCAGGGCTACCTCAACAAGAAGTGTCCTGCCGCTTGAACAAATACTCTCTTCTTTGAGGATACCAAATAATACTTTTTTCTATCAGTAAGCTGCACATGAAAAATGTCTTCACCTCATATTTCAGTACACATTCAGGAAGAGCTTCATCGTTTTTACAAAATAATTGCTAGTGTTTCACTAAATTATCTATTTCTCGCTAAATTATAGTGAGAGTGAATTTAGGCTCCAAAGGAATGATTGCAGTTGACATCATGAGTTTACCAAATGTTAAGCAATTACTATCAGGTGTCATTTTGTAATGAAACTCTTCCCCTCATCTCATGCCCTCCCGTCCACTCCTCCAATGACCCTATTCTCACCCCTACAGCTCATCCAATATCCAACAGGCCCGCACACCCCCTGCCCTAGCACTGTACTAGAACTGTTCTAAAGCTGTAAAAACACCCAGCTTCTCACACTCCCTGTGTCCACAGAGAGTTTGCCTAAAACACACACAATCGCAAGGACTAACCAACGCACTCACATGCAATACACACTCAATGATAAACAGTCTACAAGCAGCCCCATTTACTGACACAAGTAGGTCAGAGCTGCAGCGGGCCTTCTAAACAGTCCTCCAGCTTAGGGAGCTGATAACAGTATCGAAGATTAAATTCTATCGTCAGACCTGACAGACACACACACACGAACAAACATTACATACCACATGCAGAACAATATGTAGACCTACACTATGAGATCATTATCTGTTAAGATCATCTTGGCCCGCATTTTGTTTTGCAGAGAGACATGACAAAACTCAACAACACAGGAAGTCCAAATTACTACTCTGGAATTTTTAAAGGAAAAGTCAGAGGTCAAAGGTCAGTGGCGAAAAATAGAGTGACAGAAGCCAGTTAGGGAGACATACAGTATACAGTATGTGTCAGTTTGTCCCTTATAAAACAGATCTTTTTAGAAAACATTTTTTGCAGGCTTCATGTCTTGATATGGAAGAGAATGTTCCACATAGACATACGTTATAATTTAGGATAAAAAAGTTTAAATATTTTCAGACCTTAAATGTTTGTGTGACACATAAATGCACTTCAGTGGTAAAACTTTGACATATGTGTCATAGCTATTGAGCCCCCACTACCACAGCATGTGCCTATGAGTCTTAAGCTGCAGATAAGTGGTCAATGACGATAATACAGATGCACGATCAGGTTAAGTCTATGCTGGTGATAATGAGCCATGACAGTGGAATATGTCAGGAATGTAAAGTGGCTTGAGGTCCTGGTGTAAAGGCTGAATAGTGGTGGGAATAACTGAACAGAAAGAAGGGAGTGAGCGTGGGATGAGTGAAGGAGAAAGGCACTACTGAGGGTGTATTGTCGTGTAGGTGGGGGTTCTCTGTGTTTAACTACATGCTTTCTGCCTGAGAACAATCTGACCTCTGATTATGATAACCTAATTAATGACAACCTAAATGTTTCACAGTGAGGTGCCCGGCTTTCACAAAGCAGTGCAACATTTTCCTCAATGCCACAAACTAGCTGACTTCAAACTGCCAAAACTGGCCATTTAGAGTCATGTGTCATCTAGAACACCAGCCACCACCACAGCACATCTGCCAGCATCAGCCTGTGCCCTGGCTTTTCTGTAGTTATGGTGTCTGTAGTATCTCTGCATGTTAAGTAGGAAACACTTCCAATTCTATTCATGAATTGTTTTCTTTCTGGTTTAAAATCCCTGATTTTAATTTCAAGTCAGTTTAATCCAATAGGGATGATGAATGGCTGGGTGGGTGCTCTAAATTCTTGAATGGCACAAATGAGGTTGCACAGACATTTGTGGTAATGCCTAAATTCACACAGTAGAGACGTTCCAAAAGCCCATTTGCTTTAATGTTCAGGTTTGTAAGCCAACATGGAGACATGAAAGGAAGGTGGAAGCAAACGTGGTGTGTGTGTCCACAAGTGAATTCCTCTAACAAGAACAAACAGGTTCATGCTCTACTCTCTTTATTGTAGTTTATCAGCTGTAGAAAAACCTTTAAAAAGCTGGAGGCTCACCTCAGCAACCAAGCAGCAACTCAGGGACTTGTCCAGAAGTGGGTTGTCTGGTTTCAAACTAGGTGTATGAGCACCAAAGATGACCAGAGGGAAGGACGCACTAGCACATTGGCAACAGATGAAACTGTTGTCCAAATAAAGAACATACAAAATCTGTCACTCTAGATGAAGCCTCGAGGCAGTGAATGAAGACAAGCTGAAAAATTACTATTTTTAAATGACTACTTGGAAAACTGGTCTAAAGTGCCTGAGGTCAGTGGTGATCGTGTGGAAAAGCAGAGAAAAACTAGGTTTGAGAGGACAAAATATTTGGAGGTTATTTTATTAGTATTATAGTAAACAGACCTTTGGAACTCCTGTTTTATAGATGCATAAAGGCAATAATGTTAAATTACATATACACAGAGAGAACCTCTCACTAACATGAAACTCAATATGAAAATCAGGCACACACACACACAGACACAAACATGCACAATACACATGAACACTCTGCTGGAAAGAGACACACAGGTCAGTAGAGGTGCCTCTTAAGCTGTGACTGTCAAGTGGCAGGGCTAATCTTATTAAGGCTTTCTTCAGCTACTGGTCCAAACTCTTAAAGTGATAGTTCACTTTGCTGGAAAATTTGCATTTTGTGAATCTAAGCATTGAAGTAGTAAAGACCCTTTTTGTTGGGGAGATAGTGTATGTTACAATGGTTTCACACTGTAGTAGTAAAGAAGTAAAATATGTTTTTAAAGTGTCCACTAAGTGATTTGAAGAGATTCTGTATAGATTACAGAGACTGGTTGACACATAAGAAGGGAGTCTGGCACAGGGATGGAAAAGAGCTACAGTAGGTGCTTCTTAGGTCAAGGACTTGGCTGGAAATGACATCAAGGTTAGAACTAAGAATTAGGTTGAGTAATGAGACAGAGATAGATATGGCAATGGGGATGGAGGAAGGAAGTAAATACAACACCAAAAATAGGGTTAACCTAGGAAGCTAATGACTGAATTTAGATCAGCAAGGAAACCAACATCAGAAGGTCTCTGACAAAGATTGCAAAAGGCAGAAATAAAATAAAGACTAAAAGTTTAAAATCTGTTCACTGGGGTTACCACTTATTTTATTTCCTAAAAAAATACATTCCTACACAACTAAACTGCAAAGATGATTAAATTTGGGTAATGCATTTAATGTATTATCTTTTGATATAATGTATTTTTTGAATAAGTAAAGCACAAAAATTATTACAGCGAGGGTTGGGGTGGATGGTGGGCAAACAAAGTGCAGGATATTCACACCACAGACCCACGTTTGAGACTTTGTTTAAAAACCTCACTGTTACTGTAATTAATCTAGACAGTCAAAACATAATTTCTAAGACATACTTGAAAAAGGTTGATATGCAAAACTAAAAATAAAAGATGCACTGAAATGTTTGATGTGAGGTAGTTAATATAATTTCTAATATAATAGAGCCTAAACTGATCCAGCAGACTGCAGACACCTTGCAAGGCCCAATTGCAAATCAGTGGGTGGTCAACAGCAGTACTGTAATTTTTAATTTTACCACTCCAGAAGGTCTTTCTAACAATAGATGTATCTGTTACTGGACACTGATACCTCGTTGTTATCTGTGAAGATATTGAGAATGATGAACTTCTATGAACCTTTGTTCCAAATATTATCTCATACATGTATTAGTATTTTTTTTCAATGTGATTTATTATTTTAATGCTATTACTCATAAGTGCACTCTAGGGATGACACTCTTAATTTAGTTGTTCTCGTACTACATTGAGAATAAACCTGATTATGATGTATTACAGTAAGTAGGATATTGCTAGGTTTTAGGATTTACTCATGTGCATTTAATGTAACATAGTTACATGAAAAGTTCTGGCCAATGTGTCATTAACCAAGAGGGAGAGCAAAGGAAAGTTATGAGGAGTGGGATTTCTTTGGCCTCGCGGACAGTTTTCCAGAAACAGCCTGATCAAACAAAATGTTTAGCCAAGCCAAACATCACTGGCTTTCAGTCTAGAGGAGAAAGGTAAAGCTTCAGGCGCTAGTTAGCACTCTGTATGTCAAACCAAGCACACTAGGGACTCTTTATAACACATTGTTCATGTTCACCAGTAGTGAACAAAAGAGTTGTATGTCAATAACTTAGCTTTAAGAGACTGGGTATTAAAATTACCTAGTGAAAAAATAGTAGTTGTTGCCAAAAATATGTTATCTTGTTTGCATGTGTGTGTGTGTGTGTGTGTGTGTGTGTGTGTGTGTGTGTGTGTGTGTGTGTGTGTGTGTGTGTGTGTGTGTGTTTGGGTTTGATTAAAGTCTCTTCAAATTATTGTTGTCTGATAATGTAAAACGTGAATATCTGATTTTTGATCCTTTTTTAATTTCACTTCTGTTTTTTTTTTTTTATCTGAAATTATATTGGTATCAGGTTAATCCTGTATCTGTCTGCCTCTATTTAAAACATGTTACTCATATACAGAAATAGAAGAACCAAGAGAAGGGAAAGAACAGGAGTAACAAGCACAAATCACAGACGGAAAAATAAACTATATTACAGTGAGCCGGCATAACAGGAAGGTCCTTTGTTGCATTTACTTTAAATAGCCTGCATTTACCCATTTGTGCTAGTCTGTTAGTTAGAGTTCCTCCTATTGTATTTCACTTGCAAAAACAAAAATAAATCTCTATTGAGGTGAAATCTCACAGACAGAGAAAAACAACAATACATTAATCTCAATGGCAATACAGTTTGAATGTTAAACTATGTGAGTGGGTTTTATAACCCCTTTTCTCAGGCAGTAATGGAACCACACAGACCTACAGCTGTCCTGGATACATAAACATCACCAAATGTAGATGACACTCAATATTTTATACAGACGTGTACTACTTTATTCTGTCAAAATGAAGATCAATCTGCAACTCCAATTGCGGAAATATTGCTAAATAAGATGGCACATGCATGCACACGCATACAGATGATACACTATACACAGTAGGCATCCTAAAATAGTGTCATGGAAAAATCTATACTGGTGTCTGGTTATTTCCGCACTGTTGTGCTGTGGCCTGGTGATACAACTGGCATACAATACTGCACATTATGACCACATGTCTTTTTTTTTTTTTGCCAAGCTGCAGCCCGGCCACACAGACTTTAATAATTTGAATAAGGTCAAAGAGCAGGGGGTGGAGGTTCTTTTGGATGGGGCATTGCTGCTGAGCCCAGATAATCCTAACCACTTGTGAACAGAGGTCGTTCAGACCGGAGAAACATTGAGATGAAACAAACTGCTCAGATACTGAGATACAATTTATACACAAAGCATATACTTGTCTCAGAACATGCTGTGCAAATCTATATTCCTTTTCCCCTTTTCGTTTAGATAAACAGTATGTTCTTACTGTATTACTGATTAGTGCATCAATGGGCGAGCAAAGGCCAGTTTAACAGAAACCCATAACGGTCGTAATGGATCATAATAACACTCAAGAAGTCAATATTTCTGTATAATCTGCCCTCTGTTGAGAAATGCATCACTATTAAGTGGTGTGTGATATTAAATAGGAATGAGACTGATGGTATTCATTAAATATTTATGTTGAAAGGGGACTGATATATTCTGTCGACTGACAGAGAGTGTGAAACAAACTGCGACGGTAATTTTATTGCCAAGTTGTATGACGATTTAAACTTTGTCTGTCCTTAGATGAACACAGCTGATTTGCAAAGTGACTTATTGTCTATATCCAGTTACAAGTTATAACACAAATATTTCCCCCCAGTCTTAGTGTGTTTACGTGTCATTGAATTATACTGTAATTATGTAACAGTCATCTTTTCGATGTATCATGCTTACTCTGAATTTCATTTATTGTCATTTATTGAAGACGTGAAATTAAAGCAAGGCTTCTTAAGTTCTTTTTCTTAATTTGGGAAATTTCCCATAAGTATATATTAACTAAAAATAGATCCAAGCTGGAAACGGCAAACCAAACCACATAATACGTGTGAGTCAATTTCAGATTTTCCTGTGCAAGCAAACCACTGAGACGGGAGTCAGACTGGGATGATGACAGAGCTCTCATTTGCAACTTGTTACCCTCAGTTATCATATCTGATTCATTCATTCGGTTGTGCTTGTGCGCGTGTGTGTGTCTGAGAGAGGGAGAGAGTGAGAAAGAGAGAGACCAGAGCGAGTGGCAGTCAGGTTGCATCAGCCTCCTAAAATTTGCAGAAATCATGCCTCCCTCAATCAAATGCTGTGCGGGTGGTGATACGCGCAGCAAAGACAACAGTGTGATTAAAATTGGGTGTGAAAGGATACACCTGTACGTGTGGACACATCACATGAGCACACAAAAACAAGTTTCTTAAATAGCTTGGCCAACACCAAAACTGGTCTGACCCTGATTAGCAGGAATTGCACCCTTGGGCATGTCTCTCACTACAGATTAGTTTAAAGCCTCAAATTTAACCATAGAGACGGACAGAGACACAGATAGGTTGAGAGCATATGCATGTGCTGTAGTGTAATTATGTCCATATGGGAGTGGTTTCAAATGTGGGTTCAGGAGTTCATATGTTTCTCTTTGTGAGTCACTGTGGCAGTGTATGTCTGCTAATGGGTTTGGGTGCATTGGAAGATCCCCGATACAGTTAGGGTGTGGGGAGCTGCGCTAGTGAGGATAATGTAAGACCATTCAGAGAAATTAGATGCTCTCTGGGTATAATGAAAGCAACTAATTACTATATAGCCAGCCACAGCTTAGGTCACAGACAAACCAGTGTGTAATAACAGTGAAATCATTTAACCATTGTTCCCTATCACATGTGTAAGTGTCCAATTAACACCAGCAGTCAGTTGTAATCACTGCTAAAATGAAACAAGCGCAAATGTCTACGTGACACGAAGCATACAGTGGCACCTCCCAGACATTCTTATTCTCTCTCACTCTCTGGGACAAGCTAAAAAAAATGAAATGGTGAACTCTCCCTATGTCACACCCAAGCACAGGCAGTCACTGATGTTGCTGAATGTGCTAAGTGGGGTTTCATAATTCTAAATTAAGCAAAGCCACAGTCATAGAGTAGTGTGTGTGTGATGGAATGCAAGCCGTTGCTATTACAGTACAGCAGGTGGATAGACAGGCAGACAACAAACAGGTAAATAAAGAGACAAGCAGCCAATGTTTTTCAGGTGTTGAAAATCAGAGACGCTAGAGATTACCACTACAACACAGAGGCCAGATGTACTGTATGAGGCTGTTTGGTAAGCGCGTGGGTCAGCCTCCTGACCAGCCACACTCATCTAACCACATTTGTAGCCCCACAGTGCACACATGCAACTGCCACTATAAAACCCTCAGACAATTTCTTATGGTGTGAAATGCAATCTGTGACTGCAGCACATTTACCTAGTTGGTGTTTCCTCAATCATATGACTTTGGAGCCAACTTACCCGAGGGGATTGGCTTTCTACCACAAATGAGAGCAGCAGATGCTAAAGAAAGAGACACCCAGGGATCAAATTACATACAAAGTTGCATGCATACAAAAATATGCAAGCATAACAACACACAGACAAACTGGAAGATATATTTGTTGCAGTGATCCACACCAGCATGATACACAGAGGCAAACACAGACACACGCAAACGTGAACATAAAACAGAGGAGAACTAAAGCCAAGCAACCTAGCACTGCCACTCGACGTCTGTGGCATAACATATGGCCTTTCCGTGAGCACACGAGCATACAGACACAAATGCAAGTGGCCACTGCATTCAGTTATTATTAGATGTGGTGACATTACAGAAATGTTACTTTATATGTTTTATATACTGCATGTATGAGAAAAGGAGCAAAAAGAGCAGCAGCAAACTGTAATATTGGAGAGTGAGTTTTTTGGGGTGCAATTAAGAAACATAATTGTGTGACTCCATAAGCAGTGACCATATTGATCCTGACAAAGCACTGAAACAATTCTTGCTCTATAAAACCTTTGACCCAGAACTCTCTCCCCATTTTCTGTCAACAGAGAGATTGTGCAACCTGTCTCCATATCATTGTAGCCATCTTGGATCTCTGGACACAGGCCCCTGTGAGACTCTGGCTTCAGCCCAGCTTCGAGCTGTGTGAACAGCCACAACTGAACAAAAACACTCTCCTCGAGATGAACGGCCTCTCTTATCTCCTCTCGCCCTCTTGGTCCAGTGCTACTCTGTCCTGTCTTCACCGGGGATACAACACTTCCTTATCCAAATCTCTCACCACACATACACACACACACACACACACACATCAAAACATGAACTGTCTGCCCTTGTTAAGATGCGTTGTACTTGCTACAGACATGAAATCACGTGATACAGACATGCAAAGTATTGGGGGTATGTTGAGAAAAAACTGTTTCAAATGTTTTTGTTGATATTGTTTTTATTGTTTAGTGGACCAGACTAACCAGGATATATGTTTGCTTACTGTAATTTGAACCAGCTGCAGAGACCTATAAAGCTAATCACATTCACTCACACACACATACTGTACAGTAAAAAAGGGGGAGAGTGGGAACACTAGTGAATCAGATTAAGACATTGGAGGAAGTAAAGACAGATGTTCAGAGGAGTTTTGCATGTGGAACTCGTTCAGATTTTTCATAATCTTTTTTTTACCCCTAACTTTTTTTCTTATAATCAAACCCTTACTCCACCATCTTTTCAGGTTCAAATTAGAAGCGGGAGTGCCCTCTGATTTTATCATGTTTACAGTCATACGCAATCTAGCACTTGACACACTCTCTCTCTCACTTGCTCTCTTTCAATCTCTCTTTCTTGCTCCATCAGCCCGCTCTGCTCTAATTTACCCTCAGCCAAAACCCCTTCATGTCCCCCTTTCTCATCATCTGCACTCCTTTTTACTCCCTTCTTTCTCCTGCCCAAGCTCAATTGCTCTTCTCTTCTCTTCTCTTCTCTTCTCTTCTCTTCTCTTCTCTTCTCTTCTCTTCTCTTCTCTTCTCTTCTCTTCTCAGCACACAAGGCCTATGTTCCTTAACTTTCTACCTTAGCTACCCTAGCCGACTAGCTCTGCTTTCAGCTCTAGCACACACATTCTTCATTCAGTGACGCCGAGTTTAAAAAACAACCAAAGAGCCAATAAGAGAGAAATAAACTGTACAGTTGCCATCACCAACACAATTACTTACTCTTCTCTCTCTCTCTTGACATTCTCTCTTGCTCCCCCATGTTTTCCCTCTGTGCAAAACTTACTTAAGAGAACAAACATCATGTGGTGCTGGTAAAAGAAGAAGACACTGTTGTATGATAACTGTGAGTCTCTGTTAGTTTTTGTTTTTTTTTCAATGTGTGAATGCTTGTGCTGGCGTCCAGGGATGTGTGTGTGTGTGTGTGTGTGTGTGTGTGTGTGTGTGTGTGTGTGTGTGTGTGTGTGTGTGTGTGTGTGTGTGTGTCCATAGACTTAAGTGTTTCTCAAGGATCACTTTAGCACACAATAACTGCAACGTCTCATACATGCATTTGAATACTGTGCATAGAAAATGCATACTATCATGCCCATGTGCACATCTCACAGCATTCGTGGATCCATATGAGGAGAAGCAGACTCTGTATATTTGTGTGTCACAGCATGTGACCAAATATTGCTCAACTGACACAAAGACACTACTTCATATATGATTCCCATCTGTGTGGAGCTGGCCCACTACAGTCATCTAGCAGGCAGGAATGTTTGGTGCGCAGTCCTACTGGAAAGCCTCAGTTACCCACACACTCACTCCCAGCCTCCTCCAGAGACGAACTACTCCTCTGAGCAGGGGCAGGGCCTCACCCCAAAGGAAGAATGGTTCAAATTCCACAGATAGAAAAACACAGAGGAGTGGGATAGACTGAAGGAATTGGTGTCAATTGTATCAGACCATCCCCCCACACCCACCATCTGTTCTGTGCTCACAGAATGGGAAAACGAAAGAAAGGAAACAAAAAAAATGAAGAAATTTGGGGCAAATGAAGTTTTGGCTGTTGTCAGAGACACCGGCTTTCCTTCTGTCACTTGGTCTTTGAGGGCTTTAGCAGATACAGTGATTACCGCCACTGTTAGGTCCTGTACATGATGAGTGACTCCACTCTCCAGCTATGCCTTCAAGCTCATTCACTCATCCAAGCAGCAGGTGGTGCAGATATCTAATTCGATATTTTAGCAAGCAAAGCAAACTAGACTTTTACGAAGCACAAACAGACCTACTGGTTGATTACTGTAATACAGTAAGTTGACCTATTTAGAGACATAGCCAGAGAAAGTTTTAACGCAAATTAAAAAGATTAAAAAAACACAGCTGAGGTACTTATTGTGAGATCATATTAAGCGTCTTGCAGTTTCAATGTGTTGTCATCATTATTTGAATCTTTATCACTGTTTTAAAAAGTTGTGTATTTGTCATAGATTTTTCATTCATTTGACATTGTAACATTGTGTGATCAGTGTTAAATGCTCACTACTGAGCCATTTTCAAGTTAATGTCTCAGTAAAAAAAAAAAAAAAAAGGAAGAAAGAACCAACACATAACAGATAAATATAGGTGACTTGCCAAAAAAAATATAACTGTCCCTCTGGGTCAGAAACCACGTGACCTTTATCAAAGTTTTGCAGATTCTCAGCTGACTTAAAGCGACACGCGCATGTTGGGTTCAGTTTTTACCCTGCTCTAAGAATTAAACACGAAAAGCTGCATTTTCCTTTTCTGAGGGAAAAAAAATCATTGGACAAAATTCACCTATAGTCCCTCACTAAGCTTAACTGTTATTCTCTGTGCAGAAGTTTCTAACCAGGTTGTTAAATTCAACCTGCATTAAGTGCAACTACTAAAACTAAGTGAACCGTTATGTAACCTCTGTCTATCCACACGATCTGCTTTGTACGCTGCGAGCATATGCAGTATAAACCACGAGTTCTAACGAATAGTAGCCTACGTGCAATGATCCCCGTTGTTCATACCTTTGAAAGACATTCACTTCTGGAATCACTTCAGGTCTCTCGCTCCTCGACGTCCACTTTCACTTCACACCTCTGCGCTGCTCTTTTCCCTTCGGTTTATTCTGGGAAGCGCTCGTCTCTCGCTTCTCCCCATTAAACTGCAAGGCACAAACACATGCGATCACTTCTGGTCATTCCTCAGCATAACAACATCTAATCGTATAACTCACATGTTTTTATCACTTGCTCCGTTTCAGCCTGGACTTGAACGCCTTCAAATTATCGGCTCCCTTTCTAAATGCGCGTGTTTGGAGGAGATTTGCCAGAACTGACAGGAGAAAAATACTCCCGACTGTTGTAGCCGAGAGACGCCAGGAGGAATGTAATTACATGAAGACTGCTGCATATTGCAAAGCATGCAGACATGCTCTTGTTTGCAGGGCCCCGCTATTGTGCTGTGGGATCTGTCTGGGCTGTTGTCCGCTTGTGGTCCTGATGCGAGTTTTTTCCACGTCCCTTTGTTGTTCCTGTCACACCTACAAGAAGGGAGCACATGGAGGAGGGGGCCCTTGCTGCGACTTCCTTTTGTCTGTCTGTTTGTTTTTGCTGTGCTGTTCATCATGGCCGGATGAGGATTTTAACAATAATACTGATCCGAGACAGACTTTACATTAAGGGTGCACTAAGGATTTTTCTACGACTTCATATAATGCAATTTATCTTCAACTCTTATGTCTAGTCGTGTCTAATCCAATCTCTAATGATTTCTTTTTTTTTACTTCCCATTTAAAAAAATCACATTCTAATATAAAAGTCCGTTTGCCTTCTGTTGTAACCTACCGCACCCTTGTTTTTAAGCCCTATGTCTCACCAAATGTGTTGCTAGAAGTTTGTCCTCGCTGGGGAGGTGGGCTGATGCCGCTGTCTCTGTCTCTCTCCTCTCTCCTTCCCTCGTTGTCTCTCCCAAGCGGTGGCAGAGCCCAGTTTCACTCCACAGCAGCCTCCACCGACTGAGCGCCAGCGCATATCAACGAGCGCAGTGACGACAGCCCCATTGCTAGTCACCAGTGCCACACCCATCCATTCATAAAGTAGAGAGCGTGCCAGCCACCACGCCGGACAGTGCGCACGCTGGTGAGGGAATATACAATATGATCCAGTAGTTACTGATAAAATGGCTGTGATGCTGTTTGAGGGAGCATTGTGTCTCACATATCTCGTATTTCTGTGTCTCATATCCAAAACAGAGACTATATATAATCTTAACGGGAAACTGGTGAAAGTTTCACAAACACACAGTTGTTTTAATGAGCAATAATCGTTCCTTTGCCATATCAACAAAAAAGCTTTTCATTTTTCTGTGATTTATGATTTATCACTATAGGGATTACTGTTTGGAGTCTATAATAGCCATTTTCAAGTATTTTCTCATATTATATGGACAAAAAAATATTTAAGTGACTGATGGAATAATGACTGACTTCATCATGTCCTCCTGCAGCACCTTCGTTTTTATCCCCACCCAGTTTTTGTTGAATATTTGGATGAAAGTTGGAGCCTAAAAATAGTTTAACTCAGGGAGGATGCTATTCAATTGTATTCATCATGTCAGTATTAAACTTGATATATATATATATATATATATATATATATATAAATATATATATATATA
>JAUYWH010000027.1:9877777-9920728 GCA_034779795.1 Ctenopoma multispine | reverse complement strand
TATATATATATATAGACATATATATATATATATATATATATATATATGCATGCACACTATACATACATATATATATATATATATATATATATGTATGTATAGTGTGCCTGCATAGTGACAGTTAGTTTTTTTAATTTCGCCTTTATACTGCACCACCACAATAGATTTTAAATAAAACAATAAAGATGTGATCAATGATGATGATGAATTACAGCCATTTTAACAACTGGGCCACATAGAGCTATGCTATTACTTCTCCTCTCCAGCAAATTTTACCAGTCACTCCATATATTTAAAGCAACAATATTTCAGTCACAGTTCAACTTCTCTAAACAGCTACAGTGCTAACACGAAACTACTTTTAATCTACACCCATCTTAACTGTATCTTAGGTAATTTTAACTAATTACGAATGTTATTGTGATTCATAATTTGCGAGCACAGCTTGGGAACAGCCACACAGCTTGTGTGAAGAAACTTAGACGGCTGTTGGTGTCTTTTTTGCTGACTCTTGCTAACTCAGCTAAAGAAACCAAATTAAAACTTACTAACCCACTTAGACACGAGTAGGCACAGAATGGAACATAATGCACAAAATGAAGCATTTGGACAAAAACAGCATTCAGTTTTTAACGTTGACTTGTTTATTTGAGCTTCATCAGCAGTTTGAGAAAAAAGCTCTCTGTGTACGTATTTTGAACTTGGCAAAAGTATAAATGTCAGGCAACTGAGGGGCCATGAGAGGCCCACTGTCTCTCACAGATTCTTTAAGACTCCTGCTCAGCCAAGCATCTGAAACAGTCATTGTCCTGTGAAGAGAACAGAGTAACCTGTCCAGGCTTGCTCCTATCTCAGCATGCATGCAAGTCCTAGGCAACGGCTTTCAGGCTGTGACCAGCTGGCATGGGACTCATCACACATAGACACAGATCGCACACACAGTGATGTTACACAGTGGTGGAACATCATGCTGTAGTTATGACATGGATACCACTGGGGTGCACTTCTAATGTCAATGCTAAAAAATCTGCCCCATTTTTGTACAGTGCATGTAATGTTCTTATGAAGTGTGTGTGTGTAAAATCAAGTGTGCTGCCTCCTTTTCTTCTTCATGACAAACACAGGTGTACTGAGCCTTTATCTGAAATTGTCTTCTGCAGCACTTTTCCACAGCCAGAGGCCTCTCCTGCAGCACAATTGTTGCAGCCACATGGGCACAATAGGGGCATAATGGGGCTGTTCACCCCTCTCTCAGTCTGTCTCTCTCCTGGAAGGGCAAACTGCTGACCCCAGGGGTGTGAAAGACCTCTATCAGCTAAATTTCTCAAAACACAGTTGGCCCCTGCTTTGCTCTACTAACACAGACAGACATACAAATACACATTCACACATGGACATAACCAAACAATACACAGGTCACTACACAAACAAAGAAAAAGGTGAGGTTTATCCCACTCAGATTTATTCCATACCTCCACCGAGGCAGTTCAGAAGCCACAATGGCCCTTGACATTAGCCATCAAATTACAAGAATGACATCCAACTTGACTGGCTGGCCACAATGGGCCTCTCTGTGACTCAGAGCCTCTGCCATTCTCTGCCTGATCTCTCAGACAAAGCAGTGTTACAGAAGTACCAACTGAGCTTGAACAATTGCTCACAAAGGAGTCACTGACTTGGTGTTTCCAGCCTTCTTGCCAACTGTACCACATTCTGGACAGTGTGGTGTGAAGATAAATTGGAATCATATGCCGTCTTGCACAGAAAGATTATTGCAGCTTGACTTTGGGGACCAGTTGATTTGTAAATAATCTTTACCTTAATATTCCAGCTGATATGAGCCACATTGTCACATTTAGCTTAGTAAGTTAGCAGATTATATTTAGGATTTCAAATATAACATTTACATATACATGAATTTTGACATCTAATTAAAAAAACAACAAAAAAGTACACTTGGAATACAGATAATACAGAAGAGTTTGACTGGGTTGGCAGTGTCTCAGTTGGCAGAGTGGTCGACTCTTGGGTCAGCAGTTTGTGGTCCAACTCCTAATTGTACAGACAAACATGTAAAAACACAGACAAACCCAATCTATTTGACCCCTCGTGACCTCATCTCTCTTTTTACGAGTGTGTTATTCATGCATATAAACACTGTGCAGGTGCATATGTTTAGAAACCTTAAAAAAGAGGACTTTGACTGAGGGGACAGGTGCCACTTTCACAGTGTGGCTACAGATCAGAATGAGGGTGACATAACCCCTGCCAACTGAGTTAATCTCTCAATCTCTCCATGCATCTATCTACCTCCATCAAGGGTGGCCATCCAGTTCTGGGCCATCATCCACCCAGTTTTGGGCACCTGGTCTCCTTGGTCCTCACTCCTGGGCTGCCTGTGTCCCTCCTGGGCGTCACATAGGTGCTATGAATAGAAACTGGCGTATGCTCAGTGCTGTCAGCTGGGCATTGGCACGTGTGGCTCATGTCAGCACGGCCGCAGCGCAATGCTCCCAACTGGCGTCACTGCACCGACAGCACATTTGGGTCGCTATGGAAACAGGGACGAGCACAACTACCTCTGCCCTGACATCCATTGGTGCTGTTTTGCAGACAAACTCTGATCTATTTCTTTCTTCCTGTCTTTCTTTCCCAATCTGTTTCCTGCTCTTTGTTCCTGTTTGTTTCTCTGTCTCTTGTTTACCTGACTTGTGACACTCAGGAGGGAACTGGAGGTTTGAGATCCTACCTAGAGAGCTCTTAACTACTGAGCTGTTAAAGTCTGTCATTCTCATTATGCAAACAAAAATACAGGAATACACCCATTAACAGATCAAAAGTGTATGTGTGTTCATGTCAAGTCTGAGAAGTCTCATTTTGATATTGTGCAAATGTCTGTGTTTGTGTCTATGTCCCTGTAGTGGTTTCCTCAGTAGTGAGTCATTTTCCAAAGCAGGAGCTTCTTAAAGTCTTCTGAGTACATGGGTCCTGTCACGTTTCACTTCTCATCTGGTTTTCTCTCATAGCCAAACTTCTCTCTCTCCTTCTCTTCTTCCATCCGCACAGGCATGCAATGTGGGGATGACTGGCCATAATGGCGGGGTGCGTGGGCCACCGCTTTTTCACGGAGGTCCGATGACTTTCTCAGTACAAATGAGCAGATTGCAGTGTTTGTACTTCTGCTCCATTTACCACTTTGTAGTTGTTCACATAACATTTACTGGCAGGATGCCAGATGGGTGAAGGGAAAAGGTATTAAGTTAATAAAACAAAACTATAAGAGAGTCTCTACCCATCAGCTGCACCCTCTGCCAATGTTGCAGTTTTTAACTTTTTAATCTTTGGAGAGTGTGTGTATGATATAGCTGTATGCTTTCAGTTTTTGGGTGGTTGTAACATAACAGTGACCATTTTCCTTCTTTACCTAAGCATTATTATCAAGATTGCATGTATCTTTTACTTTTATCAAAAATGCCATCATCAGCATTATCTATTTACACAATAATGTTATTTAGTGTAAGAGACAAATGAAGCTGAACACAAAAGTTTGTTCTAGCAATCCAGCAATTAGTGCCAGAGGCAAGGTTTACTCTTTGGCTCATTTTTGGATTTATACTATGTGTGAGTACTGATATCTGAAACAATGACATACAGTTTTCAAAGGAGTAATTTATATGTCATGGAAAGGTAATGTCCACTGAGCTCAGTAAGACAAACATTAACTGACTATAATTAAGCAAGAGCTTGTAAGTTTAAACCACTCTGGCACTACCTCTGCAGGTCTTTGTCTGTATAAGGTTATGAATATGTGAATGCATCTGTGGGAACACATGTAATATCTGTGTATTTGTGGTGCATGCACATTGATGTTGAGCAGCAGAACAGCTGGGGAATGTGTTGGGTAAAGAGGGTCAGTAGGGCACACCTCTAGCTCATATTTTCTGACATGAAACTTGCATTCTTGGGCTGAATAGAATTATTAGACATATGATATCTTACCTTAGGTTTGCTATGTCTCTTCTCAGATTCAGTAACAAATTATAATTCTAAACAAAAGTAACTAATGAAAAAACATCTATCCAACATGTTTAGGTGTAGCATATCAGACCTGAGCATGTGCAAAGCACCCGGCCACCCTGTTAAACTTGATGCTGCCAGATGTGAATGTGTGGCAGAGTACTGCCATGTGTATGCATGCTGAGCTATCATATCCCTGACATGGAAAGGTTACTGATTCAGCAATGAATTAAATGCATGGACCCAAACTCTCTGACCACAGTTAAATGGATAGACTGTCTCTAAAGAGTGAGTTTTCCATAGACTAATAAACTCTCGTTTATCCCCATCCACCACTAACACACATACAACAAACACACATCAGAGCTGAACTAAAGAGACACTGTAGAAGCACTGCAAGCCCTATAGTATGTGATACTACCCTCTCATGGTGTTACTGTTAGAGTAATATTAAAATTCAGTTAAATTTACCTATATTACAATATAGGTAATATAGTATTGTATTGTAATGTGCTATACATCTATTAAAATAGAAATGCTGTATAAAGTCACACACACATTTTTTCTGTTACAACAGATATTTAAAAATGCTGAACCTATTGTCTCTTGACACTAAGATGATTTAAATGAATGGATTTGTTTCATATGTTTTCCATTGGTGCACTAGCTAACCTCTGAATGACGTCTCCATCGTGTTAGATTGCACTGGCTTTCTCTATTCTAGTAATTAAGAGTGGTGTGTGTGTGTGTGTGTGCACTGAGATGAATAGAATCGGTCCACTCGTAAAGCCTACATTTCTCTCTCTGTTTCTCTGACTGATGCACACACATGCACAGGTGCACATGCACGGTAACAAAGACAACATATAACCTGTTGTGTATTTTGAATTCATGTTGTGCGCTGAAGATGTCCATTCATCTCTTTCATATTAACCCTATTAGTAGTCTCATTGATGGAGCACAATGATAAGAGTTGCCAGGATATTGCTGTTATTATTGCTGTGACTCTATTTTGAGCCTCAATAACTCTCATCCACACAGTAGAAATACTGAGAGGGGTGTTTATGAGTCAAATTTACAATACTGCAAAAAAGGTGTGAGATGTTAACATTTCCTAAATGATTTTAGTAATAATCACTATTCTATTACAAGAAAAAACAGACAAAACTTAAAACAGACAAAAAACATGCAAAAGTATCGACAAACACACACATAGATACAGTGACTCAAATCTCTGACTTTATTTGGAAGTCTGTCTGGAAAATGAATCCATCATCATTTGAATGATGCCATCTGCACATATTGCCACATACACACATAGACATAAACACATGCACACACTCACACACTCCAACGTCAGCACATAAACGTCAGACAACTCAAACAGTGCCCAGTGCTAGGCAACCATGCCATCCCAGTGCAGATGGTAGGGTCTGATCATGTTTATTTTACTCTAATCTAATGCACTTAAGTCCCATTGCCTACACAAGCCTTCTAAATGATGGTACTGAGGATATGCAAGTCATGTGTGTATGTGTGGAGAGGTCAGGACACATCTACTAATGCTATTGTATAATGGACTACACTGACATGGTCAGTGTGCAGTTCACTTCTGCCTTTCATTCAAAGCTTCCCCACAATAACTTTGCTGCTAGTCAGCAGTAATGCATTTCTTCCCATCTCTGTTGTCCACCTGAATATCCCGCCTCTGTCATCCAGCAAAGCAATGCTGTGTTTCTACATCTGTATCTGCTGCCTTGACTTCCAGCTTGGAAGTCCATTATTTCTACATGGTGAGCAATTTTCCCCAAATCAGATCACCATATAAGCAGGAAGGGTAGATTGTGCTGGCATGAATTTTGTGGGTGTGGCTTTCCATGGTTCAGTGCTGAAGCTGAAACTGTGAAGGTGGCTGGGCGGGTTTGGATTAACTATAATCTGGTTTGTAGAAATAAAACCTATCCCACTACATTGCTATCCACCCATTTTTTGTCATTAGTGTATGTTTGCAGACCGGGTGAGCAGGAAGTCCTCGGGTCACTTCAGTCACACCCCACTACTCCTTAACTACTCCCAAAATTTAATTTGACTTTTAATACCAGGACTAAGTTAGCAATACCAAAACAATTATTACAAAATAAAACAAATTTTCCAAATACATCAGCAATTGTAAAATTGGGAAGCCTAATATTTAAAAATGAAAAATATATACAATTAAACTAATTTAATATTGTTATAAAAAGAAAATTTAATGGAAATGTGATAACTATACAATGTGTAATGGGTGCGTTAAACTTTAGTAGAAAATCACTTAAATCTGCATCTTTCCTCAGCTTATAGCTCCATCCTTCACTGGTGTTTAGGTCACTTCAACTTTACAGTTTTTGGTGATAGCAAACGGCTGTTTTCAGTGAATCTCTAAAAATCACCATACAGGACCTGCTCAGCACCTAATAGCAAACAAACACAGTTATTGACCAGGTTGTAATCACAGTGGAGCATTCATCAGCTGATTGTTGATTGAAGTTGATAGGGATCAAAAACAGAGCTGAATGCTGGACATGACTACAACTGAATTCTAATCTGCAAATGCTAGATGATGAGGGGCCAACTCTGGTCCTCGAGAGCCACGGTCCTACTTGATTTCCAAGTATCCCTGCCCTACCCACTACTGATTACCTGAACCAGATGTGTTCAGCCAATCAGAAGTTGTAAGCACACTGACTGTTGAAAAACAAGCACAGCAGCGGCTCTTAAGGACCGGTGTTAGCCACCCATGTGATCAGTAAGTTCAAATAAGCAACAGTTTTCCAATCACATAATAAAAACTCAATACCAGCCCTGAATGCATATATATATTGAAGATGCATTCAGGGCTGGTATATCAATATCAATATATCACTTCACAATAACAGATTCTATATGCTGACCATTTGCAAATGTTTCCAACCTAGTTTTTGTTCGCACCTGTGTTTGTCTGTCTTGATGTCGCATTTGCCTACATGCAGTGGCAGTTGTTCAGGTTTGTTAGTTTCCAGGACACCCTCCTTCCTGGTTTCCTGGTTGCTTCATCAGAGACCTGGTCTGTCTGTGGCAGCAGGCTGGAGCATGCTTCATCCCCTGTGGTGAGTCTCTATCCCAGCAGGCTTAGAGACACAGGCCTATACAGCTGCCACAAGGCTGGTTTGGCATGGGATAAATTGTTTTTTTCTCTTCCAGAACAATGAAGAAACACACAAACAGGCTAAAAATATTCACACTGTAAATATAATCATAAGTAATCACATATATCTGCAGATAACCACACCTGCAAAGACATGAGGTCATGTTAGATTAACTGGTATTGTTGCATGGTATTTGACAATCCAGGTTTAGCCAGTATGCGTGTACAGTTTGGGTTATGCACTGAAAAAACTTGTCTTGTTGGTTATTCAGTTTTATTGGAAGGACTAGGTCTTACTCATATGGTCAGTGTTTTTCTATGTGATCTTATTAAAGTGACACATCAGATCACTGGGGGCTTTCATTGAAGGTCTTACATAATCCATTTTTGTCTTGTCGCTCTCATTAATAAAAGATTTGAAATTGTCTACTGGGGGATATGAGTAGGAAAATGCAGTTCTGCTATCATTACTTGTCAGACATGCATACACAGTACCCCACAGATTCACATGCATATCTGAGAGCAGTTCATGTTGAGGTCTGATCTCCGCAACACTGTGTGCTCAGCTGTGTTTAAAACCTAAGAGCTATTGACTACTGACAAGTTTTGTAGCAGTACACAGCATGAGTGGCCCGGGGCTGTGTACAGGACCAGAGCCATGCACAGCAGTTGTGACTGAGTTAAAAAGAAATAAATGACTGCTGTTGTTAATTTCCACATTTTTCTGAGAGAATGGGTGCCATGTTTCTTTTTTCAAGCCATTTTACTGAGCTCTGTATCTCTTCTGCCTTTTCAACGCTTTATTTCATGTATTACTTTTGACCAATCTTGCCCTCCCTCTGTACTGTTCCACATAGTTATGTAATCTCAGCGTCCATGTCATTTGGGACCTCATATTGACAGCTTAGTCTTCCACTGTCCCTCTCCAGTCAGTGTAGTTACCCACCCCACCCCGGGCAGCTGGGTGGCATGATACAACATTGACATACTGAATAGTATTGATTCCATAAAGACTATGTGTGTGTTCTTGTCACACTAGTGCCTGTTTATACTTTACATTTAACCTGGCCATCAGCATTAACATGACTGTCAGTTGGTACCTACCAAATTTGAGTTACATAACCTGCCATGTGTGTTGGTTCAAAACAGTCTTGTCAGTTGATGTTATGTGACCAGTGTTGACTGCAAACCAGAAAAGACTAGAACTCTGGGATTTACATGCTTAGCCCTGGATTGGCAAACAGCACACAATTCCTCACTGACCTGATTCTTCTTATCTTGCCTCCGTAAGGTGGGTAGGATTACAGTGATACCTGGTTGCCTAATGTGAACTTTGAATACAAAAAAACGTATGACCTGTGATGAACAAGAGCAGATTTTTTAACAATACAGCTGAGTTAGCAGAATTAGTTTTTAATAAAGATATTTTCAGCTTGTCTCAACAGATCCAAGAAAACTAACGTAATGTAAAATGTAATAAAAAAACTAATGTAACTTTAGTAAATATGCTGCATTTGTTTAGTTTTTTCGGTTTTTCGGCTGTTCTCTACATCACCTCTACTGTTACTGTTATAAAACACTCTTATTACGAAATGTAAATGCTTGTAATGAGATGGTAAAGAGATAATCTAAGAGTCAATACAAAGAAAAACTTTATTTATATACATATATAAAACTTTATTCATGTTTGTGACATAGCATTTGTCGAGTGGTCTGCACACAGCATCCGCTTGCAATGTGGTGTCTCTCGAATAGTCTCCCTTCATTCCATAACCCATAACCATCTCCACCCTGCCCTCTAGTGAAGTAAACTGTCATTGTTCTGCTCATAAAATAACACACAGCCCCATCTACTGGTGCCTTTGTGAAGTGTAGATTTTAAACAATACTTGTAAAGAATAACAGAACATTTTATTCCTTTTTATGGCTACATTCACACACATATAAACATTTTAATCAATATTTCCATACAAACTTTAACACTTTTGCATTACATTGTCATATAATATATTCTAATATTCAATAAATTCACATTCTTACACTTTGCCTCAGTTAAGACAGAATCCTACGACTGTGTGTAGCGGATTATCTCACTCAGGTCATAGCCTGTCACTGCAAACGCATAACCGTCGCCATCACAGAACTTGGCGCCGCAGATTTGAGTATCCGTCACACACTCATTGTGTAAATGGGCAACCTAAAACGAAATGAGGAAAACACACAGTCAGGGACACACTGAGATTTTTTAAGAAAACAAAATCTGTATTGTGTTTTAACACAAATTACCTCGACGCTGTTGGTCTCTGGGGTCACAGTCAGGTGCCACACCCTCACTAGAGAATCCTCAGCAGCAGACAGGAGCTAAAGCACACACACAGTCTTTCACTAGAAAATCTATTAATTATTTGTTGTTATTCACTACAAATATTAATATAATGCAATAATCAGTCAGTGAAAAAACATCAGTCTTCTATCAATTTCATCAAATTACTTCACTCATCAATTTGATTTGTACTTTACAACTCACCAGTCCCGAAAAAGGAGCAATGTCTAGTGAGTATATCCAGCGAGCGTGAGCATTGACTTCAGCATGCAGAATTCCAGTCACTGCCTCATAGAGACGAATCTGGCCTGTGCCATAACCTGCCACCACCGTGCCTTTCCACAGCTTGACGGATGAGCAGGTCATACTGAGAGCAGTGAGGAAATACAGAGAAAAGATAATGGACTAGATTAGATAGGAGCGAGGAGGGGAAAAGAAAAAGAAAGGACAGTTGAAAGGAACATAAGTAGACAAGTACAACTATGTATGAAGGGGGCAGAGAGATACAGAAGAAATTAAGAGTAGGAGAGGAGTTTAAGGTTATTGATGATGGAGTTTCACAATACACTAAACACTCTCTCACAATTAGTTGGCAATTTCACAGTAAATGTACCTATATTAGCCCAATTTTACACCTTAGATCAAAATAACAAATTTATAACACAATCAGCTTCTTACTCAAAGCCAGGGATTTTGTTCAGCAGCTGAAATTCCTCCCCAGATTTCCACACACACAGGTTTCCCCCATCATCTGCACTGACCAGATCAGCTATGCACTCCTGTGGGTGTGGAGACAGTAACAACATGGTGGGGATTTTGTGCTTTAATTCAAAGAAGGATTGTAGTTCCTAGAAGTATTACATAAAGTCATACTTTTTTTAGGGAGTCTGTCATTCTTGGAAATGTTAGAGGTATCCAAAAGTTCAGGTAGACAGCCCACAGATTAGGCACACGCAAAACAAGCACAAACAAGCACAAGTACCTGGCTGCCAGAGCACTCTGATGCCGTGTCAGTGATAGACTCTTTGTGCTCCTCCAGAACCTCTGACAGCGTTATATTACTGCCTTTACTAGGAACATCAAAGACTAAAATTGCACCAGATGAAACGCCTAGAGAGAGGAAGAGACAAGTAGACTGGATTCTTGCCCATGAATATATAGTACATAGCTAGAGGAAATATATTTTACTCAGTACTTACCCACACATATATAATTCTCCCACACTGCAGATATCCCTCGAGCAAACACAGCCTGAGCTGGGACAAAATTAAGTTCTGTGAATGCACTAGATTTGATATAAAACTCTAGATTATTACCTTTCTATCATCAAATATTGTGTGATTACACAAATGAATTCAATAAAGTCTGTATATATTTGAAAAAGGCACAGTTTTCATAATTTTGGTGTTGCATTTTACCACAATGGATTTGTGACATCCACAACTAAACAATCAACTGCTATAGACAGCTTTAAGGGTTGTTCTGTGTAAGAATTAAATACATTTAATTTTAGTTTTAATAATTAGTCAATTGGGTTCAGGTAAATTGACTTGGCTGTTGCAGAAAATGTCACTTCTTTGTCTCAAAAAAAAAGTCTAAGGTTGCTTTCAAAGTCTGCTGCAGGTTACTGTCCATCTGCACTGTAAATAATGTATGGTGAATTTTTAAGAAACGGGCTAAATCTAAGCAGCTCATATCGCCCTAAACATAGCTGTTTTTGTCAGTTGTCACATCATCAATATATACAAGAGAACCAGTTCATTTGGCAGCCATACATGCCCACATCATAACACTCCCTATCTCAGATCTTGAACAGTCCCTTCTCCAAAGTCTTCTCTTTCCATTTTCCTAGTGCAGGCTGATTTTTGACTAATCAGTCTCAAATACTTTGAGCCACTAAAAGTAGGGGCCTATGAATAAAAATGGCTGTAATACCTTATTAGCTATAATATCTTATTGTATTGTGTTATATAATAAATGTAGTAGTTTCTTTTTTAACTTAATCTTGAGTGTTTGTTTTTTAGAGGATGTAGCCATTTCAAGTTTTCATGCAACTAAATGAAGCAGATCAGTCTTGGAGTGGCTAGAGTGCCTACACGTTTAGCAAATCCACAGTTAATATGTACACACCTGTAGGTGTTTCTGGAGTATCCAGTGCATGCCAGTACACCATAATGGATCCATCTGATTCATACATCTGTAAGAATGAATTTATATAAAAAAAGAAAATGATAAAAACACATGATTTAATAATTTTGTTTAGGTTCACAAAAATACTCAATAGTACACAATACACAAAAGCAGCATAGTCTCCTGCAAAGACAGAAAAACTCACCTGGATGCCTTTCTGAGAGGTTATCACCAGCAGATCACGAGAGGGCAATACACAAAATGCAGCCTGTGCCAAGAAAACAAGATTGATTTATTTTTACGACACATACCAAATATAGTTTGCCAGTTACAGACAATATAGTTCAATATAAATGCAGTAGTGTTCAACTCAATCAATTTTATATTCTAAGAGGTTATCACCAGCAGATCACAAAGGGGTAATACAGAAAATGCAGCCTGCGCCAAGAAAACAAGATTTATTTACTTTTATGACACAGCCAAATATCATTTGCCAGTTAAAGACAATATAGTTCAACATAACTGCGGTAGTGTTAAAATGCACCCGATTATATTGTGAGAGGTTATCAAGTGCAGATCATGAGAGAGTAAAACACAAAATACACCCTGTTGCAAAAAAAACTGATAGATTGTTTTTTATGACACAGCCAATTACAGTTTGGCAGTAAAAGACAATATAGTTCCACAAAAATGTGTTAATGTTAAAATGAACCTCTTTATATTTGTCAGCAGCAAGCATGCGTGTTTGATTGGAAATTAAATTATGACTATAACCTTGTATTTACTTTTTGTATTTTGGGGGGTGTTTACATCATACTGTAGAATAATGTATAATTTTTACACATTTCCCCCGTGTTAACACAAAGTGACAGCTAACAGATTTTGAAAACACTGCACACGTTGCACTGTGGTCTGACCTGCATGATGAGCGATGTGCTTGTGGCAACATTTGGTTCCTTGGACTGCAGCTGACGATGCGAGTAATTGAGGCCGTCCCAAGACGCACTGACCATGTTGACCACATTGGCGTGAACCACCGTGAAGTAGGTGAGGCGACGCGGCGCGATGCGCAGCACGCTGAGGTTGTTGAACAGCGCCGAGGCGCTGTTTTTGATCTGGATGCTTTTTTCTTTGTGATACATCGAGAAGATTTCACTTTTCTCAAACTGTTGTTGAAACGACAGCGGTGTCAATCTAAGAGAAATAGAATAACATTAACCGCAGTTAGCGTTAAAGTCTTGTTACGTTAAACACGCGGTATTATACGTATTTTACGTACCGTTTTGGCAGCAAACTGCAGCAAACACTTGATATTAGCAGCAAGCTAATTAGCGTAAACCCAACTGCAGCACCGCAATATAAACATAAGAAAACACAGCTTCTTTGTAAAAACAGACTGTACAGACGTCAGCTTCGGGTTAGCTCACAACTGGCTCTGCTTTCACTGGCGATGTCGTGATCGAGTGTTAGATATAAGCTAACTAAGTAAGTTAATGCGAATGCACTTTTCTAGCTATTGTTAGCAACAAGATTACCTCTGCAGCCATAGAGACAGCTCCGCCCCTACGTCCTACGTGGGCCTTGCGTGCCTGGTTGCTAAGCATCTAGAAAACCACAAAAGAAGAAGATACAGGTAAGGTTGTAAACAAACTTGAACTCCTAACATTATAAGAGGGTAATTATTCGTAAACGGCGTTGTCTTTTAATGGTGACGTGTAGTTATTTCAACTATGTAGAATTAACAAATGACAGATGTACAGTATGGCTGTTCATTGTTTTCAGAATACCGCGGTGAAGTTAGGCTAAAGTGTGGTACTGTGTGAGTTCCACAGTACCAGTAAATAAGTGGGGTTTTTTTGCATTCTACATAATCTCATAGACTCTTGTTTGCATGTAACATTAATGCTAATGCCTTTTACAATATAACATTGGCATTACAGTACATAAAAGTTCCCATGTAATGCGAACAGTATCATCCCACCTATCATTAGACCAGGTTGCTCAATACATTTGTCAAACTATTCTTCATCACAAACTTTGGGTTTTGATCCTGTCATTCTTGTTTGTTTTAGCTGTTTTATACACATCGACCGCTGAGCAGAGATGTCCCGTTCTGCAGCCAAGTCCCATGCTGATAAGCACAAAGGTGTGCAGTCTGTCCAAGTGAGCACACCTCCAGTGCAAGAGCTGGAAGATGAAAATATAATTCCTGGTCGCTTAACCCGGTCCCAGTGGATGGACTTGTTGATCCACGAGGATGCAGAAGAGATAGTTGGGGAGATAATGGATGAACTGTTGAGTAAAATCATGGAAGGCTGTTTTAAGGTGTACATTGAAAAACAGGTAAACTGAAAAGATGCATGTACTTTTTATTTTGATTCCACTTTAGTTTGAACATCATGTGTCTCATTGCTACTCACAGAGATGTCAGTAAAACCATGTTCCTTTCCTCCTATAAGTATATCCATAATGTTGTGTGTATTTGCCCTTAAGCTAGCACCTTTCTCTGCATCCTGGGCGAAGAGGTTTCTCACACAGATTCTACAGCAGCAACTCCTGTGTCCAGATGAAGGAGAGAGTCCAGAGGAAGCATCTAAAATTGAAGACCCAGAGCCTACACCAGCCATTTCAGATGCCTGGGCTCAAGGATGTGTGCCTGTTGTAACCACTACTCCTCTGCCTCATTGCAACCTGCAACAGGTACTCTTGATATGTATCTTCAGCAAGTCTTTTCTTCAAATTTCAACCAAGAAATAATCTACAGTATATCCATATCTACAGTACATCTATATATTTGTAAATCTGTGTCTAACAGGAGGATGACACCGTTCAGGTCCCAGCCCAAACAGAACCTGGAATCGATCAGGGATGTACTGCTATGGCCCAAACAAATAGCTCCCCAAAGCAATCTGAAAAAGAAAGAAGTCCCAGGAAGCCTGTCAATAACAAGGACTATAGAGGCCTCAGTCCTCGCCCTCCACCAAAAACCGACAGAAACAAAAGGCAGCAGGTTACATTATCTCCCAAGCTGGTTCCAGTAAAGTTATTGCCATCCCTATCCTGTTCAGCAAAAAAAAAGGATGTGGAGTTAGAGGGTAAAACTAGGGCAAATTCTGTTTATAACCACATAACTGGACCATCATATCAGCCCAATGGATACCAGCTCATACCAAAGATTGACCCTTCCTGCCTGCCCAGACAAACTGTCTTTCCTCATTATGAGATTGTGGATAACAATTGCACAAAACCTAAGAAACTAAGTGGACTATCCAAGCTAGAATCAAAGTATAAGAGACAGCAAGTCGAGTGGACAGGGGCCTCAAAGAAGCCACTAACCAGCACCAAGGATCAGACAACAGAGTTTCAAAGGAGAAATGAGGCAGATGTCTTTCTGAAGAAATTATCTACATCTAGACATAGGAAGGAAGTGACAATGTCTTCTGGGTCTCTGAGGCTGGACACAATGGTTTTGGCCAAGGGTGTTACTCTCCTGGATCCTGAGGCAGCTGAAATGAACCCTCTCAGATTTAGCTCTCCTAGCCAGTTAACCAAACTGAGGCCAATAAGGAGTGTTGCAGCTGTGCCTCTGTTTTCCGTTGATAGAATTACCTCAGGTTCACCGCCTCAGGTCATTCCACTGTTTCAGTCAAAGAACTGAATTATAAAATTCCGTAATAATACATCTATCCATTGTCTATACTACTTATCCTGTTAAGGGTCACGAGGGGGCTGGAGACAGTTCCAGCTGTCATGGGGTAAGAGTCAGGATGCACCCTGCACAGGTCGCCAGTCTGTCACACAGCTGACACAGAGACAACGTTTAGGCACACAACAGGCTTGTTCAATTGTGGCTGTATTTACAGCATGATAAGCTATATGTTCATATTTTATAATTCCAGGACATCATATACTGTGGCTGCTAAGTTGTGGAAGATTATTATTGATTTGAGAAGATTGTGATTCAAGCCATTTACCCTCTTTGTATGTGTGAGCTACTTTGCATTAATGATACAATACAGTGGTGGAAAACTGTACCTGTATACAATATATCAGCCATAACTGCTTCACACAGTGAAGAAAGAATGTTGGGTGATGGGACTTTTAAAATCTAGTGGTAATATTTTATTTTATGTCTATTTCTAGTTTGGTGGCCATCATTTTGTATATGTAAAGACTAATCATATTGGGAAATTCAAAACAAGTCATATGGGACCCACTTGTATGGGTGTTTGTATGAACATTATCAACTTATACTTTGTGCCTTGATATACTACATTTATCTGCCAATTAGCTTAAAACTATATAGTCAATATTAGCAGTCCTGCAATATGCTACATTCATGATGGTCATAATCAGTTTTTGTTTAAAAAGAAGTTGATGACTGTAGTTTGTGATGCTGTTGAATTGAAAGTTATTGTCATTGTTAAATGTTTTGAATTATTGGAACTACTAACAGCTTCTGCTTAAACTCCATAACAATAAAATGTATAAATATGTCATTATATTTCCTTTAAAAATGTTTTATCTTTTTAAGCGTATGACCAGGTTTCTGACACAGGTTTTTCTAGGGCAGGAGCCAGAGCTGTCGTTGGACAGAAAGAAAAAGAATAATCTTTCTGAAGTCAGTGGTATGCATGTATCACTTTCAATTGTTCAAAATGATCCTATCAACATTATTAATACCCTATTGTAACATACTTGGATGTAGACGTAGAGACTGTCACCCATGTTTTAGAAAAACAAGAAACTGAGCTAGATTTTGCATGTTTGTAAGTGTGAGTCTGAAAGCAGTGCACTTTAGCCCAGTATAACTCCTTGTCACTACTATTTAGTGCAATTTACACAGCCAGGATCCTGCAGTCTGGATAGGTCTGGCCTTTGCAGAAATGTTTTATCACGTTTTACACATTTCAGGGCCGTTTTTGAATAGTGACTTCGTTATAGAGAGTCCCTGTCGACCTCATCTGTCTGGGAACAGAACTGGCGTTATTTTGCTCACAATGTATGTGTTAATACATTTGTATTAATAGGCATATCGTTAGCCACTAGAGGAGTAAAGAGTTGCTTCCAGCTTCGAAGCCGCGGACAGCAAACCCTCTATTATTTGGGAACCAATCGCAGGCACCATACGGTGCAACCTACCTTGGTGAAACCGACGTGACGCTCGATGAACAAGAATCCAATCACTATTCAGCACCTACGCTGCTGCACCAATAGCGGAGCTACTTTGCGAGGTAGCATGCTTGACTAACCCTTTGCACATGTGAGAGCGGAATGAAGGGAACGCAGTGTTGATCAAACTGTGAAGTATCTTAATTATTTCTCATCTTGAAAGCGAGTCAAACATGAAGAAGGAGCACATGTTAGCAGAGGACTTAGCAGAGGTAAGACTGGTGACATTTGTCATTATTTCTGCGGCTAAATACTGCTTAACACATAGGGTAGTTTACCCCCTTGTAACTACACAAGTACACTACAAGTGTTGCTAACATGCTTTGCTCTATTTGTGCACTTACTTTATATTGGTAGGTTTGTGTTTAATGTTTAATATATAGAAACTGACTTTATAACTGTGTGACGGGTACAACTAGTACTTCTGATATAGCCATTGTCCCAGCAGCGCTCAAATACCATATCAATATTTACTTGCTATTTAGTTAGCTGTATTTTTCCTCGATTAATCAGATTTCCTATTAGCGTTACAACATTTAAAATTTTCAGTGAAACCGAGCTGCTCTTATTACATATACTGTTATTTTACAGATGACTCCTTCGGTCTCCTCTTGTGAGAAGCAGGAAAATGATCCTCCCCTAAAAGCCAAAAGGAGCAAACCTGAGGAGGATGGAGGAGAGGAGGTGGTCTATCAGCCGGTGAAGCTGTCCCGGAGTGATCTGTACAGACCTCCTACAGCAGAGGAGCTAAACCAGCTGAAAGAGGCGGAAAGCTTGTTTCACTGCAGCCTGCTCAAAATGCAGGTGAGACCTCTGACCTACTGTCGTGAGCATGACAGAGAAGGTTGGGAATAGAAGGAAAAAGATTGGAGTTATGTTTTAGTATGTTACTTCACGTGAACAGTAACCGCACAAACGTTTTCACACACCTAATAGTGTGTCTAATCTTAATGCCATAACAGATGGAGGAGCTGCTGAAAGAGGTCACCCTGAGTGAACGCAGGAAACGGCAAATAGATGCCTTTATTCAAACAGTCACCAAGCTGCTGCAGACCATACCCGATACACCAAAGGTCGAGGTAGGCATACAGGTTAATTCCTCTTCACAAATTCACATGACACCTGTAGCAACAACATTTTTTTTTAACAACATTTTGCTGCGCATTCAGGTAAGTGACCTCTCATGGCTGTCGGGGGCAGTTAAGGTTCCTTTCCTCCTGGTGCCTAAAACAGCAAAGGGAAAATTCCACATGACGCCTCCAGCTTCTGTTGATCTGATTGGTAGCTACCCACTAGGCACCTGCATCAAACCACGCATCTTGGTGGACCTGGCTGTCACAATCCCAGCTGTAAGTCACCTTTTCCTTTATCTCAATACATTATTTGAAGCCCTGACAGCTGTTGTCAAGTGTTCAATGCAATATGATAAAAGAAAAACTGATGACTGCTGATCTTTCTGTTTATAGGATGTCCTCCACCCAAAGGACGTTATCAATCAGAGGTACCCAAGGAAGAGAGCTCTGTACCTGGCAGGTCTGGCCCAGTATCTCACATCCTCCTCAGACATTGGAACCATGCGTTATTCCTGCCTCCATGGAAATCGACTCAGACCTGTTCTTCTGCTGACCCCTCCAGGTATTAAACAGTTAATGTGCAGCACATTATAATTATAAAAAGCACTATATTTTTTTATATTTGGATTATACGAGCAATTTGTTTTCTTTGCCTGTTGAACGATGTTCTATCATGTTACGATTATGAAATCATAACATAACATCTGTTGCGGTGTCTCATCTTGACCCATCAGGGAAAGACTCTTCTAGCTTCATTGTACGGGTTCATGCCTGTCCACCTCCTGGGTTCTTCAAGCCCAGCCGTTTCCATCCCCACAGGAATAATATTCGGACAGAGTGGTACACTGGATTGCAGACCTCCCAGACTGGTAAAAACTGGACATTTCTACAACAAATTAACCATTTGTTATCCATCACACCTGTCTTATTACTTTCAGTTGTGTTTTCCTCTTTGTGTAACAAATCTTTTTTATTTTGTTACTACAGAGAGCAGCGAACCTCCCACTCCACATTACAATACCTCTGTTCTGGGGGATTTACTACCCAGGGCTCACCTCCAGTTTCTCTCTGCTGTCAGCTCCCAGTGCTCAGCTTTTGTTGATGGAGTGGCTTTGCTAAAAGTCTGGCTTCGTCAAAGAGAGCTTGACCAAGTAGGGGGCTTGTATTGACTGTCTTACTTGTTGCATCAAGCTTACTTATTTTGTTTTACACTGTTTGTCTCACCTCACTTCTGTATTTTTCTCTTAATGTTCTGTAGGGCACTGGTTGTTTTAATGGCTTCTTGGCTTCAATGCTGTTGGCTTATCTGCTGACCACTCACAGAATAAGTAACACCATGACTGCCTATCAGCTGCTTCGAAACAGCTTGAACTTTCTGGGTAAGAAACTTTATTGATCCCAGATGTAAACCACCGTTTGATATGATACACTGTAGTTTTACTTATTTGATTGTTTTTAATATCTTGCAACTTATGTACCACTCACTCTAACCTGCAGCATCTACAGACCTGACAGTGAATGGGATTAGTCTAGCCAAAGATCCAGACTCTACAGCTGTGAGTGCACTAGATTTTAACCCATAAGCCTGTACACAGTTCCTTCACACTTTCTAAACTAATCATTAATATCTCTTTTTTTCTCTGCAGCCATCTCTTGCAGAGTTCCACAATGCTTTTCAGGTTGTGTTTGTTGACCCTTCAGGACATCTTAACATGTGTGCTGACATGACAGTTTGTACCTACAAACAGGTAAACACAAATAAGAATTCAAACAATCAGTTTTGCAGTGGTGTGATTAAGCATGCTTTGACCATTTTCATATTGGTTTTTCAGCTGCAGCATGACGCAGCTGTGTCAATGCAGTTCTGGGACAATCCTACAGTAGATGGTTTCCACGCCCTCCTCATGACCCCCAAACCCATGATAAGGACAAGTGACCACGTATTTCAGTATGGCCCTCTTCATCTAATGCAACAAAAAGAATTCCATACTGTACATCTTGTGTAATACATAACAATTCTTTTCCATTGTTTAACCTCCTCTTAAACAATTTTGCTTAATGATGTTTCAGCTTATCTTTTATGCTTTTAATCTCCCACTCAGGTTATGTGACCTGGCAAAGCTTCAGTTCAGCTGTAAAAAACTGAATCTTCTTAGTGAGCTGATGGACCACAGTGGAAATTATGTCCACACTGTGCTGCCCTTCATTCTGTCACTGCTTCAACAAGGACTGGGCCAAAGGATTTGCCTCCTCACGCACTCACTCTCTCCCGACCCTGAGGTGGGAATTATATATTTGATTCAACACGGTTTCTCACAAATTAGTACTTAAAAACATACATTCATGTACATTTTTTTCCATTTGTTTTGTTTCATCACAGTGGTCTGTGGAGAGCGAAGCCCCAAAATACAAAGCTCAACCTCCTCTCTCCTTCGGTTTGCTTTTAAGACCAGAGTTGGCAGCCTCTGTCCTGGAAAGAGGCCCCCCTGCAGACAGCCCAAAAGTAATGTCGCCTGTCTCTCCTTTCTGTGCATATATATGCGGTTGTATAGTGTTCACTTATTATTTTTCTCAATGAGGTATGAGGTCGCTTTACATACAGACGTGGACAAAATTGTTGGTACCCTTCAGTCAAGGAAAGAAAAACTCACACTGGTCACAGAAATTTTAATCTGACAAAAGTAATAATAAATAAAAATGAATGTTAACCAATGAAGGTCAGACATTGTTTTCAACCATGCTTCAACAGAATTATTTTAAAAAATAAACTCATGGAACAGGCCTGGACAAAAATGATGGTACCCCTAACTTAATATTTTCTTGCACAACTTTTTGAGGCAATAACTGTAATCAAACAATTCCTGTAACTGTCAATGAGACTTCTGCACCCGGTACTCCTAGAAAAGACTGAAAATAATTCAGTCAATTTTTTAAAATAATTCCGTTGACATGGTTGAAAAGCAATGTCTGACTTTCATTGGTTAACATGCATAGAATTGTTATTTATTATTACTTTTTTTCATTGACTGAAGGGTACCAACAATTTTGTCCACGTCTGTACAATCTGAGAGCACATTTTTCTTAACTTGCAATGTACTTACCATTTGTATTCTGTAATAATCTAACCCTATGTAGCATTTATGGACACAACTCACTTTCATTTGTGATATAGCTGGCATTGGCACCCCAAGTTTTTTCTTGAATCAAAAAAGACAAACCTGTGGCAAGGGTTAAAAAAAAATGTATATATATATATATTCTGTTTACTGTCTATTATTGCACAATAATCATGGTAAGACATGGATGGCGCCATCCATGTCTTACCATGCTTGTGCAATAATCGGTTACTAAGAACTGATTGTGTTTGTCTACTAGGCGGCAGACTTTCGTCAGCTGTGGGGCTTTCGCTCCGAGCTGCGTCGCTTCCAAGATGGAGCCATCACTGAGGCTGTGCTGTGGGATGCTGAGAGCATGTGCCAAAAACGACTGGTCCCCAAGCAGATCATCACACACCTGCTACAGCTGTATGTATTTCATTGTACATAAACATTGCAGACACAACATTTATCAACAACAGTTGTTCATATGGTTAGTGTATTTCTATCTGTGTTGATAAAACAAATAGTATACTGAATATCATGTTAAAGAACAGTCGTTTTATTTGCTTTTATCCTGATTTATAGAATACTCTAAAGAAATTAAGTTTTGTCGTCAGTCATGTGTTGTTAACTGTGCTAACGTAAATAAGGTATATGAAAGACGGCAGCTTTCATGCAGTGTTTTCTGCCTCCACTACAAACATGGATATATCTGCTGTGTTATGTTGAATGTCAAGAATCTGTAGTCACCACATGTTTATATTGCTAATGTAATTTTACCACTGACACAGTGCCCACTGTTAAGCAAGAAGTAAGATGTAGGTATGGTCCACAAATGTTGAGGGAAGAATGTCTTAACGTTTTGCTGACTTAAAGATTTTTAGTTGGTAGCATTATTAGCCCCAACAGGAAAAACATCAAAGCTGCTAGAGTTTTTGCTGTTGTAAGACCCCGGCCAGTCCTCCCTGACTATCAGTACCTAAATTGCAAATCTTGTTGTATTACTTCTAGAGAAATTCGATGTACGTCAGCATGTTGGGTCATGCAAGTTACGCATTTCTGTTTACAAATATCATCATGTCCACATGCTCTGGGCTCAGGCCTGTACGCATTGTTGCAAATACCTGTCCAGCCTCAGACAATAAAGATGGCAGCGATACCCCTGGTATACACAAATAGTGTCTTGCGAGAGTGGCTAGTTTGGGGAATCTTGGTCCATTTACCCTCCACCAGTCTAGAGGATTTATGTCCAATGAGGGAGCAATGTCTCTCAAGTAGTAATCTACCTGCGCCTCAGAATCAGTGGCATAGGAGGAACTGTAGTTGTCACCTAAGAGCAACATCATGGTGTTTTTGGTGTCACTTCTCAATTGTGAGGGCATAGCCACCTGGCTAATATCAGGTGTGACCAGGGTCTCCTGCTGCTCATCCTTTGTGCCCACAGTAGTAGTTATCACATCCAATTTTGAAACCAGTTCATGCAGTTTAACCTTTGCAGCTAATCTTCCTGTTGGCGTCAGAAAGCTGAGATGCTTGTGACGAGGGTCCAACATAGAGGCAATCAGAGCTGGTTTAGAAGCAAGGTCATTAGAGTCAACCTGTATGGTAAAAACGGTAAAATGAATAAGAGTAACTAAGAGTTGTATGAAGATGATTCCTTGAACTGTTCATCTTTGTCAGCATGAAACTTACTTCCCAGCACTTATTCTATTAATATCACAGTTAAATATTTCACTTAAAGTTCTAATATGCAACTAGAACTACTGCTTGCATGAGATTTGGAATCAATCCACTCTGCTCCCTTTGCCTGATGATACATATCTGGTCTGCTTCACTTTTTATCCACCATGCTCTACATTAAATTCACAAATTGATAAACAGCATTAGTGTACGCCTACCTCCATGTGATTTCTAAGAGACTTCTGAACTTTCAGCTTGAACTCAGAGACTTGTTCAACATCAGTCTCCTTTGGCACAAGATGAGTCTGAATTAGGCTAAATGTGATTGGGTAGATGTTTGAAATGGACACCTCTGTTTCAGCAGATATGACTGTTGTTGCCCATTTCAGTGTTGCCAGTACTGGTGTGAAATTCTCAATAATTTGCCAGCAGTCATCTTCAATCTCAAGGGTCTGAGCTTCCTGTCTGTTGGTAATTGTGCGATCAGAGAGCACAGCTTTAATTGCCCACCGTTGCTCAAGCAAGCGTTCAAACATGTCGCATATAGTGTCCCATCTAGCTTTACTCGACTGGATGAGTTTATGTTGGGGTAGGCACATCTGAACTTGCTTCTGCTCCAAGGCCTCACTTGCCAGCAAGTTGTAACTGAAGTGCTTTACTAGTTTCCCTGCAGCAACAATGATGCGGATTAGATCCTCACTCAGCCCATCACTGACTGCGAGCTGCAGTGTAGTGGCAAAACAAGTGGCATAATCCCAGGTGATACGTGCACACGTGTGGGCTGACAAGATGCCCTGCATGTTGTTATGAACACATGCAGTAACTTTCCCAGCAATACCCCAGGTTTGCGCAGTACTGAGAAGCCTCTCTGTGATAGTGTCTGTAGCAGTGTGGCTGTGTGATGGTAGCTTGTGTGTCTGGAGCACTGCTGACCTCCCCTGCCAGTCCTCTGTTATGAATGAACAGGAAACTGTGATGTACTTCTGGAATGGGAGGGCTGTCCAGAGGTCAGCAGTGAGAGCCACTTTCTCCACTCTACCCAGGTGTACTACAAGCTCCTCCATCTTCTCATGGAAATGGCCTTCTATAAGTCGTGTGATATCACTAACAGATGGCATTTTATAATTATGCACAGTGTATGCAAGTAACTCACGAAAGCCATCACCGTTAACTACGCTGATGGGAAGCATGTCCTTCTCTATCATTCTGGATATGAGTTCAGTAACCTCTGCATGTGTTGCCACTGACACGCCATCATTAGGCATCGTGTCTGGGTGCTTATTCTTGATGTGGTACATCATGCTAGTGGTGCTGCTCCTGTATTTCAGCTTTGTGTCGCACATGGTGCAGTGCACCTCGTCGTCCACTTTGATGAAAATGTCCCAAACAGAGCTCCGCTTTAGACGCTTCCTCTCCCCGTATTCACGCTCGGGGGGGTTGGAGGTCATGTTTATGTTGGGTGACATGACAGCGACCTGCGTCACGTCCGAAGTGCTCTCCTCCTCCGGGCACTGAACGGTGCAAATCACCGGCTTCTCGTCTTCGTCTAGCGGTGTCGTGGACGGATGGTGCCTGCTCATGTGGTTCATCATGGAGCTGGTGGCTCCGCCGCAGTACTTTAGTGTAGCGTCACATTTCATGCAGCGGACGAAGTTGCCAACTTGCTCAAAGCAGTCCCACACAGAGCTCCGTCTCCGCCCTGTACGCTTCATAATTTCTGCGGCTGACTAATGTCTGATACTAATGCGACATTAGCATGCTAGCTAATGCTAGTCCCGAAAGTGGGTCTCTGCGGTGATAATAAACAATGTTGTGACCTGTTTCACTTCGACATATGCACTTACAGAAAATGACAGAGTTGAATGCGTGTGTGTGTTTTTCTATAGCCCCATTTAACGAAAAGAAAACATAAATAATTTATTGTCCGCCAGGCATGCTGCTATCCCTGAATCCTGTGTACGTTATGTCGCGGCGATGGTTGATGGCGTCATCGAAACAGGAAACGAGGTATCGCTAAACATAGATGTTATTCATTGGATTTTTTTTACGTTAATATAATCGAAGTTGGATTAATTGAAGACAAATGTAATATATATATGTATGTATATATGTGTGTGTATATATGTATATATGTATATATATATATATATATATATATATATATATATGTGTGTGTATATACATATGTTTATATTGTTAACATTTTATTTTTTTTTGCATTGTTGCAGAAATAGACTTTGAAATTAAAATTTTTACTTAATTTATATTCTTTGTGGGATGTATTGTGTTGCTTGCTGTTAACCACACATCATCCATGATGGTTTGCCTATATTTATGTTTCATCACACAATCACACACTCTATGATAATGTACAGGTACATGTGTTGATTGTGAATGATGCTCTTAGGTGCCTACTACTGGGGAGGAGGGGAGTTTACTGGTGGTTCAGTCTTATGATGACCTGAGTAGGAAACTGTGGAGGCTGGAAGGTCTGCCTCTCTCCATCACATCAGTACAAGGAGCACACTCTGCTCTCCGATATACACAGGTAAAGCGCCTCGTTCTTACAACAGAACTGCTCTCATTATTTGAGCAGTAAGTATTAGTACTTTTTTTTTTTCAGTTTGAACAATTTTAAACTGCAATCAGATTAAAATTAAATTTAAAAATAATCACAGCGGTGCAATGTAATGTACATTTGTTATGTTAGTAGTTGTGCTTTATGTAAACCTTTTTTTCTTTTTAGTCTCAATGTTTTTTTTGTGCATTGCAGGTCTTCCCCCCCCGGCCACTGAAACTGGACTATTCCTTCTTTGACAGAGAAAAGACTTCTAGATCATTGGTACCAAAGGAAAGCAAACCATGCCCTGCTTATATCACCCCTATCACAGGTTAGTGATTAATCTACCAGCAACAAATGAAGAAGCTGTCAACTTTTATTGTTGAAATGTTTCGCAACTCATCCAAGTAGCTTTCTCTGTCTGAGGGAAGTTGGTTAGTGACCACAAATCTATCCTCCAGGTTGGTTTCACCTCACACCTGCCTTGAAAAAGCTTGTTAAGTGAAACAAAGGCAGGGGAGGGGTGTGTATATATGTAAAAGTCCCACCCCTGGCAACTCCCTCTACCCCCATTAAGTGTGGCCAACCTGGTGGATGCATTATTTGCACATGCAAAACTTCCCTCACCCCTTTCAAACCACCTGTCTTCTCCATCTAATATTTGTACATTTTGGTTATTCAAATGAAGGCACACCGCTGATTCTGGCCCTGGCCCTGGCCCTGGCCCCTGTGCTGGGCCGTCGTCCCGTGTAGCAGCTATTTGGTTCCAACCCACAAACACACTGAGACAGAGACTAGTCCATTCCAAAGACCGGATACCTAAACATAAGAAGAGCAATGTAGTGTATGCTGTTCAGTGCAATGAAGAGTTCTCCGAGCTGTACGTTGGAGAAACCAAACAGCCGCTACACAGGAGGATGGTTGTTATAAGTTAATTTTTACTCTCACTGAACTCTCAACTTCTGAGTATCTTTCTAAAATTACACTATAACAGAGTTATTAAATAGTGAAATTACAGCCACTCGAGCACAGACATTTAGCTGTACAAAGTCATCTAACAATGTGCAATGTTCTTGTAGTGATCTGCCACATGGAGGGAAGTGGAAAGTGGCCTCACGATCGCCTTGCTATTCGACATATCCGAGCTGCCTTCCATATCCAACTGGGAGACTTACTCAGGAAGCACCATAATTACACATGCAGGCCCTGTCCCACACACCTGGATGTTTGGAAGGTATTTTGAGCTTATATATATGTCAAACACTTGCCAGTAAACTTGAATGAAGTAATCTAATAATAAGTTATAGCAGGTATGAAGTTTCGATTTAAACTGTCTCTTCTCCCTTTTCTGTGTAGGACGGCTTGGTGTTCCGCATCCAGGTGGCATACCATCGAGAGCCACAGGTGCTGAGGGAGAGTGAAAATGCAGAAGGATTACTGGTTGTAAGGGACAATGAGGAGGCTCAGGCTCTAGAAATGGCTACCATTCACAAGCCTCTACTCACCAGCACATTACATGGGTAAAATTAAATCACTAACATGATGTCCTGTCTTTGTTTTGTTTTGAAAAATAATTTACATTTTTTGTTGTAACTATTATTTTTTGGTTGCAATTTATGTTTACTTTCTTTAACTTTGCCTTACTTGTTTTCCTTTCTGCCTTATTTGATCTCTGTTTTTTTATTGTTTAGCTTTTCCTGCAGTACTGTTCTCTTACAGTTTTTTCTTCCATCTAATAAACTTCATCCTGTTGTTTGTAGGCTCCAGCAGCAGCACCCGTGTTTTGGGGCAGTATGTCGCCTGGCCAAACGTTGGCTGGGGGCTCAGCTCTTCAGTGAAGACATTACAGAGGACACAGCAGACTTGCTGGTGACATCAATCTTTTTGCAGCCTGCACCATTTACTCCTCCTAGGTAAGTAAGAGTTCTGCTTTTTGATAATCTGTCCACCCCATCATCCTCATTCACAGTACGGTACAAAGTGCAATTTCTCTGTATTTCTCAGTTCTCCTCAGGTGGGCTTCCTTCGTTTCCTTCATCTTCTCTCCTCCTTTGACTGGAGGAACAACCCGCTGATAGTAAACTTCAACAATCAGCTCACAGGCAAGCGCGCGCGCACACACACACACTCCTTTTCCCTCTGTGTGCCACAAACAAATCCCTCCTGACCCCTCTATTTACACACCCTACATACTTTAACATCCTTGCATGCATCGCTGTTTCATTGCTTAGTTTCACTGTTGTTCACCTTTCTGTCACGTGCAGCGGCTGACTACACAGAAATCAAGAATGACTTCATGGCCTCCAGAGAGTCTCTGCCTGTCATGTTTATAGCTACGCCTAAGGACAAAAAGCTCTCTATGTGGACCAAGAGAGCACCTAGTGTACAGGTCAGCGAACAAACAAAACACAAGTACAACCCTCACATAACACATTTAATACATTAGCTCTCAATAATGAACTTTAAAGTTTAAATATTACAGACAGCCAGCAAACTGGAAATAAGAAATACTTCATAAATACCTCATGTAAATACATCACAAGATGAGAAGTAAGTTTAGACTTGTGAACAGAGAGAATCACAAACACCGATGTAGAAAAGAGTTGCATGTTCTTGGTAAAGAGCAGTCACATAGCTTTCCAATTCTGGAGCCTTTTCTTAGTGCACACTGGTCTCCTGGATCACACTGAAAAGATATGAAACCATACTGATTAAGTACCTACTGTTTGTATGTGAAAAGTAAATGTTTGTGGAAAGCAAATTAACATATTGCTCCGAACAGACTGATTATGTCATGTTTAGAATTTTGATGTTATTCTCAGTCAGCCTGAGTTTGTGGTTTACATACCACAGGCAGATAGCTTTGCTTTTTTCTTAGAGCTGGAAATTGGTTGTTCTGTAGCCTTTCCAAAACCTCATGTAAATCATTGATCTAAAAATGCAGAAGTTGTATGCATCATTTTAACAACAATTAAAATCAACATCAACAACTGTTTTTCGAGACTATTAGGAGTAGCTCACCAGTTGCTTTTCATTGCTGTCCTCTGTCGTAATGAAATATGGTAGATATTTTGTTTTGTATTCCCCTGTCTGGATGTTATCATGGCTATAAGAGAGTCCAGCAGAACACAGTAGTGTACAGAAAAGGTACACACTCCAGCCCATGGTGCGCAGCTGACCCAGATAGGTTTCCTGTACTCCCTGTACAAACCCAACATTAACACTGAGCCTCTCCCAGCATCTATCTTTGTAATGATGGTGGAGAGCAGGAAGTTTGTGCTCTGTGACATCCTGACGGAGACGTCATCATGGGGTTTATTCACCATGCCTAATCAGTTATCCCATTTGATTTCCATTTTACCTCATCTGGCTGCTCAGGTGGCATTTATGATGTTTAACTCACAAGCTCAGCTACACAGATTCCTAAAAACTAATATTATGCTTTAAAACACACAGATGTAACCGGGTTTTTGAATGACCTAGGTTCAGGGTGTTGTTAGCAGCAATCTCAATATCTCTAAGTGACCACTAGGGAGCAGATTGTCATGGAATGAATGAGAATAGAGTTACTTTATGAATAGATAAGATGCTTTTTACCATCAAAATACCACCATGACCATGGCCACAGAAATGATAATTAGTTCATATTATATGATGACATTTCAAGTTAATTTGATTGAAAGTATATTATTTTGATGAATGACCATTGGTTATAATTGGGTCCAACTGTCTCATGGCAGTCACAAAAACAAAACGTCTATTGTCCTTGGAGGAAAGAGTATCCATCATTAGGTTCAAACGATAAAATAAATGGCTTTGTGGAGAACCATTCGCTTAAAAGAGACAGTGTTGAATGTATTGATGTTGGTGTTTCCACTGTTCTGCTGTTATCGTGCTTGTTACATAACTGAATGCCATGGAAACCGAGATCCCAAATAAGACACAAAGATTAACACATATAGTGTAGTTTCCAGTATTTAGTTTAGTTCAGAAGACATCACCTCACACCACCTGTGTTTTATTCCAGTTGTATATCATATGTGACCTTTTGCACTAATGCAAGAACAAATAAGGTTGTACTTTTATCAGACTGGTTAAATCAAATACAGTAGGCGGCTCCTTGTATTAGTCTTTTAACAATTGCTGGATATTGCGCTTTCTAATGTCATTCTTATTGTTATTGCCTTTTCGTGTCTGCAGTTGTTGGTCATATTTTATGAGTGCTGGGAAATTGTATTCTACCGTGAAGTAGTGTGCGTGAAACCACAAGGTCTTTCTATGTTATGACGTGAGAATATTTTTGTTCATTGGAAACTCCTCCAAATGTCCAAAGTAACTTTTGGTTGTGTGTTTAGATGCTGCAGCGTGTGGTCATGGTAGCTGCAGAGAGTCTCAAGGTCCTGGAGCACCAGCTGATGGATGGCACTCAGATACAGGATGTCAGGGTTGGTTAAAAGCACATAAACACTGTTATTTACCACTCCATTGCTTCATACATTCTCCAGTGACTGAACAAACTATGATGTAATGTTTGAACACTGTGACACATGTATGTTTGTTAGGTGGTCATGCGTCCTCCTCTGGATGCCTACGATGTGTTAATTCACCTGAACCCCAAGCAGATTCCCCTGCTCAGCCAGGCAGTAGACCCTCCCGCTGTCACCTTCAGCAGAGGTGTTATGACTGGCGGTGTGGCTCAGTCTGGAGGAGCCCTGCCCGTCATCGACTACAACCCTGTGTCTCTCTACCTGGCAGAGCTCAGAGTGAGTATAATTTCTCAGGGGTACACTTCACGTTAAAAGGAAGGTGTGGCGTTAATAGCACCTTCCCAACACAAAATGTGAGGAAAGCCGTGTAGCAGGATTTACGTATGCAAGTTGCAGCCAGGCTGTTCAGGACAGGAGGAATACTCTATGTGACGTCCAGCAGCTTCCTGGCAATAAAAAGAGATTGCATTGAAGAGAAATGCCCAGTGAAACTAGGCTGTACTTGCATTGTTCACAAAGCGCCAACATCCAGGCCTCCTCTCTGTCGCAACTTTTCGAGAAAACAATGTTGACATTCCTGTCAGCTTTACTGTTTTAACAGTTTACTTTATATTGTCCATGTTCTTCATCCTCTCCATAGATTCTTCTGTACATGACTCATGTTTAATGATGTTTTAAGTGCCCTTGGCAAAAAAATACAGTATTACTTCTCTTTGTGTTTCTCCTTTCTTTCTGTACCACGCTTCCTGTTCTCTCCCCAACCCCCCCACCTCACTGTGAAGTAGAAATACAGTATGTGCATTTTGTGAACAAGTCTGTATCTAAGTCTGTAGCCATTAGTGATGCTTCAGAGCTGTCAATCAAAGATCTGGTTAATAGATGTTAATTGTAGTTGTTAAATGTAACTTGTGGGTATATCTGATAGTGTTATCTGATGTTCTCCTTAGAAAGATGTGCAGTCTTGTTTTGGAAATAAAATGGAACAAATACATTAGCCGAAATGAATGTATTACCTGTTGAATTTCATTTCAGGAGGCATTTGGAGACCTTGCCCTCTTCTTCTGTGATCCATATGGTGGAATAGTAATTGCAGTTTTGTGGAAACCAAAGGCCTTCCTACCAGTGCCTTTTAAGGTAATGTCTAAGTACATTATGTACAAGCATTAATAAACTGGAAAATGCCTTTGTATTGTTAGCAGTACAAAAGCATTTTCCAGATTATTAATGCAAGTTAATAACCTTGCTTTGTGATGACACATCCACCACTCTGACATGAATATTTTACTTTTCTTATCACAGACGTCACAGGTATCTGCTCGTAGAATGGAGGTGAGCGGGGAAGAAGTAAACACCTTTCCCAATGTTGAAGCAATACTGGAGGACTTCCAAGTCATGGGGAAGGGTTTGGTGAAATCAGTCGAGGCCAGAACTGAAAAATGGTCATTTTAGACAAGTATTTGGGTATTGAGAGAAAGTATTGATACCTTTTTTTGTTTCTGCCATGTTTATCAAAACAGAACAACAGGAATGTTCCCAATGAATGAATTTTGCACATCTTGTTAACAATATTATGGGTTAACATTGTAACTGTCAAAGATGGCCTCATGTTTGTTTTGGTGAAGTTGTATCATGAGTAATAAATGATACCTTTTTGATTTTCATTTGATTTCTTTTGATATATTTAGAGGACAAGCTGGCTTGGACAGATTTCCCTTGACAAATGAAATTTTCATTTAAAATCAGCATTTTGTATTTACCTGGGTTGATATAAATCATTTAAATTAAGACAAATATGCTTCACAACATTGTAGAGAGGTAACGTGGAATATCTGGAAGTTCAATCAGGGTCAACTGGACGTCTTCCTTGTTAGGCTGAGAAGGCAAGAAAAGATGTCCAGTTTGAACTTCCAGATAAGTGTACAATCTTCAGACGTAATGCCTGGAATTTTTCATGCAACATGTTTTCCGAACCAGCTGGCATCGGTTTCAGTTAAACAGAAAGTAAAGGGAGGTGATCTGCAAGCAGAGACTTGCCCATTAATTAGATATGCCAGTTCCAGACTTGACAGTTGACAGCTTTTAAAAATTTTATCATAGGGGATTGTCTCACTGGTTCATTTCTAAGAAAGCTGTGAATGGGGCTTACAGCCTCAGCCTATAGTCATTTGTCTAACCAGCAGTATAATAATCTTGAATCACAAAACACTAGACAGGATTAGGATTTATAGGCAATACTAGACAAGAGTTCTTGTTATGTAAGCATTGCTGTGCAGCACCCTTGTTTCATTTGGGCTTGTAGAGACACAAAATCATGCTTAAAATAAAAATACACATTAAGCTGTACTGTGCCAATGATTTCTCTACTTTTTAGTTAAGATAGTCAGGGTTCCCTGAAAATTGGTACCACATCTGTGGTTATTGCAGAAATAATGGGGAAGAAAACTGAGAATCGCCACTCCTTATTTTCCAGGAACAGGAGTACATTAGATTTTTAAATTATTTTTTTTTAATGGGGGCTTAAGATCTCTATCTCCTGTTTTTATGTACGTTTTTATGATGGTGCCTACATCACTTTCAATACACTTCACTTTGCAATGTGCAGTAAATGGAGACTTTTGCTGACAGGAAAAATTACTACGTGGTCTTTTAGAAATTATGTTTCTATACTACTAAACTGCAAGTGCAATTACATTTATGTAGCGAACATAATTATCATGCTGTCAAAAATATGATCATTATGTTAACAGAAAACATGAACTAGATGCAATTATGATCCCCCACAAAGACATAATTGTGATTACAGTTGTATAGGAACATAATCTTTAGGAGACTGGTTTGGGCATGGTCACAGTGGTCATACTGTAGTCATAATGTAGCTAAGACTAAATACTGCAAAATAATGTAAATTAAAATACATATTAGTGTTATAATCTGTGATCTGAATGCAAAAAAAAAGCAAAAAAGAAAAGTTGCAGTTGAGCAGCCTCTATTAGTTTCTCAAATGTCAATACAATGTAAATATTAAATACTATGTACAGTATGTTCTGAACACAAAACTCCTTACTAGGCAGTATAAAATGTTACAGTTAACCGGTACAACACAGAGCGAGTATTACAAAATATATTTCCCAATAATGACAAATTGATTATCAATAATTTGCTTTTTACACATGCCACACATCACTTCTCCTTACTGAGTAAAATCTTTGTTCACAATTACAGGAAATTTTGCAAGGAACCTGATTAAGCAAGATAACATATTACCACCCAATTCTCAGAATTGCAGTCATGTGACAGTACTCTGCATTAGTTGTGATATCATGATTTGGCAGGATTTCCCTGTCACTCAGTTTGGACTGATAGTGTAGTGTGCAGTTGTCATATTAGGCTTGTTATTTTATTACATAATACACACATTAAATTGCTATGAATGTTGTATGTGTCTTACAAGACGTTGACAGTGGTTGAAAATCCAGAAACACTCCTATCTAGTCATGGCTGTCTTAAGAAAGATCAAGAAAGGAAAGGAAATTCTGAATTTCCTGACCTATTTTTAAGACCCTTGACCTGAAGTGACATGTATTAATCCTTTATTTTCAATATTAAGTTGTTGCTTAATAACAACATCAAATGTCTGAACTTGGCATGTGAGTAAAATAAATCTTTCTTCACATGTCTGCACCTGTCATGTCATCCAGCACCTGTTGGGAAAACAACTGCCACATTGGCACTCCTACTGGAGACAACCACATCTGGTTAACACATGCTGGTTATAGCCATAAATCGCCAAAAATTAAAACCAGCGATACATGCAATTTGTTTGTTTGAAGAAGAAAAAAATAAATTAAAACGCAAAAACTCCAGCCTGTGTATCAAAGATGAAAGCTTTAAAAGTAGTTACTGCAGAGTATGGACAGAAATTCTTTAATGTTTGTGGGTACCACTATTCTTTTCACTGCCAAAACATTCCCAGAAAACTTGTCTAAAACCATATGTCCCAAAAATGCAGCTCCTTTGCTGTGCGGGATGGGATTCCTTCTGGAAGCCTAAAGCAGTCAACTGAAACAGGAAAACAAAACAATGTAGAAATATGTGCACAAACAGACCTGTAGCTCTCTTTCTGGGTGGCTTTTCACATTTAAAAAAGTACAAAAATATTAAATGAGGTTCGGGATTTTGGAGCAGTGAAGTTTTGTCTTGAGATTGATAGAGAGAAAAAAAAAAACGAATACCATACAGATGAAGCAGATTAGACACACCTGTCTGTGGGCACTGAAAGCCATCCAGGTATGCACCGAGTAGAAAGTACAACAAAGTAAAACATCGAAAGAGAGTCAAACAAGACAAAACACTCACACACATTCATTTGTACATGTAGGAAATTAAATCTTCAATTCAGCCGACATGCAGCTCACTGGACTGTGGGAGATCACACCGGTCATACTGGAGTCCGACCTGTTTTCCATTTAACTGCATGTAAAGCACCTGGTGTTTCGCGTCCAAGTGTCTAGAAAGTTTCATATTTGCCTCGTTTTTCTTTCCATCCAATTTCACACTGACATTCTTAGAAGACAACATTTCCTATTATCCCGTTCTGCACCTACCTTCTCTGTTCTACGTGCATAGTATAGTTGTCACCAGTGCTGTGACTCAGATTGCCTCTGAGTCCTTCAGTAAGAAATGCAGGTACATTCAAAAGGGACACATTTAGTCAGATTTAGAAATTTGCTTTCCCAGGTAATAGTAATATACTGCAAACAGAAAATTAGTTCTGTCACAGCAGAAAAAACACAGCCCAAACAGAACAAAGAAGTTAAAACAGTGCACTTATTGTCACTGTTATAAGTGGCAATGTTTGGCAGTTTTATTGAAACCAGAAAAGAAAGTACAACATATATCTGGTGATGAGGTTTCAGACAGGAGACAAAAAAATAGGTCTGATAAAGTGAGGTGAAGGACAGTAAGAAAAACGGTGAGTGAATGAGCAGGACTGAACGAGTGAGTGCTGCACACAGATACATACGCATGTACCGTACGTGTGCTTTCCTGTGTGTATAAGAAAGGGACAGAGAGGACCAGTGAGAAAATGCGAGTATGAATCACACTGTGACAAGCAGGGAGGTGTGGTGCAGAGGGTGGGACTAAGCTCAAGCCCACCTTGCCTCTATAAGAAGAGTCTGGTCCTACCGGCTTCACAGCGACTCAGGAAAAACAATCTTCCTAGTGTTTGTGTTCTCTCACATCCCCCACAGCCTCTAGCAAGATGGGCAGACAGAAAGTGTTGTTGGACAAAATGGCCAGGTCCCTTCACATCCAAAACCTGCTGCTTCGACAGTCCCTGGCAGAGTGTCTTGGCACCCTCATCCTTGTGGTAAGTGTGTGTATGCATAGAAATAACATCCCATCATTTCTCATTCTGAAACTGATGTTTGTTAGGTTTTTTCTAAGCTGCCAAGCCATAGAGTTGACAACTCTGCGGTAGAACTTCTCTTTTCCTCTCAGAAGTACAATGTGCACTATGATCAGCTGCTTACTTTTTTTTTTACATTGTCATTTTGTATGATTGATGTATATTATACAGAGCTACTGATAGCTTCTTAACTGTATAAATGTTGACTTACTTACACTAGCAAGTGTGTGATTTAAAATAAACAAGTAACAGGTTAGTCATAACTGCAGGTGCTGTGGAGAAAATCAATTTTTGACAATACAAAATAGGGCACACTGTGTAAAAAGAACACAGATGCCAATGTCAGTATTACAGCATTAAACTAAATATTGGACTTTTAAAGATTAGTAACTTATCCAGCTTTACCACAGACTGATGCATTCCAACAGACCGAGAGGAAATTTGACAGAACAGTAGTTTGTCATCCAGCTTTGCCTCAGTCATAAAGATGTTGCAGGTTAAAATAAACACTGGTGCTTGTAGGTAGTGCAAAGAAACATTTACTGAGAACACCAACACACAGATACAAGGTTTCAACTTAAAGACTTCATTTGAATGTTTGTTAAAATAAATTAAACAATAAACTTAGTTAAGGAGAGAAATATACATATATATTATTCACTGAGTAAAATGAATCCAAAAGCATTATTATTAGCCCTGCCAAAGAAGAAAGTTAATACTTTTTAATACCAGTACAACAAACAGCTTAGTAAGCAGCCTAAGTGCTCCTGTAATAGTTTAACGTTCACTGGGTTGAGTTTATTTATGGTGTAGAAGCATGCAATCATTTACATACTATTGAAAAACATACTCTAAGTAATAATAATAATAATGTAATGACTTTATTTCTCTCTAACAAGTATTTTTTATGAGTTTTATGAGTTCAAGAAGCTTAGGTTTAAAATATAATCAGGTGAGTTGTATACAGATAAAATGTTGTGGAAAACAAGGTGCATAAAAGGCACTAGCTGGCAATCTTAAATATCAATCGCTACTGACAGAACAGACAGGTGTGGTGCAGTTATTTACCAAGTGACACATTTTGATTGCAACACTGCGAGGGTCAATAGCAGAACAATTGGTATCACATCATGCGTGACATAATCTTACTTCCCTATCTGAGATTACTGAATTCTCTCTGCTGTCCTGTTACTATCTATGTTTACCATGTTCTCTCTCCTGATATTAGCCGGTCAATGCATTTTTCTACTAGTGACAAATTAAACAAAGAAAACTGTTTAGAAGTCGTAAGTTATAGCTGTGCGATGACCTGGGGAAGATAATACTTGTAAGGTGTGTACATGTGTGCAATTCTGTATACATTGATTCTGACATTTTTTATACTGTGTAACTAAGTCCAGTTAGTTCATGTGGTATATATGTAAAACTCATCATACATTAATTAACTTCCTGGTTGCAGGTTGATGTAAGTGTCTTTAGAAGTCTCAGTGGAGTGTATGTTAAATGTAAACATACAGTATATAATATCAGATCACTCACAGAGTCTTCTCAAAGGGGTTTTGATAGACTTTCTTGAATACTACCTATAGTCAGATAATGTTAATGTCATCCTCATTGCACAAAAATGTGCACTTCATTTTTCACTTCAAACCACTGTTTTCCCTGTTTTGACCTAGAGACGAGCTGCAGGGGGGCTTCTCGGGCCTTTCATCCTGAATTTGAAAAGATCACACAAGCAGTGATTTAGAGACTGTCCAGAAGACTTTTTCCCTCCAGCTCTTAAACAGTTTCCAAATGTGTTGTCCAAGTGTGTTTCAGTAGGCTGGCTGCTTTAGGCAGCCAGGCTTAAAGCAGGGAGTAGCCACATGACCAGTTCAATAAGCAAACTGAATACTGGCTGTGGACGTGGTAGAATGCAGCATGCTACAACATGACAGGAACTTAGCAAGGCTTTGTGTAATGCTTCAACAGAGGGAACATACACACCATGAATCCGACCCATTTACAGTTAAGAATAACACTTGATGCTCCCAGATTTAAAGCTGAATTTAAATTAGACATTTCCAGTGCAATGGAATCCAAGAAAGGAATTTGGTACTTGCAAGCTAATGGCCCATCATTTGCAATCTGATGCATTTGGCATTAAAAAAACTCAGTTTCACGACTCATGTCGTGCAAAATAAATCAGGGAGATATTTCACCCACACTCCAAATATGTGGGATTTTTCCAGTAATGGCTGGTCTCATCAGGGCTGGAAAGCAGTTTAACAAGTGACACATGTCGATTGCAACACTGGGAGTGTCAATGGCAGAACTATTGACCCAGTAACGATGAACCCTCAGGCGCCAGTCTGAGTGTTCCCTCAAGCTAACCTCAACCTCTGAGTTGTGTGGTCTGTCCTCCTCATCAGGGGACTTACAGAGCAGCAGCCTAAAAATGGACCACACGTACTGGATATTTTTGACCAGTCACACACCACGAAGACACAACACAGGCACATTATCACAAAATGAGCTCATACAGCAAATCCCTTGCTTGGCAGTACTGTTGCTGAGGATAAGCCCTTCTGTAAATCATTTTGTCACCTTGTCCCCTTATTCCTTCATTCAAAGTGGAAACTGAAATACAGTTCTTTCCCAATCCAGGTGAACACTGCTTTATGTACTTTTTCATAATAAGTTTCATCATGGGTTGTATTCTACTCTCTCTCTCCAGATGTTTGGCTGTGGTTCTGTGGCCCAGCTGCTGTTGAGTGGTGGTTCCCATGGCCTTTTCCTCACCGTCAATCTTGCCTTTGGCTTTGCTGCCACTTTGGGCATCCTGGTCTGTGGCCAGGTATCAGGTACACAATCACTCACATTGTCTGTAGTAAAACGTTTTTGTCCATGTTTATGTAATATTATCCTTAATATTCATGGTCTCAAACTACAGACTGACATATTGTCACCTTAACATTTTCAGGTGGTCACCTGAACCCTGCAGTGACCTTTGCCCTGTGTCTACTTGGAAGGGAGCGCTGGAGGAAATTCCCAATGTACTTCCTCTTTCAGACAATCGGTTCTTTTTTTGGTGCTGCCATAATATATGCCATGTACTACGGTGAGGGATAACTCCAGATGAAGTCAAATTTTAATTTAAATTTAGAAATTGTCTTGTTGCAACCATCTATCCACAGATTTATGTTTAAGGTTTTACAAAGTCCAAGTGTGTCATTTAAACAATCTCCATAAAGTGTTTTTTAACAATAGCTTGTTGTTTGTATACCTCTAGATGCATTGGGGGACCTTCCTGGAGCTTACAGTATCTCTGGGCCTAATTCCACAGCTAGCATCTTTGCTACTTATCCTGGAACCCATCTCACCATTCTCAATGGTTTCTTTGATCAGGTAATCTTTTTGAAATGTGGAAATAAATATCATACACCCAAATGTAAATAATACAATTCAAATGCTTAACTCATGGTTTCATCTTTCATGCACCTCTCTCCAGCTAATTGGCACAGCAGCACTAATAGTTTGTATTCTGGCTATTGTGGATCCATACAACAACCCCATCCCCCAAGGACTGGAGGCCTTCACTGTAGGATTTGTGGTTCTGGCCATTGGATTATCTATGGGTTTTAACTCAGGCTATGCTGTCAATCCTGCCAGAGACCTGGGGCCACGTCTTTTCTCTGCTATGGCTGGATGGGGCGGTGAAGTTTTCACGTAAGGGCACAAATTAAATTAAGCATTTTCACCATTAATTGTTTATCTCTGTTGACTCTCTTTTGGCACAGTTTCACTGAATCACTCTGTGGGGCAAAATAAAAAACAATTTTTATATAACGGACTTTCTTTTTACCTTCTTCTTTTCTTCAGGGTTAGAAACGGTTGGTTCCTGGTGCCCATTTTTGCCCCATTTTTTGGCAGCATCACTGGTGTGATGATCTACCAGTTGATGGTTGGCTTCCACACTGAGATTGAAGCACACAACAGGAGGAGCTCAGAGCAGGAGAATGTCCGTCTTACCAACGTCAACAGCAACAACTCCAAAGAAGCTACCAAAGAAGTGCACTGAGTGCGTTAGAAATATATTACTGCACACTCTACTAAAATATACACATTTTGTACACACTAACCAAAACATATTTCCTCCCAGTCACAGCTGTTTTTTCTAAACTGTCTTTACAGCAGCTACCTTGGGATATCGTCCAGGGTAGCTATGTGTATGTGTAAATAGGAAACTCTCTTTATACTTTAGTGTATTTGCATTATATTTTACAGAAGCCATTGTTTATGAGGGTAAAAATTAACACGAATTGTAAGAAAATTACATTAGTTCTTTTGAACATGTCGATCTTAGTGTAGAGCAGGCGGTTATACATAACTTTTATATAGTTTTACATACTTTTATACATTAGATATTTTGATATACATATGTATTTGCTTCTCAATTGATTTCTATGCTGTTTTCAGTCCAGAGGCTTTCAGCCATAACATTTGAATTCAGGGAATTATCAAGGTATTAGGAAATTAAAATATAAAACTTTAATCTAAATAATGAATACATGCTTAATAATACTGTACAGTTAAAAAAAATATGCTATCTACTACCTACCACATCAACTCTGTTGTTTAGAGCTGACAGATAGTACTGAAGCTTTGTCTTTCCCATACATTTTTCACTTGACCACAGCTGTTTCACAGCAGCAATACTGAAGCTGCTGTCTTTTTATACGTGTTCCCTAACCAGTCCTAACCAGCATTTCCCTTGTATGGATTAATTGCTAACAGAAGCTATTGCATGTAGTTTCCTGTGTGAAACTATCAGATGAGTTATCTTCTTGTATGTATAGTAACTCTCAGTCTTAGAACTGTAAGGTTCATTTATGACTGTTATTGTGTTTGTATCTAGTGTATGATGTCATGGTTGGGTGCTTACTAAACTATGAGCACATTTGTATGTAGGCTGAAGGGAAATGCTTTTGTATTATTACAATAAAGTTCAGTTTTTTATGTTTATTGCATGATTGTGTTTAGTGTTACTCTCTTCTTACTATTTTGTTTTGTCACAAATGTTTCTCATTTTATAAAACTAAATGTTACAAAAGGGAGAAGAAACTATGAAAAGAAAAGGTACATAACACAACATTTGTATTAGTTCCAGATTGGATCAAGAAAAGGATCTAAAACGTACCTGAGCCATGTATATGTCTCTGCAGTCCCTGACAGTATCCAAAGTAAAGAGCTAAGTGAGAAACAAGACTAAACACAGTCATCACTACAGTCACTCAGCTTCAATAGTGATTTTATGTTCCCAAAAAGAGACTTGCTCCATCATTATGCAGTGTACAGCAGTATTTTACACTGCTATTTCAAGGCTATAGTTTGTTTCCAAGTATACCTCAGTATCCGCAGGCCAGAACTGGGCCTCAGTCCTTCAGTGCATAAATCAAATCAAATCAGCCCTAGTCATTCATGCAAATGGTTCCTTTTGACATTATGCCTACTTACAATTTATCAAAAAACATGGAGACATGTCGGTATGCTTGCTCTTCATCCAGTTTAATACACCCACCCGCTGTTCAAGTTCTGAATACAGAATTAACTTAGAGTCACACAAAAGGGTAAATATGCTCTTACAGTGTCTGGACTCTGACAGGCTAATATTGGCTTTGTACAGTTACTTGTAACAAGTCTTAGCAGGTCATCTTATGTAGAAAAGATTAACCCTGCAAAACACTTGCAAAGCACTTTTAAAAATAGATAGGTAAACGAAATCCATTTGATATTTTGGTTTTTGCCTTTAAATATATTTCTAGCTTTTACTTTGTTTTAATGATTTAAACATTTTTTAAAGTTATAAAAAAGCAAAATATCCATAGATTCTCTACTTCTTAAAGCTCATAACTAGACCTTAAACAGAACCAGAAACATGTTACTCTTACACAAATATGTGTGCTGATATTAGAAATGTAATAAATCGATAAACCGTTAAACACAACACCTTAAAGTGGTTACAATTAGCAAGTTATATTAATAAGGATCATAGAGTAAAAATCCAAAATGACTCAACATGGGTGTTATCTGCTGTTGCTAAAACTGGACATTTTGGGATTTACATTAGATGAGACATGTTTGTTTATTATGTATGGAAATTAAAATGGGGAAAAAAGCTAACCTGGTTCAAAAGTCTCCTTTCCAACATCTGTTGATACTGTGAGATACTTGCTATAACTATTTAATTCTGGGACCAGGCAGGAATGATTTTGAACACTGAACAAGTGCTTATCCTAGTTCCATATTCAACACACAGAAATGGCGGTGGTATAAATGTTATCACATAGCCCTCAGCAGTACTCAGCAGATAATAAAACATATTTCCAAAATGTCAAATTACGTCTATAACATTTAAAGCTTAGCTTCTACACAGCATTACATTGATAATTACACAAGCTGTCAGGGAATCAAAGCCAGATTTCTGTCATTCTCAGGAGAGTGTTGCAGCATAGTTGAACACATCAGCAGCTAGCAGACTATTTAAAACAGTTCTTCACAACAGGCAGGGTAGTAGAAGTTTTAAGGCTCTGCAAAGTGACTGCAGTGAAACTATCATAATAAAATGAACAAGACCTAATGGTTAAAAATCATTCTTAAAAAAATATATTTCTGTATGCCTTAAAGTTAGTCAACAATATTGTAAGATACACACAATATGCAGTTAATAAACCAAAATGAGCAAAACCACCAGTATGGTGTTTGTAAGACCAGATTCAAGCAGCACTTTCCAACAACATGGCAGTGGACATGTGTTTTCTATCTTGAGGTATCTTGCTGGGTACGCTATGCTGCCTGAGGCTCCAATGGAATTCTACTATTAGAACAGCTTTGATGTACTAAGGCCCTGCAAGATATTGTTTCAGTAAAGTTTTACCCTTATATATTTTATCTTTGGTTATATTGTTGAATCATTATTTTGGGATTCACCTGGCTCCAAATGTAGCAGCTAGTATTTGAAACAACTATGGAACTTTAGTTCTGCTTAAATTTCATGTTGATTGGTTTTGACATTGGCATGTACGTGGTGCAGTTGTTAGGGCAGTTACTCTACAAACCTAAGGGTTGGTGGTTCGCTTCTCAGTTACCTCTGATTACTGGCCACGTGACAAAAGTGTCCCTAGACAAGACACTGAACCCCTAACTCTTGGCGCCTCAAGGGGGCAGCCTGTCCACAAAGAATTTCCCCTAGGGGATCAATTAAGTATCTATTACTATTATTATTTTTTAGGGAAAGGTGGTGGATAAATCTTTAGTTGACACTTTGTATGTGGCTAAAAACACAAAGATAAGCCAACCTGTTATAACAAACCATTAAATTAAATAACTGTGCTTTTTGGCAGATCTTCAGCTTTTCTAAACACAAAAACAAAGACACAACATTTTTCTAAGTATTCCCTTTGCCGGCAAAGGGAATACTTAGACTCCATGGAGCTTGGTGTATAAAAGAAACTGATCTTTCCGAAGCAGAATATAAAGAAAGGTATATAAAACTTCAATTTAGCATCTGACATACCATGCTTATTCACTTTAACAAGACCTGGTACTGAACATACTGTACCTGTTAAATCTCCATTACATCCCCTAAGCCCTAAGCCATGCTGCTCATGCCAGAGCACGAGTCTCATCCAAACATTTGCACCTGGCTAGAGTTCAGCACTGTAGAACACACTTTGACAGGGAAAACAAGCTGATTGATAAGTGGGAGACTGGGATGAAGGAAAAGAAAGAAAGAAAGAAAGAAAGAAAGAAAGAAAGAAAGAAAGAAAGAAAGAAAGAAAGAAAGACAGAAAGAAAGA
>JAUYWH010000027.1:9863950-9877677 GCA_034779795.1 Ctenopoma multispine | reverse complement strand
GAAAGAAAGAAAGAAAGAAAGAAAGAAAGAAAGAAAGAAAGAAAGAAAGAAAGAAAGAAAGAACGAAAGAAAGAAAATGAGTACAAACAACTTTCATGCTACATTTTACAGAGCAATAAAATGTATCTCACAGTTGTTTATGGAGTGTCTGAGATGCTAATGATCTCTATGGTCAGTATGAAACACCTGAGGGAAGAGTGGGACACACAGTAACACGTGAAGTCGGCGTGCAATAACAGCAGTATGTACTCTGATGTTTTGGAGCCAAGATGAATCATACTAAGCGCCATCTACAATACACCATTATGAGGAACTTAAAGGTTCCTGTTAGTTTGGAGAAGTTCGTGGAAGCAGGTAGGCAGATAGCCACTGACTGCCAAATTTACATGAGCAAGCTACAACCTGTTGGGAAAAGAATGAACCCTACATGCTACCAGCAACAGTACCACTATAAGAATGTGCACATGCGTTTGTCTTTCTATGGTTGTGAGGACACTGATGCATGATGATGCATTCCCCTCATCTTAAATCCCTAACACAAATTCTTATCCTAACTCTAACCAAACCCAATTCTAACTTTAATTACCACTGGCTAAACGTCCTTCCATGTGGCAAAGTAGATACACATACTTTTAACTAGGTAATGTCTAGCGCTATGACTTTCGTTTTGGAAGTTCTAATGCAAGATGCCAAGAACACTTACAATACTTTAATTGTAAAATTGTAATTAATGCAAAAACATTTGTGTGAAGCAGCATCAATCAATGATGATGAAGAAAAGAAGTTAAACAAAAACAGAAAACATGTAATCTAGAGGTTAGCATGTTTCTTTCTGGAATTTGTAATTATATTGAAGAGTGGCCATTGCGCATTATTGAGAAGGAAATAGAGGATGTTCATAAATCTTGGGTCCTTTGAACACATCTGTTTATTGTTGCTTCTGCTTGTATCTCGTCTTCTTCTACCTTTCAGCTAAAATGCTGCCCACACCACACGGTGCAAATAGATCTTTTACTGTCTCATGTTAAAGGATTGGTATTAATAAAAAACACAATCTAACCTGTAAGGTCATATGTAGGTTAAGGCAGCCTTGTGGCTTCTGTTTCTGAAGGGTTAATCCCTGTTGTCTCATGTGGTTTACCTGCAATGCTGAGTCTAGTGACAGAGCGCATCAGAGCGTATGATAATTTCCCAGATCAAGAAAGGCAGCATGCAGGGAATGCATGCATCTTAACTGATGATTAAAATTGCTCAATACCTGGTTGATCCTATATATACACTAGTCACTCACACCTCTTCTGCCCTACCTGCAAAAAGACATACCTGTGTGCATATAGTGCATCCTGTCAGTAACCATGTGGTCAAAGTGCTGACGTTCAGCTTTAACGGCGTTCACATAATCCATATTGGACGAGCACTGAATAGTTCAGTGGAGTGCAGAATGACAATGACAGGGTTACATTGCTACACTATTCACACCACGTGTACGTAAAACCCTCAAATTATAGAGCTAAAATCAGCACTTTACCCTCAAAGGTATTGTTGTATTTTAAATGCAATGTGCTTGAGTGTAGAGCCAAAACATAAAATATCTTTCCAAATATGCACTGCATTGTTATTCGAGTAGGATTGCTACAAAATAAAAGGACATACTGCATAATAGAGCCAGTGTCACAATGATAAATTTAACACACAGATTCAAAATCAAACAGACACATATTAAACATGTTAACGTATTGTGGGAGCTAACTGTTACTACTGACTGTTGCTAAAAAAGCATAGAAAGAAAATAAAGTGCCTTTTCCTGTCAGGAATGTGGATGTGGTTGGGAAGGCTGTGGGATGCCATGTCATTTTCAGGGTTCAGTACCCTTTGTGTCCTCTCATTAGTGTAAACACAACCAGTGGGGGAGACGGTTTTGGTGTTACGTTCTCTAGAAAAAATACAAAAATCTCCATTAAAATCTCATATACGTGTAACAAAAGCAGAGATTCTAGAAGATTTACATGTAAAACACTATGTTTTTTCCTTGTGACAGTGTTTTGTCCAAACACGTCTGTTCCTTATAGTTAAAATGGTGGAGAAACTGAATGAATCCACCCAGCAACACCCAGGCCTCTCCCAAAAACAGTCTTTGTTTTTTTATTATAAATAAACTCCTCCTGCAACATTTTGTACCAGAGACAGATGAGTTAATCGACTTCATCAGCTTGTTGAATCCGTGATTGCTGAGTCACAAGAGTTTGATATATCAACTGTAATTAGACTGAGGACAATGTTAAACCACGGAGGCAGGTTAATAGTGCACAATAAACACTGAAGAACATAAGTTACATCATGTTTATTGAACAGAACAAGTTGTGCATATTTCCCACATATTCCCAAAATGTTTTTAGCAATAAAAACTCACATTTCCCCCTTGACTCGTCTAATGGGTAGCAACAGACAAATGCAAAAGGTCAATGGCAAAACAGGGGAAGTGAGTTATTTTACACAGTGAAAATGAACTGTAAAACTCAAAACATGAAGTTTGTAAGCTGACTCAACTAACAGTTTAATTAACACTTTAGGTAATGTTAGTATCTTTCTAGTTTGTTAACTAGATTATCTTTAGAAACATCTTTAGCTAAGAAACACTGAATTATAAACACAACTGTTATCAATGTTTCTTGCAACACAAATATAAATGTATTATTATCTTAAAATAGCTTATTGACCTTAGAAGGCTTAGAGGCCAAGGTATGTTACTAATGACCAGTGTTTGTCTTTAAACTGGTGACTACATGATTAGATCTTTATGTGGTTTAGAGTTTGGCAAACAAACATTTAATTTGTCTAATTTATCCAACTAGAGGGCTAAGCTATAGATTGCTTTGTTGAGCCCTTAAATGAAAGTTCTAGTAAGTCTACAAACAATGGCTGAATGCTTAACAAATCATTTTAGTCCTTTTATCCAACAAGCAATCCCTCAAATATCCAAAATCAGAAGGCAGTACTCAGTATCTTACAGTCCATACATAACTTTTCTCTTCTGGCAGCTTTACAGCTGCTTTTATCTTTCTTCTGGCAGGTAAGGCACACAGAAATGGTCTGATATTGATCCATGAACTTTCCATCTTATGTAACAGTCGTACATATGCCGTCAACGAGTCTGGTTGGTATTATTTTGATGCCAACCTTAACTTTTGTTTTTCAAATATTTCTCTTCACAGCGTACTCTTTTCAGACACATTCAAAGAAAGACATGCACACCCTTACACAACCCATGCATGCTTGCACAAACATGTCCAAACCTACACAACAGCCTCAGGCCTCATACAGCGGAGTGACAGTACCATCTTTCCATTCAATCAGGATTTCCCCTTGTTGTAAAGTGGGAGAGGAGTGTGGGAAGCACATGGCGTGCTCTGTCAGTAGGGCTCTTTCGCTGGGCGCCGGGGACCCGGGGGCACTCCTCTCTGGCTTTGGCTTGTATGACTTCAAAACACACACCACTTTCTTCTTACTGGAATAGAAAGACAAAGGAAGACAGACAGATAGTGGGTGACGGTATTTGCTCATTTTGCTTTGCACCAGAGTTCTTTGAAATGCTTTTCCCAGAATTTCTGCTGACATGCTTAACAGGAACTACAGAATGTGATCATGACAGTGCCCCCCTCTGGCTGGCCCACAATGGTCCAAGGTATCCAGAGCCCTTTACTGGGCAGAGCTGGGTGGGAGTCCGAGGTCCGGAGGGGGGTTTGAACAGGATGAACGTGCAGGAGCAGCAAAACTGAATTCAGACTAAAGGCAGGACCAGGAACTAGGGAGAGAATAATGTTGCCACCAAACCGCTCAGGAGCAGGAACTGAAGTGGTGATGGCCAGGGGGCAAGAACTGATCCGCCCCCACCTGGGAGCAATGGCTGGAACCCCACAAATATACGCTGGAAATGTGGTGACGACATCATAATAATCACTACGCTGCCTGGGAGCAGGAACCAGAAAGACAAGATGTGGTTTTCCAATATGAAATCTAAATATCTGAATAGAAGTCAGAGCAGTATGCAATTTTCCATTGTCTATTTTGTTACACATTATTATGTTCCAGCAATTTCATTACCGTGTCACTAATATTGTCAAGCCTCCCTCACACATTACCAAACTGAAGTCTTCATCATAACATAATATAAAATTAACCTCAGATTAATCTAATTTAAATTGACATTAAAACAAGAAAAAAAAATCGAATTATTGTCTTCGAGAAGCTGCTACTCATAAATTCAAAAAAGGATTTACCAGGTAAATTATTAATGTATTACCTACATGGTAATTAATTCATGATATGCTGATAAACAATGAATTATAACAATTAAATATTCCATTTATATTTTTAATGGTAAATCTAAACAAATAAAAATGTATTTCGTGTGTTATGAGTGTGCTTAGGCTCCCACCTGTTGGTATAAACATTGAGGATAAGAATGACAGTTCCCAGGACCAGAGCCAAAGAGCTTAGTACCAGCATGGTTATCTTCCAGCTCATTCCTATACAAATGAACACATGCACAAACAGACCTAAGAACAGATCACACTTCACAAAAATCCATATGTCAGATATGTCCAACATTTTCCAGGATGCATTTGTTAAGGTTCTGTCAAGACTGAAACTTAAGCAAACATTACACAATTACAATAAACTTTGCTGTTTCTTGTTCACCCATCGCCACCTAGTGGTGGAACAGGAAACAACACTTACTCTACATGAAAAAAAATTGTTATGGCCTGTTAAGGCTAACAGTTTATCATATATTCCAAGCCAAACTATTGCAGTCTGATCAAATGTAATGTTCAATTTTATAGAGATGTTAAGTCAACTGTATTACCATTTTTAAAGTAGTGGTGCTCTTTGTGTTACAGCAACATATTTATTAAAAATAATAATGACATACTGTATTGATCCCCTTGGGAAAACTCTTGTTAGACAGCTGCCAGACAGTCTCGGTGTCTTTTCCAAGGACACCTCAACATGTTGCCAGGAGAACCATAAACAACTTCTCTACTGACCTACTGCCACCCTGTGACTTTATATAAATGCAGCTAAATTAAAAAAACGAAACAACTCTCCTACAACCTGAGTGTATGTCTTCCTACATACAGTATTATAGAAGAAAACATTTTCACAGGCAGATTTAGATATACATATTTAGCATATTATCATCGTCATACCATAGTCCATACTGAAGAAAATCATGGTGGGATCAGCAGGGGATTTCGTGCTCAGGGATGAAAGAGTAACATCTACTACAGGATAGCTTTCTGTGATCCCAACATCCATTATATGTTGAACTAGAAGTGGAGAATAAAAGAAACAGATCAATGAAAAACTGAACATCATTCAGGCCTCAAAAAACACAGGTTGTTGGAAAAGAGAACGCTGTTTATCCATTTCAGCAGTAAAAAGGACATCAGTTCAAATCTGAACTGAATCATCCTGTCTGTCTTACAGGATGAGGAAACGCAACTGGATTAGATTCTTAGAAAGACAGTTCCCAGGATAAATACAGACATATTGTAATCTAATCTACAAATCACAGCAGAACACATTAGAGAGAGAGACAGTAGCTTTTGAAACAGAACAGCTCGTGTGCTTTTCATATGTGTACAGACACGGATGAATTTGTTTGTACCCTTTGAGGACAAAAGGAGAACCCACAAATCTCACACAAACACAATGAAACACAGCTTCGCCTTCCATTACTCTGTCTATACATACAAATCACTGTGTATCCCCCGGTGTAATACTCCCTTAACCTGAATTTGCACTGTTCACACCCTGCACTCTCTGCACCAAACATACCCTGCATACATATCACATATATACACATGCAAATATGAATGTACATATAAAACCTACCCACCGCTAAATGCTACATCTACCTCCAACTTGGTCTCATCTGTTCAAAGGTCATTTTATGAGAAGCATTTTGCCTTGTCAATGTGCATTAACAAATTCCTGTCTGGGTTTGGTTTGTTTTTCGTTCAACAATGGAGTCCTCCACAGAGCATCAGACATGATCAGACATTGATGTACCTTGATGTGAACTTTAGCCAGCACCTCTTCGCCTACCATTCCCACTATCCATCTGTTCAATCTGGGGTCCCATGGACCCTAACATCTCAGAAATATCTGCAGCTGTAGCCACATGTACAACAAACTGCTGAAAGATGCTTTGGGGTTTAGCTTTGATTTGTTTGTCTATAAGATTCTTTCTAGTCTTCTCAGGCAACTCCTTCCTTTCTTTTTTTTTTTTTGGTTAATGTTCAGTGAAGTGCACACAATTACATCAGAATAACTAAGTTTCTCCATTTAAAGAGGCTTGAAAAGTGAAATATAATGTTAGGAGACATGTAAAACAAAACTGAAGATGTGTGGTTTTAAATACAGCACTTAGTTTGAAATATAATCTCTATAATTGTTCTATTATTTAAAATATTCTGTTCTTTCGCAACAAAAATCTAAATCACAGTCTGAATTTTATATTTCTTCTCCTTTTATTACTTTTGTCAGTGTCAAGTTATTTCAACAATGTATCTGTATTTAATTTTAATGCCAATTATTGTCCAGTAACTTTCACTATGGTTTTAAAAAATACCTCAATCCTAGGCTAAATGCCAAAGTTTTCAGTTCAGTAATGCTTTTTGTCTGCGCTTAGACCCCAACATCTTCATGAACACGTCACCTTTTTTAAATCAAGGTTCAATAAACTACTGCTAGTGAAATTTCTTTTTAAGTCCTTACATGGTTCAGCCTCTTTGTGTATATCAGTGATAACACTTGGAAAAATACCAGGTCCCAATGATTTCCCGAGAAAATAGTGAGATTGGTCTTGATGTCGGTTATGTTTGCCGTCTCTCCCACTGCACAATGTCTTGTTGTCAAGTGTCCTCCATCTGCTGCCCTGCTTGAAAATACAAGATCAAAAGAACATACAGCTTCATATCACTTGTCTAGACTGATTCTTATTGGAATTAATCTTTAGTTTTAGACACTAATCGGATTTAAGTACTTTGAGATGTTACGTCACATGGAGAACCTTCTATTTCTTCTGTAAAATATCATTACCTGATTATTTTCTCTTGAAAGGAGGACCAAGGTGGACTGCTGTGTGGCACTAAGGTGCAGCTCCTTCCCTATCAAAGTGAGGTGGCCTTTCTTGGAACATGACCACGCCTGGCTGCTTGTCTCTCTGCCCATATCCACCTCTGACGTTCCATCACCTGTCTTGCCACTTACAGCCCTGAGGACGCAGGGCTGCAGGTGAACACCTTCACCCTGTTCTCCCGGTGCACTCAGACACTCACCCGTGTGGTGACTGCTGAGAGCCTGGCTCTCTGGGAGCCAACGCCATTCCTGTAAGGGCGAATACGGGCTGCATTCCCCGAGTGAAACTCTACCTCCCAAAGTATCTCCTTGCACCTGCAGACATTTACCCAGCAGCTTGTTTCGAATCTTTAAGCCAGACGACTCTGTGGAGGGAAAATTTGAAAGAGGCACTGACCAAGCTTGAATCTGAACTCATTAGTAATCTCCCAGTCATAGTTGGGGATGTATGAAGATGATCTATGTATGAAGTGGCATAAAATTAATCATGAAAAGTTTTAACATACACAGCAACATTTATGCGATTTCTGCAAAACCTAAGTCACTGTGGTTAGACAATACTACTTATTCTGTATAACATGTACATACAAATTCCATTAAACATTTCTTCACTTCTTGGCAAATGTATTTCGTAAAATAAGTCTTTTGATACTTGATTTTACTCTGTATCAGACCAAAGCGGCAAACATCAGGTTACCTTTATGTAAACACAAGTTTGTCTAGTTAACGTTACTTTGAAATGAAGGATTACTTCGTGGTGGTTTCTCCTGATGGGGAATCGTTACCTTCTCACTACATTAAAACTGCTGTTATGTTTGTAAAGTAACAGCTTTTACTAACTGCGCATCATAACTTTACCTTCGACAGTGATGAAGACGAGCAGATAAACGCACAGCAGCCTTCGTCCCATGTCGACGACAGGCTCGGATGTTCGGGAGTCGAGTCTGGTGCCAACTTGCAGCAAGTGTAACTGGGTGGGAACAAAACGTAACGCGGCGTCGCTCTGCACGTAGACAGTGGACTGACCACACGTTCCTGCTTAAAAGTCATTCAAACGCTCTTAAAGCTGTCTAGGGACTGATATAAAAAATAGGATTTGAAAGGTACATATTGCTGTGTTGTCTTTTGCAATATTATTCATCACTCTGAAATAAAAATATTCCTGATGCTTTACGCAAGGCACCGCTTGTTTACCACTAAACCAGGCAAGAGAATGTGTTTACTACGAGTGTGCTGCAGCTCCATGGACTACCAATTAGATTTAAAGATCATAAATCTGTTATAAGGAGAAAAACTGTGCTCCCAGCTGAATAGACCGCCCCTCCTTACTGTGAGGAATTGGGGCAGCTTTTGGGGAGCCTGCATGGTCACATGATGTTTTTCTATCACGATGTGCCACAAAGAATGTGAAAACTCGCGCCCGAGAACAAAATCAGGTTTTACAAACACATCTTTTTTTAAATTTGGGGCTTTATCTAAAAAATGTAATAAACAACTCAAACTGTTATTTGTCTGTCAATTTAAGTTGGTCAGTGAAAATACTGAGTGACAAAGCTTTGTATTTTTTCCATACAAATAAATGCTCAAGTGAATTGATAAATTACAGAAACAACAGTATTGTAATATAGAAGTATGAATCTGAGGAAACTGAATATGACGTCCATTTTGGTAAAATAAATAATTTAATTATTAATTCTGTAGCATGATTTAGATTTAGTCACCTCCTAAGAAGATATTCTGACAGGTTGTCGAGTGAGATGATGACCACTGTGATCATAGTTGTGGTTCTCTGCTAGGTGATCTCCATCAGATTACTTCTCTGTAGCTCTGCTGCTGCTGGATCCCGTGTGTCTCACACTCACACTGACAGATGGTTTACTGTTATTACACTAATTACTTTTTTCTTCTACAGGTGTGGAGTGTAAACATTTGACTTAGTCAGCCTCTGTGACTGTGCAGCCAGGTAAACATCTGACCATCACCTGTCAGCTCTCTTCTTCTGTGGGCGGCTACTACATACGTAACTTTGATGGGGTATCCTCCAGGTAAAGGACTGTAATGGGTTGGGATGAGAGTTTGAAGCACTTCATACTACAAAGACTAACTGAATAGACTCACTCACTATTGACTTTGACTCCTTCAGCAACACAGTGACTCTAAACATGTAGCCTGAAGTCGCAGATGTGTATTATCATGCCTGATGTCCACATCAACACAAACCATCAGTAGACCTGTAAAAATACCCATCAGTGCCTGATCAGTTGTAACAAAATGCCCCCAGAGCAGGAGACCTCAGACCACTAACAATTTCAGACTACTTAACAGTATCACCCTAAGGATCAAGGTGAATAAGTCACTGTATTTCAGTCACAAAACACTGCCATTTGTATGCTGTTAAAACACTGATTATTATGACTTGTTTGTTGGTAAGCAATATTGTATTTACTGTTTTCATAAAAGCCTTATTTAAATGTATTTCTCTCATTACAAAAAAATACAGTTACTATTGACATTTTAATCAAACCTTTAAATAAACAACTGAACATAGAACCACAGCAACCAGAGCAAACAAATCACATAAATAAAGGCCAAAGACTTAACATTAAAGTCTTTTCTTTGGTATGATCCTAGTCTGTCTTTGCATATGATTGGCCGCATAGTGTGACCATCAAAATCCCACCCCTGCCTGCATATACTCTCAGCAGAGCTAAGCAGGAGCAGCTGAAGATTAGTCTCTTCCCAACGGGAGTCTGTTCCAAAGAATTAGCTCATAGAGCCTCCTCGTTCACGAATCATACATCACTACTACATAGGGTCCTGGGGGTGGCTGGTTCTGGATTTCAAGTGCTGCAGAATTAGTCTCTCAAAACACTTCGTGAACACATACAGTATGTTGAACAATCTGATCTGCAGTCATCTGGGTTTTTTTTTCTTTTTTTACTGTCGTAGAAGGAAATAATATTTGAAATCACCAGGAGACTGGACTTTAAAGTTATATAGAGGTTTATTACAAAAATATAAGAAAAGTGAGATAACAATTCTAGGTGGCTGTCCGAAGCAGAAGCAGCAGTAGAGCTGAAGCCTCCACCCCTAGGCTCATGTCTTCTTATACCTTTCTCCTCCTCCTAACATCCCGTTCACACACTTATACACACGTACACAGTTGAATTACACTGTTACAGGATGCCAATGACAATTTCATATCTTGATTTCCTAGAATTGTTAGAACACTAACTGCAAATAGATAATAGATTAACTTAAAAGCAAGAGGTCATTGCAGGACACAGAACCCAAATGCATTCAGTATCCAGTACTCAGTATTAAAGGAGAGCATATTGAGGCAATTGTGAGAGACAGTAACCAAAATACAATACTATAAAACATAATGATCACGCCACGACAGTACATAGGTGATTGTGGAAGTTTGAAAACATGTAGCTGTAGTGCAGCACATCAGGCACTTTCAGAAGCTCAGCTTTTATGATCTGATGTTCTGCTCCTGAGAGTGTCATGGAAAAGAGCCATATATGACGGAGGTTCTTCTCCCTGTTGAAAATTAGGTGGAGCAATAGGGGCTGGATGCTGAGCTGGAGATGAAAAACTAAATGGAGCAGCCTGTTGTGGACACTGATTGTTATAGGCACTTAAATCCATCTGTTGAGAGGGATATGGTGTTTGGAATCCATAAGCACCTGGGCCTGAGAAGTCGCTGTAACTTGGGCCCCCAACAGCCCCAGCTGGATAAGGCCCCAGTGGCTCATTAGATTGATATCTAGTCAAGCTAGAAGGAATGATGATCAGTGGGAACACCACCGATGGGTCAATGGCAAAACTGATATCCAAATACACCTGGGAATATACATGTTTGAGAAGCTGAATCAATATAAAGCTGCCATTTATGAAACTACTAAAACAATTAGTAAAATGATTCTTACGAACAGATAAACAAGCTAATTGTCTTTTATAATGTTGACCATGTTAACACTCATCTATATTGGCATAAGCCATTCTGCTGTTACATTGTGTTATATTTCTAATGATTTTTGATGATTGTGTTTATTAAAATATTTGTCTTAGCTGCAATTACTTCTAACTACCAAAATAAGCAGATAAAAACAAAAATGTCATGTTTACTTACCCTGAGGTAATACTCAACTAAGATGATTTCACAGTTATAGAAGGTGTGTATGGTATCAACAGGAACCTGTAGTTGGCAGGAGACTGTTTCCTGAGAGTTTGGTGCAATAGAGTCTCCAACTGTTTTGCACAGACTTTTGGAACAAGTATTGGTAGAGCCACTGGCACGATACACGGTCTGCTGTAGAAAGTTGAATTTGGGCCTCGTTGTTTTAGAGGAGGAGTTGCAGATTGTGGCAACCACAGATAAAGTGTCACCTATTACAACAAATCAGAAATCATCTGAAAATTCAATCGTTTTCCTGAAATGTCACAAAATACGACACTGCATTTAAAAGGTTTGTGCATGTAGAAATAACTGGTATAATGTTTTGAACAGTTTCCCAGTGAAATTAAAGTCAAATGAAAGAAGAATGCCAGTATCAGTATGCTACATTTAGGTCTCCCATAACAGGTGTGATTTTACCTGGAGAGCAAATCTTTTTGTTAACAGTTGCAGACATTTGGACTTGTCCTTTGGAGAAAACTCCCATCTCTTTATGCACTGAACCAGACTGTGAACCCTAGAAAAATGTACAAACAAACATTATATTACTGAAATATATAAAATCAACATATTCTTCTTCTTCTTTCGGCATCTCCCTTTGGGGTCGCCACAGAGTATCATCTGCCTCAATACCTAGCATCATCACACCAACCGTCTGCAAGTCCTCCTTCAGTACGTCCATGAACCTCCTCTGAGGGCTTCCTCTTTTCCTCCTGCCTGGCAGCTTCATACTCAACATCCTTTGTCCGGTATGTTCACTATCCTTCCTCTGCATATTTTTAAACCATCTCAACCTTGCCTTTCTAACTTTGTTTCCAAGCTGCTCAACGTAAGCTGTCCCTCTGATTTACTCATTTCTAATTCTGTCCTTCCTGGTCACTCCCAATGAAAATCTTAATATCTTTAGCTCTGCCACCTCCAACTTGGCCTCCTGTCTCTTTGTTAGTGCCACCGTCACACACATCATAGCAGGTCTCACTACCACTTTGTAAATCTTCCCTTTTACTCTTGCTGCTATCCTTCTGTCACACATCACCCCTAACACTCATCTCCATCCACTCTATCTTGCCTGAACTCTCTTCTTTACCTCTCCAGTGCTCTGTCTGCTGCACATAATTTCTAGCTCGATCTCTCTGCCTAGCCAATTGATCCAAGTCCTATTCCCGTTCCTTAGAATCGAGCCTCACATACAACTCACTATAAAGCTTTTCTTTTTCCTTTGCCAGCTCTCTCTTTGCCGTACGCATGGCCTCCCAATACTCCTTTCTACTTCCTTCATCTCTCTGACTATCCCACTTTTTCCTTGCTAACCTATTCCTTTGAATACTTTCCTGTACTTTCTCATTCCACCACTAAGTCTGCCTGTCATCTTTTCTCTGTCCTGAGGATACACCAGGCACTTTCTTGGTTTCCCTCACTAGTCCAGCTGTGCTTTCCCAGGCATCTGGTAACTCTTCCCTACCACCTAGAGCCTGTCTCAACTCCTCCCTTAATTCAACATTCTTCCTTTCTCAACTTACACCATTTAATTCTTGCCTCTGCCTTCACTAGCTTCTTTGCCTTAATGTCAAATTTCATCCTACAGACTACCATCCGATGCTGCCTAGCTACATCCCCCTCTGACACCACCTTACAGTCCATGTTCCACCCTCTTCTTGAAGTAAGTGTTAACCACAGACATTTCCATACTTTAAGCAAAATCCACTATCATCTTTACTTCTGCATTTCTATCCTTAACACCATACCTACCCAACACCTCCTCATCACCTCTGTTCCCTTCAACTACATGTCCATTGAAATCTGCTCTTATCACCAGTCTCTCTGTCCTAGGAAAACTCTCTTCCACTTTATCTAACTTACTGTAAAAGTCGCACTGACAGCATTCACTATCGCCCTGACACTCTCTTCACCTCCACGACACTGTCCACATACTCTTGCTTCAGGATTACCCCTTCTTCATTTCTCCTCATATCTACACCATGGTAGAACAGCAAGAGTCCACCTCCAATGAGACCTTCCACTTGGTCTCCTGCACACGCAATATATCTACTTTCCTTCTCTGCATCATATTAGCCCTCTCTCTTTCTTTACCAGTCATAGTCCCTACTCTCACCTCCACCCTTCTGCCTTTCCTACTCTCTTGCTGCTTCTTAATACACCCTCCCCCTCTCCTCTTCCTCTGTCTTCGGCCAACAGTAGCACAGTTTCCACAGTTTCCATCAGAGGCAGTCGTTGTTAACCCGGGCCCCCACCGATCCGGTATGGAAGTCACATTCGTTTTGATCCACATGTTTGATTTGGCAAAGATTTATATATATACAGTATATATACAGTACAGGCCAAAAGTTTGGACACACCGTCTCATTCAATGTGTTTTGGGGTGAGCTGGACCGCAGAGTGA
>JAUYWH010000027.1:9822422-9855715 GCA_034779795.1 Ctenopoma multispine | reverse complement strand
CCTATAAACAGCCCTATAAAGAAATGAGCAACAACCACAAATAACCCACCCATCCCCATGTCCACACACACACACACTAATTGGCTTAAACACTGGCTTAAGGTATGGCTTTTACTTTGTGACTCATAAAGTAGAATAAATATATTTTGAGGAAAGTTAAAGTTACTGAATCACAAATTTCAAAATTTAAATATAGGCTATTTATCTTTTCTTGGAATTATTTTATGGTTAGTCATTAAATAAGATAGATAGGTACACAGTATAGCATATATATTTATGGTGTGCAGTAAACTTCCGCAGTTGACTAATGGACGGAGGCCACGGTCAGGGCGGTGGACCAGTCTGCGTTTAAACTCATTTCTGAATTTTTGTAAGGTTTGTAAATTGCTTTAATTTAAGTATCTAATAGTATAATTTGATATCTCTGTTTGCAGTTACAAGTTGCCAAGTTATATTTTTTTACTTGTTTACTTTAGTAACCTAGCTAAGCTTGATAAGCATAGGTTGTTTTGTCAATGTGTTTTGTAATTAAATTGTTTTTCACCACATGCGTTTGTAAAGTTGGTTTAAATAGATTACAATAACGATGCTCTTAAAATACTCTTAAAAAATTTAAATTTAGCATTAATGAGTTTACAAACTTCCTTTCCACATGTAAGCTAGCTAGCTAACACTGCGTAGGTGCACGTTGTCTCTAGCTTCGCAGTGTGCGGGTGGGCGATGATGTTAGCTTGTGGGTATGCTGAAATTAGTGCTGTAGCTAATAGTTGCCGCTGCTGACTAGCCACGGAACAAATATAGGCATTTTAGACAATACAATTTCCATAATATAATGAAACTGCTTTGGAAGTCGGATCTTACACTGAGGAAACTCGGACCAGTCATGTTTTCCCTTATTTCCAAACATGTTTTATTAAGCAAAGATCACTCACCACTTTAAACATGGTTTAAGCACTGATTGTACTGTTGGGGGGGCTTCCTCCAATGATTCCTCCAAAATTGCAGATTACTGGGCCAGATTAAGGTACCCAGGCTTGCACTAACAATTTATTACAGGTTGCTAAACTACTCACACTTTAATACTAGTTATTTACAGTTTATTAGATTATACATTTCCCTCCAACAGTATTGAAATGACAAGACAAATTCATTTGTGTTGAGCTAAGAAAACAAATGTTAATATTTTGTTGCAAATATCTTGTTTGGAATCACTAAGTCTTCAACTCACTGACATCACTGAAGTTTAGGTCTACAGACTCACTTGGTCTTGACTTGGCAGACAGCATGTTTTTCTTACACCTCTGTATTAATCATTAATCAGCCAGTTCATGTGTTATCAAGCCACTGACTAGTGCGTTATCAGGTGTTAGCATGCTCATAGTTATACTTTACTAGAACACCTCCATTGTTATTAATAGGGAGAGGTATGGTAAATTGGTGACACCTAGCGGGCGTAGTAAATAAGACAGGAGCAAAAGTGGTGCTTGATGTTTCTACATGTGTAGGGAGAAGCTTGACAGGACTTTGAAACAAGAGGCACCAGTTCCTTTCCCATTTGAAACTGCCTGGCCGTGTTACTTTATTGGAACCCACACCACAATTTTTCCCTAACCTTGTTTTACTGCATAAACATAATGAAAAGCCTGTTTTATTTGTGCTACTACTACATGAAGCAGTTGGCTACTGGCCCTTGTCTGTGGTGAAGATAAGAGATTAAGTGATTGGGGAGTCTGTTCCAGAAGCGGCCATAGAAGCACAAGCCATTAGTGTACTTTCAACGTGCTTCACATTGAGCCTGTGTGGTTAGGATCAAGAGCAGATGCTTTATATGTCCGCACTTTGACCTTTTCATCATTTTGGTAGAGATGAATTGTTGTATTAGCAGCCCATAACACGCTGTAGCTCATCTCTTCTGCATTTTGCAAATTGGCTTTTCCTATTCTTAGTCCTGATAAGGTGCATCTTGCCTCTGTATTTCGGCTTTATGATGTCGTTTTGGGTTTTTTCCATCTCTTACAATGCTCCTGTCATCAGATGTTCTGTATATGTTGCTCAGTTTTCCAATGTGTTTTTTTATCCCAAAAGGTGCTGTTAAGTGGCAACTTGGCTTCAAATTGAGAACATGAAGCAAGACCAGTTGCCAGTGAACAGCACATTTGTGATTTGGATGGCTGAGAATCTTCAGACATTCTGTGATCTCTTTCTTTTTTATTTAGACCAATTCAAGTTGTTGTATTGGCTAAGCCCAGTGCCTTTGATTGTTTTCCCCTCTGTTCTCAGATTCAGCTTTTGACCTTAGTAAGGTTATTGAGAGATGTTTTTTTTTTGTTGTGATCTAGTTAAATAGAGTTAAATGTAGCTGTAAAATAATTGATTTTCTTTTCTAAATGGATTTGTTTTATCTCATGTTGATTTAGCCTTTTTAAAAACAAATGCAGTCTTCACATGTAAAACCAAGGGCTAAAACCAAGAGCAGTCATTGAGAGCAGAGCTGTATAAGCGCCAATGTGGATGTCGTCAAAACCAACGCCAACTGGTTATGTAAAACTAGATTTAAAGCTTTAAATGGTGTGGAAAAGGAGATGAATCTTGACATTTTTGGTATTCTGTACGCAGGACACACCAGAGCAACAAGAAAAACCAATCAGTCACATGTCACCAATACTTCTGTTCACTTTTTGTACAAAATGTTGCCTGAAGTATTGTCGAAATTATCTGACCACTTTGTTTGTTTGCCTGCATTGATCATGTACAGTATCAGTATCAGAAGAGCTTACTGATGATCATCACCAGTTAGATTTATTCCTGATTCAAACCTATTAGTGTTGTGTAAATATAAGCAACAATAACTTACCATGTCCTTGAATTTAAGTCTTAAAAAGCCTCACAAATATTTATGCCATTAGAGTGCTCAAGTGACCTCTGTGGGCATTCAAAATAATTCAAATTTTGAGTCAAATTTTATTTTTATATAGTCTGCCCTCATATAATGTATATTAATTGTAGTTTACATATTATTTACTTCAAAGTAGAGAGCAGACTTTGTGGATTGTCTGGGAAATGTGCTAAAATTGTGTTAAAATGAATCACCCATACAAACTGGTTACTAATTCTTATTGTGGCAGAAGGTTCACTTATAACCACAGTGGAAATGAAGTGAACAAGCTACCAAGCTCAGTTTTCTGTAAGTTGGTTGAAGTTTTAATTTAAGTTCAGTAATACTGAACTCACCGCCACCAGTCTCTTATTGGCTGGTGTGCAAACTGTCAACAGAAAGTGCTATGGAGACAGTTGCCAGGCCGATGGATGATTGCAGTTATTAGAGGAAGGGAAAATAAAGTCAGGGCCACAAGACACAATATAAGAAAACTAAGAAGACAAGAAAATGAACAATTCATGTTCTTGAACACAGGTAGTGTTCACAGGTTAGTTTGTACATTTATGCTACTGTGTATTTCTGTGTTTAATGATGAGATCCATGCTTGTTCTTTACACTGATTGTGTTTGCTTGGCTTTAAACACTGTATGCTGATGTGCCTTGTGGCCAAAAAGATACTGTTGAAATTTCATTATCATTTATATCCTCATATATCAAAAATATTGTGATATAGTTTTAATTTTGTTATGCCTAGATGCTTTTATGTGTTTGCAGAGACCAGTTGCAATTATTTTTAGAGAAATTGTGTGGTAATATGAGAATGGAAGTTTATGCAGCAGAGGAATTTGTCCAGGGGAATAAGGACTATTCTATCCCCTGTTCTTAATGGACAGCTAGTACTTTCACTAGCTGTCCACAATTAACAGGAGATAGAATAGACCTTGTTCAGGGTCGAGTTGGAACAGCACTGTCCTTAGGCAACAACCTATCTGAAAATCCTGCTGCATACTTGTGAAAACAGCCAAACTATGTTCCAGCATTCGTTGTTGTCTTTATGGTTTTGTATTTGGGAAAGTAAACAAAGTTTATTTTCCTTCATAGCTGAAAAAACACTTACTGCGAGATGGATCTTAAACTACTGCTAGCCATGAGTGGAGCGGTGGCAGCTCCTCTGAGAGAGTGGGCGGGCGATGTACTCAGTGGGTGTAGGTTCCCAAAAGGGATCAACTTCCACAATGCTTAACTTGAAACGGTTTAGTATTAGAAAACATGAAAACAAAGGGAATTGGTCAGACTGAAACCTAGACATTTCACTGCAAGCCAGCATGCAAACTCAGGTTAATCTCAAGATATGGGCCTCAGACATTGAAACATTTAATCGATAATGTGGCCCTTTTAACTGCTAATCATTGGTGAACAGAAAGCATGAGAGTAAGTGTGGCAGAATTAATTGAAAATAATAAAAGTGAGAACATCAAATCTTTTGTAGTGCACTTATTAGGCTTAGAACAGCACTCATCACTGCAGTGCTGCTCTAAATCTCAGATATAAGACAGAGATGAAACTGGCTATTAGTGCCTGTTAACATTTGTCCATTATGGACTGGGCCATCTGTAGCATAACAGCAGAGGCAGCTTCATATCATACGAAGACCTCCTTATTGCAGTGCTTGTTTAGTTTAAGTTCGTTTTTCTTTATTTCTCTACAAGTAACAATTATTAGACAGTCAATACGAATTTTAAAATGTGTTTAGTTGCACATAAGGTAAAGCAAGTACTATAATAAAGTTGTTCGTTTGTAGTTGATCTATTAATGGCAAAGACTTAAGTCACATCCCCCAGTGGAAGCTCATTAATCTATGCTGTGTATGTGCTTCTAGTTGGATAGGTTGTATCACTGCATAGGGAGAAAGGGTGCCTTGGTCAAGTCCAGTCTTTATTAAGATTAATGAACAGCTTGACATTTTTAGTCCTCTGTCTGAATCAATAATTTTAATACTCATGAGGGCCAATGGGAATCTAAGCTTGTGGAACACACATTGCGGCCACAGGGCGCATGTTAAATGTCCAAGTGGTAATCAATGCAAAGAAATTAGCTATTGATCGCTCCTAGTTTTGTAATAGGTTATCTATTGGCTTGCTCTTTCGGAAAATTCCAATATCAGTCGGATGGAATTGTGCTGGTAATATTGCTGTAGGGTGTGTGTATGTATGTGTGTCCGTACACATACACTCAGCTTCCAGGTCTATGCTGGCTGGGGTCACATTCTAATTAGCATAGAGGGAAGACTGTAAATAAACATGTTGAGGAGAATATTGCTGATCTGCATCAGATCCACAGTTCATTACGAATAAGGATGGGAATTTGAGATTGAGCTCATGCAAGTACTGTATAAATGCTGGCACAAAGTACAGGATTTGTAAAGAGCCTATTGTAAATTAAAGCATTTCAACAATTTTTCATCTTAACACTATAAGTATGATTATATCTTAGACATACAAATAACCGATTATAGTTCTATCATTTGGCAAACTATGGTTACTATGTCTATGTCTGTATTACCAGGTGACTTGGGTATGGATCTGCTTTGCTGGGGTAATGGAGAACTTGGCCAGACAGGCTGTGGAAGAACAGAGGACATTGGTCCGGAGCAGGCCCATCTGGGAATGTTCACTGCGGCTAGGCAAGGCAGAGTGAAACTGCTGGCGTGTGGATCCAGTCATTCCATTGTGGTTACAGGTACAGTTCTGGTTGTCTTGTATTATACACTGTTAAAGTATAGTATTAATTACGATTATTCATTTGTGAGGTTGACATTTGTATTAGGGGAATTTACCTGTTTTGTCATTTCTCCAGTATCCATTAATTTTTACTGCTTACATTGATAATTTTTAATCACCACTTACTCCGTCATTGTTTAATAGGATTAAGTTGTCGTGCATCTCCAGCCATAGACTTGCGTTATGCTTTGGAAAATGTATTGTTATAACTGAACTGGCAGTATTAAGAAGTTCCTGGGACAAGCTATAATAACAATACTGACATAGTGTTCTAAGAGTGATTTGCTGAAAGCAAGTTATCAGTGAGGCTTTAGAATGTTTGTAAAATTATTAAAACATTTATAATTATTAAGGAGACATTTGATCAAAGTATGTATAATCAACTAAGCCCAGTGAAGACATTTGCTCCCACCATACATTCTGCCTTACATTTATTGGACGTGTTTGTTGAAACTACACTGCAGTACTATGAATGTATGGCGTGTGAGTTTGAGTGTCTGTGTTATCCTAAAAAAATATGTATCTCATTGCACAGTAAAGGGGTATTCTGTATAGATTACAAACACTCACTTTAATGTCACATACTTAGAGTTTCTACACAACTTGAAGTATCTTGCTCCTTCCCAAGTAATACTGCCCTACTTATTTGCCAGTTTGATAGAAACCCTGATGACAGGAAAAGAGGAGGCTTCTTTAGTACATTAGCTTGCAGTAGTCATAAATCAGTAGCCTAGATCAGTCTTATACATCACTCCAACATAGGGTTCCTATACCTCTACCATCATTACAGGGGAAAAAGGTGACATTTTTGATTGATTAAAATGGTGCCGGCTAGCTTAGGCTAAATCATGTTAAGTGATGTGACATTGCAGTTTCACATATCATATTTCTGTCAAGACAATGATGGTAGAAGGCATTGTCAAGGCATGATATCTGACAACAGCAGACATCTGGAAGGACCGGAGGAGATTTATGGGAAGGTTTTAGTGGTCTGAGGGAGATGAGAGAGAGTAAAAAGTGGTCCTTTTTTGTGCATTGTCACTTCCCGAGTGATTGTAAATTTTAGTCCAGTGCTGTTGGGAATTGAAGACATTTACACACCCTGACAAATTACCTGTTGTAAAAGTATTTACTGGCTATGTCCTACCTTTATTCTTGTCCCTCTTGCAAACACACACCTCTCTCACAGACACAGAAATATTTACCCGCAGCAAATTTATGTGACACATGTTTATGGAGTGTACCTGAGCTCTAGCCCCAAATATGTCATAATGGTGTTATGTTGAGAGTACTGGTCTGTTGTTAATATTTTAATATAGGTGGAGAGAGTTTGATGTGGGTTTTGTAATTGTGATGAGATGAAGTATGGTAATCAGTAAGTCCAATAAGTGCCTTATGACAATTTACATTTTTAGTAAAATGGCTGTTAATTGAATTTCTAGTTATATATAATAAAATTAAATGTTGACTCAGTGCAGGTTGTACACTATACGTTGTCATTTATTTTGTAGTACATGGATTTTGTCCTCAGATAAAGGTGAAAAGGTGGAAATAATTACCTTTGACCAAACTTAGTCTCCTGTTGACTTTTTGTCCATGTTCAAATAGCTCTCAACATTTCACAGAAGCAATACAGTTTTCTGTCACTGGGTGGCACTGTGAGACTGCCAAAAACAAAATATATCACAGGGGAGGGGTGGGGGTGGGGGTAGGTGGGTGAAGCGAGGCCTATATTTACCTCACACTCAGACAGAGCTATAATTTACTAATAGTGCTGGAGCCGCCATTGCTGTTATCTTTTAATAGATTTGTACGGGAGAAAGCAGGTGCCTGTTGTTAATGTGTCCAATTGCCCAAGTTGCCTACAGAATTTAAGGCATCCATCACTGTCGTCGGTGGTGACACCCTGTCGTTCTACTTCACACGGCGGGCTGGCCGGTCCAGGCTGGTAACAGATGAGGCTTCTTTCTTCTCCAGACTCCCACAATCTCACAGAGTCGACCGCCATACGTGCTTGCAAATGCATTCATACACAAAAACATACATAACTATACCATGTTCTTATAGGGCAAACTAGATAGATAGATAGATAGATAGAAACTTTATTAATCCCTCTGGAAGGTTCCTCCGGGAAATTCTTTTTTCTCAAACTACATTCATACCAGTTATAACAGAAAATGCATATTTAGAGTACATGCCTGACATAAGTTAATGGATAGGGCTTAATAACAAAGATTTATATTTAAAGAAATTAGTGCTCCTTTGAAGAGATACATCGACACTGTAATGAAACACTGAAGATGTGAGTGAAGTCAAGATGTTCAGCTTTAATTCAAAGGGTCTGAAAAGCTGTGACATTAGCAATTCAGGAGTTGCAGCCATTTTCATACACACACAATTCTGGGGGCTCATAAATAGTGGAACAAACTAAAATAATTACAAACATGAGGATTGGTTTAATACTTGGAGTAAATTACTGCTTGAAGTCTGGAACCCATGGACATGACCAAATGCTTAGTTTCTACCCTGAAGATGCTTTGCCAGACCTTTACTGTTTACTGTTTGTGGGTCTTTCTGCCTTCAGTCTTGTCTTCAGTAAGTGAAAAATATGGTCTGCTGGATTAAGATCAGGTGACTTGGCCAATGAAGAACATCCCATTACTTTGCCTTGACAAACTCTTGGGTAGATTTTGCTGAATGTTTTGGGTCATTATCCCTCTATCAGTTTTGTAGCAGAATTCATCCTGATACTTTTATCAGCAGTAAGTTCATCAATAAACACCAGTGGCCGAATTCCATTGGCAGCCATACATGCTCATGCCATAACACTGCCTCCACCATGTTTGACAGATGATGTATTGCAAATGTAACACTCACAACCACCTCCAGGCCTTTATCTGCTTAATGAGTCATGGGATAATGAAGAAACAGGCCACATATTTGTTCCATTATTTATGATCCCCATACAAAATAGGGGTGTGACTACAAATCCTAAATTGTTAATCCTAGAGTTTTGTCAAACCCCTTTTGCTCTCATCTAGAGTGTTTCATTTTACATTCAGTGTGGTGGTGTACAGAGGACAAATTCCAAAAGACTTATCTTTGTTCCATTATTTATGGACTTAAAAATTCCATTTAAAAAATAGCATCACTTAAATTTGCCTTCCATTGCTTTCAACTCTTGAACTTCCAGCTCCACCCTTGAGCTTAGTCAGGGGCACCATGTTGCTCGCAGGTTTGCCCTATGCCCTAGAAAACACTCTTTGCAGCTGTGTTTCTTCAGCCCTGGACTGAGAGTTGGAGGGCCTGTTAATACCTTGTTAGGATTGTTTCAGTTGCTGGGTCTCAAAGAGTTCAGTGTCAGTACTGCTTAAGTTCAAGGCCCTTGATCTGCTGGATGTTGGAGGTGAGGACTTGTGCTAGCTGTTTGTGACTTACCCTAATTTTCTACAGGACACTGCTCTTGTGAGTGCCATGGACTGTTAGAAGTATGATGTCTTTGGTTGTGATTTATTGTGCCTTTAATATTGTTTTAAGTTACAAACCTTAGGCTTAATTTAGAAAATTAACAGAGATTTGGTGTCAGGTGTTAAACAGCATATGGGGACAATGACCTAGCTTCCTAACCCTCTCTTCCTCTCTGACATCTCTCTTAACATCAGATAGAACCTTCTGTTCTATACTGTAATTATAACCATCATGTTACTTTTGCACCATTTTCCTGGTGATTTCCCCTGCATGCTGTTGATAAACATTGCACTATTTATGAGTTGAACATTTCTTAGATGCCCCCTCCCACTCCTCAGCTGTGGATATGTTTATTTTTTTGTCCTGAAACAACTTAAACAATGTAGAAATGTAATGACGTTATGCATCTGTTAATAATGAAGAACAAAGCCTGGAATTTTTATAGTGCATAATAGTATACCACTTGTCAGTAAACGTGGTGAGGCACATCCTTAATTTGTTGACTCATGATAAAAATCCCTCTGCAAACACAAAGAAATGCATAGCACTGTCTATTCAGTTTAATGATGCCCATTAAAATAAATGATAGCAGTTATAGTTTGCTCTGAAGTACTTACTGAATCTAATACCATTTTACAAAAAAACAAAATCCTATAAATTAAAAGGAATGGGCAGTTGACCTGCCATCTACCTGATCCTTATTGGCATCCAGGGCAGTTATTTTTCTTTAGAATCAAAGGGATCGAAAAGTGAGAGAGAGAGATAGGTAGTGATTGAGACAGATAGAGACATGGAAGTACAGAGAGTTACAATGGCAGAAAAAAAAAACCTAAAGGTGCACACACGATCCTCCTTTTCAGATCACCAGTCATAGTCAGGTTCTGCCTTGAGGACAGGGTTCATGCTGACTTGAGTGGCTACTTTTGTAAATGTATAATCCACTTGGACTGTCAGGAGACTGTGTTGTTAATATGGAGACCTATTATATCATTTTCCTTTTCTCCCAGTCTTCTTTCAAGCCATCTGTGCCTGTAGGCAAATACACCTTTAACTGTATATTTTATTGTCATGTTTAATGTTTGTCAAGGAGAGCAGTATTCAGAATAATTCTAGAAGGGTATTGGCTGTCCCCCCGCATGACAACTCCAATATGTCTGCTTTGGACCCTTTACTGAGCGGAGCTTTGGTAATAATTTGACGTTTAGCTGTGTGTTGTGTTTTTTTTTTTTCTAGTTGGGAAAGGTGAATAGTCTGAAAATGGAGGTAAGGGGAAAAAATAAGTCCTGTTCTTGCTTCTTGTCCTTTCTCTCTTGCTCACAATTTTTTCTCTCTTTCTTCCTATCTTGCTTTATCCCTTGATCTCTGCTAATTTGGTTGAGCAGATTGAGCATTTAGTTTTGCACTCAGCTGCTTTTTAAGGTTAATCGTAGGACAGAAGTGTTTATGTTGCTATAATATGGGTTTAACTCTCTCTCAGCGAAGCATGGAGCACTTGAAATATGTAGTTCACCATTCCGCTGCCCCCACTTCTCTTCTTCTTCCAAACGTAATGCAGAACAAAAGATGGGGGAAAGTCTTGCCAATTAACAGCTAATGAGACAAGCTTGTGAGGATATCCAAATCCTCAACGTGTTAACGTTTACGACTCCCCACCCCATTTCTTGACTCCTTCAACCTGCACCTCCCCCCCTCTGCCCAAGTCTCTTGTAAGCTGGCGAGGGCACCTCCGAGACCCTCTGTGTGATTATTCACACATGGCTGTGGCCCTGGTGCTTTGAGCACTGAATAGGAGAGAAGAAAGAAATGCCTTACGTATGGGTAATGTAAAAGTACTCAACTGACACATGGCCAAGGCTCTCTTATTTTTAATTTCATCTTTTTTTCTTTTCTTTTTTTTTTCTTTTCACCCCCCACCCCCACTCACTCACACACACACACACACACACACACACACACACACCAAGTCTACCCACACTTCTAGACCCAGTCTAGATTGATTCAATGAAGCACTGCATCCCTTGCCATCCGTTCTCAATTTTCTTAATATAGTGGAGCCAGGAATTCGGGTGGGTAGGTTGTGGTTAAGAGGCTGGTAAGGGAAACACATTTGATAAGTGAAAAATAATATGCCAAGAGAAAAGCCAGTCATCCCAGTTGCTTTTGACATGCCTTTTATCAGAGATGTCTGTGTTGGAAGTGAAAACAAAATCTGCTTTTGTAATAAAGATCTTTGGATAGCCTTGAATGATTCGCCACTACTCGTTTCCGGCCTCATTTTCACCAGAGCGTGTATGGAGAGTGTGTTTGGAATCTCAGTGGGGAAAATCAAATGTGAGTTGGCCTGGAAGTGTTGCAGTAAACAGTGAGAAAAAGCAAACACTGGCCAGATCAGGGAATATCATGCAGAGTAATGTTTGGACTAAAAAGAAGAAATGTGTAATGGAACGGCACAAATTCCACTCTCCAAAGGGACTTCTAATTGATTCAGTGCTTCATTACTGGTTTTCTCAGGGAGAATGGACATCTCACTTTATTTTGAAAACAGAGCAATAGACATTTAAATGGGTGCCATGGTGATTATTGAGATACAATTTTCACAGAATTTGGCAGTAGATGATTGCTTTTCCTTAAATTGTATTATTTTCCATGAAGGTAACAGGGAGTATACCAGTTTGAATACAACCTTAACCCTGACTGAAACAATTAAATGAAAGACAGAAAATTGAAAGAGAGGTTTGGGAGCACAAAACAATCCAGAGCTCCACTTGATATGTTATTTGTCGGGGCAGTACATTTGTGCCTGTTAACTAACTGTGCCACTGGACTTGGCCTGCTCGTAATAGGGTTCCAGCGCAAACATTTTCTCTCAGGGATTTCTATTATTAATTCTTTCTGAACACATACATAAATGAATAATGAAATAAATAATGAAAACGTTATTACTTTTGGCAGCTGGGTCATTTCTTGTTTCCTGCTTTTTCCTCTGCTTGTTTCCTACTAATTAACTTTCCAAGGAGTTGTCCTCCTTTTCACAATATTAATTTCATCAGTATGATAGGCCATTGAAAGTGTGAGCACTCAGTCTTGTTAAAACAACCAAAACAAAACACAAGTAATTCACTTGTTTCTTGTCATTTAAATTAAATAAATCATTATTTTTTTTAAGTAAGTAGCACACAGCTGCCACACATTTACCCAGTTGTTTTGTCACAACAGGTGGATTCAAATATAGCTTTGGTAAAGTCCCAGATGGAAGTATTGGCTACAAATTTTCTAATGTTGAAGATGTAGTAAAATAATGTGCAGATAGCATTCATATTATGCTATATGTTCTTAGTCGTGGAAATATGTTGGCAAATCAAGGTTCCGCCCTCCGTACCTGCCACCACTCGTTGCCCTCCTTTCATTTTCTGGCCTTTTCCTGCTGAACGTGTTGTAAACGACTTTGGTACTGGGACAGAGGCTTGGCGATAAGTAGCCCTCATTTAATATGTATCTTAAATAGGGCAGTAAAGTTAAAGCCTCAGTTGAAGTCCCCCATCCCTCTGGCATTAGTGTATAGATGACCCTTCTCTCTCTGCTCATTAGAGCCAGTTTAGACTCTGTCAAAGCGCTCCTTCCTTCTTTCTGCATTTTACTGTTAATTAGTTTGCTTTGTAAGGTTAGACGTGCGGACGGAGCAACTTTGGGAGTGTTTGGCTGCCATCTGCGTGCATACAGCCCTAACTATGTACAGATGGTGTGTGCTTACAGACAGGTTGCTTCTTGTGGGGAAAAAAGCGTGAGAGTCGGTTTCGGTTATTTTAACAAGATTTATGGCCCTTCTTGCAGGTAACCGTTTGAGCTGTAATGATGATTGTTAGTCAGCTGTCACAAGTACAATTTAAGGCAAAAGAGAAGAGTGTATATTTCTTAATTTCCCCATCTTTTATGATGAACCCTCTAGAAAAATGTGAAATGCTGGAAGTGTTGCTTTGTTAAATGTTTAACTGTGAAACATATTGAACCAATTGTACTGCATTGACTTCAGAAAAGTGCTCATAATTTGGCCAAGTTAAAATACCATTACCCACTCAGTGAACCAGTGAACCAGGTAAGTACAGAAAAAAGGCAGAAATTGCCAAATAATTGCTTGACAAGGTCACAAAATTAGTAAACATAATCAAATAAGAAGCTAACTGAATTATTTATGGGTTTGGACCCTGGCACAGAAATGTTCCTCTTAAATTTCTAAAATTACATTTTAGTTTTACATTTTTCAGTACAAGACAAATGATAAATAACACATTAGATACTTACTGTTTTAGAATTACACAACCAGTGCCAGATGGAACTAAAATATGGCTTTAACATAGCATACCTATTTAATTTATTTTATTTTTTCACTTTTTGGCCTGACTGCAAGGTGCTTCTTGCCGGTGGGAAACCTGCCCTTGTCAGTTGCAGTTCAATGGGTAATTCCTTCTACTGGGTATTGTGAATGACCCTCCCACAATTAAAAAAGGGTTAGCAAAATAATTGTTGGCCTCCTGCCACATACTTTTTGTGCCTTAGCTGTGGCCAGAGACAGATTGTGGATAGAGTCCCTAAAACATTACTTTTTATCAACTCGACTCTTTGAAATTGCTCCGTGTAATCAGCATATTTATGGAAGAAAGATGTTTTCCTGTAGATGAGGAAATGGCACACAGACTGAAATATAGTGAACACCCATATTTATAGTGTTTAATGTTTTTACGTTTTTTGATTTTATTTCATGCATACTGAGTAAGGGCAACATCATATGTCCATTCACTATTCATTAAAATATTGGTGACTTGTGGTTGTCTACAACCTGTTTCAGAATACATTGTCATAGTTATAATTATATCCAATACTTAGCATATCTGTAAGTCAGTATACATGCTTGAGAAAATTATAAAATACTTTCTTTTATATATTCACATATATAGAAATGAAAGTGAAAAGAGGTAAAGCATTTTCACAGTAATGTGATAGTTTTCTCAAACACCATCAAATGAAGGTTTATTAATGATAATAATTTGCTGTGCTGACACCTTTTTTCATGATGAAATGGAGTGTTGAGGCTGGGCTGAGAGTATTACAGTGCAGTGTCAGCGTGTATGGAGTCAGAGGAGAATCTGTCATCTTGTTGGATTTGCAACAGCATTATTCATTATCATGTATTGACGCATACAGCTTGGTGTGACAGGTCACAAATAACATAGACATATTTATGCTACTTTGTACTTTCTATGCACAATTGTTCAAAATACTGGAAAATTAAAAATATATGATTTAGGATTACTGGATCATGCAGACAGTCTGTACAGATTTTAAATACTCACCTTGAATGAAGCGATAAATATTAACTTTTACATTTGAAAAAGCTGTTTACTACGGAGTACAAATGAAAGTTAAAATTTACATATATTAAAAGCTATAAAGTGTTGTTCAACCCCTTGTTTTGCGTCTCTGTTTTAAAATCTTAACACCACTGCATTAGTGAAGAGGGTCCTCTACAAAAGCCTGAGATAACAGCCAAAAATAAGAAGGGAAAAAAAGATTGCTTTGTTCATTTCTTTTCCCTCTCTTTCTCTCTTTCCCACTCTCCCAAAGGTTCTATTAGGAAATAGATCCCAGGTGTTCGATAAGCCTGTAGTGGACATGACAGCAGTGCAATCAAGTGTATAAATTTAATTGCAGGCTCATTTTGTGCCGTTTATTAGCCGTTTAGGGGCACATCGTTCCACTTGAACTCTGTTATTGCCAGACAGAACAGCTGTTTGGTTCTTTTTTAACTGTTTGTCTCTTTGAATAGTTTTGGAAAACTACACACTTAAATGCCAAATGCCATTTGGGAAGAAGACAATTTCAAAATGCATATAAATAAATAAAATCATGCGTCTGCATTAAATGCACTTTATCAATTATAGCATTTGATAAAAAAAAGTTGAATTTAATTAGGCAACAGAAAAGCAGTAGGTGGCAATAATGTATTTAATTTGATTAATTTAGTTTTCACTGGAAAACAAATGCATATATTAAAATAACAGTGTTTTATGCAGTAATTTGTCTGAATTATCTAAATGGGAAAATGGAAAAATAATACAACATGGATTATTTTTAGTTGAAAACATTGGACAACACTATACTGTTGATGAACACAGAAAAAATTCGGTTAGTTGAAGTCCGTCCTCCGTCTTTGTTTCTGGACGTTGCCACACACTAAGAGGCCTGCAGATGTACTAGCTTTGGTTGAAACCTTCTTCTGGTGTGACACCCCATTAATAAAAAGCCTAGAGAAAGCTGTGTTAATTGTTACCATGCACTCGGCCCGCCATTCCTATAAATCACGCGACTAATTGCAACAAATTGTGGGCTGACATTAAGCTATGATTCTGAACCGGCAAATATTCATCAACATTGCAACTAGCCCCATAAAACATAGAGCCGGACGTTTCCCAGACCAAACGTATATCTAACATCTAACTCCCTCATTATTTATGGATCTTTCTTGTCCACAACATTTACATGTAGCATGGTGAGTGAATGAGATGTCATTTTATTTATTGAAACATGCCCAGATAAAGCCCAAGTAGCGTCAGTCATTTGAGTTGCACACCTTGTTTTCTATGTTTCCCTTGGAGTCTGGTGTGTTTGGTTTACTGCCCTACATTGATTACTGTGTTACTGTCATAACAGAATTACCTTGAAATGCAAAGCTGCTTAGAGTTAAGTTGTAAGCAATGGAAAAATAAGAATGTACTTATCATTATAAATCTGACAGTTCTTTAAAAACATTAAGGCTGAAATTAGGAAGCCAGAGTGAACAAAGTCTGCACTATTTTTATTCTAGTGTCACTGTTTTTCAACATTATTTACCAAATGTTCATTACTGCACTATGTAGTTAGAAGGGACTTGATTCATCGCCAAGATGTCATATGTTGGAGCATTTAACCTCCCATGCAATGTTTATTTCATGCAGACAAAAAGCTAGTTAAATCTTTCCTTACAGTCTGACAGGCACCATAACTGTCACTGCACATGATCTATTTCCAAGCCCATTGCATTACTACCACTAATGTTTCACTATTCTGCCAATTCACTCTGGTACTGTTCAAAACACCTACGGTATGTGTCAAAACAGTGCTTAATAGGCTGTCCCTCAGGTGTGCATCAGCAGCTAAAGATGTTGAAGCCAAAGGTCAGGATCTGATTTGTTATGTGGGAGTTTGCAGAGAATTTTGATGTGTTGTGATCAATTCCACACCCCAACATGCACATAAATCAATTGTGTCTTCGGAAATAATAAAACGTGTATGCTTGCATTTGTCAACATGCAAACATGCACAAATGGACTTGTGTGCCCACTATAGTGCAGTTAATTTCAAATGTTTTTTAGCATTATGCGAGCGTGTTTTGTCCCCACCTCTTCGCGTCTGACCTGTTCCCCCTCATCTATCCGTCTGTTTTTAATTGCTGAGACCTTAGCTAACTTGATAGACTGCAGTAGCTGGCATTATGATATGGGGGTGGGGTGTGTTGGGGTGGCAGACTAAGGTAGAGAGAGAGCAAAAAATTCTTCCTTTTGACACTGTTAAACATTGACAGGCTTATTACCGTGTTCTCTGATTCAGCTGGATGTGTTCAAGGATCTTCTCCATGGTGAAAAAGGTCAGCTGCTCTTAGTTGTGCTCAGCTAGAATACTAATACTGTCCTTATTCAAATGATCTGCTCCAACGCTTATTAAATTGATGGCCCAGGCGCTCTAATTTAATAGTGTTGCAGTCCAGGAGAGGGACACAGCTGCAGTCACCGGTGAATTAGGTGCTTCTGAGGCAAAGTTCAAGCAGGAGCCCCCTTTGCTTTTGGGATGCATTTTTCCCAACAAATTAGCAGTCAGTGGCAGTGCACAATTAATTAGTGCAAACCAGGAAAAGCTTGTCATTTAATAAGGTGCTTTTTTCCACTCACACCTCTCCCACACAGAGAAAAATATCTCTCCCTATCTTACCATACCTCACCTGCTCCCTAATGCCTCCCTTGCTTTTTTCTCCCTCTTTTTTTTCTAGCTCCCACCCCTCTCTCACTCCGCTCTACATAAACAGAGGGCATTGATCCATTAAGTGGTGTGCTATTAATACCATTTAATGTATGTCTGCTTAGATGAAAGCTATAGCTTGAACATTTTCTGTGGCGTCAGTGTTGGAAAGCTTCATCTGGGTTGGCTAAAGAGAGAGTAAAGATGGCCACTTGGTTATGATTTCATCCAATCAATAACCATGATTACAGGATAGATTTAATAGAGGTGGAAAAGCACACTAAAACACAAGATATTTTTAGGTGCTTATGTGCGTGGGAGGTTTTGTGTGCATGTGTGTAAATGCAACTGTGTGCTGTTGGGTCAGTTCTGTGTATGAGACTTATAAAGAATCAGTTTTTGGTGTTTAATCGGACTTTATTTTAAGAGGCAATGTTGTTTGTTGGAGGGTTGGAGAATCCGGTAGTTTCTAACCTTAACTTAATTCCATGTCAGATGTACCTTTTACCAAAGTTTCAGTTAATTTATTTGTCAAACAAATTTTTTTTTGTCTCTGTAAAACTTGCTTGAGTTTCAGTGAAATTTTAAAGCTGGTAGTGTGAACATTTATTACATGTAGCACATTGTAGCTGTACTTTTGCATTTTACTGTGACACTGGAAGTGAAAGGCTAAACATGCAAACATAAACATGAAATTATGGACATGATATGAAGAAAAGAATAACTGGGAGGATGTGACTTTTTGGATTTTCTGCTATACAATAACTGTTTGGCTTTGTAGCTCCATACAGATACGGCTACAGAAAACATGTTTAAGTTATTTATCATTTTATCCAGTAGGTGCAGCGTCACTGGTTAAAAATGAGAAGCCGCTAGCTGAATGTGAATGTACGCAGCCATTGCTATTGCTAATATCACGGTAGTTTAACCTGTGGATGTTTATTTTACCAGCATCAGTGCTGAAAGTCAGAAATCAGTCACTTTGTGATTTGTACAAACATTCACACTTATAATTTTTATTCTCCTTTGCAGCAGAACGCACAGCAGTGCAGCTAAACAGGTTCAAACTGACAAAAGTTCATCAAGGAAATTATCAGATTTGGAGCAGCTTTATGCCCGGATCCTAACAATACTCATACTCTGGGTTGGTATCATAACAACTTTTTTAATAAGATAAATCTCATGCTTTTTACATATATCGTCACCAGGAAACGAGGAGAATGTGACTCATGTGATTCTTTAACCTGCCAGATCTCACAACCCACAAGTTAACAGTTTGCTATCATTAGAAATGGGTTTAACTTGTTTGGCTTAATAATTTCCATCTACATTTCTTTCCACTGCTTTGAATGTTAAACGTCTTTAACTTTTATATATGAATATAAAGCTTCTGAGACTATTTGAATCTTCTGAGACAGCTGTAAATGTTGTGAGAAAAAATTGTTGAAGTGTACTATTGTAATATTGTCACTTATATAGTTACTGCATATATATTGTAAAATGTTGTCGTATGGTTATAAATTTATATTGCTCTTCTCTTGTCGGGAGAATTACAAATATAGAAGAGGATGATTGAAAATTAAATCCTCCAATTTAAATGTTCATTTCAGCATAAATTTAGTTGCAGCTCCCATGATGGCAAAAAAAAAAAATATGGGGACTTCCTGAGTGATTACAACAAAATGTATATATGTGCCACAAGGAGATATAGCGATGGTTGATGGTTATGTTTTGTTTTTCTTTGGGAAATAACCATGCCGTAAGTATTTCATACAGTGTACACTGACAGACCTCTGTACCATTGTCCTATTTGCAGGCTGAATGCTGAACATGTAGTACAGTAGGCCATAAATTTGAGTAGTGGGGCTCTATCAGTGCTGACAGAGGTCCCACTTACTCACACACAAATACAGAGCCTGGCCCAGTGCCCACGTGTTTCCTCGCTCAGCTAATAGACTGTGTTGAAACTAGTCAGCATTGTTGTTCTCAGATTGATGTGACCTTGATGCTGTTTAGTGCAGTGATTTGTTTATTGGCACTTATTTTGATGCATGTGGAAGTGAGCCTTAAAGGCCCCACCACACACACACACACACACACACACACACACACACACACACACACACACACGATGAAAAGGGGGAAAAATAGAGCTAGAAAGATGGAAGAGAGGGAGATAGAGTCGAAGAGATATACTCCAGGGGCATATTACATAATACATCATTCACAAAGCATTGTTGCCAATATGTCTTTTATACTCCTTAAATTGCTGTTGCCATCCCAGGGCCCTGTCTGTGCTTGACAAACACATCACAACACATACAAACATATTGTATTCTCTCTCTGTACAGTTTGTGTACAGTTAGTGGAGTCTATCACAGGCCTCCTGGGATGCTACTGTGTAAGAAGAGGAGCTAGTGCCGAGGAGTACTTTATTGTACTGATGGAACTGTGTTTCTGTTAGGCAGTGAAAACAAAGTCTCCCTGATGCACAGTGGAGTGTAGGGGGATCAATAGATGGGGAGCGCTTCATTTCCTCCGGCTTCTACTGAAGAAACACTCACTGATGTGTCAGGGCTGCTGCAGTTGTTGCTTTGACATAGCGGAGATACCAAACCGTCAGACTGTTCTTCGTGAGAAAAGATGTAACCAGACGCATTCCCATACACACACTTAGGATGCGCACACACATACATACAGTATGACGAGGGAAAAGGAAAATGTAAGGTCAGTCCTGTGTGTCATTTTGTGCTGTGTTAGAATAACAAGAAACAGGCATGGACTAAAGAGGAAGGGTTTAACTGACACACAGGATATAACGGGGCATGAGCTTGAGTGATGGGGAAGGGTTTGGCCACCACATAGGATGTAACCAGACATGTGACTGTGTGCTGGGAAGGGTTTGGCTGTGCATGGGATGACACAGGGCCAGAGCCTGGGGCAGCCAGGAAGAGTGGAGAGCCCAGCTGTCACCTCAGTCAGCCCCTCCTCCTGGGGCAACTGTCAATCAGCAGCCTCTCGTATCTCTCCGTCATTGAAGCTAATTGCTATTGTCAACCCCAGAGACCTAGAGGATGCTTATGCTTGTGCAATTGCCCTTTTGGAAAAAGAATACTGCCTCAAAACATGAGATAAAAAATGCAGGAAATTGAGAGATGTGAATCAAAGGTGGTTTTCGTATAACATTAATAAGTCATTAGAAAAATTAAAGGCAGGATCACAAAAATGACCTCAAACTGTGTTCATCCAGACCCACAGAGCAAACGTTAGACTGTAAGGGAATGTGGCAAATGTGGCTTAGTGAAATCATTTAACAACACATAAATATGCATGCATTTAAGCATGCACAAGTGTGCACACTCACACACATGCCAGCATACGTATGCAGCAATAGACCTAATGAAAATAAGATGGATGCTCTTTGAGAGACGGGTGGCTGTGTTATTAATTGCTGTCTGTCCCCTCCTACTGATAATGATGGGCTGTATCCTGGAGAATTTGCACGGAATAGATTTTATTTGGAAGGATTATTTATTGTCCTTCTCATTGGAGGGGTGGTGTGTTTAGAATAGTGAGGGTTTAAATAATGGTCCATGCGAGATAAGTCCTCATGTTAATTCCTCTTGCGCCTCTTCCTTTTCTGGCACCTTCTTAACTACGCCACCCCCATTACGTAGATTTATCTGCACAGACCGTAAGACTTCAGATGGGATATTTACAGCTTTCCTTTTTCCTTCTTCATTTAAAAGCAAATGGCAAAATGCATTGTCTGATTTGTTGCTGGCCATCATAAACTATTCTAAAACAATGTCCCACCAGCGGTATTATTGATATTTTTATTCATCATAACTCATTGCTGTTGCGTCAAGTGCCACTGCCCTTTCACAAGTGGACATGCTAATTTGGAGCCGTTCTTATAAAAAAAAATTACTGTTCTGTCTGCAATTGGTTGAAACAAAAGCACCATGTCACAGAGAAGCTAGAAGAGGGGAAAACACCCAGGTGGGCACGGGGGAGGTTGGGTCTACTCTCTCTCCTCTTCTTTGCTACTCGTCTCTCACTCCCCTCGTTTGTGCCACAGCATTATCATAAGATAACACTGCCCCCCCACCTCCATCCCATCTCCCTCTCACAACCCATAAATCAGGATGCTGGTGTCATGGCGGCTGGAGGCGTGGTAGCTGTGGTGACATGGATGATCCTGGTGTGGGTGTGAAATCACTTGACCCCCAGCATTAACCTTTCTGGAGTGAATGGCCGTTGCTCTCCTCAGCAGGCAGGGAACAAAAGAGGCCTGGTATTGATTAAACTCTGACGTGCACACTTGATATTAAACACTGGCTTCGATATTTTTGTCCCTAAACCCCTTTTGCTCAGTGCTGCTTTTGCAATACCTCACTTCTGTATGCATTTTGAAATTCAAACCTGTATTGTCAGTCATGATGCTCACATGTGTGAACAGATGACTCACTGCAAACGCACACAAACCTATGTAGACGCAGCAGGTAAAAACTAATGACATGGCTTTAGGCTGCAGTGCAAAGGTTTTGAAGAATGATGGAGAAAGAGAGCAAGGAAGGTCTAGGTCTCCGGGGTGATCAGTGTTTTGTCATCTGAAGCAGTGTTTACTTTTTCTCAGCACAGGTTTCCCTCCATTCATCTCCTCCCCATCTTTTGGATCGATACTTTGCATCCATAAAGGTCTGGGAGAAGGCATAAGAGCATTTGAGTCAGTCAACACTTACCAAGCTAAAGGCATTGGAGTTTGAAATCTCTCAGGCTGCAGTCAGCATTCTTTCACCTTTCTCCCACTTTATGTTGTGTCTGTCTGTATTATGGGATATAGAGTTCACATGTTGTAGGTGTTAGTCTTATTCCTGTGTAGGCTATTTAAATGACGTTACAAAAAACTCCTGTAGCTATTTACCACAATACTTTATTCTATCTATAAATTAGTTGTTTTAAAAGTTTTGCTTGCTCACATACACAATTTAAAAAGTAATTAAACAAACAAACTCTATAAATGACAACTGAATACAGAGGCAGAACTATGAGTTCTGCTTAGATAACCTTTTAGAGAGAGCTCTTAACTTGCTCTTTTGTTCTTTAAACAACTAAATTGCTTTTCATTCAAGTGGCCAATTAATCAAATAAAATTAAAGAGACTAAAACACCAGACTCCACTTGTGTTGTGGTTGTCCTCCAACCTGTCAAAGAAAGAAGGGGGGGAGGAACCTGCCTGTTGAAACAGTAACACTAGATATATTTTTGATTCTTGTGTTTTAATAACTAAAGATACGAAAAAAACATACCAAGAACATATTGATTAGTCTTGTAGTAAATTGTAGTTATGTTTTCTACAATACTGTGGTAATAAATACTTTGTTAAATGGTAGAAAAATCTTTAAATTTTAAATCATTTAACAATAATTTGTATTCATTTTTTATCCCTTTACACCTGCTAGCCAAGTATAAAATCCGAGTGAGGTTTCAAGTGGAGAGCCTCAGATCTATTGCATACAAGCCACAAAAACATGTCCTATAATGGAGGGAAGTGCTTGAACAATAAAATGCATTCAGCTAGTCAGACAAGCTTCACTGGACTTATAGGCGTACTTTTTCAAAGGCTGCCTTTTGATTATAAATGGTCCATCACAGGGCTGTTAGTTCATTTAGAGGCAATGGTAACTCTGCTACACACACCTTAACCTCGGAGGCAGGACAGGGTTGCTTTTCACAGTGAACACCAGCATCTGTTCCAGGAAGTGCCCATCTCGTTCAGGCTTAATTGTCGTTCCTCCATAAGAAGGCTGGTAAGTGAGAGCAGGAGGGGGGCTGTCACGTTCCTGTCACATCCCAGTGGTCCAGTAAATAGAGCGTGTGAGTGTAGCTCCCCCAGTTGCTGATGGACGTACAGTCCCCCCCATCCCTCCTCTTCCCTCCTCTCTGTCCTCCCATTTGCCTCCCTACTATTTCATTCCAGCTTTTTCTCTGCTTGTTTATCTCTGCTCTGTTAAGTTATTCACACAAGTAGAAAATAATTAATTACTGCTGATCATTTATGATATTACTGACATAATTAATGATCAATTTTCCTGCTTAATTGAAGAGGGCTGCAGAGCCTATTCTGGCACCAAGAAAGGCCGTTGCCCTGAGATCAGGAAAACACCCTTCCGTACTCATATGGCCCTCTCTCAGAATACTTCCTTCTCTTTGACACTTTTTTCCTCGCTCACCAGCCGCTCATTTTTACCCCAGTGCTGCAGTAGCACTGGGGTTTCACCTACTCGACTGTAATCTTCCCATGTGCTCTAAATAAACCCTAAGAAGTGGACAGTTGTTTTCACATGAGGATATGCATTAATATATGTCGTAGTCTTGGTTTGACTGTGTGTGTGCGCGTGTACGCCATTATGTCCACTGTGAGTGTGTGTGAAGGTATACAGTGATATATGATTCATGAAGATGCGTGTGAGGCATATGTAATTCCAGCTCTACCCTCAGGACTAGAGACAACAAGGTAGTGCATGAATATTTGATTTGCAGGGAGAAGGTATAGGATCTATGCACTGCATCTTAAACAGCCTGGTATAATCCTCTTGAAAGTCTATACACTTAAGTTTATCATCTTGCTAATATGTTTTTTAATTGTCTGACTTCAGATGTTAATAACATGACAAATACACGTTACTGTATAATTTGTAAACATAGTGGTATTTTATAGCTTGTGTATAATGACATTGGTTGTAACATTTTGAATATGAGTTTGCCTGTTTAAACTTAAAAAAAATGTCAGGTTTGTAAAACAGTTACAATAGTTTTGAGCCTCTTGACAGTGCAGTGCTATGAAATAAAATCTGAATTTCAAGTTCCTGTGTTTATGCACGTTAGTGTGTGAATGTAAGTACACAGAGTGAAAGAGCCCTCTTACTGACCTTAAGTACGGTGAACTCAAGAGCTTCCTGGTGGCTCCGGCAGTCTCCAGCTAAATGTGATCAGGTAGTTTCAAAAACTGCCTGATGGTGTCAACACGCAGAATGTGGACAGGGTGTACGGGGGGAGTTGTGGATTAGTCTCCATAGCAACGGCAAAGTATCCCTGTTTGTAGAAAGACAAATTCTGTTACATGTGAAAATGATTGGCAGGTCTATTCCTCTACAACTGACCCATAGAAATTAGCAAGTAAGCGTTATAATGCCAAGCTGTATTGACAGGGTCTCCATACTTTTTAAAGTTCTCTTGTAAGTGCTTCTCTTCTGCATTTGCATAAGAAACATAGCATGGTTATTGGAGGGAGTTTGGGGTTGTTGTGGGGTGCTTTCATATCTTGAGCTTGACTGTTTCTTTGTGATGAAGGGGATTGAGGAGAGGGAGGTTTGCCAGATGAGAATAACTTAATTTCCAAAGCTTGAAGATGAGAGGGGAGTTGAGGGTGTAAGTTCATGATGCAGTCTCACTCGGGCAATAGTGAACGAAAAAAAGTGTGTGTGTGTGTGTGTGTGTGTGTGTGTGTGTGTGTCTAGGCATTTCTGTAGCGAACAGACAAGAGCTCTTCCGAAAGAAAACTCAGTGTGTGGGACTCAAATGGTCACAATTATCAACATCATAATGCTGCGCATGTTTTGTGTGACCAAACCTTGCATTTCGTATTTAAAATCACTGTCAAAAACAGTTTACACATAACGTAATAAACACTAAAATAAGATTGTCCCTAAAATGAAATCAAGTTTATGTATTCAAACTTCCAACCTTATGTGAAAAGTTCAAATATTTTGATTGGATTGTTATTATCAGCAGATGGTTATTATAGGCAGAGGGTTTGTAAAACTGCAGAGGTAATACCAGAGACAGACGATCATGGAGGGGGACTATATGTGTTATGTGTGTTTATTTGTGACTGTTGATAAGGGTGTGTATGAGAGTTAAGGTGAAGTTTGTGCTTGTTTTCTTGTTTAAAAAAAACAAACAAACTTTATTTTGGTATTTTATGATTTGTGAGGCCTGCATTTGTTATGTATTACGTCCGATCGAACATTTGATAACCTGACATTTAACAGGTGAATTAAAGAATAGTTTGAAAGTCAAAAGTAAGTAAAAATATAGTTCAATCTAGTTTCCTGATCTGCACGCAGTGTGTGAGTAAAATACAAAATGTGAAACATGTAGAGGCCTCTGGGAAACAAAGTTTATTTTTTGCCAGCTAATATTGATTGGAAATAAGTTTGATCAGTGTTGATCCAATCAAAAGGTTGTATAATTAACACTAGGGGGCACCAGTGTTCCACACAATGTTGTATTTCCATTGTGGAGACACTACTGGAAATTATCCCCTGATAAATGATGTGCTTTTGGCATCACAATGCATGCTCAAAAGTAAGAGGAATTACAGAGTTACCTTACAAATATTTTAATTAATTTTGACAAGCCTTTTAGAATATTTTGAAATCTCTTTGACATGCTACATAAATTTACTTTGGCAGCACAGCAACTGAATAATTTCGTTTTAGAAGACATGACTGGCGAAGAAACTGAGGTCAAGGTAGACACAAAGAAACTCTAATGAATACAATAATCTGTTATCAGTGGTTAATACAGTTCTTATTTTCATCAGCTGGGGAGAAATCAAAGTGAACAATTAATCAAATTTAACTAGGGTTTGAAAATGGATTTCTTTCATCTGATACAGTGATTTATAAGTCAAAACTAAAATATTTTTTCTGATTAATCCATTTGTTGCAAACAAAAACAATGAGAGTATTCCAAAAGAACATTTCTTTGCCAAATGTTAAATTAGATTTTTCATTTATTTGTTCTGCCTAACCTACTTCAGTTTTATCTGCCAACTCCGGCTTCAGAGAATATTATTGTCTATCAACACTAGTTTGTAGACAGTAGAAAGACTTTTGTTACCGTAATATGGAACCAACTCACCTTTAATGTCTAGTTTTGTTGTAAATAACAGAAAAAAATAACTTTTTTCTGTTTGCTGCAGAACAATCAGCCTTTTTTGTTTAATGATATATATTATAGCACTTTATATTTAGGAAAAAACATTTTCAGCCCTAATTTTCATTAACAATAACAGAATAATATTTTAGTCACTTTAATTAGTCTCCATTTTCTCATAATCAACAAGCAATATTCTGGGTCTAAATAATTTAAGAGTGTTTTTTTCAAATTTAAATTTCAAAAACATTTTTGATAAAATTATAGAATAAATATAAATTATTTTGAAATATGTGCCACATACTCATAGTAGTCAGGTTTAAACAGCATCTCACTCAGTTTTTACTGATCTCAGCGTTGTCTCAAAGAGAGCCTTCATCTCATTTTTTTATTTGTAGAGTTATTTAAAAAATATTTTATTTTTAAGCTTTAAAGCTTCACATCTTTTTTTTTTTTTTTTTTTCTATGATCTCTGTAGCACACACACTTGTGCACGCACCTCTAGCTTCCTGAGTAATCATTGTTCAGTGGTTCTGGTCAGCATGTTGTCACCTGTATCCTATTAAGAACATTCTCACCTCAGCACACAATCATACACATACCAAATCCCTCTCTTCCCTTCTCTTTCTCTCTCCCTCTTACACACACACGTACCTTATCCTCCTCCTTTCACCCGTACACCTTTTCTTTTTCACTATTTGTACCCCACAATTCCACACCTGGCGTATTGCCCTTTTTTTCCAAACCTATGGTTTGAAGCTGACCTTTTCCCTCCACGTGTTTTTGCCTTCTATCAGTAAAACCTTGAGAATCACTGCCCTACGGCACCTTTCTAGGACATTCTGCATTTTGGCATTTCATATAATTTTCTTCATTGACAATAAATGGTAGTAGGCTTGTGAAGAGCGCAGCACAGACAACACATCTGCGTGAGTGAGGTTTCTTCAGGGGTTTGGGTCATGGGGCATCCTAAGCCACACCCTTACGTCTCTACCCACACCCACTTGATTCTGATTGGTTAACAAAGTGAGGCTTTCTCTGACTATACTTTGAACAGAGGACTTATAATATTAAGTTAAATAACTGGCAAAATAACTTATAAAAGTAATATAATTAAAGAATTCGGTGATGTTGTCCATTGTCCACTATAAATTATGACTATCAAAGAAACAAATTTTGAGATGAGAAATATTTTGTTAATTTTTATGAAATTTAATTAAAATTCCTCCTTGTGGTTTTTTTTTTTGAGTAAGCCTTGTAAAGTTAAGGAAAAAAAGAATAATATATTTGAAGATTCCTGAAAAGATATTAGTCAGACATTAGGTATTTTTACATTTAAATTTTACTGCCCCACACTGCTTGCACATAGACTTTTCCCATGTGTAAAGTACAAAATAAAATCATTACTAGGAAGAATACAGTTGTTGTTTGAAAGGGGTTTTGCATATGGGTATACTGTCCATTATGTGCGCATATTAGGGTGTGTGTGTGTGCACGCCTGTTCATACAGACACACTCCATACATACACAGTGCAGTAGCCATGCTCATGCTATTGTTGCTTGGGGAGTGGGTACCCTGTCCCCATCATCTGGTTGTGACACCCGCTCTGCGGGACGTGGCAGCTCCCTTAGAAACCGGCAGAGTTCCAATCATCTACATGCCATAACCTTACGGCCGCCTTTGTCCACACCTCCGCCAAGATTCATTTGTGTCGCCCCAGCAGGTCTGACTGCTGAACAATTCCCGGGCGGAGCAGGAGGGAAATACATTTCACTGATTAAAGATATCTGGTGACTGTTCTACATGCTGTCAGCACACTGTTAGTGTTCCCCCACCCCCAGCAACCCCTCCCCTCTCCCACTCACCCCATGTATGTCATCTCCTAGACTCTCCCCTGTACTCTTTCTTCTTTCCTCACTTCACCCTATCATAACCATAAATGCCATTATTTCACCGTATGGGTACAGGTAATTGTTAAAGTTTCATTTAAAAAACACATACCACTATTTAGTTTTTATCCTTCTAATATGTTGAGGTCTCGTACCTCTGCCTTTTGGCTTTTTTCTGGATTGATACAAGAATTTAGCTTTCTTTCTGCAGATAAAATAATTATTTTTAAGGGGAAACACAAATAAACCTTTAAGTGAGAAAAAAAACAACTTTACAGAGGCAATGATGGAGGCGGCCTGCAATTTAAAGGGACACATGTTGGGTGGGCAGTGTAAAGAGAGAAAATGATGTGTATGCACTATTATCAGTGTGTCTCTCATCTCAGTGGCTGTGTGGCCTGACCTTGAGCTTTTTGCGGTATCCTCCTGCAGCGGCATACCAGCCAACTGTAAAATAAAATGGAGAAAGGCACGCACACAGTAAATCAGAAATAGCCAGGCAGCTGTGCACTGTATATGGAGTCCTATGCTGCAATAAAAGCACCTTGCAACAGAACAGTGCAGCGGGATGAGTAGTTGTTTAAGAGATCAGATCTTCACCATCTTTGTTGTTATCAAACATTAGAGTTGACAAGTTCAAATTTCTTTCTAAAAGTTCTTACTTTCAAGTTTTTTTTAAATTTCTTCTTTGTCTCTATTGCTCTTCCCTGTCTCTTTTCCTCAAACAGCATTGCATTAAAGAGGACAAGGCAGTACTACTTAAAATATTATGAAGTTACCACTTCTCTCCACCAGCAGGGGGCAGTATTAATTGACATGTAAATTGATATGTTTGAACAAATGTGTGCACAGTTGATTAAAGAACAAATATTCTCTTCTTTGTTCCCTTATTTGTTGCTGATGTTCACATACAAGTTTTAGCCCTTTCCACATTATTAGTTTGACTGAAGTGCCCTGCCTACATTGGCAGAAACACACAAATACAGAGTGGCCTATAACTTCAAATGACTTGATTGTTCTACTTTCTTCACTAGGTGCTCCAGTATATGGGTCACATGTTTTGGAAGGTGGAGATGGAGGGGGTGTGGGAATTGGCACATCTTTTTTTTTTGAACATTTTTCCCATTTCCCTTTCAGGAGTCACCTCCAAACCCTAATTAACAGGCAAAGCCATCAAATCAAACTTTACCAGTCCCAAAGGTGCTGTCAGCAGGCAACTGGCACAGACGCTCCCAATGCCACTTTTTCCTCTACTGTTAACGGACTCATGAGCGAGTTTGTGCATGTGTGTATTGGGAGGAATACAGGGGCCAGAGTTCAGTGGGAATGACAAGTGCTGCTGCTGATGTGGAGACATCAAACCCTCCACAGCCCAATCATCCATGTGTGGATTTGTCTTTGTGGGTTGCTGATTTACAGCATGTGTGTCTGCACTAGCGCATTTGTTTTCATGTAGTTAGTGCTGCTGGCTGTGCGTTAGAGCATTTTTGTATGCACACGCGCACGTTGGAGGCGACAAGCAAGTGTTAGATGTCAGTGGAGGTGAGGGACTGTGGAATATGGAGAGCGGTAGAGTGGTGCTCTGTGTGACACCAGTCCTGTAGACAAGGGTTAAGCAGGGAATAGGGAATAGTCTTGAGGTAATAGCATGGGGGCGGAGGGTTGATGAAGGGTGAACAAAGGTGATGCAGTGTTTCACAGACACGACACCCTGATATGCTTTGTTGGCTCATTTGATAGGAGCATGTGAGTGAAGGAGTATGCCCTCGAGGGAAATTTAATAGCAGTCAACATCAGCCTTTACGCCATGAAAGTAAAAAATAGGGTAAATATACAAGGCTGTAAGAGCAGAATAATTCAACAATGTAGTGGTGTAGCTCAGGATTTGTAAGTGTTAAAGTATATCTCACTCTCTAAAGCCAACAGGGCCCAGCTATCCGTGGCTAGACTTTATTTCAGTTATCATTCAGCCTGTGTCTAAATGTGAAAGCCTCAGTATACACTTAGTAAGGGCACTTGTCATTAAACAGGGAGAAACAGGGAGTCCCCAAGGCCTCTCCTCAGTGTCTCCTTTCTTCTGTTAAGATTCATATCTGATATTTAGCCACAGAACCACATTATGCTCTTTTTTTCTAAATCTAGACAGAGACCAAAGACTGTGTGTACCTTATACTTCAGAACACAGGAGGTGACTTATCCCCATGTGAGGAGCATTATTCCTAAAACCAGACAGGAGCTGATGGGCTCTGAACTTCACATGCAGTGTCGGGGGCCTAGTGGCATCAAGAAAAGGGTAGCAGGCAAACACTTGACCTTCCATTAATTGTCTCCTATGCATAGCCACTTGTTAATTACTGGAAGAGCCAAAATGGCTTCCAAAGCTAGTTTGTAAAAGGTCACTTACCACTGGGTAATGCACAGTCTCAGCTGCTTTGAAGTTTGCTGGTCTTTAAGTCTGTTAGACCATCACAGGCTAAATATGTATAATGTTTTAATGTAGAAGTTGCCTTTAGGTGAGAGAAAATGGAGAATTGTACCTTATCTTCCATTGTTCTTTTGCCATTGTGAGGATTGTCTATTAGTTTTGGGTTAGATATACAGTACTGTTCAAAGTCTTAGGCCACTATTGGATTAGTTTGTCAGCAATGATATGATGTCCATATATATTTATTTCTCAGTTTTTACATTAGAATAACGAGACCAAGACCATTACTGATCAGGTTTTTTTTGGGCTTTGGACTGAGCCAGATATTAGGAAGTTTATTCATGACCACTGGAGTTCTTTCTTGCTATGTTGAAATATTTCCCTAGTTATCTAAGAAGCTGCTAGATGCTGAGTAAGGTCCTTGCTCTCAGTTTTCTTCTGGTGTCCCAAAGAAGAAACTGATAAACTTCTCATCAGATTTTGACAGATCTTCCACATCTATGTTTGACCTTGACCTCTCATTTTCTTTTCTCTCATTTCTAGTTGTATTATAATAAAAAGACTAATATGATCGTAATAGCAGTGGCAAAAAGGCAAATGTAATGGTGGCCTAAGATTTTTGCACAGTACCAAGTACCATAGTGCTAAAGTGGAATAAATGTGAGCCTATGGATGTGTGATATTCTAATTAAAAAGCTTGTGGTTTGTAACTTTCCATGTACGTGCTCAAACGCACACATACATACACACACCAGTCCTTCATCTCATTAGCCTCTGTCCCCATTCTCTTTATCTTTTTCACCTAGTCTGCATAAGGAGAGTATATACATTCTTTGTAGTGACAGTGTTATCAGGCAGGGTCATCTTTCTTGCCTCTTCTTCACAGTATTATGATAAGGACGTGTGTTATTTTAAAGAACCTATTCAAACCACGGAGCGATAATGCAGTGATAAAGTGATTAAACAGAAAGGGTTTTATATGATGCACATTTAACAGTTTTGTCCCCTTTCTTGTCTCAGGAATGATTACCTTTAAGTATCTCTCCTGGTCTTTATTGCAGCTTATGAAAGCATCTAAATGGCAGCCCAGTAACTAGGAGTGAAATTTCTAGACTTACTTCTTTTATGCATTATAAATTATTTCTGAATGTTTTTAAGTCACTTTTTTTTCTTTTTTACATCTACATAGAGGACTTTTATCCTTACATTTTTGGGGTTTTATAACTTGCATAAGTATTGCACAATAATATTTAAAATGTAAATTACAGAATTAATCCCAGCACAAAGGTCCGATCCCATATTGTGCTAGCTTACTACCTGATCCAGCTTATGCCTGTCTTTGCTTTGTATCGGGGTTATACCAAGATGTCTTGCATCGCCACACATTTGATTGTTGGTTAGGAAAATGTGCAGGATTCAACCTTGCTGGGGTCTGTAACCTTTCAGAGGAGTAAACATCAGAGCTATGCAATTTTGGCTGATGTTTACTGGCACATTCTCACCTTTTTCATTCCCGCCTCTTTTCCTCTCCCTTTCTCTTCTCCTTTTTAATAGCTCCTAGTATTGTCTTGGTCCTTGCTGACAACAAAGGGGATAAATGCAATGCCTACTGTAAGTCCCTGTGGTTAGGCCTTGGACATGACACGTGTCAGCCTATGATAAATTGGTTGTGTGTCTGTTCAATTTCAAATGCAAAGCTCTAGAGAAAGAGGTAGAGAGAAAGACAGTGAGAGAGAAAAGAACATGATGGAGAATGGGGTGGGAGAGAGAGATGCCGGCATATTCCTGGCACAGGGAGAGAAGGATGCCTCAGATGCTGGATGTTAATGTGTGGAGTGCAGATAAGGCATTGCACAACTTTGAGAGCAGTTGCCCACGTCCTGGGGTTTGGGAGGTGAAATCTTGGCAGCAGGACAGGTGCTAGACAGTCGAGGAGGAGGTGGTAGAGGGGAGAAAGAGAGACAAAGAATGACAGATGAGAGAGCTGTTTTCACAGTGCTGATGAATCACTTTTTGCTGATGTGTCCACAAGCACAGTACTAATGAATTTGCGCCACATAACTCTGCACACTTTGCTTCATACTTGCAGAGATAATTATTTTTTTGTTTTTATTAAATCTCTGTTGTTTGCTTTTGTTTTCTGTTGTCTTCTGTATGATTAGGCACATGTAGTAAATTGTGTGAGACACTATGATTTGAAAGTAAAACTAAACAAAAAAGGTATGCCGTGCTTCCAAGAGATGCCTGGCTAATAGTCTGCCTGTGCTAATCAGTGCAGCTGGCCTGGGAGAGTTGGCTGTCTGACACCAGGCAGCCACGCAGAATGTTGGGGAAGAGGCAAGGATGCGAGCCAATCCAGCTTGTATCTCCCAAGTGGAGCTTCACAGGAGGAGGGGTGCTTGGTGGAGAGAGAGAGAGGGAGGGAGGAAAAAGCGGCTTCTATACCTTGGGATGCCTGCCTGCTTGATGCCTTCATGGGAAAAGAGAAAAGGATGGCACTTTGCTTTAACAACTGGCCTGTGAAGTGACAAAGATGATATTATGGTAATGTCAATCTAATCTAAAGAGAGAGTTGTCGCCTGTAAATTCTTGGCAGAGGTGTGGTTTTGTGAATATCTCAGGGTCTTCCTGTGTGCGTCCCCTTTTTGGGGTGTCCACAGCTTCTCTCACTTGACAATCACACAGACAATCTTTCTCTATATAGTATGCCACATTTCTCCCATTGCATTAGTGGATTTTATAATACTCTGCGTGGGTGGGAAATTGAATTTACTGTATATGTATATACAGTGCCTTGCGAAAGTATCCGGCCCCCTTGAACTTTTCCACATTTTGTCACATTACAACCACAAACATGAAT
>JAUYWH010000027.1:9733909-9822322 GCA_034779795.1 Ctenopoma multispine | reverse complement strand
ATATTTGGAATCATGTATGACTTTTGTTCCACTTCTCACGTGTACACCACTTTGTATTGGTCTTTCACGTGGAATTCTAATAGAATAGATTCATGTTTGTGGCTGTAATGTGACAAAATGTGGAAAAGTTCAAGGGGGCCGGATACTTTCGCAAGGCACTGTACTTATAAAATATATGGTCCTGCGGTATTTTAGCTGTTCTTAGGACTGTGCTCCTCTGGACAGAGATCTTTGATGTTGTTCCTATTCCTCTACTATTGGGGGACACAGCCGTGAGTGTTCCAATTACTGTGGCCTTGGTTATTTTTGAACTTCTAACTGCTGGCGGTGCAGGGGTTTGTCCTTCCATGATGGTTCCTGTTCTTGCTCTTCCTCCTTGGGTTTCTGCTGCCTGAGGTATTCACTAAGCACATTATCAGCTGTGGTCATCTTCCCGATGAACAGCTTATTATTCCAGCATGGTAGATATAAATATATATGTTAACACAATGAGTCAAGTTCCTCAGTGAGTAACAGAACGTGTAGTTTTTTTGACTACCTGCTTGCAATAGCTCATTAGTTATCTTTCTGTTTCTTTATATTTCTTTCTCTTCCAAACATCCAGACTCCCTGCCTCCCCCAGCAATCTTAATGCTCCATAATATGTAGCATGAGATACCCTGCTGTACGTCGTGTTTGACCTTTAAATGTCATTTGCAGGTGTGTTGAGGTGCTTGCTGCTAATGCACAAATTTGATAAGAAGTTTATCTATCCAGTATCCAAGAGGCCTCTGAGAAGGGACATTAGTGTGTCTAGTGACATCCCTACAAACTGATCCTGCAGGAACATAAAGTTCTTCCAACTATTGAAAGAAAGGTGGAGAGCAGACAAAGGGGAACAGAAAGAAAGGTCCAAGGCAAGCACAATGCTTACTGTGCTGAGCCAGGAACTGTTTTTTTTTCTCTCCGATCCATCTGTAGCTGAACTCTCTGACACCTCATCTGCCGTGCTGACGAGGCGTCGCAGCGCCTTAATTGAAGTGGGTTTGTCTCATCCCTGCTCTCCCATGATCTTCTTCTCTATGGGTCAGTGAGAGGTAGAGGGAACCCCCTTGAGTGCACGGCATTGGTGGGATTGCTATTTGCCTCCTGCCGCCCCGCTGAGAGGATGTTAGATTGAAGTTATTTTATGCTTGGCTTACCTCTCTCTTCCACTCTTCTGCATCGTATCTTCTGCTCTCTTCTCTTCCTGTCTTTTTTTTTTCCTTTGCTCCATCGCTGCCCCAATCCACCGTTCTAAAAACCTCTCAAGCAGTAAGAAGGGAGGAAGGCATCAGTTACACTGTAAAACTACTGTGATTTTATGGAGGTCCTGCAGTTGAATAGGTATACTTCTCCCAGTGGAACTCAGTTCTATTTGAAATGGCTATCATCTTTTTTGTCTCAGTATGCACTGAAGGTTTTCTTAGAATAGAGAAGGATTTGAGGGTGTGTAGGAGTGTTTCCTTTGCCTTCCTTTGTACACCAGCCAGTCGATTTGCATAGTAACAGAGTTTTAGTTACTTTCACACTTAAGAGAAAGTTTTACACTATACAGTGAGCAATTGCGTGTGTGTGTGTGCTCCTGTAGGTGTACTCTTGTGAGTGTGCAGAGCTTTATGTTCCTGTGGTAAGTAGCTAAGTAAATTTACTCAAATACTAATAGGAGTATTTTAATTTTATGTTACTTTTACTGCACTACAAATGAGTGAAAAATATTGTACTATTTTAAAATCATTTTTACTTGCAGGATTAGATTCTTATGAAAAATCATTATGTACTAATAAAATACTGGTGTATCATTTATGGACAACCTTTATCGACTGCTGTTTTTGTTCCACAGTCTGCAACAACCTTTTAGTCATAATTTTCACCTGGACAACACATACACAAATTCAACACTGTTTAAAATACACCTTTTTTTAGTGGAGTACACTAAGTAAAATTTAGAGCATGTACTTTAGTACTTGTACCAAAAATAAATGGTACTTCTAGTTGTAGTGAAGCATTTTCTGGGTATGTACTTGCACTTTTACTTGAGTATTGAGATGGTGTACTTACTACACCTCTGCCTGTGCTGATGTGTGTTCTGGAGTAAAGCCTGTTTGTAGCTCTAAGTGTTGTGCGCATTAGGGGAATGAGGGTAATGATGTGCGAGGCAGTTGAGTTTTGTGCCAGGGCGACCCTGCGGCTCACACCCCATTCCCAGCCCAATGTGTTTCTGATTCTTTTCATCCCTCATCACCAGTCAGCTTCTTCTGACAGCAACCACATTCATATGGAGTTAACCCACAAATGCGCGCACACACACTGTACTAATACTGTATATGGTATCTATACTTTGATTCATACATATGGAGAAAAGACAAAATACACACAACGCCTCACGCACACTCACATTAATGTGCGCAGCCACATCAGGATATGCGTGCGCACACAGATTTTTTTTTTCTTTAATATAACTACACAATGGAATGATCGCTTCAACCAGATATGTCTTCTTTTTTTCTTACATGCAAGCGTAGAGCAATATTCACTCTCATTTCAAAGGTGAAATGCTAAGGTCATCGCATAAGTAGTAGTCGGCCTTGATTCACCATTTCGAGATGCAAACATGTGGGTAGACTCATGTTGGCTCATATAGATGTACTCTCAAAAAAACTGTCAGAAACATGCCTCTGCATATTGATTCCTCTGTTGTCATTGTGATTAGAAAGATATCAGATATTCTCTGTATTTCCACACCTACCAGTGTAAAGGTCTGGGTGGGACACAAAGGCAAATATATGACAGAACCTTCTTCAGCACTGCTTACCTTTATGGTTGAGTGCAGTAATTGGCCCAGGGTGAACATACCCACTCGACACTGGCAGTAATGTATTTGAGAAGATATTGAAAAAGCTGATGAGGGAGACACTAGATGTGTTGTAGAATACAAAAGTTAATAATGGTGGGGATTTTGATGAATGGATCTTTAAATGTATCCTGATATCGGTCTAAATTGCATTCTTGTGCTCTCAGTTTTGCGTTTTTAATTTATACATTCTCTCATTGACTATGCGAGGTACTTGTGCCATACAAGAGAAAGTTAAGAGAAAGTACTGTGGTCCTTATGTGTATATGTATATATACATAAATGTCCATCGAGTTCAGACAACGAATAAAACCTTCCAATATTGTCATCACACGGACACACAGTGAACGTGTCTAAAAGAGTCATGGACTCAACACTCATACAATGTGCTTTTGAGTACATACATATCATTTTATTACTGCATATATCACCCCCACACTGAGACATCTGAAAAGAGAGCATGATCTATACCAAAACATTAATCATCATTCATTGTATGTTAATAAATTCAGAATTTCTCCATTTACCATGCGGACGTCCACGCGTGCTGGAAATGCAACCTTTCCAGAGCTCATAAATCACACACAGTGAGTCATCTGACAAAGTACCCCAAACACAGGCTGAGGCACTACGATCCCTAGGGCACAAACACACGCCATTTAATGTGGCGGATTCAGAGCGGGGACGAGAGCTTTCTGATGCCTCTTGCCGATTCTGTACTGCCAACGCGTACTAACACGGAGTGTTTGCCGCAACCTGGGAAAATACCAGGCAGAATCAGAGGGGATTGTGGGATGCCTATGGCCTCTCCTGCAGTGATTCTTTTGGTTCATCAGAGTCTTGTCTTCTCTTTCTAATTTCCTTTTTTTTCTCACTGCCTCTTGGGGTTGAGGCCATGTACAAACAACAACATTTAAACCCAGAGGGTTGGTTAGTACTACATACTGTGCAGAATGTCTGTCTTTGCCTTACTACACAGATTTCACAATTTGAACTTTAAAAAGAGAATGTGAATGATATTTGCAGCACTTGCATGGTACCACTTTTTAAAGTTGTCAACAAAAAACAGAATGAATCAAAACAAAAAACATTCAACTGGGAATGCAAGAGAGGTAGCAGCTCTCACCAGAGTAACTGTTACTTTTTGCAACTTTATTTATAGTGGCTTTTTGTGGTGCACTTGTTTCATGTAGCAGAACTGTAATTTTGTCAACCATAATCCTAAAACTAAACTATGACAATACACAAATTATTTTAACATTGCTTACAATACAACGTTTCAGTTCTCTTCTGAACAAAGATTTCAATAAAAAAGTATGTTAGATGATTTTATTCAGTCTGTACTGTTTGTTCTAATTTCAAATTTGCTCTAATCTGGGGGTTAAGAGAGATTACCAAAGCAAGAAGGAAATCAGAGCAGATACAATAGCTTCTTCTCTCTATACCACAGCACAGATGAAGAGAAACAGATTCATCGGATACCAACTTCAGAAGCTCTGTAATAATCAGTGCTATTCAGGTGTAAGGATGTTATTTGTACACGTACATGATAGATTAAATTATTTTTAGCCTGCAGGGATGGGATCTTCATTGTTTCCCTTTACACAGAATAATCATGTCTCTTTACCTTTTAGCAAAGTGGTGCTTCAGATTAAAAGATTAAAAGCTTTGTGGTAAGGAAAAAAAGAGACAAACAGCTGCCCAATGAAAAACCATGATACTGTCAAAAGAGGTTTGAGTCAGTCCACAGTTGTGTTGTATACATTATTGAGGAGACCCTCTGTAGTGCGATTAGGAAAATAATGTCATCACATGTTAATGACCGGAGTGTTTGTGCTTTGCAAAATGAGTGCCCTCTCATATGCAAAGCACTTCCGCTGAGAGTAAAGACTTGTCTGTATATATGGAAATCCAGTGAAAATAGAGATGCTAGTCTGTGCAGTATAGAACAGACGGCATTATTTATCCCCTTTTCTCTCATTTTCATCCTTTTTACCCCCCTTTGGGTCTCTGGATCCTTTCCCATCTCTCCTCTGTTGCCCGGGCCTATTCCTGACTCCCTGGAGACGGGAGGACGAGTGGTTATTTCTGACTCTGGAAGATGGTTGTGACTAATTGATTCGACATCTGATGGAACGTGTATAACGTCTTCTTTTCCCCTGCTGCTCTGGCCTTGCCATTTGCTCAGATGAACAGGAACCATTAATGTGTTGTGCATATATTTTTGTACTATATGGCTGTTTGATATGAGAAATGTGTTTATGCCAGCACTGCCTGTGTTCCTCTGTAAACCTCGTGTAGTGTTGTCCCTGGTAATCTAAATTATTACTGGACTGTTTGATGTTATCCGTAGAGAGGAGAAATTTTGTATACCAATGCATTCCCATTGGACTCATAACAATGGATTATATGGCTAACAGTCAAAATACTCCCACTTATGTATCTGTTAGGTCGCTTTGTATTGTTTTTACATGTTTTTGAGATGTTGCAACACAAAAACACAATTGATCCCAGAGGTGTTTTATAAAAGGAATGCGTCTAATTTACCTATTGAAGTTTAGTCTTCTCTCTTTGTCTCACCCCACTGTCTCCCTCTCCTCTGGCCCTCTCGCTTTGTCTTTGTGGTGTGGTTTTGGGTAGAGTCCAGAGAATTAATGAGGCGGTTCTGATGGGCCAAGTCCCACAGGTCTTGAGGCTGGAACAGTCCACTGTTGATGCCCACTCCAAAGTACCTAATCGATCTAATCATTTAGCTGATTGGTCAAAGTAGTCAGTCTCTGGTGGGCACACACGGGATAAACGATGACAAGTGTTTAGTGGCTGCAGGTCGGTTTCCTGTCTCTATCTACAGTACAATAGCCCTAAGGTTGGTAGTTTTGTGTACATGTGTGCAGGAGTGTGTTTGTGTGGGCATATATTCCTGTTTATGTGCTTCTTGTGTGAGTCTTGGTCTGCTAAAATATTAATCACTAACAGTAATTGATACTTATTAATCCCCTTGGGAATTTCATGTAGACAGGCAGCTGCATTTTAGGTGCCCGGGGTTCAGGGTTCAGTGTCTTGTCCACGGATCCTTCGACATGAGGCCTTTGGGTTTGTAGACTACTGCCATACCAACTGCCAAAATACCTCTGAATAAAAAGTTAATGGTTGCTTTAGTTTTCTTCGTTCATCCAAAGTTCCTGTTTATAAAATACAATTTTCATAAACTCTTGATGCCTGTAGTATAAAGTTCTCACTCAAATTCACATGGAGTGGATAATGTAATTTTAATGAACAGTGTAAAGTATATTTCAAAGAAGTACCCTTCATTTACATATTTTAAGGTCTGCAAAGGAGGAAGCAATTGAACTTCCTTTATGAGGAAGATATATTCAGTATATTGTCGGGATGTGGAGAAGGCCACTAGGGAATGATCAAGTGTGCATCCCATCGACCCGCATCCTCTTCCCCATTACCCTGACATTTCATCCCTACATTTAATTCCAGGCCTTTCTAAAGAGCAGGTAATAGTGCAGAGGGGTACAGGGACCCAGAATTAAGCAGTTTTACACCGAAGGGTAATTTGGTGTGATAAATGTGCCGTCGCTGGTAACTAATAATACATATTTTAAGTAGCAGCGGCGCGACTCCGTGGCCCAGTAAAGGTAGCATCATTATTAATGTGGGAGTCGCTGCGTGTTTTAGTCAGGGTTACGGCACCAAGGTCAGAGCTACGTTTCACTGAATTAAAAGCCATTTTGAGCTATGGCACTCCTAATCAACTCGGACCTAAAGGTGCATAGCTCACTTATAATGAGGCACCAATGAATTTAAATAAACAGCAAGATCTAGTGATTTATAAAGGCAATGTGCTATCCTTATAGCTCGTTAGCCATGACGGATACTCTTTATTCTCTGGGCTTCTTTACCCACAGGACCCTGAGCTTTTAACCAAGTAATGTCTGCCTCCATTGTCAGCGGATATGCATTTGGAGCAGGACACTTATTCCTGTCATTATGAAAAGTGGAGACACAATACAAGAGTAATGGTAATGTATGCCATCCAAATAGGTGATTTTTCTCCTCCCCTCCCTTCGTTTTTTGCCGATGTAAAAACTACCCCAGAGTTTTAGGCCTATGAATTCATCATCATATTTTCTCAAAGGCTTTTTCATACATTCTGAAAGGAAGCATAATCCTTGATAGTGGAAATGTTTTGCATTTAAAGGGGTACTTTAGGTCGGGGAATTGATGGTGATGTTTGGGGGGTTCTAGTCATCACTTATACAAATTCTAATATTTTTATGAGTGAAAAGAATCAGTGGCTTATTTCAAATACTTTGCTTTGAAATAATAGAAACTTCTGCAGTCAGTGTGCTACCATTAATACGCTGATAAGGAACTTTCTAGAATAACAATCTTTGGTATTTAGAGTCTCCATCCCCCACATTTAGGAATTAATTCTTTAGCCGTCCCATGTCTTAGTTTTTGGATTATTTCCCCTCAATATTAGTGTAACCTGTTGCAATTAAAGGTACTGTATTGCTCCTGGTTTCTTAATCTAATGACCCTGGGAGGGTAGTTAGTGCTTCAGTTGGAGCCAGACAGAGCAGTGAGGCGTGCACATGTAACCGCCTCTGGCTACCCTCCTGCTGCTCCTGTAGGGGCATGCCAGGGCATTAGCCACTTCATCAGGTTCTTTGTTGCCTGCCTCTCTTTTGTGTTGCCCTTGAAGGACATTACAAGCAAAGCCACGGCTACAGCCTCCTCTTTATATCTTGATACAGCTTATTCAGGAGACTTTTTTTAAGAATTCAATGTCTTAGGCAGGCAGTTTTTTTTTTATCAAAATGGGTGTCCCTTATTGATTCCAGTGCAAGCAGCTCACCACATGCTAAGAATAACTGGTTTAGTGACTGCACAGTTTATGACTATTTATTTAAAGATAGACTTCCTTTTTAAAAGATTAAGTAGAGAACTACTACATGACATAGACTGGTATTCTACTACAAGTACTGGTACTGTACCTTTATGGACTACACTTTTCTTTGCATGTCAATACCTTATGAATTTAAATTGACATAAAATATTTTCATTTTCCAAAGGACAAAAGTGTTGACTTACCTCCAAAACACACTTGTTTGATTTCCCATGTGAACATAGTACACAGTGACACCCATAGCTTTCACCATTCAGAGACTCACTCACTCAGCCTCTCACTGTGCTCCGCATTTCAGAGTAATTTTCACTCCTGACACCACGGCTCTGCCTACCTGCCAATTTCTGTCTCGGTTCCTGAATGGGTGATTTGTAAAGCCATGATCACCTCAACACTCAGAAGATTTACTCAGGAGTAAGCTTGCCAGGTGTTTGAGCTGTCACTTCGCTATGTGTTCACAAACTTGCTGAAAGGAAAGAAATGGCCATATTCAGCCAGTTAACTAAGCCAGCTGAATTGCTGCTGGAGTTGAAATACAGTACATATGGTTGTTACGATTTGTTTGTGAGATCAAGCAACAAAAGCTGGTATTTTATCACAAGGAAAGTATATGTTTTGGAAGCTACTTGTTGTTTAGAAAATATTACTTGTATATTGTGAAAACTTGGGTTTAATGACTAAATTTCTGTTATCTATAAATATCAATGGCTTAAAGGGAGTTTGTGATCTAAACATACAAATGTGTTTTAATAATTATCTATATTCTGTTCTCTCATCAAGTTATGTTTTCAATTTGGCTTTTCTTTTACGGTTTATGCTTCCACCTTCCTCATGCCATGGTTTATAAACAAGCTGCAGTTGTTTCGGGGGCTGGAGGTCGTTGATTTGTCTGCCGCGCCACATAGGTCATTGAGGTCACCATGGCCCCGGAAGCATCAAGCTTCGAAAATGAGAAGCCCCGCTCGGCTCTCCCGCTGGCGACCGGGAGCACCCCTTGCCCGCTCCCGCGCTGATGATTAATGCCACCCCCATCCAGCCACAAACCTTTCTGCCTCAGATAATGCCAGGCAGCAAGCGCGGCTGACACTTTTAATGTATAATTAAGTAGAAAAAGTCAGCACTGGCTATGCAAATTTTTTAAAATGATAAATGACGCTGTACAGCAGCAGGGATTGATTTGGTGTAAATGAAACTAATTAAGGAAATGTCAAACATAATTAATAAAACAGGTTTAAGCTGCAAAACATTGTCAATTGAATGAATGAGGAGGCATTGGCTCCCATTGTTCAGGCTTTATTTAGGTCTTGTGTTTAGCTTGTTCCTTGCTCCAGAATGCTCTCTCCCCTCCTCACTGCCTCCACCACCAATTCCCTGAGAGGGGGAAAATAAATTTGCTTGTCTCTCTGCTGACTGTAGAAATTAATTGCTGAAATCTTGTCCCATCCAAGTGTTACATTCACACGCAGGACATTAACATAACTAATTTGAAAGAGCTCAAATGACTGCATAATGGAGCTCCGTCACCATGCATGACAGTCGCTGGTCATACCAAATTAGCTTGGTTTTATAATTGAAAATTTTCCCCCCCTTTCTAATTTTTTCACCATTTTTCTCTCCCTTCATCTACTTTTTCTCTTCCTGCTTCGTGTTTCCTTCCATGGTATCTTTCTTTTTCGTTTCGTTTTCTTGATAAGAACAAAGGTTTTATAATTTACAAAAAGAGTGCTTGACCTATAATTAGAGAAGAGGAGTGAGGCGAGAGGAGGGGGAGTGCCAAGTGGTGGTGGCAGAGTAAGATCCTTAGTCCTGGTAATGATGCTGGAGACCTTGTGGCCCCCCGGGGATGCAGAAGAATAATGGGATGGGCTATTTTTATGGGGGAGCAAAGCAATGGGCCACCAGCCGCTGGGATGCTGATGCCTGGGTATGGTGCAAAGCAGCAGGGGCTAGCAGGGGGCTGGCGGGGGGGCAAAGGAGGGTGACCACTCAGTCTGCCAGACTGCCAGCTCTCAGCCCTGCCCATCAGTTCTGTACGTCAGCCTGATGCACCGCTGTTGGCCTCCATGCCCCCACGCCAGCCGCTGCCCTTGCCGCAGAGAGAGAGAACGAACGAGGTGGGTGGATGAGTAGGTTGGAGGGGGTAGAAACATCTGCCACTGTGAGGATAACACAAGACTCGAATATACAGAATGAAAGGGATATAACAGTGAAGTCTGGAATGCTAATAATTACAAATTACTGGTAACATTTATAAACTACAAAGGTCTGGATCAAGTAAATATTAAAGTTGTTTTTAGCCTGTTTGAACCTCAATGGATGGAACAGTTTGCCTGTGTTAGAATGCTGTTAAGTGATAACAATTTAAAGTTTGTAGCAGTCAACTGGAGTTTTATATCCCACCCATTTTATACTTTTGTAATCAAAAACAAACAAAAAAAAACATTAAATGCTATTATGATTGTGTACTGTTTGACCTGAGCTGCTTGGTGCTGTTACAGATATTGTTAATAATGGGGTTTTGTGCAGAGCATTGAAGAAGACCTATGGCTGCCAATATTTTTGTGTTTTGGTTATACGCACTCTAAGCACTGCTATTTATCATACTCCCACATAACAATTCTCAAGAGTTGAAGCAAAAGGAAACAAAAACAAGAAAACAAAAAGTGCAAGTGCAAAAGAAAACAAAACAAAAAAGAAACGCAGAACAAGAACATAACAAAAACATAAAACAGTCACACTCTTAATTCCCATTGCATTTTCACTCTCATCTTTATTTTATTATTCCAGTGAGGACTCTTATGCTAGTAAAAGTAAACTTAAATTCTGGTCTCCTGTACTGTTTGAGAATTGTTTATGCATGACAGTAGTAGCTCTACAGCAACCATAGACCCACAGAGCTAAGATGATATATATTTTTTTTTCAGCAGTGCTCTGTGCACCACAGCTGTATTTAAAGATTCTGTGTTTAAATACATGGTCTTTTAATGGATAAACTTTATGTAATGTGTTTTTGTTTCTTATTATTCTTGTGGCCAGAGAAACTGTACAATTAGCAATGGTTTGAAATGAGTGTGGTTGGTCCAGTGAGCTGTATGTATTGAACTGAGCTCATGGATATAATTTTGTGTGAGTTATTACCATATATATTCCTCCAGGAGCACTTAAAAACTAATATGCCCACATATTAGAAGTAGTGTTTCTTTCCGGTGCCCAGGCTGGAGCTGAAGTTACAGTCACTTTTTTTTTTTTTTACTGGGTGGTCTTGTTCTGTAGTAGCAAAGCTGACAGCTAAATAATGTACCCAAAATAGTTATGCATTGAAAACAAAAGGTAGAGATTCACATCATATATGCAGCCTTCACATTATTAACACTGCTTCCACGTTTACAGTACACTATCTTTTGTAAATTCAGCTGTTGCCGTAGCTGCTAATGTCACTGTTTATGTAATATGCATATGCACTTGTATTTGTATAGATGCGACTCTCTACCTTTTAATTGTTCATTCATGTTTCATGTTTAACTACAGTATTTTGGATCTGTATATTGTAACAACAATGCATGATCTACTGTGCATTATATAGTTGCTTTCTTTTTAAAAATGAACTTTGCAGACATTTGACTCTTATTTCGTTAAATGATCAATTAATTCGGTTGTTGTAAAAAGACCATAAAAGTTCATTTTATTGTAAAATTCAAATCACATTTTCTTTGTTTTAGATATTGAATTTTTTTGCAAAAAAAAAAAAAACACGTCATGAATGTGGCTCATCATATTCAATATAATTCTTGTTTGTGACTGTTTAATTGGTCGACACAACTGCAGCATGTAATAGGAGCATTTCTCGTCTATAAGCGACTCAAAAGGGAGAGAGCACAGGTGAAGTGAGACTTCACTAGTTTATCACTCTATGTTGTAACACTTGTCTTGTTACTGTTTGCATGATAAAAGCTTGCAAAAAGCCAGTGAAAATATTTTATCAAAACGCCTGTTAAAAAACAGACTTTCAGAGATAACAAGCATCCCATATCTATCTGAAGCGTCAAGCATTTTAATATTGATTCACTCCAAATAATATAAAATCTGCAAATTATTAAAAAAATTATTCCTGGATAACAGATGCTTCCCCTCTTCAAAGTGGGCCCACTTTGCACAGCAATACACTGCACAATACACTGTAGAGCATTTCTCAAAGCAGCGCTGCTGAGGGATTTAGGGGCAATATGGATTGTAGATCACCTGGGTTTCCAAAAGTCTTTATTTTGAAATACTTTAAATAATTCAAAATATTTTCCAATTTTAATATATGTTTAATAAGAGTTAAATATTAGTTATTTTTTATGTTAAGTTATAGGAAGCCTTGTAACCAATATGAATGTTTGTACCACCGCTACCCATTTAATTTAATGATATAACTTGTAGCTTTAGCTTGTTCATTTCTTAATTTTTTCCAATTTACTATTGCTTCTGAATCCCCTTCATTTATGACATAACTCCAACGTGTATCCTTTTTATGTGCTCATGCATTAGCATTGTGCTCCCATGCCATACTCTGCTTTATCACACTCCCTGTCTCAATCTTCTTATTCATATTTTTTTGGACGTTTTCGTTCTTCTCCATGACTCTCTTATGTGGTGTCGTCTGATGCGGACATTTAACTCTGACCAACTAATTTTTATTTTGTAAATAAGAAAATTTAGAGTTTGATGTTTGCAGTACTCACAAAAATACATGTGACAGAGGCATGTTTACTACTTTGTTACTTTACCTTTAAAAAAAAATAATCATTTGAGTTCAAGATTTAAACTGCTCAACAGTCCGTAGTTGCCACTGTCCACTTCTTCTCTTCCTGATACCATATGATTTCTTTATCAGACAAATAAATGTATGAGTAAATTAACAATTTACAGATTGGAGCTTTTTTGCGTTTTAGAAATCAGATTTGTATTTTAATATAGATATTTACTGATTTCTACTGGTTGTTGCAGCCCTAGAAGATGATACACTATTCATATTATTTAGAAAGTTCTAAATATCAATAAAGGGGGGTCAGTAAATATTACATTATTGTTACTCTCTTTATGTTTACAAAACTATTGCATTTTTGTTCAAGTAAAGTCACTGAAAACATGCAGTAATTCTCATAAAAATCTTGACCTGTTTCACACATTTTCCCTGAAATTTCCAAGTGGTATTTCACCTTTCGTGTTGTTTCCTTTCACACATTTCGCTGCAACTCTTTCATACAACCCAGTCCTTAAAATGCCAAGGGTCACGAGTCAAACATATGCAGTGCGGATTACAATTTATTACCCAACATTTGCCTGATAATTTTTCTCTTTTGACAAGCTTAGGTAAATCATATAGGCTGCTCTATAATGTATGAGCACTCTGTTGGCTTGATGAGTAAAGTCCGTTGCTATTGGCTCTTACCCCTGTGGTGTTTGAGTTCCCATAAGACCAATAAGACTTGTCTGTATTCCAACATGACTGGAATCACTGCAGGAGCAGCGAGAGGTTCTGGTATTTATAGAAACCATATGCAAATAAATTAGTGCCATATCGGATTGTTAGTGCCATGGGCTGACAGTTAAATACGTATACAGTACATAGAATGAGAAATGTATAGACTTTTCTCTCTTTGGAGACAAGTCTAATCAGTTAGGATGGCCTCCTCTCCTCACTTCATTTAAATACATTCAGCTTGGACTCTTAAGACTAAGGAAGTATGTCTCCCCTCCCATGTATATTATTCCTTCCTGCTGAAGGCTCATTATTTTACAGCAGTGTGTGTGAGAGGTGGCCTCGGTCTCTGAACTCTCTGTCGTAGCCGTATTAATCAAACTTCACACAGTGGGGAAGGGTCCATCCACTGACGCAGCACCACTCACTCTACAGTTAAGGACAAAAAGGAAAACACACAGGCTAAGCTTTTAATGTGGAACAACTTTTGAACTTTCACTTTTAATTATTTCTACTCCACACCAACGTCTGCCTCAGAGATGGTTCAAAATATTTTGTAGCATTGTACATCCATTTCAGTTTGTGCACCCCATGCTAACATTACCTTCATCTTTCTTTTCTCTACAGTGGACAACAAGATCTTTGCGTGGGGAAATGGCACCAGTGGACAGTAAGTAAAGTAGCAAGATTTAAACAAACATGTGAGCAGTGTTTCTTTCCCAAAATGATTGGAATTATGGCAACATCATTGTCCTTGTTTTGACAGTACGCGAAGAATAAAAAGGCGTAGGTGGCCATAAAAGTTTGTATAAAAGCTTGCCTTGGTTTCGTTAGTTCATGGAACTAGTCATTTAAATGCTTCGTTGTCTTCTTCCAATGTATTACATGGCTGTATATAAAACTGCAAAAAGATACTATACACTGTTCTGTCATACACAGAAACTTAAGTTGTTTTCCTCCTGATGAGCTTCCTTGTTAAAACTTCTCCAGCCAGTCTGGCTGTAATGACATCTAAGGGCTTGGGGGCAACAGTGATTCAGTGGCCCTCAAGTACTCAAACAGCAGCATAGCAGACCTCAGAGAAATACATTAAAGAAACAAAGGCATCACTTCTTGCTCTCTCATCATCTCCATTGTCCCTTATTCTCCCCCTTTCACTCTACATTTCTCTGTCTGTCTCATTCTCTCTCCTCTCATGATGCTTTGACCCCTCTAAGCAGGTCGAGGCTCTCTAGTGGGGAGCTTATAGTTGGAGGAGCCTATAGTTGGAGCTCCACAACACCCACTTGCAGAGCAAAGGGTGAACATCTCCGTTATACAACTGGCACTCTGATATCTGAAAACTCCTCAGCTCTCCTGTGTCTCACTGGAGGCGAGAAAGGAGAAGAGTATGAGGGAGCTGTGTAAATTTAAACTGGCAAACTTTCTGATGGAAATAGCGGTGACCCCAGAGTGGTCTTGTCTTGAGTTGAAGCATTGTTGTAATCAATACAGGCTCTCGTGGGGATGGCGGGCGAGGACCTTTCGTTCCCCGTTTGTGGAAATAATGGAGAAGACTGTTTGTTATTTTTCCCAGACATGCCGCAAACTAGCAGATATGGCCAGGGCATTGCAGGTTATGACGCTGGCTCAGGGAAACAAATACAAAGAGGAGCATTTTATCAAGAAGCAAACAGCAGAGCTCTGTTTGAAGCTGCTGGGAGCTCACAGGTCACAGGGGTGCTGGGGCTGCGTTTGACCAGCTCATCTTGAAACGGGGTCTTGGATGTTCTTTGTTCACTCACACTAGGGACACAGAGACAGAAACATAACACTCAGCTAAGACCTATGTAAAGTCATTTGTACAGCTATAAATTGAGTTAGGTTCAGTTATTATTTCTTTCCCTGGAACGTAAAACCAGTCTCACTGTAAAATGCCTGTTAGACATACCGAACATGCTACTTTTTTGTAGAGAAAACATACCAGAAAGACAACACATAATATTGTAGCTCTGCTGCAAAGTGAAATGTGATATCTATACTTAGGTTGCATGATATGCTGTTCCTAAATGGAAAGTGATTTATTTATATCATAAATAATCATATATGTTTGATGGAAATTCTGACTTAAATAATTGGCCAATTTCCCTTTAAAATCTTGGGATTTCCTCTACATGCTGATGACAAAACTGTCAAAATGTATTTTCTTGCTTTTTCTAGGCTGGGTGTTGGGGAAAGGACAATAAAGGACCATCCAGTCGAGGTGAAGTTGACACAGCAACTGAACGTCAATGGAAGTGTTGCAGATGTGAACGCTGTCAATGTAGTTGGTGTGGCCTGTGGAAGTAGGCACTCCTTCATATGGACTGAAACCGGACAGGTCTACAGTTTTGGGAACAACTTTTATTCCCAACTTGGTTATGACTTCCAGAAGGCTGACTTCAAAGAGCACCAGGTATGGGGATACTAGTGTCTTTACTGTAACGACTGAATCCAAGCTAGAAAATGCTTTGATTGACGATTGAAGTGGGATTAACAAGATTCATATTGAGTATATGCATGACACACAAAACACAAAAAACAATGGTGGTTTTATAATGCCCCATTTAAACATCTCCATAATGTAAATTTTTAATTCATTAAGAAAGCGAGCTGTTGCAGGCAGGTTTGATTGATACCTCAAGGGCCTGGATGGTCCTTTGCTCGTTGCTTCTCTCCGTCGTTGTCCTTACATGCCTTACCATACAGTAGCATGCTGCTGAACCATACAAATCCTAAATTAAGTGCTGTGGAATTGAAATTGGCTCTCTTGTGAAGTGTTCCACTTGCATTGGAGCTTAATTTTGCCTACTCATATCATTTGATTCAGTCCCTCAGTCCCTCTTTTGCTCGCTGCAGCCGATCACTCCCTTTTCCTTCTCATGCAAAAATAAACCCATTTACCACAATGTGACAGTGTCTAGGTGAATGATTGCCACTCAACACTTGATATATGGGTATGTGCCTCTGTGCGCATGTGTACGGGATATATTATATCTTTGATAGATTTTCCCAGTCTTGCAGATACATTAGTGCATTGTTATACATAAAGTTTTTTTGTTTCAAATAACCACATATTGTAATGGATGTATTGAAAAAAGAAGAACAGTATTTCAGTCAGCTCTCTTTGACCCAAATATTGCTATCTGTTTTCATCGATTTCTAGTTCTTCTGTGCTCAAGACAATGTGGAGAAGTTTACTATCAAAACCATTTTGAAATTGCTTCTTACTTTACATCAGTATTATCTGATTGTCTTTGTCTTACTTTACGAGTAGTATTACTGGTAGTGCCATTATTTTTTGCCTTTTTTTCTTGTTATTTTATGTGTTGTTTCTCTGGCCTTGTTCCAGCAGTTACATAAGACAAGTTCATTGGAGTCTGGTCCCACACTGAATGGAGGAGCAGAAAGTAGTAGCTACCTGGCAACAGTATGAGGCCCAGGGGCCAAAGCTCTCATCTCTCCTCCCTGATAAAGGCCACTGGGATCTGCATTACTGCACTAAAGTCATACCAGTAGTCCCCGATTATGCATGTGGGGGCCCAAATCTGGCCTTCACCCTTGTAAACCACCAGCCTCCTCTTTTTTTGGAAGGACTAGACAAGCTGCTTCACCTCCAGACTCCATACTATATGATACTGGCTATTGTTGTAAAGAATCTGTAGGTAGGAACTGCCAGGTTCACCCCTAAGGCTTAGTTTTTTCTTACTGTCTGAAATCGAGTGGTAGCAGACTGCAGAGATCTGAGAAACATTATATTCTGCTCTTTATTGGACCAGTGATAAGGTGTTGAGATTCCACTCACACCTGTGAGCTCTTTGTTCAGGTTCACTATGGCATTTCACCTGCAACAGACAAGGTTAGACGAAGCTCTTATTTAATGGTTTGATTGACATTATATTAATGTCACACCTCAAGAACTATGTCTGTGAACGGAAGTGAAAGTTAATCTTATTTCTTTTTTTCCCCCTTTTTCTACCCTCTCTCTTTTCTCATTAAAACAGTGACATTGTCATTTTCTCAGATGTTTTCCATCTGTAGTTCTTGACTTCCTACTTTCTATGAACTGAACAGTAAAGAATTAGCGGTCACTGGCTATGATGTAACTTTGGTAGTATCAAAACAGTATCATACCACAGGCATAGTATAGTCGTGTGTGTGTGTGTGTGTGTGTGTGTGTGTGTGTGTGTGTGTGTGTGTGTGTGTGTGTGTGGAGAGAGAGAGAGAATAGCCTCTAAGTAGGTTAACACTGCCTAGCTGAAAATGTAACACATATTGTCTGTATTTCTGCAAAACTAGGCAAGGAGAGACCATGGGAGCATGAAAATAAACTCTGTTCCTAAGTGTGACACGTATGCAGCTTGAGCTTGGCACGACATCCGTGTTCAGCCTGGCTGAACACAACTTGTTTGAATGTCATATTTATCCCTGTGTTTTGTCAGAAAATTAACTTCCTGTGAGTTTGCGGCAAAGCCGAGCATATGGCCACAGCTCTCTGGAGATGACAGCCTAGCGGAGCGAGAGCTCGCCGGTGCCGCTGCCCTGCTCTGGCGGCAGATGCTCCGGGCTTCTCCGCGATTAAGTGGAGATCATCACTGTTTTCTTTGAGCACCGCTGTGCCTTGTACTCTGAAGTGTTCCGTTAATCACTGCCTGCCTTCCTGCCTTTTCCACACAAGCTGCCAAAGCACTCATTAAGTTTGAATCTCTCTCTCACCACGTGCTTCTTCACCAGCTCGATACACTGCGTGAGTGAATCTTAGCCCTTTCTGCAGGAACACAATGGTTTGTTGCACCTGTTTGCTAGAGGGATCATAAAAGCGATAATGTATTTGTGCATGCTTGTTTGAATGGTAGGAGATTCCATCTTTTGCACTTTTCTGCTGTTCATTCATTTTTAAGGCATTGTGTACATACTGTAAAGTAAGTGTTGCTTTTTGTGTTTCTGAATGTTTTCTCTATGTCTGTGTATGCTGATGTAGTCTGTATTTGAGTTTTTCCCCAAGCGCTAAGATTGCTTCCTTGTTTCCAGTACAGGCCTCTGAGGAGAGTGAAGTCTTTTTTACACTTTTCTTTTTTCCAATGGTGCCTCCTCTTTGTCTTTTTGCATGCTATTAGGAGACACTGCTAGTCGAATTTATACTTGTCAAACATTACTGTTATCCACAGTGTGTGCGTGTGTAAGGATATCTTAGTCCTGGAGTTTATGGAATTACACAGCACGTATAATGCAAATCACAACTCTAGTCAAAGAGAAACAAAAAATATAGAAATCGAGTCTCTGTTAGCACCCCCCGCCCCATCTTAGTATCACACATCCAGTTGTGTTGTGTACATCTCCTACACAAGCAACCATCTATTGTTATTGTTAAACATTGTGACACGCTTTAACCCTGATTGATCTTGATCTCCGACACAAATAATAATGTGATTACAGGCTTTTTTCTGCTTCTCTCCTCACAACAGTGGAAAATAACATTAGATATTTCCTTTCATGTTAATCGCTTTGGTTGGAAGTATACCTTGGTGCACCAATAGGCCTCGGTAATGCCTCCTTTCTTCTAAAAAAAACATCCAAAATAACCTATTTGCAGCACACCCACACACACATTGCTTAGCTCTGTAACACCATTATTCTGCACCCATCAAAGCTTGGCTTGCTTGTCCTGGTGCTGCGATCATTCCCTCACAATAGCAGGATGGCATTACTGTGCTGTTGAAAGCATCTGCATGGCAAAGCAATAACGTGCACCTTGTAAATAAAAGAATTGATCCTGTTCATTGCAGGTTGGATTTCTTGAATAAAGCTGTGGGAAATAGATCCACACACCATCTCACGTTGATATACAGGCCCCGTTTCCTCATCCTCAAGTTTACTTTGCAAGAACTGTCTGCTTCTTAATCTTGTCTGTCAGGCTGTCAGGCAGACACACAAAAATGTATGTGGTTCTTTCTGCTGCATTGGTTGCTTTTCAGACATGCTGATTAGTGTCAGTTTGCCTCTTGTTCAATATGTAGATGCCCAGATAGAAAGCTGGCCCTATTCATCGAGTCCAAGCACCAAAATAGCAAGTGCTGTTCTCAAGCAACAATGAAGAAATTGGTTTGCATTGTTGGAAGAGGTTGATTAAGTGACTTTCGAGAGGTTCTTGAAATTACTTTCAAATCAGGCTGCGTTGACAGACAGCTGGTTCAATATTCATTCTACAGTGTGAAGTCATCACAAAAGAATGGTGTCATTTTGTATCATAGTTCATACTGTATGAGTGCCGTGCATTTGTACCCCCTGGATCCGCATGTTGTTATTGAACATAAATGCTTGTTCGTCTCATCTGATCAGAATCAAATCTATTCACAACTGTACAAATTGCTGCTGTACTCTTGGCAAGGTACAACAAATTTTTAGATGAGGAAATTCCCTGTCGGGAGCAGCCAAGGGAGAAGGTGTCAGTTTGATACCACAAGTACGGCTGTGCGGGAGCATAAGCGTTCGCTGCGCTTCGGTGACGGTGCGTTTGATTTCAACACTGACCACCAGTGATGCCAAACCTGTAGTTATCATCTGAGCTGCCTCTTGAGACACAAACATAGACAGCCCTCCCCCACATCTCACTTTGTCTGATGCTGCTGAGATAGGGGGAGAAAGTAAATGAGAGGCTGGCAGACAGTAAAGTCGCTGTATAGTCTATACTTCTATCACTTGTCTATTGTTCTACTGCAGTTACAAGCTATGCAGTACGTGGGAACTCAAGTGTGGGTGTACAGCGACCTAGACTACTATACCCATCTCCCCTAGGGGCACCTCAAAGAACGCTTGTTCTGTTCCTCGTCTCAGGCCCTGGGCTCTGCTGAAAAATGAGAGGCAAGGCAAGTGAGAGACAGGGAAGATAGGGAACAGAGGGTGGTAGTCTCAGCCGTGTAGGAAGGCTAACCTGCGCCTCTGGAGATCCTGTGTCTTTTCAAAAGTACTGAGATAAACCCATGTTTCTGACTCCTCACTGACTCGCTTGGCTTGTTTATGGCCACAGTGTTGACATTTTTTCAGTATGATTACTTCTGTTTCACTCTGGGACTCACTATAGACATTCTTCATTGTTTGGCACTCTTCTTACCATTAAATGTTGTGCAAAGTTTTCACTTGAAATATGCATTATTTTCTAAGTGTGAATGAGAATACAGTGTTTGTGACCTTGTTTCAGTTTGAATCATATGCCCCACTGTTTGCTAATATGCCCCTAGTGTATGTAATGCTGAAAGCACATTTATTACACATCAATAATTCTGTACATTTCCTTCTGGAAAACTAATTCTCATAATAGGATTTTGTCAATGTGATTTGAATAATGATCTCAAAACATCCCATTTTAGGCTACTTAACTAAATAGAATATTACTGATTGCAACACTTATCCATGGTTGGGGTTTTGGTAACCTTCTTCTCTGTTTCTTGCCAAGAGCCAATTTTCTCTCAATTAAAGCATGATATTAGCACTCAGTAGGGCATAAACAGAAATAACCGTACACTACTGAATATCATGCCTTGATTATGAGCTTAAGAGTGGGTGTACAAATGGAACCAGTTTCTACACTCGTACTAAAGTGCTGATGTTTTTATGTGTGCCTATGAGAGACAGGGAGAGAGAATCTTTGCTTGCACGTACACAATTGTGTATCTGTATAACACTTATCAGCTTATTCAGTTAAAACCTCTGGAATAGGAGGACAGGAGAGAAAGAAAGACAAAAGTCACAGGTATAGTAGAAAGAAAAAGTGTATCATTACACTGAAAGGCAGTCTGTGGTGATGCCAGTTGGCTAAAGTTAGCAGGAAGCTGTCCTAGTAAATGGCAGCAGCTGCTCGCAGTTCGAGAGAGCATGTCCCAGTCAGAGGAGAAAAGCGATGGCATCTACATTAATACTACCTTAATGGCCCATCTGGCGCTCCGTAGGGTCCCTGGCTGCGCCACCGACTCATAGGCATTTGACAGGCAGTCTCCAGCGCACCAGACGCGCATGGCATGCCAAATGGCGGGGAGACGCCTCCGTGGCGCACAGATCTGTCAAACTCTCTCTGACGCTGCAGTAACACAGGCAAGGGAAGTTAAGGCAAGTTTTCACACGTGATTGGTTCTTGACATGGATTGGGGGGAGGAAGGGGGCAGGAGGAGAATGACTGTCTTGTCTGTCTCTCCTCCGCACCCTCCTCAAATGCATGGAAACACTCGCAGGGTACACATACTCGCACACAGTCTCATGTGTACACACACTCTTCTTACCAGATGCTAAGTTGCCATGACCAGATTAAACCTCAATGAGAAAGCCAGGTTAAGATTAGCTAGTGGTGGATTCATTGTGCTCTGATGGCAAATGTAGATAACAAATCATATTTTTGCTGCTAGCTACAGCCTCTCTCTGTAAACAAATATTGGAACAAATTGCTTCATTGGAGGAAATTGTAGTAGGTCTTATCAAAACACCACAGGGCTTTCTGGCTATAATTGGCATAATTGGTTGACAGAGTAGGCTGCAGTCCATGATGTAGCACTGTGGTGTGCTTTATGGAATATGGCTGATCATGGCTTTAGGTCCATCAATCATTACTTAATATGCATGCATAGAGCACTGTAGGGTCCATCAATATGTTGTAATTGCTTGGGAAGACGTTTACTGATGTGTGTCCAAAAATCATAATTGGGCCCTTCTGTATACACCCTTTTTAAATCTTAACACACCAGATACTTCCTTTTAATCAGTTGTAAAGCAGTTTTAAATAATTCATACATTGAATTGACAGGCTTCTTACAGGGTTAAGGAGAATCTTCAGCCAGTTTTAGCAGTGGATGATCTCACCCAAATTCCTAGTCTGCCCTAGGAGCTTGGCCTTTCCATCAGCCCCTGTTGAGCTGCACAATACTGGCACAGTGGAGGTTTGTCTCAGAGCAGGTCACACTCTGAAGTACCCACGAGCACAGATCACAGTCCCAGAAGTCTGTATCACACTGCTGATGGGAAAGTATGGGTTCTTTCTGTATGAGTAAACTACGCACAACAGTACAGCGAGTACGTTAAAACATTTGCTACTGTTCTTTCTCCCACATTTTTTCTTAAGGACATTTTGAGAGATAGTAGCAGTTCAAAACTGGAATGGAAGGTTCTTAAGAAAATGCATTTCAAATGGCTTATCCAGTAGGTAGCCCCAGAGGACACCTCAGGGATAAACCTTGGCAAGAAAGGAAGATAGAGGGGAAAAAAGTGAAATTGGAAAGAAGACACAGCCGTGACTAAAACAGTAGAAATACAGAGAGAAAAGGTATCCTCTTAACCTGCTGACGCCTCTACAGAGGAATCACAGTTTTCCATATCAGTATTCACTTTCTGTTTATAGGAATAACTGAGATCTGCTGATATCTTTCTCTCCAGACTGTGTCATATTTAGACAGCCAGTGCAGGTGATTTCTAAATGACTCGCACCACTGTTAAACACTGTCCTATTTCAGTTTGGTTATTTCTTGTAAAGCGTCATTGGTGTGGCATTTAAAGTAAATCAGGAAAATAATGGAATTGCTTGATTTAAAGGGTTGTGATGTTTCATTGTAAACAAAACGAGTGAAAGTAATGCCAAAAAGAAGTCAGCTGGACAACAGCTGTTGAAGTTTTTGGAAGTAAAGAGAGGAAAAGACATGAAGGCTAAAGGAAAAGGGGAAAATCGGTTAAATGAGTTTGGGGGATTAAGAGAAAAGAGTAAGAAGAACTTTCACTCTCATTCCCCCATGTGTTGTAGGCGAAACGTAGCCTTTGAAGAGCTTGTGGCACAATAGGCAAAATACCAACACCCTCTCTTCTTTCTTGTGTACTTCCTTTTCTCTTTTTCCTTTTGCCATGTCTTTCACAAACTCTCTACTCTCTTTATCTTTCTTTCTGGGCATCTCCGTTCCTAAGTGGCAAGTCCAGCTGAGGGGGGTCTCTGTGGTACTGCGAGTGAACCTTTGCTGTCCAAACACACACATACTGCACATATCCGTGCCACCTCCCTCAAACTTTGATTACTAAAAACCTTTTAACATACCCTGCATTTACTTTTCAGATACATTTACATGTAACTAAGTGAAGATACACTTTAGCTTCATAAAAAAAGATCTCACTTATTAGTTGACGCTGTTGTTTACTAACAGAAATAAAGTTTGATTATTTATTTTTAGCAATGGGTCCTTTTTGATTCTTGAATCTTGAAAGACGGGACTCTTCTCTGCTAACTCTCCTTCTTGTGCAGTCTAGTCTAAAGCCACTAGAGGGAGCTTATATTATACTGTGCTCTCTAATGCCAAGAATCTGTTCAGTACAGTTAGTCCAGACAGTCTTTCAAATATTTTCTAGTTTGTCCCTAAAAACCATCAACTGTCCTGTGTTTCATATTTTTAACAGCACAGAGATCAGACCCTCTAACCTAGTGAAAAGACAAAGACACACTTTGGTATTAGGAGTGTGCTTTTGTTCAAACAAATATAATAATTGCTTCTCATGTGTTTGTGTGTGAACATAGCTGCTGGTGTGAGAGTGTGTGGATGTGCAGAGGTGATAATTCTACAGTTGCTCAGAAGCTTGAGCGGGGTCCATAATGACAATAACAGAGAGCATGTTTAGGCATGCTTTCAATCTGCTCCCCAAATGTAATGAGTCTGGGCAGCAGTGTGGTCATCCCAACCTGATCAAAAACAGGAGGAAATCTGCAAATGATTTATTATATCCTGTGGAGATTCATCAGTTACACATGTCAAAATGATGCTGAGCTGAAAATTAAAAGGCATCTTTTGTCACCATTATTTTCCTAATATAGATAGAAAGATGGGGCATGAAAATAATTTGGTTAGAATGGTAAAACAGTGTTATCTTGTTTAGTTTAATGCATATTGCATTTAATTTTAGCTCTTGTATCTATTTTATTCCTCACAATTGTTATATTTTATGCATATTAGTAATTTGAATAAAAAAAAAATTACTCAAAAATACTACATATTATTCATGAGTTTACTTTTTATATTATTATTACTAATAATAACATAAAGTAGATTCAAACATTTGCCTTTACCTCCTTATGCACATCTATTTATCCCTACCTCTTGCTATACTGTGTCGTGTTTCATCAGCCTATAGGAGACTAATGCATAGTGCTGGTGAAACAGATTTGATCTATCTCTGCCTCTTCCTAATAGGAGCAGGGTGACATGACAGCATCTGAACCCAAGTCCCGAGTTGTCCTTGCCATAACGTTACACGATCATCCCTCTCACGTTACTAAAACAGGCATGGCCGATGGGATTCGCCGTACTCTGAGCTTCTCCTCTCCTCCTGGCCTTTTCCTCTGACAGGATTGCCGATGATACAGATCCACCGCGACATTTTACATTGTGCTCCCTAATTGCAGCAGCTGATCGTGGGATAGCTCACTATACAGTTGCATATTTCCTCTTCTTCCCCCTTTTTTAGTATGTTCCTCTTTAACATTTCTTTTGCACACGGTGCATTATTTGCCTTTTTAACATGTCTGATGATTGGCAATTGGTGGTTTGTCCCTGTTGTGCATCAAATCCCATCGCATCATATTATTATATATTACTATATATTATGTAAAATCCATTAGTTTAAGTAAGGCTTAAAACAAAATAGTTTATTGTTGTTTTTTTTAAATCATAATTTCCAGCATTTACATAAATTAGCAAACAGTGTTTATGTCCCAGAGTGGTGTTGTCCACTCCTCCCTTTGCTGGCCTGTGACTTCCAAACCAAGAACTGGGATAAACCTGTGTGACAGATGCAGCTCTAATTATACAGTTGTTTTAAGACTGTCAGGTTGCAGTGAAAAGGGAGCCAGCCATTTGGGAAAGTGAAGGAGGAGGGTATAGAGTAGGAAGAGGGGAAGGAGGGGGGCGGTTTGATGGACGGACATTGTAACACCAGCATCTGGTGATAGCTGCAGCTGCTGTATCGTTTTCCCACTGCCAGCTTGCCAGCTAAATAAATATTGCCACGATCTGTCTTGTACTAGCAAGTGTAAATTACTTTAACACGTCAATAACTAGTTTACAATGATGTTTTTTCCTGCCATTTCAGAACATATATTGATTTCACATTGCTGTTAAATGGCATGAGAATGGTTTCCCTCACCCGGTACTTTGTTTTTCATAGACTCCAAACAAACTTGCCAAGCACAGGAGGGAAAAAAAGGGGAAAAACTGTGTCAATCATGCAGTCATTGTACTTTATTACTCAATACAAAACTCAATTCATCATAGTAAATGTAGTGCCTGTTATTATAGCAGATATTGCAAAAGATTTGTGAATGTCTAAATTTGTTATATTTTAGTTTTGTTATTGGTAAGATGCACACGTATGATTTTTGATGCACATTAAGTGTAGTGATACATTTCAAAACGCATAGTCTCACCACTGCTATTGTACAAAAAGTGTAAAAGGAAAAGCTTTTTCTGAAAGAAAAAAAAAGGTCCATCTGCTTTTGTTTTTCTTGCTCTGTTAAGTAAAGCTGATTGTAATTTGCATACATGACAAGATTCTTCGGTGTCAATGTTACCAGTATAATTTTTCATGCTCTTTCAATATCTTCCTCAATAATGGAGAGAAGTAATTAGCCGAGAAAAGTGAATATGTAAGAAATATTAATTTTCTGTGTGTGAAAATAGATAAAGAAACCATAGAATGAACATTATGTGTTAAGCTTTACAGTTATTTTTGTGTGTGTGGCTATACACGTGTGTATTATGAAGTGGGAGCATGCACGTGCATTTCTGCAGGCACGCTTACATTTATATATTGTTTCTCTGTTTCTATTCATATGGGTACCCCCCCACAAGGACAGATGTTGGGGAAACCCGCAAAATCAGAGCTGAAGCCGCACTATAATCACAGCGATTTTAATCAAGGTCTTCCTTTGTGACCCACTTATTTTCTCACAGTGCTGATTGCACTGCAGTGCAGTGACGACTAGCATTACAAAACAGCAGCCTATGATTAACCTTCACATCATATACATGTCCCCTAACCAGCATACAGTGAATCCTAATCTCAAAATTACACCCACTTGGACTGCAAAACCTCTCCCTTTGTCATATTTAAACATTTCTCTCCTTCATGCTCTCATCTTGATATGATACAATGATGATGCCTGTTTCCTGCATGTATGAGCAAAATGAAGTATGTCTGAGTGTGTAATACTCAGCTGGTATATTTTCAGTCAGGTAGAACATTTTCGTGCAAGCATCCATTCACACTCTGTGACCTACCTATGTTTTCCTACAAATTTAAATTATACACAAGACATGATATTAATAAAACACACACACACACAATTCTGTTACAGGCTTTTGTGAGAATAAGGAAATATTCTAACCTTCTTGTCCATTTTCTCCACTATTATTATTTTCACATCAGTGATAATAAAGCAGATTGATTATTCATTCTCATGCTTCAACACCATTTAATTGTGTAGCCAGAACACTCAACTTGGGGTCAGCGGGGCTCTATCTCATTTACACAAAGACCCGACACAACACACACACACACACACACACACACACATTCAAAAATCTCTTTCTTTTTCTTCCTCACAGATGCTCTCACTATGCCTTCTCTAAGGACCCCCCCAAAAAACATGCCCTGACTGGAATTTGCCAAAATCTTTTCCTATCAAAAACACTCTGCCTCATCTCGGTCCCATCCCACTTACTCCTTCAACATCTCAATTAATACCCCTTAGGAGGCATAGCGCCCTGCAGAGACCCACTGTGGTGGTGGATGGTCCTGTGGTAAACGTTACCACATATGCTGTAGTGCTTCATTTCCAACCACATAACCAAGTATCACAACTACGTCTCAGTCCTAATCAACACCTATAGATTCAACACAGATTCATGAGCATTTGTCAGTTGTCAACTTTTATTTTAAGCACATATCACTTTTTATAGGTTTTCGTAGGTCCCATAATATGCAAACACATCAGACAACGGTCTTTTAGGTGATTATACTTGTATACAGGGTAGAGTATCTGAGCTTCATTATGTAAGACGTTTTTTAACATGGATAAAGGATTTTAAATGTCATTTTGCTTGGTGCTTATCAAATATCAATATTAGGTTGTTGTTTGATAGCTGGCTATTTTAAGAAAGTTGAATTGCTACAAAGGCAGAGGATTTTTTACAACTTATACCATACCTGTAGATCTGACCTGTAGATCTGCAACAGTCTCTGTCCCCGTTTCTCTCCTCTCACCCTGCCCGTTGCTCCTGTTCGGAAGCTAATGGATTGTTGTGGTTTCTAGGGTCTGCTCCAGAAATGTTCTCCTGTGGAGATCTTGTAAGAAGTGCCCTCAGCTGGTCTCTCCGTCTGCCATTAGGCCTCTCCACACTTTTTATCCCTAGACCTCTGAGACCTCAAACTGCCAAATGAGTTGAATTATGGCCAGTTATGTGGAGTGGACCCAGCATCACAGGGGACAGGCCTGAGTCAGTGGAACTAACCACACTCCTGACCATTAAAAGCCAGTCTGACACTGGCTTTTCATCTTCCCCCCTTGCTCTCAAAGCCCAGCACTGCAAACCCATGTCCCCCAGAGGAGAGACTCAGTACAGCTAGTCTCATCCAAAAAAATGCAAAGCACCAGTCACCTCCGTACTATAGCTCCCACATAAATAAATTGTTTCTCTTGTTCTTGTACTCTTTTTGTTTTAAGGTTATTTTTCTTTCTCATCTATATTAGATATCCACCTGTCTCTCATCCATCTTGTCCCTCTCCGTTCTTCAATCACTTTTCTTATCTTTTGTCTCCTCTGCCCTTTAGCTAAGTGGGTAGGGTTGCAGGGTTATAACCACACTAGTTTAATTGCAGCAGCCAAAACAAGCATGGCCGTTAGAGGCGCATGCTAATTGTGTCACCCAGACCACAGTTTGCATCCATCACAGACAGACATGGGAAACGTATGCGCGCACACACACGGCACTGAATTTGATCTGTCACAATAACAGTGCCATCATGACATGATGGATACAGCCCTGTTTTCCCACTTCTCTACCCTGTTCTGCCTCTCTCTGATAATCTTGATGCAGTGTGTAATGTTTGCTGTTGCCGGCGGCTGAAATTGAATGAGTGATACAACCAGTGGTGCTGGGATTACCGTGGGCAGAATTGATGCTATCTGTCCAATGATGTGTTATTTTGTGGAAGTAAGGCAACAAAGCGGAGAGAGAAATGGTTGCAGTGCTCTGTATGATTTTACAGTTTAAGTGGTGAAAGACAAATAGAATAACAGTGATGTGCTAGCAGGGGTTGTAAATGGTTGAATAATTTTCCTCGATTTCAACATTCATTTATCTTTTCTACAGTCTTTTGCAGGGCTTTGCATGGCAGCTTGAATGCTGTTTATCCCTGTGCTCACTTTTGCAGTATCAGCTAGCTCTGTGCCCATCTTTAGAGGTGAGACAAGTTGTGTCCAGTTTCCAGTCTTCTAATAGGGTCGGCTTAGAAAAGGGTCAGAGGTAAACTAATGACACCTACAATAGATGCTTCCTTCTGGAAGCCTAAGCTAAGACTGTGCTTGTGGGAATAAGTGGGCTGCTTTGAGACTCAGCAGGCTGTGCATGGGTCAGATGCTAACCATCGAAAAGACTAAATTCAGCTCTTTCTGCTGGTTTGGGTCACAAGCTGAGGGTCCTGGGCTATTGTTGTTGGGTCAGGTTAAAGCCATCCAGATTGCCAGAGCAGCTGACAACCATTCATCACAAATTCAGCAATAGTTTCGCACTGCATAGCTGTAAACTTATGCTTAGGTGGACTAAATTCTTTGGACAAAAACTTTTGTCACTTTTGTGTTTTAAAGGTAGTATTGGTTATGGTTTTAAATTATGGTGAAACTTCTGAATGTGCATTGTGGAATTCCACAATTCCACAACAAAATTAAATTTAACAACAGTCCCCTCTTATAAATTTCAACAACTTAAACATATCAACAAACATTTTGAAGTGTTTCTTGATTTTTAAGACATGTTCAAAAACTGTAGTGTGATCAGGGACAAAATAATACATAATACATTTTTGGCTGCAGTTCTTTCAGCTATTGGAGGTAGATTTGAATCTTTTCTTAAAAGCTGCCTTCTTAGCATTAGCACTGCTTACCTTACTCACTTCCCTTAAAAATGCAGTATTTGCAATTCCCCCTACTTGTCCGTATTAAATTTATAGTATGTGTCTGTGTAGTAATTGTATGTTTTCTGGCTGGCAGAGAAATTAAATAAGGACTATTTTTCTCTTCTATGTAAACAGCTGGCAGCATCCCATGCTTGCACAATTAATGGGCATCTAATTGGCAATAATCATTTTTACTTAAGCAAATTTAAAATAGGCAGTTGCCCCTGGAACAGACAGCTGTTGGTGGAACCTTCTGGCAATGTAGTGTGGATGTTTGAGGATGTGACTGATCAATGCTTACAGTAGGTGGTCCGTACATGAACACCTAATGTGTGTACCCAACATTTGGCCCACACAAGACTTTCTACCCTAATTCATCAATGTTATTGTTTCTTTGACCTTTTTCCCACCAATTGTGTGTGCTCATCAATATTTTTTACTAGTGTATTAGTGTAGGTTCTTTATACACCTTTGTGTGAGGTTCTCATGGCCAAACAGTTTTGAATTGAAAGCAAAAGGGGAAGAATGTAGTACTTGACACACAGTGAACTAGATTGTTACTCCTTATCGAGGCATTTTGAAACATTTTCAATATCATTGTAATTCAGGAAGAAGTAATCCTTGAATACTATGAGCATTGCCTACAGTTTGTGAAATATAACATGGCAGTGGAACTATTAACAAGAGGAGCATACTGTATTTCATTTAGTTCAAGAACAGTAGTTACACTTTAGATAAAGTGAGACAGAAATATATTTACAATGATGATGTCTCTGAGGTGTCAAGAACTTTTCAGCTGTATTGTTTTCTATTGACAGCTTTTAAGGTCAGACCATGGCATGTGAATATACAGAGCTGTGATTTCATTCAACTCAAAGTAACCCCACCAAGGTCATGATTCAGTTATAACATTCAATGAACAAGTGCAGTATAGCAGGACGGAGCCCTACGGCTGGCAAGCAGGCAGGCAGTGAGCAAGGAATTAAACAGAAAATTGCACTTTGCCATATAACTTATCGGCCAGGAGTTACACTGAAAGCCACATAGAAAATAAAGAAGATAAAAGCAAAACTGTAGTTCATCTGATAAAAGTACGGTGAAAGTGTCTTTGACATTGGCTTTGTGGCTTCTAACATAATGCAAAAAATTAATTTACATGATGAAGTCTCTTCTGCTTTAAGCTTTCCCCTTGGTGAAAGGGAGATTGAGTGAGGGGTAGGAAAGAGAGAATAAGTGTGTGGGATGCTGAAAAGTAATGTCAAACAACCTGATTGTGAGAAGAGAATAGATTAAAGGCATTGTTTGAGCTGGAAGAGGAGGTACCTTCCATGCGGCTGGCTGCCATCTTATCTTGCCCCCCGCCTTCCCCCCAACGGTAGTTTAATCTGTCTGTTGAGCATGCCTGCAAATAATTTCTATCCGCCAGACAGACAATGGAGCTGCCACCTTGTTGTGCATCACGGATTACTGTACTGTGCATCCTGTCCCGCCCCTACATAGACCCCTGACAAAAGACTTAATTGAATATCCATCCATGGCTAATTTGTGTGTGTGTTCTATGTGGGAACACACATAAACACAAGCTTAAAGTCTGTACCTATAATGTATACAGACTTATTTTCAGTGCTCAGAAAAACACACATGAACATTCACAAAGCTGTGTGCTCATAACCTCTATGAAAATTTGTTTTGAGACTACTTTTTAGTTTAATATCATGTCGAAATTTGGGAATTATTGCTTGCAGACATATAGCTAAACTGTAAACAAATTGAATGGACCAGATTCAATTAAATTTGTCTAACGTAACATACAATTACATGAAAGCACATAGTGAGTGGGAGATAATGCTTTTTTTTTACCCTTGAACTTTAACCCTACTTTTTCCATTTGTTTATCAAATTCATTTAAGCCAGTAGATTTATTATGCTCAGGCTTAAATACATATAATCACCCATATTACACTTGTGTTTAAGCTAATTAATCCTCAGTGTTTATCATGCATAAACAGTGATGGCTTTGCATTATACATCTACACAAGTAAGGGTCTTATTATTATTATCAAAATGTTAATTATTTTGTGCCATCCCAATTTACTCATTGTCTGAGGAGCCACCTTGTCCTTGTCCTGTTTTAGACAAACACTGATGAATGACATTGAATGACATTGGTGGTACATTGAGTCATTTTACTGGAAATTGGTAGTATTTATTTCTTTTTATGTGTTTAAAGTGTGAATGATAAAATATTATGACAATGTAGAATCTGTCCATGTTTTTCTGAAATGACAGCTGTGCTTCATCTCATATGATGATGTGTTAAACAAACACTGCTCACATATTTGCCTTAAACTAAGTAGCCCTTAACTGCTTGGACAGACAGCAGACTGTTGCACTTTATGTATTTGTTCTTTTTTTTTTTTTTCTTTTTTTGTCCCAAGATAAGGGGACACCTTTATGGATAAGCAGCTGACGCTCCCGCTCTGTCAAGCTGGGATGGGCAGAGGGAAGATAAAATAGTCTGTTAATCTGGTGCTGGTGGGCAGAGAGAGCGACGTTATTGACCTACGCTGGCAGCAATGTGTTTCAATTATACACTGCTATCCATTTGTCAGGCAAACAGAGCGATGGGGGGGACACGGAGTTCAGGCCTGGGTTAGTGTCATCCTCCATCACTTACGATGTGTCTTTGGAAAGCACTTTAATTGAATTACCCAATTTATTCTTCAAGCAACAATGCCCTGGCCCAGACCCATGTCGTGAGACAATTAGATACAAGTTTAAAATCAGGCAGTTTGCATACTTCATCTTTTCATGGTGTACAAAGGAAAGGAGACGGCTAACTTATGTTGACTTTATTCCCCTATTCAGTCTGAATTAATTAATTATATTAATGTGAGTGGTGCAACTTAATGACAATTTTATCTTACCCACCCATGTGCATGTATTCTGTGTAACTGTAACTGGTCATTTATCAGAAGAATACTTCCAGACTTTATTGTATTGTACTGTATACATAACTAAAAATTTCAGATCATATTCAAGAACTTTAGTATTGAATCATGTTGAAACTTACAACTGGGAATTTTGTATTCATATAGTCCACCATAGCCCACATATGAAATAAATAAATAATAAAATAAAAAGAGCTGCTCTTTAGTTTCACATCTAAATGTCCACATCTGTCTTTTTAGCTACAACAATAATGCGTGTTGGGCACATTGTCAGACTGGGGTGCACTGGTTCAGTTGAGTTTTTCCCCTTTGTTCACCGCTACAATCTTCCAAGCAGATTTCCTTGAATATTTACCCTGATATTTGCAAATTGCATGTGGTTTAGTGTGATTAATTCTAATCAAGTTCAATTTATTCTGGTAGAGCAGCTGGAAGAGGCCTAAGTGTTGTCTGCATTTTATCTTTGAGCTGTCTGACAAGATGGCTGGGCTGTCGATCACCTCAGCCCCAGTTCCAGGTGTAGGGAAGGTGCTTGTGTCAGTTGCACACTGGCCTACTTGCACTCTGGCCCCAACACCTGGCTGTTCACCAAACTCTGATTGTCAGTTCATCCATTTTCAGCAAGACAACAAATCTTGCTGTCTGTGTCTAATCAACTGTGTTGCTCTCTCAGCATCTCCACAGCTCATCTTGTTAATGCCGAAGAATAGTAGAAAAAAATGTACTCTCTATAAGCATGTAATGTACACCAATTATGTTAATTTGCAGTGTTGCAGATGGCCCAGTGTTGATTGCAGCTTTAGGATCAGGAGAGGCTGTCTGAAATTTGAACGTGGGAGTCACGTGACACTCATTACTGCACAACTTCAACCAAATATCCCTTTGTCATTTGTCATCCATCTGTGCCTACTATCTTTGACAGATAATACTTTGCAGAACTCCAGACAGCTAAAGAGTTGCACAACAAGCAACAGAGAACCATAGAATCCATAGTTTTAATTGGAAGCACTTTAGTGGATTTTGGATTTGTTCACAAGGCAATAGATCTGTTATCTACAGTGGAAATGACTGGAAGATAGAGGAGGGAAATATAGGACAATATGCTAATACAGTATAATGTATTTTACAAAGTATTTCAGCAATAAATATAAATAATAGATTGTGGATGACAGTATATTATATCTTTATTTTCTTCATAATTTTCTCTACCTCATCAGGATATGGATAGATATCCTCTGTTGTGTTGGCTTCAGGGGAAGACAAATCAACTCAAATGCCAGTCCTCTACGGGAATTGTGACATTCGAAGTGTGCCAAGGTGTGCTGTGCATTAGGAAAGCGTGTGCAGTCAGCTGTAAATTCATCATCGTCATCAGCTATGATGCTCTTTGTTCTGGCTATTGAGGCGAGTCGGTTTAGTCCGCATCTTCTTTTAGACCATCCTAAAGTGAACCCATGCTGGTGTTGAAATGAATGGAGTCCTTTCATGAAGCCACGGCAATTGAACTCTGGAGACAGAATATAGCCTTAAGTCCTGCGGCCTTTGTGGCAGGGGGTTCCTGCCAGGCATGATTCCTGTTTAGTGAATAAGTGGGGTAATTATGGTGCGGTTGGGGCCGTGCAGCAAATGTCACCAGCAGATAAACAGTAGGAGCAACCCTTCCGTAAAGGCCTGATTTATCCACCCTGGACCTTCTGTAGCCTGCAGATGAATTAGGAGCACTTGGGTGCAACAAACAAACTAGCTTCTCTTGACTTCACTGAAGTTCAAGGATGCATGTAATTAGAGAAACAGTAGTTAGCAGATAAGGCCCCAGGTTAAACCTTACTTTGTCACACGCCAAAGCTCTTAGCGTAGTCTTTTAAAAAGAAGCTGTTAGTTTGATCTGTGGATGTAATGGCAAGTGTAGTATCTGAATATATGCTCACATTGCTGTTATTCAAGTCTTTCCTCTTGAATGAAAGCGTTTTAAATAACGGTAATACATTCAAAATGTAACTTCTCTATTCCTGAATTACAAATGGAAACTACACGTGTAAAATAATTCCTCACACTTATGGTTTTATGTGTTACTATTAGGTGAGTCCCCTCCTTTTTATCTGTGATTGGTGCCACACAACCACATATATTGCAGTCCATTAAAGAGTGCCCACTGACGCGTGACTGCAGGGCGGCCTTTATAACATCATGAGCCTGGGGAAATGGGAGAGCCAGTGAGCATCATTTCATTACCTGCTGAAATGGATGCCCCTGTATCTCCTCCTTGATTAGCTTTGTCTTGAATAACAATGATAGCTTTAAGTGTGTCTAATTGAGGCCGGGCCAGCCCTCCCTCCCTGTGTGAAAGTGCTTACTCATTTTGTCTGTCCTTTTAATAATTACATTATCATTTTACGCCCCTGCCGGTTTCTTGGGAAGTGGGCTGGCGTTTGTGCTGAAGTGAAAGCTCATTATTGGAGCTGAATTATGTGCAGTTTATTGATCCCCATGGTGGATTATAGTGCTCTGAGTTAGTCTAGACAGAATAGTTAGCCAGATGACAGAGAGGAAACATAGAGGCCTTTGGGGAAAGATCCCTGGGCTCAGTTAGCAATTAATGCCTGCCAGGTAATAGAATTTAAGTTTACACTAAATCCACCAATGTCTTGACATTTGAAGTGCCTTATAAAAAACATTAGCCTAATGATACAATTGAGAGCAGAAGAGGCACACAGTAAGAGAAACACCATTTCTCTCTGACTTTTTATGTCCAACTTTATAATCTTTTCACATCCCATACAAGCACACGATAACACTTCTATCACTGCCCCATGGTGTTCTTATTACTTAACACTAAAGAGTTGCACTGGAAAAAAATGTATGATGCTACTTTTGGGATGTGTGTTTTCCTCTCTCAATTTCTCTGGGGCACGTTTGATTGATAGGCTTTCGTTGGGTCAATTTTCTAGACAGGCTTTGCTAATCTCCATCTTACACTGGGTGACGGTGTTCATTTGATAAAGCGCACAATGAGTAGGGGAAAGGCCAAAGTGCTGAGTAAGAAGCCAAGCAGGACATTCGTCTCTATAAAGCGCAGGGTCCGTTTTAAAGCTGTCAATCATTATCTTGATGAAAATGCCACATTATCATCGCCTCCTCAGCATCCAGGGCCAGCAGCAGCTTGTCCTTCAGTGGACTCCTGAGTATCTCAGTGACATGAGTGAAACTTGGCCCATGAGTGGAACATGTTTTAGAGATCTGGGTATAATTTAAATATTTGAATTTCATTTCTGGTCAAAGATGTTGTTTTTATCATCTTAATCCTAAAATATTTGCCAATATGAGGAATCAGTGACAAGTTCCATTGGTATGTTATCACTTTTTAATATGATAATGCAAACTTGTCAGCAAACACTTATTTAAACATTTAGCAGTTTTAAAACAACAATTACACATTGCGGAATGTGTTTCTGAGAACTTGATGAATTTCAGTTCAGTATTTATTCTTTTAGCCTATTTTTTATCTCTACGAGCTCCTGAGGTTTATATCAGCAGACTCTTCAGCAGCTTAAATGCTGCACTCCACATTGTTCACCAGGTAGTGTACAATCATTCTTTTGAGCTTTTTTTCTGAAGATAACTGCCTGCTGCAACTCAAAATGGTGCTATGAGAGCTGAAAGAGGGAAGATTTTAGTAGGCATTATTTAAGTAGGTACTGTACCTGTGTTGGTGTTTAGTACACACACTGATATTATATACACATTCTTTATTGGGGCGAACTGCCAGTTGCTAAACTTCAATTTAAAGGACGTCCCTAATGGAAAAATATTGAACAGATAGTGTGCTTCACCTGTTAAAGCAGCCTTCTATATCCTTGGGAGTGAGACGGGGCGCAAACAACTTTACCCCATAATGAGGCCAATATCTATCTGAAAGCTTTTCTGTGCCTTTTGTGTGGTTTACCCTGTCCTTGGCTCATAAGCCTTGATAATGTTAGTAAATACATACAGAGGCATGGATAAACTGGGCTGTAATCCACACTACTTCTAGATGGAAGAGGAATGAAGTGATATGGGTAGAGAGAAGCAGCTGATTAGAATGGTTTTACTGCTCCTCTGCCGACCTAGAAAAACACAGCAGCCCTGACCTTGCATAGCAGAACCCTTATAAATGATCTAATGATTTCTGAGAACTTTAATGATACAATGTGTTCTCTCTCCTACTCTTTCTTTCCATTCTCTATTCTTCTTTCATGCTGTTTTCTGTCTGTTCTCCCTCTTTCACCACAAGCTTTTACATACTCACGCCAGTCCACACACATACAAAATACACAGCCTTGAAAAACCCAGTCAGCAGTTCGGGCAAGGAGTCTAGCAAATGAGCTGTCCTATTGAAATAGAAAGGGAGAGTGCTCTGTACTGCAGAAAATGCTGCTATGGCAAGCCTTACAGAGGAGGGATGGAGGGAAAATTACTTGTTCGGACAAAGAAACATGAGAATGTCCTTTCACTGCAAATGTACCAATTTACATTTATACGGAGCAGATTACGTCAAATATCTTCCATACTCTATTTCTTTTCTCCCTCCTTTTTTACCACCCTCATATCACATCTCATTATCACTCATAAAACACCACTTAGTGCTTCCAAGTAGTGTAAGAGGGAAAAAAATTCCAATTTAAAAAATATTTTTTTCCTCATTGATTCAGTGTTCCTCCTACTCCAGTACACCGTTGATTTGAACACACTCACTGTGTAGCTGGACTCCTGCAGTTTAATGTTGATGACACTCTTACACAATTCATCTCCATTGCATCAAAGATGTTTAACCAACCACAGTACCTTCTTACATTCTTAAAGAAGGGTGCTGAATACTGTGTAATAGTCCCCTATCCCACCATAGAAGTGTATTTTTAGACTTGATGATTCCCTTGTGTTTGGTTTTACTCGCTGATTAAACAGTCCAATACATCACAATCTGCAATTTCATTTGACAAAATGGCAGGGGAACTGAAAAGGGTAATCAAGACTTATGAAATGTGTTTTTATATGTGTAGAAAACAGCTTCTAGTGGCTCAAGTCATTCATTCTTGTGCCTAATTCCCCCTCTTTGACCACTTAAAGCGTAAACCTCCATTTGGCTCTGGTACTCCCCCCCTCGCTGTCCGCCCACAGTAATTAAGATTCCATTCTGCTCTGAATAGGAATGTTAAGATGGAGGGTTATCACTGGGATTCTGTAGGCTCACCCAATGAAACACCTTTAGTGACCTCTCTGATTTACCCAATAGGGGTCCTACCTCCAGCCCCGCACTCCCCCCTTCTGATATCCCTCTCCCCATCATGGCCATCTTGTTGTGTGGTCCCTTCTCTTCAGTTCTCTCATTACTCTCAACATGAAGGCCTGGGAGGTGGATGGCAGGGGAGGAGTGGGGTGCTTGCAGAGGAGGGCCTCTGTCCCCGGATGACTGAGTGTGGATAAGAAGTTGTTTGAATTCATAATTGTGCTCTTGTGAAGGGGAAGATTTGTAAAGCAACCCTGGGTTCATTGTGTGGCAGTGCAAGTCCGGTGGAGGGTGCGAGCTGCTCAAAGCTAATGTAATCTATGCTATTAGAGAGGGTTAATTAGCTGCTGAACTGGAGCCTGAAGAGGAAGGAGAAGGAGAGACTGAGAGAGCGAGGGAGAGAGAGAGAGAGAGAGAGAGAGAGAGAGGGCGGGTAGTAGGGATAGAGAGGTCTTTGGGGAGTCATTAGAGACTGCTTGTTGTAATACAGCCACACAGTCAATAAGGCTACTTCTCTGAGGAGTAGAAGAAAAGACAAAGAAAGACATAGAAGGAAAGAGTTTCACACCATTAAAAATCTTTATCAGCAGCAGTGCCGCTAGATGCACATTGGGAAGAGGTTGATTTTATCACTTTATTTTTATCCTCTGCCATATCAATCTATAAAAGAAATAGTCAGATGATGAGTGTAGCACAAAACGTTTTGAATTTCTTGGAAATCTGTAACATTAAACATCTTTTGCATCTGTAAATACAAAAAAGGAGGAAGGAGCACTCAAGACTTATTTTCTATGGTGCTGTCATTTTTGCATCATAAAGTCTTTAAATGCAAATTGTACACTTAGTGAATCTGAGGAATTTACAAGAATCAAAAAATATAAATTTCTTCACTCGACTAGATCATCAAATGTTTCTTTACAATAACAGAAACAGTGCATAGGTGATTATATTGATTATCTACATACATGGAATACTTCAGTGCCTCACAATGTTTATATTCATCCCAAATTTTGGCAGATCCCACTTTCTGGCATGGTGAATACACAAGATTGTTATTAAAAAAAAATTATAAATAAAAAGCCCAAAGAGTACCGTTAAAGGTGTGTGTTTTTTAATAGAGACCTAATCAATGGTCATCAGTTTGTTGTAAAGCAGATATGTTCTGTCGCTCTCTGACCTCAAAATGACGAGACAGCAGCATCAGTGTTTACAGTATTAAAAATGAGTTTCTGGTTGTTGGTTAGTATCAGTGCCTGCGAGTAGTCATTATGTTCTTATGTCACGTTTCTGAACTCGTCAGAGGAGTCCTTACAGCGGATGCTAATCGCTAACTAATGGCTTTCTAGCACATTTGGAAGTGAAGTTTGTTGAAGTTTGTTTATCTGGACAAAGGTCTAAAAACTAAACAGTGTTTATATACATTTCTTTTCCTTTGGGTCTTGGGCCTTGTTTGTATTGTAGTCTTCTAGTACAAGAAGATCATATTCAGTCTACCGAAGGTATATCTTGATACCTGTTTTACTGACCTTCATGAGTGTGCTGCTGCACATAGGCCGACATAACTTTCTGCTCAATTTTTTTTTCCTATTTATTTATATGCAGGTGGAAATCCTATGCTTAAAGTAACTCCACCTAAGTTTTTCTGCCCCCCCTTGCTAGCAATCTATTTGCACTCATCACTGTGTCCTCTAGTAGTTCATCCTTAGCTGCCAGGGGTTTCTTGTTGCTCTGAGCAAAACTTCACTTAAGATAGGTAGTTAGTGCCTGTTGCCTTGCCATTTTACTGCAGATTAATTACTTTCCCTGGCCCAAGCAATCCATTTTTGTTTGTTCGTGGATGTTTTTAGCTTTTTCTTGACCTTGGGGTGAAGAAAGAGAGAGAGAGGAAGGGAAAAAGCTGTGCACAGTAGACTCATACCCTCAATTTAATAGCCGAGTGAGGTGTTTCTCCAGCATCATCAGATCAATGGAGAGTAAATAGCCCACACTTCTTGTTTCACAGTGCAGTATTGATCTTTTCCTCAGCCTCGGCTTCCCTTTCCCCTGCATCTTGTGTCTTTCAACCCCTGGGACTGTGCTGATTGCCATAGATTGGACAAGCTAACAAGCGCATGATGAGGAACCAGGCATTCTTTTCTTCTCATAGGCTGTTTCATTTTTTGCTTTGTGGCACTGGCATGAACACACACAGACAGGCAGACATACACACAGGGACTTAAAAACATCAGATCTACACAGCTCAGCGCCATAAAGGAATATGCTGTTTCTTTCTTGTTCTGTGTTGTTCACCTTGTTCTTTCTTCGTCTACACTGAGAGGATCCACTGTAGCTGCCTGTGTTTGGGATGTCAGGCTGATGGAGTATACTAACTTAACTACAGAGCAACTCAGAGATGCTGTGTGTTTCCTCACCTCACTGGGAACTTTATTTTTTTCCAGCTGGCACCGTGTTTGTTCCAGATTCTTCCATCATCTTTGAAAATATCTCAAGTGGCCTGCGGAGAGCGACACACTCTGTTTGCACTGGAGGACGGCAGTGTCGCGGCATGTGGGTAAGTTCAGTGTCAATGCAGCAGACAGTTTGCTGAAGTCCAGACGTGAGAGGGATAGGAGGAGAGATGAGGCACCAAAGCCCTCCCCACACATACCAACCCAGCCCCCCTGATATTACTGCATAGGCAAATTAACATCGAGGAATGGTTGTGTGCATGTGTGTGTGTGGGACTGACAAGAAATCATTGGGTAATTAAGGATTACCATCCCTGTGTGTGTGTGTGGCTGTGTTTGTTTACCTGTGTGTTTGCACTTGCTATGTTTTTTTCATGTCTGCTCAGCACTGAAAAGTTGTAATAAATCTTATTGCATGCAGGTAAGAGAGGTGCGTGTGCTGTTGGGTGGCTCAGGATCAATACGAACTGTGTTTATTGAATCTAATAGTTGTTTGTGGAGAAGGGGAATAAACCACCTGGAATAAGTGATCAGATGTGTTTTTAAGGCTCATTACCAGTCTGCCAGGCATATAGATCTGCTTTTAAATAGTCCTCTCATTTGGACAAGTTTCTACTTCAGTACAGCCAATATGATATGACTGCATATTTCAGGAATACGATTTGATCATCTGCTGTATCTAATACTTTCAAGATTAGCTTGTTCCCAAATACTAATAGTACATGTAAACTGAAGATTGCATTGCCAATTATATACAGCATACATTTCATTCTGGAATTCTTGAAAGATGTTTGGGGGTGTGCTCAGACTTAAAAGATGAGTCAGGAGTGGAAATCAGCGTTTCAGGCTGCCAATAAAACCCTCACAAACAGGTGTGTGTTAAGAACAAGTTAGTAGGTTAATACAAAGAGTGACACAGAGTCTCTGCATTATGAGATGGTGCCTTCAGCTCAGCCAGCGGTAAAACTAAACAAGACTTTTTAATAAATGTGGTGCAATTCCTTTTTCTGACAACCTTAATTTATGTTCCTTCCAACCAAAAAAAAACAACTTAATTATCATTACCAAAGGTAAAACCCTGTTTACATTTCTTAGTTTTTAATGATACACACACCAAGACTTCTGCACATATTGTATCATACTGTACACTCCCTCATTTTTCCTTTTCTTCTTGGTTCCCTGTGTTTGCATGTGATATTTTAGGCAACTCTGGGAGGGATGACAGTTCTAACTAGGCCTATTAGATAACCCTCAGGGTGCCCTCAGCACTGATTTGAGCACCATTAATTTTCTATTATGGAGTGCTAAAGATGTGCCCCTGCACAGTCATTCACCTGGCTTATTGAGTCTCGCACACACCAATTGTGGACTTTTCCAGGGCAGTGTTGCTGAAGGTTTAGTGCGACCCCTCTGGGGAGCTAATTTATTATTTGCAGATATTGATCTGGCAGGGTAGGCCAGCCAAGCTGTGGCCAATGTTGACTCGGCTCTGGCCTGTGGTGAGTTTAACTCTTTCCAGACTAAAGTAGACACAAACAAGATGGATGGTCAGTGGCTATTAGACCGTTGCTACTGATAGTGGTTTCAATTCTGTTTCTTGTTTAATGGTTTGTTTATTTAAATGAGGAACGAATGGGAGCAATTTGCAAAAAGGAGAGGGTACATTTTATGTTTCTGAATAAAGACCTTGTTTTTCTTTTCTTTTTTTTCTTTCTGCAAACAGACATAGGCAGGCACACTGACACACACACACACACACACACACACACACACACACACACTTAACTGTCTGGACTGTCCAAGGGAAATAAAATCACAGTTAAGAGGAAGGAAAACAAATTTAGAAGGTCAGACAAAACATTTATCAAGCTGTGTGTGTCTGGTGGGTAAATAACAGAGGGACAGTAAAGGGCATGACTCTGAAACCACCAGATAACCACAGCAGATCATCACACACAGTCTCAACATTCACTCCAGAGAACATATATATTTCTCAGAGGGATTTCTTCAGAGCATTTGCTAATATTCTTTCTTCTGTATTGCTGTTTTGCTTTGAACATTAAATTCAGTTATTACAGCATACACCTATGTGACTGAAATGAAAGTTATCACAAAGAAAGAAGGAATAGAAAGAAACCTTACATAGGCAAATTTGAATAAATTTAACAAAATATAACGATGCATATATCTAATACTGAAGAAAGTAAAAAAGTTAAATTACATATATATACATTTTCTATAACGTTGGTCTTAAATGACCATGACCACAATGAGGGGAAGAGGAATAGCAGGACTTAATTAAAATATTAAAATGTTAATGATTCAAGAAAAAAAATCATACTTATTTAGAGACGAATTATGCAGGTTACATCAGACATGCAATTGTACGTCTTGATTTTAAGCCATTAAGCTATTTGAGTGTTACAGCATGAGGATTAGATTGTTTATTAAGACATGGTGTCTAAAAATCTACAGTATTTGATTAAGAAAATCATTCAAATGTTTTTGAGGGAATGTAATTTCAAGGAGAAGTGATCATGCTCAGTTCTACTTATTGAGTTGTGCCAAAGCCAGGCTTCTCAGAGAGTTGACCAAGAAGGAACAAGAATATTGCATTAAATAAAAAATCCAGAGCAATGTAGCAATGTATATAATAACATTGTGTAGGCTTTGATGTTATAACTATCTTACACAAACACAATCACACACATACTTTGTATCAACCTGCTCTTTAACATAAATGCACAGCCACACACAACCACAAACACACTTGCGTATGGCCAGGGACCAATAAGTTGTTTTTCACAGGCTTCATCAAGGCCTTGCTACACCCTATAGACTAAGGTCGGCTTGTTTCAGCCCTAAGTGGTATTTAATGCTCTCACTGAATCTCAGAGGTCAAACAGCAGTATGTGTTTGCATGTGCGTGTTTATAAAAGGGTGCTGAGCCAAGTATGTAAGGGTGTATTACCAAGAAAGGGCAAAGAGCAGAGCAAGTTACAGATTTCACAACTATGGTCCTGTGATGACTGCTGGGTAGTCTGAATAGAGGGTGAATGATGATAGATGTCCAGAAAGGAATTACGCAGGATAATGGACCACCATTTTCCTTTATACTGGTTGTTATGATAGCATTTACTTGATCTTTATGGCCTAGAACATAAAATAAAGGTCAGGGAATTTTCTCAGGGATTAAAGTGCCTCCAACCAATCCAAATTTGTCCATACTCCATCTGTAAAGACAATTTTATGGTTGACAAGCTTGTCTCTTGTTGAATTTGGCATATCCTCAGAAGTTGGCCCATATTCATCTTCCGTATTCATATAAGTAGGGTTAGTCACTGAAACTAAGGTGGAGGTCAGAGAGAAGACATTGCTGATGAGGAAACACAGTGGAGTGGATTTTCCACTGTTTTGCTGTGTGATTTCTGCTAATACTGTTATAAAAGAGTGGGCAGTTCACCCATGGAGGCCTGATGGGGAGGAAGCCCCCTCACACTCCTTTGTCTCATTCCATGTCACTTCTAAAATTCAATTGTGCGCCCTCTGCTAGAGATCACAGTCTGTGGAGAGAATCTTTGCAACTGTCTGTCTACAGGCACAGAAAAGGAAAGATGACAAATAAAGATAGAAGGGCCTGAAATAAATGAAATTGAGGCAAATCAAATATTAGATATAATCCCTTATTAAGCTATGTCTCTGGCAAATTGCTGAATGTTTCATCTACTGAATTAGTCTATGAATAAGAATCTGATAAAGGGTGGGGTTGATATTTAAATGTTGTTTTTAAATATGCAAGGATCTAACTTGATCTGCTCTAAATGGGCAAGGTAAGTCCAGCTTCTGGACAAGTCCTGACTAATAGAATATGAAGACACATGCCTTGATTGAACATCCTGGAATTGTACTTCCAAATTTGTTTATGGAAATTGTTAAATGCTGTTGGTTTTTCATGAATTTTTTTTCATTGGAATTACATCTTTTACAGAGCTTTGGAACCTCTGCCATTACAAATTGCTATGTATGTAAAAGGAATAAATGTGGTTCTAAAGCAACACAGTAGTCAATAAGCATCAAGCAGCCGTTGCTGGCGTGCCTGCTGTCTCATCAGTAATCAGGCCAATCTGTTTTAGCAGAAAATGGCCATACACGGCATAGCATTGATGGAAATGTCTAATTTCAACTTCATGGTGCCTTGAGAAGGCAAAGCAAATCAGCAAATTTTCATGAATTTGACAGTAGAAGCATGGAAATTCTATGACATCTAGTTGGATTCAGTGAGCTGACTGCCAGCACTTTGCATTAAGTTACACTAAGCACTAATTGGATGCTACCTGGCTCTACATCACTAGCAGCTCTGAACAGGATCAGGGTCTGGCTCTGACAAACAGCAAGCTCTCTGGTGTTGTTGGCTGATTATCCTTAGCGAAGGGAAATCCGAAACGATGATGAGAAGAAAAAAAAAATCCCTTCTCGTCTCTTGCACAAGCCCTTGGCCCTGTTGGCACTCTGCTAGTATTTTAGATTTTTCCTGATGTCCTTGAAATTGATTTTTAGCCACGATTGCATCGCTTCTCTGAAGATAATCAAAGATTTTGAATAATTGCTGCCGTATGACTGTACAGTGGGGAATAACATGAATAGTGGCTAACCCCCTACTGTCATCTATAGAATAATTTTAGCTGAGCGCTACAAGTATGACTTCACAACATACCTCTCAAATAGTTCCCAGTTGTAAGCATGACACCATTTGTTTCACTTTAAGATCCTGCCTAGATTTGATATTGACAAAACATACGATATATACATACTGCTTCGGAAATTTTCCCTCACTTTGATTTATCTTTAAAAACTATTAGTCAAGTAGTTGATCACCAATTAGTTAGACACTGAAGGTGGGGGAAAAACAGACTGCAATAAATGTCTCTGATTCATACACATATGGATCTACAATGGAAATAATCTATGTAGAGTCCCTGTTACACAAGTTTGACAACACATCAGCTCTCAGTAACATTTTCCCTGCTTAATCTTGCTGTCATTGATTTAAAAACATCCCGAGGAAGTCGATTTGTACTGTTACTCCTGGCTGCTTTGTGTAAGAGAGACATCACCATCCTGGAGCCAACCTTTTGTGCCACAGTGAAAGATGGTCTCCCGTTTAAAACGGGAATGTAACCGGTGTTTGCAGCGGGAGAAACAGATTGATTAGAGAGAAAGGGGAGATTAATAACCTACACAGGGCAGTTATGACACCCATTGTTTCACATATACCCTGTAGAGGTGTGCCTCCCAAAATGCATCATTGTATAAAATATTGACCTAAAGCATATCATTAGTCTCTTTCTTGTGTGTTCCTCCTTTGCTTTGAGAAGGAGTCTTCTCAAAGTAATAAACTGTTTTCACTCTTTTCGATTTCTTGAGAAACTGCATCGCCTTATTGAATAAAAAGTATATATGTTGCGTGGTTTGTCAGAATGCCTATCGTGTGCTGAGAGAGTAGACTAATGGCGAGGCCATGCGGTCTGGTGCCAACATGTTATAAAAGCATCTGTCTCCTTGATAGCCAGGAGGAATCTGTCCCTAACAAAAGAGCCAGACAAATGAGAGACCTCTGGCCATGTAGTAGGAGTCTGGAGGTTGGGGTGCAATGTAACCTTGAGGAATAAACTGCACAACCCCAGCAACTTATTTACTTTTCCATAAGGGCCTGTTGTTACTAACTTTGTAGAGCCCAGCACCAGTTATAGCTGGAATGAAATTCCTGCTGGCATCATGCTGTAAATGGCAGTACTCAGTATTTGGTATTGCTAATTTAATTTACTGAACCATATAAAATCTGAACCCACTTCACACAATAACCTTGAGCAGTGACTGATAAGTCTCTGCATGACACAATCACAAGTTAATAAAGTCCCCTTTCTGCTAGTGTACCCTGTGGAAAGAGAAACTGAGAAACACAGATTTTAAAACAGAAAGTAAAAAAAGGGAACCTCAGGAGTATGGGTGTGATGCACTGATATACTGTAAATGACAGTATATAGAGTATATATAGAGTTTATACAGTACAAAAGGAGAATAACGATACATTTCGCTAGTCAAGATTTATCTGTAAAACATTCCAGTGATATCATCACTGCACCCAAATTCATTATTTACAAATGCAGGAGAGAGTTACTGATACACATATTATGAATAATCCAATGACTATGTATACACAAATCCTAATACCCCCTACTCATGGTGGCATCCCTTTAAGAACCCCCTAGTAACCCACCCTTAGGTCTGCCCAAGATTAGTTAACCATAGCTTATAGGGAAAAGTGAGGTTCGTGGTGTCCCTCCATTCATTGCCTCTGAAGTTTATTCTTTATTTGCCTGTGGCAACTTCTCTAAGTTTCATTATTTTGCCCTATTAATTGATTGACAATTCCAGGTGTTCAGCTATAAATTAAGTATTGATATAATATTAGAGACGTGAAGGATTAAGGAAAGGCTATTAGACAAAGTGAAATCACAGAATAAGAAGATGTGTTTTTTTTAGCATAATGTAATTGTGACAAACAATTGGATTTGGCAACCATATTAACCATCAGCATCATTTGAATGCAGCCATGTATGGGAAAATAATGCTTTACACAACAAAAATCCTTCATGCAAAATATTTTAAGTGCTAATGGTGTTTCTGTATGAAGAGTGAAGTGTATTCCAATTAGTCAAATGGCAGAGCTTGATGTTATCTAAAATTAGCTTTCATGTGAGATTTTCTACCCTTGTTTTTTGCCTTACTAGCTGCAGGCATGGCTTTGTTCCCCTTTCTATTTAATTTTCTGCCAGCCTGTTTTATTTATTTCTATGGTTGCAGAAATTGGCTTTTGACCTGGATGATTACAAAAAGTAAGTGAATTGAAAAGGCATTGATACTAAGAATTCAGTGGGCTGGTGCACAAGGTTATTCATCTTCCTACCTCAGTGCGGTTTCAGTTTTGCAGTGGTCAGATTTTCATTCCTGCTTTGCTGTTTTCATTATCTTAAGAGGGCAGAGGAGAGCTTTTAGCCAGCGACCTTATAAACCTCCATTTCCAATTCAGTACACCAACACATAGATATACCCTCACACACCACATAGAGACGTGCCTCCTCCCACCACACGTAAACACATACTCATAGTAAAAGCAACATCCATAGCAAGTGCAAAAATTTACCTTTTTGTACTTTGGTGAAATACACAGCACTTTAGCCTCCAATAACTCAACTGTCAATTTATTATTACTGTAATTTTGGGTGTGAAAGGACATAGTTAAGGGGTGGAGTGTCTAAGGATTTTTTGGGGACTGTAAAAGACTGAATTATTGAAAAATATGTGAAAATGAAAAAAATATAATTATGATTTAATGAACATTATGAAATCCAGAATTAGTAATGTAAATGGTGATGGTATAATAACATGACATGTACATGTAATAATTTGAAGTGGGTTTAGTGCTAAATATAGGACGCTCCACAACCAAACATACATTATGTACTGGTGTCTGTACTTTAATATATGCATGAACAGTATGTGATATTAAAAAGACTGCAGATTCCAGTTTTCAGATAACATGTGCTTGGTTTTAGAGCTCATCTCCATCTTTCCTCTGACATGCAATTTTCCACTCTTACATATACATGCGCGCACACACACACACACACACACACACTAGGCCATATCATTTTTGACATTTGTGAAATATGGAAGTAATGATATCTACAGTGGCTGAATGGCTCAATGAACCTACAATAGTCACCATGGTCACCTTGGGGTCACTCATTGGCTTCAGGTCCTCCTCAGTGGTGATCAGAAATTATTTCCATCTGGTATTGGAATAGAAGAGAATAAACCTGGCAAAAGGTGTCTCAGTGGTCAATGGTTCTTGGTTTCCTTCATAGAGAATAAACTATTTTAACCCCTTAATGCTTCTCTGTACGGTATTGGTTATGTACTTTCCTGTGAGTGAATTTAGTACAATAGTCCTGAGTTTATGGTAGTACCAAACTTCTTTTGCTGTCTGTTTTAGTGTTGGCCACCATTTCTGCAGTTCACTCAGCTAAATCTTAAATGTAAAAACATTGTAGTCAAATTTCCCACACTATTTAATGCACAGTTGGTTTATTTCTGCCATTCACAAAGGTCTGTATGGTTTGTTTCCTGCCTGTTTCATCACTGTGTAGATTTACTGGTAGTGTGATATCATTTGGCCAAAATAAATCCATAAACATTTTTGTATAGTAATGTAAATGTATTACTTGCATTATACTTGAATTAGAAGAAAAGATCATATATATGCATAAACTATTTTGAGGTAAATGTGTGAAAAGTGTGACGGATGAAAGCGAGGTAAGGGGGTTGTAGGGTGAGGAATAAAAGGGAAGCTGATTTGGGCTCTCCAGTGTTTTGGTGTTTTCTCTGCTGCCCTTTCAAGCTTAGAGAGGCCCGGTGGGGGCTGGAGCATGTGAGGCTTTAGTGCAGAGAGCATGGGGCACTGTGTAGGCTGAAGCTCAGCATCTGCCAGCCCAGACTGTCCGTGGTTTGTTCCTTTTCCAGTGCATTCTTATATAATTATCTGTGATAAACGCCTCTGCAGTCCAGCCACAAATCCACATGTCAGAGACCTGGCTTACCGAACAACTCTGAGCAAGCTGCATTCACACAAAGCCTCGAAGATGCTTATACACACATACACACACACAGAGACATATGTGAGGACAGAAATGTGCATTCTTGCACACCTATTCACACTTAGATTCACACAAACAAAACTTTAGGCTGCAGTGACAAGTGGGTTTTGTATTTTGGAGCCAGAGGATGGAGGATATAATCCTGGCTTCCACGCTGACACTCAGCAGAGTTCAGCAGACTTCTGTGATTCCTGTTGTGTCCAGCACTTTCCCCTCTCTACACTAAGTTCCTCAAAGTCTCCGTGACAAAGAACATGCTTATACTCTGTTGTGCCAGAATAGGCACTACAAGAAGTCATGCCTCTACTTCCTGGCTGTGAATAACTTTCACTAGTCAAAGCTCAACAGACAGAAGTGAGGGTTATTTTGATCAATATATTAAGATCTCTTCTTGTGTCTTTCCTATTGCTTACCTTGGAAATGTTGTTTATATCATTATAATTAGCTATCCATGCATGTGCATTGTTAAGATAATCATATTTTGTACCATATTTTGCTACAAATTGGGGCACAAAAATGAAGAACAATGCCCTGGTTTGAGTTCAAAGAAATAATAACCATATTATTCTCTTGCCATGTTTTTTTACAAGGGTTCTTGGATCTTCATTTTGCTCTGTATTATCTAGTCTGATGCCAGCAGAACAGGGGCAGGAGATGACAATGGAGTGGTGTACTGCGGAAGACTGAAGGCTGTGCCAGCAGGATGAGAGAGTGAAAAACAGAGAAGGGTGGGGGTTTCATTAGCATAACTAGCGGGATGCCCAGAACCTTTCTGGAGTGGCATGTTTACGGCACCACGCTTGGCAAGAGCACACTCATTTTATAGGGTTTATTAAGGAGACACGGGGAGGCACAAGCAGGATTTGGGATATTGTTGATGTGTGTGTGTCTATGTGTTTGGGCTTGCATGCGTGTGTGAGTGTAAGTGAGTGTCTGCTTTTATGTGTGTGTTTGGCTGCTTTGTTTGCATGTGTGGGGTTGGAGAGAGGAGGTTTCAGCGGCTGTGTGGCGGCATCTAGCCCAACTACTTTTACATGTTTGTATTTTGGCTTAAGTGCCCTTTAAAAGCAATGAAATAGAAAGTGCATTCATAAGCCAATCCTTGAGAATGAGAGAGAATCAGAGGAGCAGAGAATGGGTCTTTTTGTTGTGCTCTGGCTCCTTTCATCTCTCTGAGGTCATTTTCACAGAGCAAACAGGGAGACTCATTATCAACCTGCACCTGAGAGGTCAGAACCTGAACTCTCCCCCTCCTTCTCTCCCTGTACACCCTACTCTTCCCGTGCTTCCCCTGGTCCACACTCGGGTTTATTAGCGCACAACATCTTTTCCAGTGACTGAGCTTGCCCTTATTGTCTACAGCGGTCAGGGTCAAGTCAAGGGCGCTCAGCCTAGATTGGAATCATTTGTCACATGGTCCCAGACTGGAGCTGATTTCAGCAGAGGCCAGGGTGAGGTACATCACGGTTCCAACACCACCTCTGACACAGGGAGCAGGGGAGAGCAGGCACTGGACTACGCAGATGGCCTCAACATATTACACAGCCACTGCTTGCCAACAAAGAGCCCCTCCATTTCCCTTTTTTCCCTAGCAAATTTAAGTTGAATAAATTGCGAGTCTGGATCGAGAACATAAATGGAACCTGCTCTCTGGGTTGCCAGGACATACAGTTTGCCTCCAAGTGTTGAATTGTTTCTGGGACCTCTGTCTCCCCTTGACAGTTTTTTAATAGTGGCATGAGTGACCATGATGATTCCAACACCTATTAAGTCAGAAAGAAAAAAAAGTTTTCCAGACTTACATTTTAAGTTATGTGAAACCATGTAAAGGGTTCAGTTTTGCAATTTGGACCTTGATCCTTACTACCTGTCCTCATAGTCAGCAGGAGTTTGCATGAACAGTGGATGTTGCTGAGGTAGCATGTGGAAAACTACTTTAATACACCATATAGAATGGCTTATTGCTTTGGTCAATAGGGCTGCAGTGAAGATGGTGTATCCTGCCGCTTGGGAAGGTTACACCTGTCAAAGGGCCACAGTGACTGATACCCAGACCCTGCAAATGAGCTCTGTAATGGGGGGGTGTGTGTGTGGCTGGGGTGGCTGAATGACAGGCAAAGTTATAAAGGTTACATATGACACACACCTCTCCATTAAACTTGAGATTAGTCCATATTTTTTCATAGTTTTACATCTAATGCTATTTCATACACGGCGCAATAAGTGTCAAAATGGCACTAAAAGTGCTGCACCATGAAAAAATGAGATATAAAAATTAACAGATCCTTGAATCAAAGAACCAATATGTTTTCAGCAACCTACTGAAGGAAAAACAGTGGAAATAGTGGAAAAACAAGGGGAAATGAAAGATTAAGCATCAGGCCATTTTAGCTTGTTTTCCCTCAGAGAGGGCAAGTGTGGAGGTGAAGGTCACAGAGAGACTAAGCACACAGCTCATAAACAGCACAGCTGGAGGAATCATTGAAATATAGCCCTTTGTTTTTTCTGGGCCATAATTGGCCCCAAAGCCTTCTTCCCCTTCCCGCTCTCTCTGTCTCGCTCTCTCTGTCTCGCTCTCTCTCTTTCCCTCCCTCCCTCCCTCCCTCCGTCCGAGTTGAGTGCACGTGCTATACACCAATGTGATGCAGTTTAGAGACCCACACTGCAAAGGCTAATGACTTTGGGGTTAAAGGGCACACCTGCGGTCACAGAAACAATACACAATACAATAAATACAGAAAAACATAAACAAACATATGGGGAAATAACAGTCATATACTTACAACGCAACTAGCCCTCCCCCACACACCTATGCAGGTTTATTGGTTAACCGAGACTGATTAATACAGTGATAATATTGTTATATCTGATCATTCTTTATATCATAGGTCAAGCAAGATCATTTCACATTATTATTATTTTTCTGAATTGAAATTGATTGAAGTAGGTTGAGTTTTTAACGCTTCATGAGAGGCAAAGAAAATACTCATTTCAGTACTGCCAAAAGGTCAACTATATTTAAAAAACATGTTCCACCAAACATCACAATATTGTTCTTATAGTTTGCCAAGTAAGAATAAAAGTAATTTTTACTGTTGGTGCCTTTATCATAATTACTTTAGACAGTGATAGTTGAGGGTCAGCAGGTCCCCTCCATTTTTAACTATCAGCATATTCGATCAGTTCAAATCTCCTGCTTCAGGTCCAGGAACACCTATGGTGTGATTTTCAGCACATGTAGAAATAACCAAGCACCATGGTGTTCGATATGCATGTGTTCAAATATCATAATAGTAATAGTCAACAGGTCAAAGGGAAAAGAAGGAGCATGTGTAATTTCATAGTTAATTACATAACTGAGAACAAGGCATTCATTTTTTTAAAACTCCTATCACTATGCAGCACAACTTTAATCCAGTATTTAATTCAACATGTATTTCAAACAGTCCATTACTAGTAATCAACTAAATTGATGACGCTACCAAGTCTCTATTCAGGACATAGGATGATAAGTTTGACATTATTTTAGTTGTGGTGCCCACTTAACCTATTTTATTACTCAAATGCATACATTCATTAGGTTGACTGTAGTGAAACACCTCCTGAAGGATTAGCTTTGGAAGACGGGTGTCACTCCTCCTAACTGGGGGCCTGAGATCTCTGAGCAGAGAGGAGAAAAACAGTATCAGATCCAGCCTGAGATAGCAGGGCTTTGCTGTATAATTACCATGTTAACCCAGATGATTCTCTCTGATCTCTGCAAACATCAGGGTATAGGCACCGCCAGACCGGCTTAGGCACAGATCTGTCACAGTGCACTGTGGGACACTGGATGTATGTTAGCTTGCTAGCAATAGGACTTGGTGTGATCTGCATATGCTTTATTTTAACCCCATGTGTATATTAGTGCACACAGTTAGTACAGACACAGTTAGATTTCCAAACTCCAGAAATGTAAATTCCAGAACAGTATGCCAATTTTTCATTTGAAATGTGAAACCTTTTATCATTCTATGTGTTTTAAAATTTATTACGCCTTGCATACTTTCAGAAATGATTTTCTGATCTTCAACATTCTGTAAAATAGAAACATATAACATTGTTTTCTGAAATCTTTTTTGTGAGAAATCTTATGTTTTCATGTTTCTTTAGATCTGTTAATTCTATTCTTCTACACCTAAACCTCTTTTTTAAAATCTGAACCACACAAAGTAGGGATATATAAGATCTGAGACCCTTTCCTTCACTGAGTGTTATCCCTATGAATGTGAGTAGAGATTTTGTCTTTGGTTGCTTGCCTCCTAAGCCTTATTGATCTGTGGGCGTTTTTTCTCCCCATTCTCCAAAGTCACTAAGCTTGCATCAATTCATCTTAATCTGTTTGCTCCTTAAACCCGGAACAAGGCATGTCTTGTTCCTGGTTGTAGGAGTCTCTCGGCTGGCTTCCTTCACATCCTTCCTAGTTGGGCTTCTCCTGGGTGGCAACAAGAGGCTTTTCATATCGAATCAAGTGTTATTGAGTTCCCCCACACACCTCTTATATTCCTCCCTCTTCTTCATTCTCTCCATCTTTTTTTTCCTCTTTTCGATCCACTTTTAACAAAGCATTTCTTTAATGACTGTGGGATTAAGGGCCAACCTTTTGCAGCCAGTCTGCGACTAGCCTGTAATCTGACCTCATTACATCCCCTGTGACAAGCTCCTGGGTCACTACAGAGTGCCTACACCTTATCCTTCCAGCCCCCCCCCTGCCCCCTCCCCTCCCAAGATTACACTCAGTCAACCAAGTCAGGCATCCAGACAACCCTTTCCTTACTGCCATACCTGTCCACCAAAGCGTAGGATCTCTTGATCCTGTTCCCTTCCCCAAACTTTTCTTCCATTACACCACAGCCAAGATGAATGGCCATTTATAGGAACAGATGAAAACACAATTGTGTGAATCCAGGCTTGGTGGTGTCACTGATAAACGTGTACACAGATGTTGTTAGCATAGAGCAGAAGGCCTCTTCCGGATTACATTACCTAGACAGTGTAGTGTTATCAACTTGATGTATAAAAGTGGCTAGTGTTTGGCCTAGATAAAATAGGAGGCACAGGAGCCTTTAAAATAAGTAGACTAGCCAACAGTTTTCAAGGAAATTTTCATTTCCTCTCCAGGTTTTTGAGAAACTAACATATTTTTATATGCTGAACAAAAACAAGTATTTCTACTTTCTGTATTATGTAATGTTTTTAAGTTTAAGTAATGTTTAAAATTATGCAATTATGCACAACATATATGAGGAGCCCATACTTTCTCCAGGTCACCAATTTACCCGAAATATAACTTATATTCCTTCTCCGAGTGCTGTCATGTGCAGTCTCCGTGCTTTCAAATTGAACTTGCCACAGATGTTAAAAAGCTTGCTGTGACATTTTGAAATTAAATTCCCAGCCTAAGAATTCAGTTATATTACAAATGTATTCGTTTCTCAAAAACATTGCATGATGGGAATGGGGGATGGGGCATGATCTGGCACACATGAAATTATGAAGGAAACTATAACCTTGTATCTCATGTTATTTATTTTGTTACACTTTCTGTCAGATTCTGCTTTATATCGGTCTCTTTTCACTTTAGCTTTATGTTCCTTCAGTTCTTATTGGCCATCTCTTTCCCTTCTCTCCCCCTGCATGTGTCCCTTAATCCCACCAGTGTTTGAGGGGCAGGTGTTGACAGCAAACTGGCATGTTTGCAGGCCTACTATGCAGGATTGTGCAGTTGCACTGTGCTTGAGAGGACAAGGGAGGCCAAGGCAGGTCCATTACATCACCTTCATCAAGACTGATTGGGCTCAGGATGGGGTTCCTTGCATGCTCACGAGCAGTTGGCCTGGCCCGGCCCATATGCCTTTAATACAGGAACAGATGTGGAGCACAGACCCAGAGCTCTCACTCCCCTTATTCCCTCCGTCTGCTGTACACATTGCCTCAAGCCAGGTATGTTGTCCTGGCCAGGCCATGTTTAGTGGGACACTAGTTAAACAGGTTTAATGGTATCACATTGTTATTATGAGATGGTTGATTGGATTTTTTTTTATATTGCCTCCCTCCAGAATTTTCTTTTTTTTTGTCTGCTCAGAAACGGGGAGACAAGCACCAGTTGTAGAAGCGATGACAGAAAAATTAGTTGTTGGCAGATGAAACCAACCTCAAGCCTTTTGAGACATGGTTTCTTTTTACAAACACAACAAATGGGCCGAAACAGGTTTAGAGGAATGTGTCTGTTGATGTCTTATCACCTATCAATTATTTTTGTTATGTTTTTACAGACTTGGTTATATTCAAAATAAACTGTTTCTCCAATGGATGATGCTTATGCAAATACGTCGAAACAATAGTGATGGGGCATTATTTCCTTTAGAATTATCCCAGTCAGTATCTGCTATAGGTCGGACCAGTGCTGGAGTCTGTGGTAGGGAGCAGGTGGAAGAGTTTGCTGTGTCTGTGTAGTAACTTGTTGAACCTGAACCAATGTTGACTAGGAAGAAGGGCTGTACTATGACCCAGTCAAGTAACCCAATACTCAGATATCATATATAGGTTCAGATAAGTGAGGGCCAAGCCCCTGGTGATTGTGCTTCGTCACAGCTCTTGTTGTACCTCCAGCTGCTGTGTCAGTGAACCAGTGAGCTGCTGGACAGCAGAAACTAAGGAATTGTAGGTGGATATGTAAAGGGGTCGGTGTCTGGATGAATGGATGTAAAGCAACAGGAACACAGAAAGGAGAATGTAGAAAATATGGCAGAGCAATATGATGATAGAGGAGCAACAGACAGGAAGCAGCAGGGGTTGAATCATATGTCCTCAATAGCATCTCTCCTGTTAGGTATGCCTGAGCAGAACAGATATAGCCAATCAGGTCCTGAGGTGTCTGGCAGCTATTTCCTGGAGAGGGATTACCGACCCCTCCTATTGGGTGGGACAAGGCCTCCTGGTCTGAATTCATCAGTGACACAGCCTACGAGATGTAGGAAGCAGGTTAATAGACACTCATCAGACATCTGCCGCTGGGTTACCGTCCATAATCTTCTCCCTGGATCTGCTGCCAGCAATTGATGATCACATTTTTTTCCCTAAACCCTTCAACTGCCCTCCCTCCCTATTTCACTCTCTTCCCCTCATCCTCTTGTCCTCCCAACCTCTCTTCTCTGTAAACACTCTTACACAGTCCACTGACTGGGTAAACGCACACACACCTGCACACATTTTCAACTTCTGTACCTGCACTCATACCTATCACCTATTATACTCTTCTGATGATAGAAGACTTTTTCAATTTGGAGGGCCACTTCTGATTGAGTCCTGTGACAGATTTGGAAGCCCAGTGGTGGCTCAGTGTGGCTGTGTGATGAAAAGTCTGCTGTCACACAAGAGCCAAGTGTAATCCTCCCTACTAAAGACTTCTGGCAATGTCTGTCTTTCTCATTCTATATTTTCTTTATGGTCTCTCACATGGTTTGCTTTACTGTTACGTTCTCTTTGTCTTTTAACAGTTTCATGCAGCAAGTGATATCAGTGCTGCAACAGTTAATGCTACTTTCATAGTTTTCCATAGCAATCAATATGCATGTTTGTTATTGCACAGTTGTTTTTGATGGTTGTATTTCTATACAAATTGTCATAAATTTGCATCAGTCATTGGTTGTTGTTTATTTGATCTTTTTTGTTATCAATAACACGCTGCCACCACCCCATTCTATGTAGCTCTTATTACCAAAAATATATATTTTCTTCTATTGACTATTTTCATACAATGATAAATAACAGCACTCCAAAAGACTGCAACCACATAACTCAGGAGAAAGTCATACGATGTCTCTCTTATGAACTGTTTTCTCGACCAGGTTCAGAGGGCATGTAGAGAGTGAAGCTCCCTTTCTGCCAGGTTATTTATGAGTTTTCTTCCCTAAAGTTATTTTTCTTTCTCTGATTGTGGAGTGGTGTGTTAAATCCGACGTGTCGGGAGATTACTCAGCTGGCCATCAAGTGCACATGGTCAATTTGCCATGATGAGAGGAACTGGATCATACAACCCCTGGAATCTCTCAGTGGAAGCTCTAGGGGGAACTCCTCACATACAAACCAACACACACACACACACACACACCCATGGAGGACGCCAATGTGGTAGTCATTTTGGCCGCCAAAATCAAATGGAGGCTGAATTGTTTCCACATTTCTTAAGATAACATTATGAGAAGGAGCAAAATTGGAGCGCCAGGGCAATCAAACATGTTCTGTTTGGTGAGGTTTCTATGGAGGGAGAAATAATGGGGTCACGGGATGAAAGGTGAGATGTGTAACAGCAGTTCCTGGGTTCAGCTGAGGGACAGTGCCACTTGTTTGACTTCTCCACACATGCTGTCAAAGGCAGCCTGTTACAGATGCCCTGTGGTGACTCCTCACAGCAATTAGTGCAATTTAACCTAATAACACTGGGAATTACTAGAAAACAGGAGAGGATGGGTCAGTAAAAAAAAAAAGTAGCACCCCATACACATGTTGGAATAGTTAGATACACATCCTTTGAAAACTTTATGGAGGAAATTATGTGGAAGTTAATACATAATATAAAGGGAACCCTGTCTAGCTTTTGTGTAAGGGATCTGTGTCAGATGGGTGCATTGAATGCAGGCTGGTACCCATCTTGTGGTCGTCTTGTGGGAATTTGGGACTTGGGGCGTTTCCTCTGTTCACACTTGAGCTCCGCTCAGCCATGCTGAACCCTCCGGCCTTTATCTCTTCTCTAGGCCATCATCTCTCAGAGTAATGAAGTGGGTACCATTGCAGTCACTGGATAATACTGGGCTAATGGAGATCAGATTATTATTCATTTTGAGCAATTTCCTTGATTCATAGTTGGCAATATTAACAATCAATCTGTTAATCATTAACAAGTGATGAAATACAGCACTTTTTCTGTATTTGTTCAGTATCGAGATCTGTGTTTGCAGCAGTAATTAGTGAAAAGTTCTTTACATTACCAATTTAATTTAGAGCACATCTTGTCCTGAGCATTAGCACTGGAAATTGAATTTATGCTGCAGTCTTCATCCACGCAACTCCACATTAAGCACTGAAAGCCACACTGACATTTTCTAATCTGTTCACCAATGAGTGGTTAGCAGACACATTGTACCTCATTTAATCTCATGGTCTTCAACAGTAAGATGCGCTTCATAGCAGCACCTTCAGTACATTCCAGTACAGTTTCCAATAAAGTGGTTACCACACATGCCCTCATCTTCTTCTTACTGGCTAATATGTATTTTAACTGAGTAAATTATTACTGTCAATTAATTGATTAATGATTCTGTAAGGAAATTTGAGCCTTGTGAGTACAGACACTATACTATATATAAATAAAGTATACGCAGTACGACAGAGTTTGCAAAGTCCAGAAATTATTTTCTCCAGATGCTTGCATGCTTAGATGAATGTATATAGTTTCTAACAAACAAGTTTCCTGTAATCTTGGTCACAGTCAGCCTGAGCCTTTAATGAGGGACTTTTTGTCAAGATGGATATCCTACTGATCCCCGGTTAGAAGTGAAATTCCTGCAGTCAGCAGTCAGCACTTCTCTGTACACAGTAGCTTGCTGCGGCAGAAATCTATGAGCCAAGAGATTGAGAGTTCCAGTGCCGCCATATTTGAGGCTTCTGTTACATTCCATGTTCAGACTGGCCTCTGCCACATGATTTGTTACACTCCTAACTCCTGATGCCAAGAACCGTTCTCCTCTGACTTCTGACATTAGCCATCTTTAAACACTCTGCACTGTTGCTGCGTTGAATTACTCATTTTCCTGTTTCTGTCTCGTCTCTAAAATAATTTTTTGTTCTCTTGCTTTCATTTGCTTTTCTTCTTTGTATTCTTCCTCAGTGATCTGGCTTACAGCTGAAGCTGATTCAGGCATGGTAGGGATGAGATGATTTCAGCTGGAAAAACTGCATTCTTTTTGCATATTGCTTTGAACCATGCTATTATCCAGCTGCCTGTTATACAGTAAGACTTTTAAACACAAAGACTAGGATGGAGAAACCTTTGCACAGCCTTTGCATTTGATTTAAAAAATTGTCCTGTACAATGATTGGCACAATTGCTTTGATGATACCATACATTCATTGACCAGTTTATTGAGTGCACCTGTATAATCTAACGCACTCAAGTACAGCAGCTCTGTCATGAATGCTACTTGAATAATTCTACTATGAATGTATTGCTTAGGGTCATAGTGGTGTGTTTTTAAAAGATGTTTCAAATTTTTTGACCACCCTTTTTTACCTAAATGAGCGCCAGTGAATGTATGTCGTACACAACAAGGGTGCTTCATATCATGTTTTGCAGTATGTTGAACAGGGCTGAGGTGAATGTGGGGTGTATCCCAAAGGGGTCCCAAGAGGTTCCAGGGTGATCCAGAATGGGCGATGGGCGTTTCTCCCTGTTCACACTTGATCTCTGCCTAGCCATGCTGAACCCCTTGGCCTTCCTCTCTCCTCTGGGTCATCATCACCACTTTTTACCATGCAGCAGAGTAATGGAGTGGGGAACATTAGGGTCACAGTGTCTAATACAGGGCTGATGGGTATCAGGCAGTTGCCCAACCCACCTCTACCTCTTAAGTATGAGAGTAAATTGAAGACTTTTAAAGGACAATGGATAGGGAGTATCCAAGGTTCTCTTTCTGTCTGAGCTGCGCATGAAATAACAGCATTTTTCAGAACTTGCTGCTACTCTTTATATCACAACAATTTTACTTAATTTTGGATGTAATATTTTGACATTAGTATATTAATCCATCATTTAATGTACATTTCTGGTAGCTCCAGTAGCCTCCATTAGAAAAGCTGATTACGGTCTTAGTTTAAAGTATTAAGTCCTTTTGTATACATTTTGTACCAACCTATTCCACCCTGTCTGTATTTCTTCCTGGTCAGTAACTATAGGAGGAAGGCCATTATTCCAGATAGAGGTGTTAGTTGTGGTGGGCTGACCTATATTGATCGCCTGTGAGAGGACGCTGAGCAGGGGAGAAGGACTATTTGCTTTAAAGTTCAATGGCTCTCCACTGCTGTTAGTGTTGCAGGCACAGGAGCAATCAATATCTGGACAGGGACCCGTGTCACGAGACACGCTCCCCATTTTGAAACATCATAATACTGTGCTGATGCTGTTACCACATGGCTGGAGCTTGTGTTTACATTTTTTTTTTCTCTTTACCCCCTTCTTTGTGTCTCAGTTGTCATGTTCCCCTTTTGCACCTTACAAGCTGCTTTCTTATTTTATACTGTAGGCTGGGTTTTATCATGGCGGGTTGGAATCATTATGAATTGTAATTATACTGTAGTTGATACACATGGCTGGAAGGGAGAGATAGAGAGAAAAACAGAGCAGAATAAAAGGCAAACAGTCATTTTCAGCAAAGGTAGGTGTCACAAGGTAACTGATTATGGAGAAAACACAGTGAAGGTGTTCAGTGGTGTGTGTGTGTGCGGGCTTTTTTGTCTAGGAAAAAAAAAATATATATATATATATATATATATATATAATAAAATGTGCGCACTGCATTTCTTGGCTGTGGTTCAAGTGCTGAAGGGGAAGAAAGAAAAAGGGCGCGATTGTTTCTAGTTCAAGGTGTGTAATGCACAGAGGCGTACATACATAATGGGGTATTGTCAGGGGGTTAGTGCGAGGATATTAATGCCCTGGTTTGTCCATGCTATTTGGTGCAGTGTTGCTCCCTGAAGGGAACAGTGGGAGTAGGCTGCTCTAACTACTCTACAACCTATACACCCTCTTCCCCCAAGAACCCAACTGGAGGTCACTCTGTTTGTGCAGGAGGCAAAGGGCATTTTTGTTACGACGTTCCAAATGTTCTCCTTTCCACTGGTAAACTTAAATGGCCTGCCTTGCGTCATTGTGTCCTGAGCGTTCGCCCTCTTTTTAAACCCTCTCAGTATCTCTGCTCATCCCTCTGTGTAATCCCTCTCAACTCATATGCATATGCTTAGCCACTCTGTGGCTGTGCATATATTTGCATCACCCCACCACCACCACTCCCCAACGCTGCTACCCCCACCTCCTTCTACCAACACTCCCACCTCGGCCAACACTCCTCCCCATAGCCTCCCAATGAACCTGTTTATGTTTGAACATTTTCACTGGCATTTGAACTCATTGCATTGATTTATCTATGGCAAGAGATTGAAGCAGTTCCTTAAAGGGGTTGAAATCGACCATACAAATATTTGACTAAGAGGTCACTGAGATTGCGCCAGACCCAAGTGAGAAATTCAGATGTCTATGTGGTGTGACAGTAAAGAGGAAGTGGCTGGTTATCTCCGACCAGGACGAGTTTGAAGGGGAGAACCAGCCAGAGCAGTGTTGAAGCAGGAGAAGCTGCAGTGCTGAACATAGGTTGCATTTTACTAAGGATCCACAAGAGGGTGCTACTGGACAATCCATCCTGGATCATTAATCGGGAGAAGGAAACACTGCAAAACACCATATATATTTGCTTTTAAACTCACATTTCCACTTCTGCTCCTTCAGATAAAGTTATATACTTAAACTTAAGTTGCACTGCTGAAAGCTAAGTTCATTGTCCTTGCAGTTCTCTAAGTACTGTCATTGTGCGTATGTGAGAGTAATTATATCCGAAGCCTTCAGTGACATTAAGAAAAACTGACTTCACGCTTCCCTTGCTTTGTCAATCCATTGTTTGTAATGAACAAAAATGTGTTTCAGAGATAAATCCGAATGGAGAGGAGTCTTGACCGACACAAAAAAGAAATGTGAAATAATGAATCTAAATGAATGTCTTTTAAAATTATAATTTCTACCTGATTGGGAAAGTGAGTGTCAGTGTCCAAACTATAACCTACCACGGCGTTCGTTTTTTCAGCTTAAACAAGACTTTCTCCCTCTCTGTTCTCTCTTCCTATCACAGTGTCATCTTTCTCTCTTCATTTTATAGCCTTTGTCATGATTCCCATAGAATTCCATCCCAAATTGCAGCATTATGATGTACAGATAGCAACATTTGCACTACAATCTCCTCCCATTATGCCCACCATGACAATAGCCCCAGGGCACACAGAGGGGCTCATGTACCATCTCCTCTAGATCCTTTATGCTTAAATGAATAATGCATACAAATATTCACTGTAAAAAGTCTGTGTTACTCAGTTATTAGCTTAGCACAAATTATGTATTTTACTGTACATACAGTATTCCATCACTGGCATATGCTCATTGTCAAGTCAGTGGTTGCTAGATTTTCAAAAGACTAGAAAAAAAAAGGATTTGCATCAGAAACATTAGAGCGCTGCTTGCCTTCACAATAGCTAGGCTGTACATAATCCACTTGTATTGGGAGTTGTTTAAATAATGGTAATTACTGATGTCTTTACATTTCATTCTCTTCCATTAACAAGCTGTGTGTCTCCCCCTCTTTTCCTCACTGTCTCTTTTCTTGCACTAGAGTTGTATGCTGCTGTGGTGTCTGTTGTCATGGTGTTCAGAGCCCATGCCAGATGTCATAGCTAACTTTGAGGGAGAGAGAGAGAGAGTCATGCTAGAGGCTATTTTGTTGTCAGTGATTTAGATGAAACACAGAGATGTTAAACTGTTACTTGTCCCACAAAGCTTTGTCTTTTTCTTGCCTTTTTTTGAGAGATAGTAAATTTACCTCGAGGGTACACACCCTTTTGCTCTGTTAATGCTCTGTTTTGCTCTGTTTTGAAAGCCTTGCAAAGCATTATTTGAAATAAGCATGAACGCGTAGTTATTAGAGAAGAACTGAAAGTGGATATGATAAAAATCTATGTGTGTTCTTTTAATGTCATCCAAATAATAAAACATAAGCTGGAATCAGGAGCAAACGGATATCTCTAGATTTTCTTTTACAATAAGACAAATTGCATCAACATAATGACATATTTCTAATCTTTTAATTTTAAAATGTATTTATTATAATCAACCATAATCAAAAAAATAAACTCACAACATGCCGCCCTGCTGTTCTCTGTAATCTGACATACATACTAAAAAGTGAGTAACTATTACTTTATGTTGCTGCTTATTGAGAAAAACTAAACTTAAAAACACAGGGAATAAAACATAAACCTATTAAAACTATTAAATCGTATTAATTATAGATAAATGAATGCATGTATGGTGTATGTGTACATATTCTACGTACATTTTTTTATTCAATCACACATATATTGCAAATTAAAACTGGGTAACCTTTGTAACTAAACTAAGATACTTTAGATACATAACTGTATCTAAACAAATAGCATATCATTACAGTTTTTTTTTACATGTATACAACAGTAGTATTTCATATTTATAGTTGTAATTGAAACTATGCATATTTGAAAAATGAAATAAAACAAAAAAATATTTTCATTATATTTGTTAGGAAATGAAATGAATTATGTTTATTATTTTTTGAATATGTAGATTTTGTAACTGCTGTACACAGTGGAGCTGCTGTGAAAGAATTAGACTGTAACATTTTACGTTTAGGCAATAATTCATCAACTAACTTTTATTGGTTTAATTTATGAGAAGGCAATTTTCACTTCCAGCACTGTGGTAAACACCATTAATCAAAATACATTATTATAATGAAGCTGTTTTAAAATGTTTATTAAAGGAAATAAAAAAGGGGTTAACCTTGCTTTGTGCATCTTTCCATTGTCGTCATAATTAAACTGAATGTTTTCTTTGCCAATGCAGAGGAGGAGAGAGTGCCAGAGCAAGAGAATAGTTGGAGTATAAATTTAACAATAGGTGGACTTAACCCCAAGTGATGAACAGTATGTAATATTACAAGAGTAGTCTTGTGCAGCACCCTACAGCTTTACACAATGCTGGAGATGACAGCCAATTAAATCCATCGATGTAAATGGCCAAACTAGTAGGATGATGCTCATTGGACAGTGGGTAGCCTCTGGATATTTATATTATAGTGTTGTGATGGAAAGATGGTGTGTAAGACTGTGCAATACTGTGTTGCTTTAGGTCCAGAAATTGTGATTTTCACTTGCTGATCAGTGTGTGGTCACTTTGGTATCCTTAGCATCTTTCATGGATGTAACACTGTTTACTCATTAGATGTAAGTGCAAATAAAATTATTTGAATTTCACAATTTTTAGAAATATGTTCTGTTGCAGCTTTGTCTTTGTTACAGTTCTTCCAGTTGCTACCCTGCTCTCATGACTAGTAAGTTAGTTGACCTCATGATACACTTTGCAACTAGATTTACGTCATAGTGGAGTGAGATATTAACCCTCACCATGTTCAGTTTGTGTCATTTGGAGACAGTCTTGTCTCTCCCTCTTTCTCTCTTTTACTCACTCTCTCATGGCGGATATGAGGAATCAACCCACCAGCTCCTTGAGTGCCATTTGTTATTAAAGGCCAAAGTGTTAGATGATAAATGTAGTTGAAGAGAAATGACACATGTAAGTGATCTCATTTAGGGGCATTACATTTGAATTTATTGGAGTACTTAGAGGGGACAGAGGGGCCATGATTCCAGGAGAGAGGGGAAGGGTGTAAATGACTGACTTATAATAGTTGGGCAATATGGCGACCAAAAAAATAAAATGCTGCCGGAGGAGGATGCGAGCTATGCGTTTTTCGTTAACGTTGAATCTCTGCTAACATGCAGTCAAGTGTATGTGTGCATGTTAGATCTGTGCACTATCATCTCGTTCATGATACATTATGATAATTCCTCCTCATTATAAGAATGTTCTCATATTTTTGTCAATTTTGCAATATTGTTGACAAGGGAAGAAAAAAATGATTGCAAAATTATTCACAAGCACTATTGTAAATGAAATATCTTACTCATAACTTCTTTATTGGTTTATTTTGTTAAGTATTTAATGATGTCAGTGGTTATAATTTCTTGTCACTGGCTGATTTTTTTTGCTTGGCTCTAAAGATAGCTGATGTGACCTTAGGCCAATAAGATATTGTTGATTTGTACTATTGTCATATCATTATAACTATATTGTGATATATCACGTCTAGCGGACATGCCGTGTGTGAACACACATACTGTATATACACATATACCTTCTTTCTTTTTAGCCTCACTACTGTAATGTAGGCTCAACCTGTAGGGTTGTAACGTTAGCTTTGGGTTTGAACATCGATATCAAGAAAACATTGAACGAAATCTTGAAATATAAGAAATGTAACACCACCACAAATTTTATACGCAATGTCTGTCAATTTTATGAATCAGATTTGTTGAAAACATCAAAGTAATTACCATCAGAAAACACTGTTTGGGTGCAAAACCAGTTAAGTGAGACAACATGTGAAACAGGCATTGATTTGCATGTTTGGGAAGCAGTTTTCAGTTGTTTCAGGACTACTTTTGTGTATAATCCTTGCATCTAACAAAAAGAGCTTTGCAGGAGTGAGTTGCCTGCTTGCGTGGTTCACAGTTAATTCATGTTCGTTTTTGTTATAGCAACTACACCCATATTGTGCAGTCAACTATTCAGAAGAACCCTACAGTATCTATAAACATTGGCAGAGTAAGACACATGGAATAAAAGACCTGCAATACCTCCGACTGGTTGACACGATTTGGTTTGTAGAAGGCGAACAACATATTCAATCCATTTCTTGGCCCTGATGCATTTAGTAAATACAGTGCCTGGTTGGTAAGAAGGATGTTGACAGAAAATCAAAAGCAATGTAGCAGCAGCGTCCTATAATGGAGACTTAGCTCTACTTTACACTCCTCTTACAAAGATCTACGATTTGAAAACAATCAATCCCTTCATGAGAGCTTGTTATTTTCTCCTATAATAAGAGTAACGGCTTTTCATCATTCCTGCACAGCACTGATTGTGTTTATACTGGAAATATCAGCATTCACAGCATGAGTGTGAACAAGAAGAGAGACTATAACATGTTTTTTTTTGAATACCACTCTTTCTTTTCCACTTATTTCACTTCTTTACTGAATTTGGTTTTCTGTCATCAGACGTTATTGAGAATTGAGAATATCCTCCTGGCATATCGATAGCTCGTCTTAAAGGTGGCACAGCATGCCAAAGAGCTGCAGGGTGCTGGATGTTTTTTCCTTGTTTTTAATTTTGAGTTTTTAGTTTTAAGAGAGAACGTTTCTTTACGCAGACATGTGGACACAATATGCGGTGCTATTTGCTATTTATGTCTAGGTGTGCTTGTCTAATTTTCTCCATTTAGTCCTGGAAGTTCCTGTTGGCAGTTATTAGCTCCTGTAACCTGCTGCTGATTTTCAGCTGCATATTTTGGATAGTGTATGGAAACATCTGGAGTTTCTGTTGAACCAGGTGTTGATAAAGCAAATAAGCTCCCTTAGTTAATGGTTCATGTTTTGACTCACTGCAGACCAGCGGACCGGATGGAATGTTTCTTGTTGAGGCGCAATAACACACTTAAGAGGACACTGTTTGTCTCTTTCTGCAAGACCCTGCCTGTGGCACAGTCTCTATTAGCCTCTGTTCCGTTTCTTCTCACAAATGACCGTTTAACCGTCTTTTCCGCACCCTGACGCCTCGCCTGTTATTACCGCCATTGTCTTGCTTTCTGCTGTATACATGTGTGAGGCTGGGCCCTTTAATATGCAGAGAGCTTTTCCTAGGCTTTCCTACGGGCACACTAGTCTGTGTTTACTCCTCAGTTAGAATGCCTCCTTTCCACAAGTTTGACATGCCTTTTTGTTGCCATGGTAAGCCCTCCCTTAAAATATATATTTCTGCTTTTGGCCTGGATGGTTTTTTATCTCAGTGGTTTAGAGCCTGTTGCCCCCAGGGCCAGATTTAAATGTGTGTGGGTCTTCAAGGATTTCTCTGCAGAAAAGCCGTTTGGATTGCAGCCGCACTGCCATACAAGTGCGACCGAATTGTGTCATTTCAGGTTTTTGAGCCTTCATTGGAACCAAAGGAAAGTCCAAAAGAGAAGCAAAAAACACAAGACAAAAGCTGATGAAAATGGACCAGATTGGATTATGTCAGACTTGGCATGTGCCTCGTTATGAGGGAAGTCTTCGTTCTGTCTTATCACACTCTGCCTTACAGCTAAATGAATTTAAAAAAAATAAAAAGCAAAGCACAGCTCGGCTCCATCATAAACAACAGCCATATCTTAACTGTAAACACTGGCTTAAAGTGGTGTGGGCTCCACATGATTTTTAGTCACAAAACAGGAAGTGAGAGGAGGAAAAAAAACAACTATGTGTTTGCACTAACTTTGGGAACATGGGCTGCTTTTACAGCAGCAGATACAGTTGGGGCAGTCTTATCATCGCTTATGATAAAATATGCCCAGAAAACAATTTTCTTAGTGGCACGTATTGTCACAACTTGAAAGGATTCTTGAGCATCTACCCATGGGTCCTTATGTCTAAAGAGCCTCCATGCTCATGTGGGCTGAACGCTCAGCGTGTACACGTGAAATAGGTATTGTATAGTAGACAGAAAATATTTGCTATTCTTATTACTGGTCACAACAGATGTGATATTAATTTTAGAAACATACTAAACAAATCACAGGGTTTGGCTATGGGAATAGATTTTTTTTATATTTATAAAATAAATAAAAAACGTTATCATTTAAATAAAAAATTATCATCATACTAGTTTCTTTCTCATTTCTGAATCGCTTTTAATTAGAGCAATTCAACCTTCGTGTCTCTCAGAGCCAGGAGGCTGCCTACTTGCAACGTTCAACAGGTAATCAAGACCGATTAAGCACTGAACACAACCTAATTGCATTAGATCTCAAAAGCACATTATAACCACTGTAACTGCAAACACACATGCTCTCTCAGTAAAAAAATAAAAAGCTTAAACCTCAGAGGTAGAGAGGAGGTTTTTATTTCTTCAGTAGCAAGGGAGAAGCTTATGATTGTGAGAATTACATTTGAAATACCAACAACTCAAATGCGAAAAGAACAGAATTGATTGTGTACACTATGAAGCATGTCTATGTTACTACTAAGTGAACATGCTCTGTTCACTCTGCCATGTCTAAACTCCTGTATCACTGTGAAAGCCTTTAAGTATGCTGTGACATGTCTTGAAGTTCTTGTTTAGCACCTCTCTCTCTGTGTTCAGGGTGTGAACTGATACCTAGTGTCAGTTAGTGTCAGGGACACAAATGGTGAGAGGGAGATAGCTGAAGTCTGCATAAACAAAGAAGCTGTGAGGATGAGCTCTGAGAAAAGGAGACACACTGGTGAGAAAGACATAAAAGTTGGAAGGAAGGAAGAGTGAAAGAGTGAGAGTAAGTTTTAAATGGGGGTTGTCAGTTTTCTCCAATTTAGCTTACAAGGAAGCTATTTTCTTGGAATTAGATGGTTGGATCAATGCAGCTTTCGAGCCATTTATTAGTCCACAGTGGCAACAATCGTTGCTGTATTCATCAAGCGCCAGAAAAGTAAAAAGGGCTCAACCTTATCACTACTTGTCAGCTAATTATGCACTTAAAGTGCTAGGCAAGAGTTCAACAGGGAAACACTTTGACTGAGCTCTTTGAACGCACCAAGGACAGAAATTTGTTCTCTTAATCCTGGCTCTTCTGTGATCATCATAGCTGAGGATACAGACCTCTGTATCCATCATTACTAGATTAGCCAACTGTAGAACCATAACTCATGCAAACGTCCCTATGGACGGATCTTCAAAAAACTGAACCAAAATAAACACATAAACATGCCAAAGATATGGTGCTGAAGAACAAGAAAAAGGAGGTGTGAATAAGTCATCTCCTACTAGTTCATTCATTGTGGACCTGTACAACTCTTCCACCATCTTGATAGCCTTAGGTGATATGTAATAATACATCATTATTTTGATCATGCAACAAGAATTGCTCCTCTCATTAGCACATATTATGTTTTCGGGCTTGCAGCAGTTCACACTTGAAAAGAGACTTACATTTAAGATTGGGGTAAAAAGTTAAATGCTAATAGCATACATGGAAAAATAATGAATATTGTAGCACAGTGTCTGTTCTAAGTATGTTTAAAGGCACGTGACTGTATGGTGGGTCCCAAGAGTTAAAAGGCATCTTCTGTGGAATATGTTCAAGTTAACATCTGGAATATAGTAACTTTGTGCAGATATTCCCCAAACTCATAAACACTCCAGATCAAGGGCCAAACACACCACTATTTCTGAAGTAGAGAAATCTATTGCCGCAATTGATCAACTTTGATTGGTTAACACTTGGACCGTTCATAATTTAGAAGCTCCTCTAAATGCAGCTGGCCAGGCTACATCTAAATGTTTAAAAGTCAAGTGAAGGAAGGAGGCAGTTAGACCTGAAGTTATGTCCTCCAAGGGAACTTTACAAAGATCCTCTCGCAGATTTATAGCCACTTACCTAGGAGCCTGAGTCGATATTCATAAACATGGTTTCAAACAAAGCCCCCCATCCACTATCCCTGCTTGTAAATAAATACAGATATGCCTCTTTTACAGACAGCAGCAATCTAAAATATTACCACCAGCATAATTTTACCACACACATTAATATTTTACGGCACACTGTATTTTACCACATTGAATCTTAAACTTTCATGGCCGGCCTCAAGGATTTTATTCTTTAGGAGCCTGTATCATTATTAGCCAAGATGTATAGCAGGTACAGCAAACAATTGCCTTGGTTTCATAGGTAATATTTCCACAAAATCAATAGAGTCAACAGTGCTGTCTTGTTTGCTTTACACAGGTTATGTCTTTTGAAGGTGAATGACTTTGTAATTGACTTATGTATTATTAGTTTTTATCCCGCCATCTTGGACATTAAAAACTACACCCGACATGGTCCTACAGAGAATTAGTCTATGACACACTTCCTGACAATCCACTGTCATTTGTTTTTGTAGAAGGTTATCAGTTCATTAAACTCCACCCAGACAGATTCATAAATTGTCCTTGTAATGGTAAGACCCTATTAAATTTACATTTAAGTGTTTTAGGTTTTTTTTCTAAGCAAGTAAAGCCCAACTTAAACAGTATCCGCCTCATTATGATGGGAACATCTGCATGTGTGTATTTACATCTGTGCTCGTGTGGTGATTTAAGTGTTTTAGTGTCAAAACAAGTCTAATGAGCTGTTGCAATAATTATCAGCCATTTTGCTCTCACTTTAGCTAACTGAGGCTTTTTATTAGAGTTAATTCCACTGTCTATGTACACTGTTTTAAAGTTACCAAAATGTTTGGCCAGAAATAGTCCTGCCAATAATTTAGATTTTTAATTTGGCTATGTCACTGTTTTAATATCTTCCTATCAAATATACTTATGGGCTTTGACAATCCTCCCCAGATGGGGGTAATTGATCATCTCCTCTTTGTGTACTTTGACTAATGCAAATGACTACTGTATACAATAGTACCAAAGTCACAAAGGACAAATGGTTGCCTTTCTTCTAACTTAACTTTTTCTGCCATAAATAAAGATCAGTTTGTTTTATTTTTGTAACCTCCAAGGAACAAATTATTTTCATGGCATTACTATAATTTGCTATGTACTGTACAATGGCTCATTGTACATGGCAAAGAAGTGATGTTAAACAGAGCCTTGACTTTTAGTTTTACTCTGCACTTTTTTCAGTTTCCTCTCATGATTCTTCCTCCTTTCTCACTTTGCTCTATGTCTTTGAAGCAGTTTGCGAAATTCCTGTCTTACCCAGGTGGGTATGAGCTGATCCCCAGGCCCTTTGCTCTTGTCAGGAATCTCCCAGGCTATCGGACTCTCCGGGGGCCGTGTTTCACACACCAAATTGATGTATCTGACTGGAAATGACACTTTCAGCAGGATTTGCCATTCTAAACCACCTCAAGCCCATGCGATCTCACCCATTCACTCTCAGAGGGATTGCCTTGAAATGCTCCATAGCTTCAAAAGCCAATGAGCATAGCATGCTTGAGTGAAAAGCTGATCCATATCATCTGGGGAAAAAAAGAAAAGATATTCTAAAATGCTGGCTATGTAGAACAGTATTTTCTGCTCAGAACAAAGACCAACAGTCCCATGAATAAGTAGATATTGCCTGAGGGAGTGCAATGGAGGGTATGAGGGAGTGCAATGGAGGGTATAAGGGAATCAAACTAAAATAAATCAATAATCACATTGATTTTCATCTGTAGGTACAGGCCCACCATTTGCATTATCTTGTTAATATCCTGTCAGTCCATCCATGAATTTAGACACATACGGTACAACTAATGCTTACTATTCAGTTCTCACCGTCTCTTCTTTAACGCTCAATTTAAAGGAGGAGCACAGTGACCATGTTGCTTAAAAAAACTAGTTATGATATAATTTGACAGTGGAGTAGAAGGAAAGGGAAAAGGTGTGACCACGAATCCCTCCCTTGTCTTATTTTCATCCTCAAGTCTTTTTGGGGCTGCACGTTTCTCCTATGGGGCTCTACAGACGGGCATAATGGATAAGGGCAAGGGTGTGAAAGGAGCACCTTAAGGCTCCTCATTCAACTCTCCCAATCTCTCCTGCGCACACTCTTGAGCTGTGAAGGCCTTCTTTCTTTGCCCTGCTAGCATGGGAGCCCTGTAATAGGCTCTAATTGATAGGGAGGTGTCGGGGTCTTTCTGTATAGGCTGAAGGGATGAGTGTAAGAGAGAGAAAGAGGGTGAGAGAGGATTATATGTGGGCATGTGGGGTGGGGCGGTGAAGGAGAGTCTGTGGAGCAGTCTAGGCCCGTCCGTAATGAGTCATTAATTTCCTCATGGTTTTGTGCTGGTTGGCTCATTACTGGTCTGCAGAGGAGCATGAACAAAGCTCTGGGTAGGTAGGAGGTGAGCTTAAATAGTTGGGGCTCAACACTTCCCAACAAAAGGAGGAAGAGAACACTGAGTGGCACTTGGAACAGATGCAGTAAAAAGTGGCAGATGCAAATTGCGGGAGAGCAGGTCTTTCTTCAAGCACTTTTCTCTTTTTATTTTGTCAGTCTCCAGCCTGAGAGTCTAATTAGTTAGTGAGGTGTTTCACTTCTGATAAGGCTGTGTCGCATTATTGTCAGAAAGAGGATTCGTAGAAATGGGAGGAAACACATATGTTCCACAGTCCCCAGTGAAACCTGCTCATTGCAATAGTTTAATTGATTTGATTATTTATTTTACCCTATAGCAATGAAATTATGTGCAGTATATATATTTTTTACTTTGAAAGGTTGTGCGTGTAGTTTAAAATGTGATCAGTGTATAAACATGAACTTGATGCCTGCAAATAACTATGTTTTCAAAAATGTGTTTATACTCTTCTCCCCACAGGCAGAATGATTATGGACAAATTGGCTGTGGTTCTAATGAAAACGTGGTTCTCCCTCGGTTTGTGGAGTTTGTGGGCCATGTGTCAAAGGTCACCTGTGGGGCAAACCACAATCTTGTACTGACAGGTACAGTATTCAGCAAGCCTGGTTTGATCATATTCACTCAAGATGCCATCACTAATTATCATTATTAAAATATTTGCCTTCATGTATTTGTTATAGAAGCCCTGTGCCAGTTACTTTAACTTATGTTTCCTCATACAAGGAGTGAATCCCATCACTGACCATTGGCCTCTTTAAGAAATGGAGCTGACATCACTAGTCATGGGCTGTCACTGTGTGCTTCAAAGTTCACCTATTTTACTAAATTTTATGTGAATATCAGAGCCCTCAAACCCCCGATCGGCACATCACCTGAGAGAGAGACATGGTGTGAGAGAGAAAGAGTTAGTGAGAATATGGCCCTGACTCCTGATCCATAACAGTCATTGCCTGTTACATACATTTCAGAATTCATTCAGGCTATGAAGATAATCGAGGTAGTCGACAGTTTCCCCTCCAGCCCAATGGATTTATGATAGCACTGTCAAGAAAATGAGGCGAAATGACACAGTAGCTGACTTTAGCTGCAAATAATGTGATAGGCCGTACAGTGGTGCAGCAGCAGCTGCTGTCATTGCAGGTAATAGGCTATAAAGAAGCCTGATAGCAATACCTGTCATTTCTTAATGGCTGACTTCACTGAAGAGCTTTTGTGGCCTTTAACATGAAGATAATAGAAGATACAACAAATTTTACAGCTTTTGCGTTGCATCCATAATTTATCACCAGAAACCCCATGCAGCAGCAGCACAACAAGGACAACATGCTCCTAGAGGTGTGCTGAAGAGAGATGCAGCATGAGCTGTAGGGGGTTAGAGGCCCTGTTCTACTTTGAAATTAATGGAGGAACTGCACAGGGCAAAAAACATCTTATTTCATTATATACTCGTTATACTACGCCTTTATGCACAAAATGTGTTTGTTTTTTAATTTAAATTTGTTATATAAATCATAACTCCCATGTTGCGTTGAAACAGTATATGTATTCATTTCTAGAACTCTGATTCCATAATTTCTTTTTTTCTTAAATGGGAACTTATTATTAACATATTAATTTCCTCATTGATGATATGCAGGTGATGGAAGGTTGTTTCAGTGGGGTTGTGGTCGGGCATGTGGGAACATGAGGAGGAACATCCTATTCCCAGAGGAAGTGACGCTGCCAAGCTCACCAGTGAGAGACATTGCTGGAGGATGTTGGCACAGCCTGCTTCTAACCGGTAAGTCCCCACTTAGTTGGAAAACCTTACACTGTGTAATACATTTACAAAATCCAGCAGTAACTCCTGTCTGCTGCGCATTGCATTTTTTTCTGTTCATAGTACATGCAGACATAGAGTACATGCTTGCTTGTGCTGTACACGCTGACATGTCCGCGACCTCAACATAAATGTGTCTAAATGCTTGGTGTGTGTCTTGGCCCTAACAAAGAATATGTGAGTGTGTGCTTTTTAGCTGTGGTGTCCATCTAGCTACATCATTCATTAAGAGCTCTCCCAGGACTAGTGCAGCTACATAAACACAGAGGTTGTGGCCACAGCTGCTCTTTCACCTCACTGCAGAGAACTTCAAAGTCACTTCTTCTCACACAGCAGATGAATGCTCCCTGTCTGCTGTGCTGATATATTGGACCCAGTTGCTGTCTTCTTACTGTAGACTGAGGCCCCATCATGGAGCCTGAGCTAGGCCATTTGTTAGTTTTAACTGTATCTCAAAGACCTGGCTTTAATTCTGAGCAGAGGACATTAATCCTTTTAATAAAACACTTAGAGAGTCGTTTTCCTGTGTTGCTAATGCGGCCCGTTATTAACCCCATTAAAAGTGTAATACAGTTTAAGTAGAGTGCTAAAAGTGGATCATTTGTTGCTCCATTCTGTTTGAATTAATTCTCAATTTATGATCCAAATGACTAAACTATAGGAGCCACAGCAATAAATGAGATTCCTAAATGACCATGAATACATTTATACAGATTAATACAAACATTTATTAGTACATATTCACACACACATGTCCAAGTGTTCAGACACACCCACAAAGCTGTGCTGCATTTGCTCTTGTAAATCCTGTAATGTCCCCAGTTTGATCCCTAGCTTCATTCTGTCATGAGGGAACAGAAATATCCATCTCCAATCAGGCCTTAATGAATAGCCTGATGAGTGTCGGGCAGAACAGAATTACCAGATAGATTTGAGGAGTGTGTGTGTCTATATGTGTGTATGGGATGGGTGGGGGGGAGCTAGAGGGTCAGTAGAACAGGACACATGTAGAAATTAATTCTGTTCAAGTTCAAAAAAGAAATTGACTAATTCTGTCACATGAGCCTCATGGAATCGCCTTATCTGTTGGTATGAGTTCTAATTTATTAGGGTCAAACGGTGGAGGGGTGCACACGAGATAGAAAAGTGGGAGCAAGTTGGAATGTTGGAGAGTGAGATTAAAAAATTGAAAAGGAAGGGCGAGAAGGAAGGCAAGAGAGTAGAAAAGTGATAGAGATGGGAAATATGGAGCAAAAAGAGAGCAAGAGAGTCAGTGGTATGAGAGACAGCTTGCCTGGGCCGGAGCATATTGAGGGCAGCAGGTGGAAGAGTGGCACAGTTAATTAAAACGACTGTCTTAATGTCTCAGCCCATCACTCCCGGGACGGAGAGAGAGAGAGAAAGAGAGATAGATGCCAGGCTTGAGCTGGGCTGCACCCAACCAGCCATCTAGACAGCAAACCAACCAGCCAGCCAACCCACCAGGCCACATGTCAGACAAGCCCTGACACTATGCCCTTCACCCCCCTTTATCCTTTGCAATACACTCACATGGGCATAGACGCAAGTATAAAACCCACCCAATGTTTTCCTTACTCAGGTATGTCACGCCTATCCAAACAGCCATCCACTCTAATCTGATTCTGTCCCTTGTCTAAAAAAAGAACAAAAACAGATTTCTGATGTGAGTGTTTTGCTCAGCAGCATCTGTAGCATGCCTCTAGACTTCCAGCCTTGCAGCATAATCTGTCTGCTTTTAATAATTCATAGAAAGCAGTCTGTGCACTGTGTACTGAATGCTGAGGGTAATCGGGATGTTGTGATATTTCTATCATGGCCTGTCTGGAGCAGCGAGCGAATCAAACCAGTAAAGATCTGATAAGCAGTATGTTCAGTGTCAAAACAGAAATGGCCTTAGGTGGACCTTTACAAATCTGTTCTGCTCTGTATGCTACAGTTTAGCAAATGTTTATGTTGCTATGTTGTCACAAAGTTTAAAGTGGCACCAGATTATTGATTGATTGATTGAATTACACAAACACACAGGTGACACGTGAGTCAATTGTTATGTTTGATAATCCTGAGAACATCACTGTTTCGTTTTAAAACTATAATCAATATAATGCCTGTTTTACTACACATAATAAAAAGTATAATACACAATAAGAGTGTATTTCAAACTAAAACTGGTAAACCCAAAATGTGAGCATCCATCCATGTATGAGGTGGGTCTAGAGTTGTACATCCTGTTGTTTGACTAATGTTTTATCAGACTTTGCTGTATCACGGCGGATTGCTTTGTCAATAACCAGCCTGGTGCCTCAGTGAGCAAGAATCTGAGATTGTCAGGCTGAGTGACAGGCTGCAGATGGCAGATAATTCAAAGAAATTGGAAGTGTGGAATCTTTAAGGGCCACTTCTTAACACAGCAAATGCCAGGGTATCTTTCCATCAGCTTGTGCTCTCACAAGCTACCACATTGTTAATGGTGGCCTGTCTGTCCATCAAGTCCGCTTCAGGAGGGATTTAGACCTGTTTGGCACCTTATCTCTCTGACTGCCTCCCACTAAACTGACCACTGCACAGGCCGTGTGCTGTTTGTGTTTTATGTGGCCAGTGATGGTCATGAATTCTACGTCCAGAGTGATGTACGAATTTTCTTTTCCTTCTTTATTTATAGGTATTGATTTATTTGATTATCTGTCTGACAATATGTTGGTCTGTTAATGGTTACAGAAGCAGGAGCCAAAAGTAATGGTGTTTGTAACACCACCGTTAATTTAGCTGTCAACACTACTGATTGACCTTAGATTGTAGCAGTAAGAGCTCTTTGTCCTTGTGAGGGTGTTTCTGTGTCTGCTGCTATCTGTCTGTCTGGATGGATGGAGAAAAGCAAGTCTCTGATTTCATGTTTGTGCAAAAACATGAGCAAGAAACTCTGTCAGTGAAAGTGTTTTCGTATGATTTACATCTCATTTTAAAAAATTGTTTCAATTATTAGATATAAGGAAATTCAAACAGGCATATTTTTTAATAATTGGAGAAACTAAAGAATAATCTTAACGTTTCATAAAATAATATACATACATTCTGTACAAAATTTGCTGCAGTTCACTCAAGTCTTCTCAATGCCAAATAAAGATTTACCAAAACTGTGAAGGGAGGGAATGGTACCAATGTCTTCTATGAATATATATTTCATTAATAAGTTGAGATCTGGGACATTTGGATACCCAAAATTAACCTAAAAGTAATTTAAAATATAAGTTAATTATGAGCTTGATAATGAGGTTTATGATTAAGAAGTTAATGAAAGAAACAAAAGACCTTTTTTGTACAAGAACATAAAACTGACAATTCATGTAGGAGTTAAAAAAAAAAGTGTGTCTGTGTGCCACTGTCGCCACTGTTCCACTGAAAGTGAAGTAGTACGGTTTTGAATAGTAACATGCTGACCTAGCTTGCGCTTGTTCTCTTTTTCCTTCGCTCACTTCTTACACTCACATAGTTACTCATTGAAAACAGTTAAGGAGAGATAATACAGAAGAAGAGCAGAAGAGAAATGGTTCCTCCTCAGCTGCTTATACAACAAAGCTTAGATTATATCCTGTGTTGAATGTACAGAGAAATTGTAAAAGAAAATAGTGAAAGAAGGGGGACTATAGACAAGGACCCTGAGAGAGGAAAAGATATAAACAAAGAGAAGAAAAAAAAAAGAAACATGTCCCCTATTTTTCCCTTGTAATGGTCTCAATTCCCTGCCAGAGCTCCCTGTCACAGAGAGGTAGTTCCCAGCCCGACACATCTCAAGCTGTTCAAACATCCATTAGGATGTTTTGTTTCATACGCACAACAAATACAGGAAGATGAGAGAGAAATGGACAGATGATGAGAGGAAAATAGAGGAAGAAAGAAGAGAGGCAGACAGAAGACGAGAGAGGAGGAAGATGTGAGTGAGTAGATGGAACAGCAGAGAGAGGAAAAGAGGAAATTTATCAAGAAACTCGTGTGATATTTAATGATCCTTGTATGTGGAGAGGGGAGACCACACCAGCTCGTTCTCCTTCGCCAAATACCGATCCCCTAACTTAATTTCCTGCTCAATTGCTGTTCTATAGTGCATAGTACAGTGATACAGGCTGGTAATATAGAAAACAGATTGCCTGTGCGGCGGAGTGGATAAGGCTGAGGCTTGTGCTGCTAGAGACCTGCAGTCTCCAGGGGGGTCTTGTCGGTGAGCTTCACAAAACCAACAAAGCCCATCTTTCCCTGCGACTGGCAGCAGCTGGCAGGTAGATCTTCAAGCACTGGAGGTGGGGAAGTGGATCTGTGGGTGTGGTGTGTGTGTGTGTGTGAGTGTGAGTGTTTCTCTCTGCAGTGTGTATGTGGTGCAGAAAGTCTTGCTATTCTTTGTAGTGGAGAGTTCCACAGTCTCCCTTCTTGTGTTTGCTCATGTGCTATGACTCCAATCCACTCAAAAATGTAGGCCTGCATGGACAGCAACCATCAATCAGTGCAAAGAACAGAACAACAGCTATAGTGTTCTCCCAGAGACACACACAGACACACACACACCTTCAATCAGGAATGTGCGCATACGGTACACCTGCCTGTTACCGTGTGAGACATTCAGTATTATTAGTATTTCTTGCTCATTTCCATATAGACTTTTGTGACATTCAATAAGTTCTCCATGAACTCCTGTATCACGCACAGGCACATATTTGCACAGAAACAGAAAATGTTCAAATATAAGACGATAATTGCTTTGAATAAACAGAAGAAGAACAAGATAAAGCATTACCTTTATACAGGAATGAAAACATTACAGAAATGATTTCTTGTACACATAAAATTCAACAACTTTTTCAGCTTCACTAAAGATAAAGATTTTTTATGACGTTTATTCAAGTTCCAAAAGACTTATATCCTAGTATACTGACCTAAACAGTAAGACATTAATTTGTAATTGATTGTGAATAATTGAGTTCAGTGATTGATATGTTAAGACATTTTCTGCTTTAACGTACCTGTACATAAAGTCTGAATGTGTTGTCATGATGCTGTTTTGCTGTTTTGACACAAAGTAGGCCAGTATAGCAACGTCCCTGGCGAAGAAGAACCTGGCGAAATTATATTACTTGTATCCCAGTTTTTTTAGAGTTGTTGTTTCATGCAGCAAGTGTCACTAACCTAGTTGCCATTGGGTTTTGCGTTAATTTTAGCAATGTGAACCTCCCCTGACCTCTCAAAGTGACAGGGTTTTGTTGCATAACAACCTTGTGTAATGAACTTCCTCCCAGGAGATGTCATTAAGGACGGGAATGTTTGTCTTCCGCTCGCACTAAAATGAATATTCAGCTATTATCGCTGCACAGCATTCATATCTGATATGAGCATTGAGTTTCAGATTGTACAGAACAGAGACAAAACCTATTCCAGATGGGTTTTATTTGCTGTCTCTGTGTCTCTCTGGTCAGCCACTGTTTTTTTTTCTTTCTTTTTTTTTTCTTTTGTCACATCTAACCAGATTTTAAAGACAAGAAGGTCATTCTTCTTTCCTGCTAGACATAGTTTATCTGGTGTACATCACACTTTTTCCTTAATCTCTCTCTTACTCCGCTGTATAGATCTGTTTTAACTAATGGCCACTGAAGATCTCTAATAACACTGCTAGGGCCTCTGCTACTTGAACATGCCAAGAGCCACTGAGACGTGGATGGAATTGAGTTGTCAGAAGGCTTTCCATCATACACAGGGATCACATTTGAGCAAGGTTTTCCTTGATAAATGACCCCAATTGGTCAGCTTATCGGCTAGATCAACACTGTATACCTTTCAAGGCCCGTCTGCTTTTCCCATGTAGGAGGCCCTGCGGAGGGAGACTGAGCTGTGCATGTGTGTGTAATATGCGAGTAAGAGAAAGAGAGACAAAGAAACTGAGTGAAAGAGTAAAATATGTCACAATGATTATTTGAATTCCTTTGTTTATTGAAAGTGACTAAATGGATTAGTCCTTTACATTCTCAAAATGTTCACAAGGACGGAGAGGAGCAGGGGAAGGGAGATCTCCGTCTTTAGGAAGACAGCATACACATCTGATTCCTTGATTGTTAATTCCCTTCTGAGTATCATCATCCTATTATAAATAATATAAATATATTATATATATATATAAATAAAATATAATAAATATAACTACAGGAAGTAATGATTCTGCTCCAAATTATCTGGATGTTTACACTGCTTGTCGACTGAGCAATATGTTTCTGATCAAAGATAAACTGTATGAAAAATAAATAAATAGAAGTTGCATTAGTGCAGCAGTGGGAAAGAGGAAATGGTGGGTCCCGGCAGACTGATGTACCTTGTAAAGCAACCCCCACTTCTCCACTGCACTGAAGGAGTCACTGCCAAGATGGCTGCTTGAGCTCCAGGCCCACAGGGCTTGACCCTGTACATGCTGCCAACACCATTTCTCTAAATCCAACCTCAAAATGAATCTTCAGACCCTGGCATAATTCCTCATCCTCTCTTCCTGTCCTCCTCACAACATCTCTCTCTGTCTCTGTGTCTCGCTTCTTTTATTTTCCCTATGTGGGACATGGGGAGGTTTAATGTGTGTGCCTCATCTTTCAAATTCCTGTGAGTAAGACTGGTTTTCGGGGACTGTTTCATTGAGCTGGGCGTCTGGGGCTCTTCCCTGTAGGTTTATCATTTTGGCAACCGCTGGTGGTGCCTTTTTAGGATTGTCCTGAATTGTCCTTCCCTGAGTCTGAATCACAGAAACATAGTGACACGAACCTTCGGCAAAACTGTGCAGAAATAAAGCCATTAACCTAAAACGTCAAGTTTAATTGAGGAACTTAAAGTTACTGTTCTTTTTCTGGCCTTAAACTGAACCACAGGTTTTTTCTTAATGACATTTGGGTAACAGATGACACATTACACAAGAGTTTAGTAAATACTGTACAAAATAGAAAGTAATATATTCTTATTTAGCTTTAACTCAGTTTATTGTTTGTATTTCTTAAAGCCAAACATATGATCAGCTGTATCCAAGTTTAATTGCTTGTCTTGAGCATATAGCTTATGAGTTTAGAAAGTAATTTCAGATGACAAGTACCCATAATAGCCACTGATTTATTGTCTTAGAAAGTGAAGTAATAGGTTTTCTGTCTTAAGCCAATCACTGAGAGCTTTTATTATGTTTTTCCACTACTCTAATAACTAACTAAATAAAAATCCATTATTTTGGTTTCATAACACAGTATAGGCTGCTAAATTGTATTTTGTGGTCTTTATGTTTCATCATTCATAAGGCAAAATATTTTCCAGTCCTGCTGTCATGTTATACAGTCAGGTCTGTGGGCCAGCACATGCCAGGCCAGCGTTAACTGTTGTAGCTTGGACCACTGAGTGTTAGACACAGTTCTCCTCTTTCAGTCTAAATTATGAATTATATCTTGTTCTCTTTTCTTTCCTTTCTCTATTATTCCTCCGCAGTGTCATGTAAATACTCATGACAAGAATTTAAAATTAAAAGCTTAACTTCAACCACTAAAGGTTATGCTTATTCTTAGTTTTTTTTCTCCTAACCCTCCCTCCCATTTCTTTCTTTACCACTGAGTTGAACCACCCACTAAGTTTAAGGTCACTGGCTAACCAAGGAGAAGGCTGTTCAGAGGGGCTGCAGCAAACTTGGCAAAGTGCTGGTAAGACTCCCTGCTGCTCCATGGGACATACTAGCTCCTTTGCCAAGTCAAATAACACATTTAGTGAATTGAAAGTAAGATTTAAGTGGGGCAGCACTTTGGGCCGGTACTTTGCTTTGTGTGCTGAGTGAGAACACTGCTCTTGTTCTCAGGGACTTAATCTTTTTTTTTCTTCTCGCTGATTATTTGGAAACGGGTCAGTTGGGTGTGTAGGCTGTAACTCCACCCACAATTTTTTTCTTTATAACCTCACATTCATTGCAACGAGCAGCCTAGCTTTACATCTCTTATTTGTTCAATTAGTGTGACTTGCTACCACTGTTATTTTATTTCTTCTTCTATTTCTCTGTGGTGAAAATACAAATGCATGACAGATACATCTCTCCATTAGTTCTCTTTTTAATTGATGTATCTATCACAGAATTGCATTGTTAAAATATGTAACTGCATGAATGTCACACTTTTTTTTAACAGAGTAGTACATATGTGCACATGAGTGGTGTACTAAACTCAAATAACATTTGGAAACAAACTGACTGTTGTTCTGATAGACAAAGTCTCTATTCTGAGGATTTTAGTGTTCATTTTATTTTGAGATAGAATAAGAAACAGATGTGTGAACATTTGCATGACAATGAGGACTACACCTCTGTCTCCTGTAAATTAGAATGGCTATGTCTATGTTGGCAGTTTGTATATGTGTAAACACTAGAACTGGTTTTCCATGCTGTGATCATTCCACCTCTTAATTTTGATTAATCATTTTTAATACTGTTAATCCCTGCAAACGATGCATCCAATGTAAGTGATGGGTACCAAAATCTATAGTCCTCCATCTTTAAAAAAAAAGAATTACACTTCCATATTAATTCAATTCAACTTTATTTATATAGTGCCAAATCACATCATAAGTCATCTCAGGGCACTTTACAGTGTAAGGTTTAAGAGCTTACACATTATCTAAATATATACAGAATAATGTAGAAAACCCAACAATCCCACTTGAGCAAGCACTAGACGACAGTGCAGAGGAAAAACTCCCTTTAACAGAATAAGCCTCCAGCAGAACCAGGCTCAGGCTGGGCGGTCATCTGCCTCGACCGGTTGGGGTGAGTGGACAGAGGAGAGAGAAAAGAACAACAGGTAAAAGAGATAAAAAAAAAAAAACAACAAGGAGCAGCAGACGAGGCACTGGGCAGGTTGGCGGGTCCGGTAACTACAGCTCCAAGGCCGAGGATACCTGCAGAGAGATACAGAGAGAGAGAGAGGACGAAGCACAACTAGGGAAGAGAGAAGAAACAACAGTTAAAAACATGCAATGATGGCATAAGAGTGGACAGAGAGAGAGAAGGAGAAAAGGAGCTCAGTGTGATATGGGCTCCCACAGCAGACTAAATCTTTAGCAGCATAACTAAGAAATAGTTCAGAGTCACGTGATCCATCTCTAACAATGAGCTTTATCAAAAAGGAAAGGTTTAAGTCTAGTCTTAAAGGTATAGAGCGGGTTCCACAGGAGAGAGACTTGATATCTAAAGGCTCTGCTTCCCAGTCTACGAGGCATATGAGGCATCTTAGTCACATTAGTCATATCAAGCAGATATCTTCCAAAGTCGTTTTAGTACAAAATTCCATCTTTCTGATACTTTCTTGTCATCAACAGATGCTCAACAGAGAAACACAAAGAGGGAAGTTTCACACTAACTTTAGTCACTTGACTTGATTGCCTGAGACTACTAACACCTTGTATTAGCTTTAGATGCACATTTGAATAAATTTTTTTCATGCAAGAGGTTTTGGAATTTGCCCTCCCTCACTTACAGTAAATTTGCTTTATGAAAGTATGAACAGAAGGAATGATTACAGCCAGAATAGCCTGTGTCAGTGTTTATATGGTGACTTGACCATTGTTTCATCATAGACTGTTTCAGTTTTAGTTGGACTGGGTGAACTTATTTTCAGTACAACAACATAAGTAAAGTTGATGCAAAGTAAGCGTAGCATGATGTACAATTTTTGTTTGTACAAAATAGCCTGTGTCAGTGACCATGGCTCTGTCACAAACAACTAATGGAAAGCTATATAATCTTTTTGCTAAGATAAATTGAACGTGAAGTACGTGAAGTTGGACCCAGAGTGTAGACATTTTATCTTTGGCATCAACAACAAAAAGAATGCAAATGCATTTATTTTAGGGTATTTGATTTGGGTTGTAGTGTATTTTTTGTTGAAGTTATAAAACAATCTGCATTAGTTGCACTGACCAGGATATTGATTGCTGTACTGCATTTTTCCGCTTAGGGTTGTGTAGTTATAAAACACAATAGAGTCAGCTATATTGTCCAAGTATGCACACACATACAAGAATTTGTTCATAACTCTCAAGGAAATGTAAGAACAGTGTTGATGAACAGCAACCAGTGCAACAGAAATTGTGCTCTACAAGGCATGTGAGCCATGTTTCCAAAGAACAGTTGTGATTTGATTACACCCGGCTTATTGTCGGTGGACAAGACTAGTTTGTAAACACGCCATTAATCTGTCATCATTCATTATGCAATTTCATTGATCAGATCTGTTGTATCTATTGAATTCATTTAGCTGTAGAGCTGTCTCTGAGTGTTATTAAATCTACAGCCAAGCCACATTTTACATCACATTTGTAGTGATCATCGTTTTAAATACAATAAGCCACTAAGTAACAGCAGCTAAGTGTTTATAATTTCTTTGATGTTGAGAGGAGTGTTATCACTGTGTGGCAGTAGTACAGTAATGGTCAGTGGCCAGTGTGGTCAGGAATAGCAAATTGGGGCCATAGGCCAGGGGACTGTTGTAACACATTAGCTGCTGCCACAAAGAGGTCAAACTCAGCTGTGTTAGCTGGATGTGTTTGTGGAGCTGGATGCTTTGTGTGTGCATTTGTTGTTGCATGTTGCTGCAAAAGGCTGTTCAGGTTAAATAATGGGATAGAGGCCAGTGATTGTTTTAGACCTCCACAGGTTGAACAGCCTATGAAGCCATGGTTCACAGTTCACCTGATGTTCACCTGTGATGTATATGTTAGATCTGCAGGAGAACCAGCTGTAAACTAAAAAGAGTAATTTTCAGGCAGAATTGTGATGACTTCATTTGTTATTATGGCATGTTTACGGTTTGGTTCTGAGATGTTGGATGAGTAGTGATGTGGGGAGGGTTGAGTTAGGATGGGCTCAAAAATGTAGGACATTTTACTATAGTTAAATTTTTTGTGGTTTTAGATGCATAACAGTTCACAAAGAGGCAGGAGATAAGTGCATTTGAGAATGCAGTGAAAGTTGAATTGAACATAAAAATAGAATGAAAAGAAGAGAAAGAGCAAGAATGGCGAGAAAGAGGAAAGGAAAGTGACAGAATGGGAAGGGTTTATGAAAAGCAAGGATCAGGAGGGCAGGCAGAATCAGCAGGCACTACTCAGAGTCCAGCTGGTTCCCGGCTCCCAGCGCCTACTTCAAGGACCTCTCTGTCTGTGTTTCTCTATCATATACACACCCACAACTACTACACCCACCTAAGCACCCACACACACATACACGCTTTCCACCATTGTTCATTGTCTGGCTCCAATCTCTCTGTATCCTCACTCCCCACATCATCTCCACCTACCTTCCCCCTTCTTTATTTTTGCTGTATCTGTCATTTTCACCCCTTCTGCATTTTTGATCCACTGGCTGATAATGATGAATTTCCCTCAGCTGTACAGGAGTTGGCAGAAAAAGTTTGCTCAGCGAAGTTTTGAAAGTAATGCGAAGAGAGTGCGGCTTATATTAGTGCAAGTTCAACATGATACTGTGTAAGACAAAGACATTTTTCCCTCATTTAACATGTTTTATATGTCATTTACAAAATAAGCTGTTTAGGGAAAACCTGCTGCTGTGGGTTTTTTTTTTTTTTCCATCTTTGCTGTTTTAGGTAATCATGGGACGTTTTACATTTAGTACCTTTACGGTTTAGATTTTAGCTCTTTAAACTGAAGGGTCACTTGCCGATTACTCTGTGTCAGCAGAGACTTCAAAGTATCGTAGTGGTCAAGTTTAGTACACGATTTTTTATTATAGTTTATCAATTTTGTCTCATTTTCAAATCTTTGCTTTGATTTCAGAGAAAACTCAGCAGTTTTATACTCAGTCAAAGTTGTTGGTTATTGGTCACAGGTTATTGTTTAATTATATATCTTAACACATGCCATATGAACCCTAGGACAACTAAGGTGTTTTGTTGCTTATGTCATAGGTGCCTGTGCTTCGTTAACTTGCCTACATTATAGAGCCTTATACTGGAGATGCAAAACACTATCACCCCATCATGTAAATGCAAGCTACAGAAAGCTATAGACATGACACCAAGGTAATTGGCCCAAAGCTTATATGTACAGTAATTCAATTCTAAAGCCTATATTGGTCTTCTTTTCTTCCTCTCAACCTCGCCCCCTCTTCAGGATTATGTGCAGGTTACAGAGCTAGCACGGTGTGGATTAGCGAGGTCGTTCCTCCATGCTTGGTTCCTCTCTTAATGTGATTATGCATCATCAGGCTTGTTTACTGTTAGGTAGTTCATTGTTGAGACCTGACAAAAGTTCAGCCCCCTTCAACCCACTTACTGGTGCCCACGCCCACACAGTCATACAGTGCTTAAGCTGTCACCCCCCAGCTCATCCTCTGACTAATAAATAAACTACACATACTGTAATATTCTCATCAAAAAAAGTGTATCAAGTTTTTCAGTGCTTTTTTGTTTTGAAAGTCTGTACAAGTATTATTTAAGTGTTTCTTTTTATAATGAATTTGCACCATTAGTTGGCGAAAATACACAATGAAACAATAATCTAAACCTTTACTGTTACAAAATGTCTTCTTTTTCACCTTTAGGCTACCATTAGACAGTGCACTAGAGATCAGGTGTCTGTGTGTTCCCTTTAGCCAGGGTCTACTATAACCATCTTTAAGCATCAAGCGCTGCCTTTCATTAGCCTAATGAAGCCATCAAGACAGCCTGTTTGGTACAGAGCACGGTCTAGCTCTGTCAGACTTCCCAGCTATGCACTCGATCAGTGCTGAATGAGCCTCTGTGTGGCCTGAGGGGGGTGTGACTTAGACTTGATGTGTCATTAGCCATTGATGTTATTGGCTCATTATCTCCCAATTAGACTGCTATCAGAGCTTGCTGGCGTTTTCATTACAACGTAGACCTCCAAGATATAACAAAGACCAATGCTGCTGATTAAAGATGGTTTCAGTAATAACATGTAGCGCAAGGTCTTTGAACTCTTGGTGATATAGTTAGAGTGGAGGTGATATAACACAATGAAGCTGATTAGAGAGGGCATGTCTCTTATTGTGCCACTTAACTGAGGTTAAGGCAGAGTAATACTGATTAATGCATTCTGGGTATCACATTTTGTTAATAATGTACAGTCAATTATGAAACAAAATAATTGAAGATGGTAACAATTAAGCTTTCAGAAAATAATGGACATCTATTTGTTAGCATAGCATAAGCATAAGCACCCACTGGTCTACCATCCACACCATGTGGTAAATGTGTACCCACATAGCACCAATTCAGTTTAAGACTGATGAAGGACAAGTCAAAGTCTGAGTGTGTGCGTGCGTCAATGTACTGTATGTGTGTCGAAGGACTAATCAGCTCTGTTAATCACCCAGTGTGGGTCAGCCTGTAAGGCAGGGACAAAAATCGCCTCTCGTCAGGTAAATCAGAACAAGGAAATAAAGTCTTGCAAATTAGAGGCCTAGAAAAAGATGATAGTCACCCTGTTTGTCCTTCACTTTGACAATGGAATGAGTGCCAGCTGGGCAATACGTCTCCCTCATGTTGTATTACTTTTTTAATTAATCTACCACAGACTCCTTAGAGTAATGAGATACATTAGAGTTGTCTGTTACATGCAATCAGTCATACAGCTTTGTTGTTTCAGAATATGGGAGATAATTGACATGTCTGCACAACTACAAGTGCATCTTGTTAGGTTTTTGAAGATGACTTGTTTTTTTTATTCAATCAATAAACCTTCTCCTATTGGCTTGAGCTTTTGAGCTTAAAATAATCTTTATTTTCAGATTCATTCAGCCAATTAATTGAGAAAAGAAACAACGTAATACAGTAAAAGGTAGCACAAATCTTGTTTGTGTGTGTTTTTGTATTCTTTGTGGCATTGCCGGAGTGCTGTGTTTCTGCCTGTTAACCCGTTAGACGGGTTAGTTCCCTGATCCGTGAGAAGTGTCTGCCTGGTGATTAACTCCACATCGCAGCACGTCTTCCCCCTCACTGCATAAATGGGCTTTAATTGAGGGAGCTGGCTCCTTAGCAGGGAACCTCTTTCACTCTGTCGATTAAAACGTCATTTTACAGCCAAAAACGAAACACGTTCCCAATCACTGCCCTTGAATTATTGTTCTGTAGCTCGAGGCTTGTATTTTAAAGTCACTGAATAATTGCAATCAGATTATTCTAATCAAGTACTGGAACAGTAATTACAGGTTGCAGTCATTTAAGCTGCCTTGGAAGTCCCATACACACTGCTTGTGTACATATTAAAAAGTTTATGTAAGAGATAAATTTAATGAAGAGGATTGTAATCTTTCAGCTACTTTTAGATAGGTTTCACACGTGTATAAGGAAAGCACACTCCCCATGCACACGAAACCGCCCCCACCCCACCACCAAGTCAACCAGGTATTAGCACTAAACAGTTCTTCCAATAGGACTAGACGCGTTTCCACCCACTCATCTCCCCCCGCTGATAACCTCATCCATGCCCAGGTCTGGATTTCATGTCAAGGCAAACGTTAGGTGACTTAGTGCAGTGCCAAGCTGTCAGAGAGGCATGAGAATTACAATCTGGAGGTCTATGTGACAGTGGAACCGTCTCTCCTAATCCTGTTTACGCACATCCGCATCACCCTGTTCCAAAACCAGAAACCAAAGTGTGTATTTTTTGTCTCTGTGTACATGTGCCTGTTGTCATCACTGTGTAGGTTAGTGTATGTGTTTCTGACTACAGTGTGTGTGTGTGTGTGTGTGTGTGTGTGTGTGTGTGTGTGTGTGTGTGTGTGTGTGTGTGTGTGTGTGTGTG